>OX439483.1:179632320-180832320 GCA_949320155.1 Melangyna quadrimaculata | reverse complement strand
TTCAACGTGCAAACTTTGGGGGGTCTACGATGCTTCTTTGGCTCGCAAATCGAGTTTAAAGATAAAAGTCGGTTTTTCATATCATGCGATACATCGATGAAATGAGATCACTCCCTAGATAACAAATATGCCATTTTTAAGTGGGCACGATTGTTAGTTAAGCCACAAATGTAGTTTAAAGGGCAAACATCAATTCTGCGAAGTTGTTTTTTTCTTATCGTGCGATAGATACATCAATGGGAATAGAACACTTCCTTGATCACAATTATCCCCATTACAATGTTTAGATAAGCCGCAAATCATGTTTAAAGGTGTCAAGTTTGACACCTCTGGGACGCTTAGTTTAGCCACAAATCACGTTTAAAGTGAAAATCCGGTTTTTCGTATCGTGAGTTGTGTGTTACATCGATTCAGTATGGCACATCCTAGATCGCGAATATATCATTTTAAGTCGCTACGATGGTTATTATTAGCTTAGCCGCAAATCTAGTTTGAAGAGAAAAATATATCGATTTTTAATAATTTAAAGACAATATTTTAGCTGAAAACATCAGAAATACTTTTTTTGGACCACCCATACGCTTAATAATTTTTCGTTAAATAATTTTGTTTAAGCTTTGACCATGAGTATTATGAAAATATAATTTAATAAATCCAAAAAGACGGAATCTATCTACAAAATACAATATTCTTGGTTTTCCAGTCTTTTGACAGATTACCTACTTTGTGCTCGTAATAATTAAACCCCAAGAAACGCAATTCCAACAGTAATAGAATCCAAAAGTAAGCGAATCTAAAAGTATTCGAATCCAACAGTAACGAAATGTAACGAAAAGTAATTGCTTGGTACTCGGATCCAAAATAATCGTTTGGTACTCGGATCCAAAAGTAATCGTTTGGTACTCGGATCTAAAAGTGATCCTTTGATACTCGGATCCAAAAGTAAAGTAATCGTTCGGTACTCGGGTCGAAAAGTAATCGTTTGGTACTCAAATGTGAGTTCCAGAACCGAGTCCAAGGAGAGATCATTCCGTTTTTTTGTTTTTAATTCAAATCCATTGAAATAAACTTTTTAGTAAAGAAAATGTTTTTTTTTAGAAAAAAAAAACTTTTTACAAAAAAAAATATAACTTTTTTACAAAAAAAAAAATAACTTTTTTACAAAAAAAAAACTTATTTTAGAAAAAAAAAAACTTTCTTAGAAAAAAATTAACTTTTTTACAAAAAAAAAATAGCTTTTTTACAAAAAAAACAAACAAACTTTTTTTAGAATAAAACTACTATTTCTAAGAAAAAAATAAACTTTTTTACAAAAAAAAAAAATATTTTTACAAACAAATAACTTTTTTACAAAAAAAAATAAACTTTTTTCGATTTTTTTTTTTTGTAAAAATAAATATTTTTGTCACTAATATGTATCTTCCAACTCGATTTGACAACACCGTTTGTCAATAAAATAGCATATTTGTGAGGGATTTAGTTAGTGCGTTCGACTGTCACGCTGGAGGTCTGGGATCGCTTCCCAGCCTCGTCCACCTAAAAACTAAAAAGTTTTTTTTTCAGGGCTACTGCCTCTTGCGAGGAATTGACAAATCCTCCAACAGTATCACTTGTCACGAACAAGTGCTTCTCGTCTAGCCGTTCGGATTCGGCATAAAATTGTAGGTCCCTTCCATTCCTGTCAAAAGGCGCACACAGGAATGGTTGCGAGTTGTTAGTCACTAGGCCCTGGTTCTTCATGAGCCGTTGTGCCACCCGATTTATTTTTATTTATTTATTTGTGAGGGAGTGCCACATTTCAATCGTTTTATCGGATGAAAAATCAATTTTCAAATTAAGCAAAATAGAAACTTAAAAAAATAACATTCGTGATCTAGAAAGTGGCGCCTTTCAGTCGATGTATCGCACAAACCAGAAAATAAAATTTTATCTTTAAACTCGATATGCGGCTAAATTGTAAACTTTTTGATATTTTTGCAAAATATCTCTTTATGATATTTTGGTCGTCATGAGAAGGTCGGATTGTGAATCGTCAGGTTGAGGTAATTGTGCATATATGCAATGTTCTAATGTGAACAATTTGCTTGAAGAACTGAACTTGTCCGTATGCCTTTCGCCGACCACAAAATTCAGACGTTTATTCACAAATCACAATACCTTATACAGGGAAGAACACTAATAATGTTCGTGTGGCACGAAGAAGCTTAAATTTTGTTAACCATTGTTGTTTTCTCCTCGAACTATCGTGCTCATGCAATAAAAACAAAACAGCAAATTTTTGATATTTTCTTGTTGTAAAAAGTAATCAAAGTAATCGTTACAAAGTAAAGATTACTTTTTAAAAAGTAACGAAAGTAACGATTACCTAGAAGTAACGACTTTTTACATCACTAAACCTAAAGTAGGTAGAAATCAAATATGGAAGTGAAAAAAAATACGTGCATGTTCTTGCGAATCTGTTGGCTTTAATTTCGATGTTATTCTTCTCCTCCATTACTTCATGTTATCCACTATTTTTTGGTAAAATAAACAATGAAACACTTTTTTTGTTTGTCCTTTTAAGGAATCAAGAATTTAAAAGAAATTATTTTCAGTTTGAAAGAAATAATTTCTTTAAAATATCAAACTGTCATTATGTGGGACGCGTGTAGATGGCGTTTAAGGAAAGTAATACCGACTCTTTAAACGCCAAGAAAGTCACCCTTATTATAATAGGCGTTTGTTTTGAACGACTATTGTCACTTTTTGTGTCGAGTCACGTTTAAGTCGGTATTTCAGTTTGATATTTAAAAGAAATTTTTCTTTTGAAAGAACGAATTTATTTTAAATATCAAACTTCTTATTTTAAAAAATCACAAAAAACAAACATAAATAGTGTTGCATTGTTTATTTTATTGGGAAACACTGATGACGTGAGGTATAAAGACACGACAATGCATTTGGCAGGCACGAAGTAAGTATTTACAAGGATACATTTTTAAACTAACCTCACTGGATATTTTGAAATTAAAAAGATGAATTAGAGCACAATCCACTATTTCCGATCTAATCGACCGACACGCGGCGGCGCCCCCAAGGAACCAAGGGTATTTGAACCAGCATTAAATTTGTTTGTCTATCCTTCGAAATTGAAACGCCTCGAAAAGTTTGTTGTAGATTTGTATCCATCAACTTTGAGTTGTTTTCTTTGTTTTGGCTTCATTTATCTTTATCCCTTTAGTAATTAAAAAATAGCCAAAACTAATAAAAAAGCAGTGAAACAATTGAAAAACTTACATTTCTATTTAAATTTACTCAAGGCGTTTGATAATTTATGAACGTCAAAAAGTGTCGTTTTGCTTGTCGTATGAGTTAGCTAAAACGACAGCTACAATAACAGAGAGTGACATTTTTTTCGAACAAAAACTTACATTCCACTTAACGCCAGACGTCAAGAGTCGTAACACTAGTGAAACGACTCTAAAACGTCTTTCGTAATACCAATTTATTGAAGTGAGATCTGTCGTTTAAATGAAACGCCTGCTATATAATAAGGGTGAGTGACTCGACACAAAAAGTGACAACTGTCGTTTAAGAAAAACGCCTATTATAATAAAGATGACTGTACATAACGTCATTTTAATGACAACCCGCGCAGAAAAACATTCTAGTTTTCGACATGGCACTAGAGAGTTTTAAATAGATTCTGGCAAAGCCCTAGCATGGCTGAGTAATGGCCAAAACTAGGGCTTTGTCGATTATGAACCCTTTTGCCTCGTCAGAAAAACCACTCTAGGCCCCGGACCAGCAACAACTAGATTTGTTCATATTTTTGCTAGAAACATGAAAAAGGGTATTTTAGTATCGGTTGTGATCCGATAGTAAAATAACACAGATCAAAAACAAAAATCTGAATAATAAAAATAATAGCGCAAATTTCTATGAATTTAACACGATATTAAAGCAAATTTAGTATGATACTGAGCATTTTTGTAAAATACTCTTATTTTGATATTATTTGATTTAGTATCGTGTACAAAAATGCGCTTAATCTTAACTACATCCCACCACAAAAACAACCGAATATAAACCACTTGAGATGAACCATATGGTATTAAGTAAATATAGTTTAAGACAGTAAATTATAATTTTTGATTAATTTTAATGAAAAGTTCAAAAAGCCTTTGGGGTGGGTGGCTGAAAATAGATGTTTTTTTTTCAAATACCTATATGATTATCTTGGTAGGATTTGCAAGAGCGTGAAATTTTTAACTTTTTTTAAACCAAAACTGATCAATTATAATAAAAGTTAAAATTAGTATTTTTCGATTCATCGATTCAATTTGTTTAGGTAAAATTTTGCATATGCATCAATAACGATAGTGCTAAATCTGATAGGATGCTGAAAACATCCAACAAGTTCTTACTAGCGAGAACCTCACATTTGTCTCGTCTAAATTTTACTTACTGAAAACTTGCAAGGGCTTGAAGTATATTTGACAAGTTTTCCTCGTCTAGATTTTCTCTAAAGAAAATTGACTAGTGCCATGTCAAAACTAGACAGAAACTGGGCATTTTTCCAGCCGGGAAGAGATGATATCTATGACAAATCTTTAAAAGAATAATTTTTAAGATTTGCGACTATTTTTAACTTCGATTTAAAGGTCTTTCCATCCTCTTTTTAGCACTAAGTACTCAAACCTATTATGCAGAAATATCGACCAACAAAAACTTCGAAAATCATTAAAGTACTTTGGATGGCAATTCCCTTGTTTTTTTGGCATTCTATAAATAGTACTGTAGAAAATTACCAAAAAACGCATCCGCAGTTGTATTCATTAAAAAAAAATAGTAAAACGTTATGTTTAATAAGCATTTTATGGAGAAAATTGACCCAACGTAAAAAAAATTAGCATGGGCAGGAAAAATGGAACAGGCTAAAAACTGGATATGTTAAAACTGAGACAAGATATCAGACTTATATAAACGCAATTACAAAGGCTGTTATTCATTCTAAAACAAAGTTTCTATCATAAGTACTAACAGCGCAATTACCGTTATCATGGGTCAGGGTACACCAAAGTAAGACTTTTCTTAAATCCCTGACAAATGATATCAAAATTGGAGATAAATAGATAAATAGCCTTAGAAAGATAGGATCGGACCGCGAACAAATTAATTCCAATTAATTTTATTGCTGGTATCGACGCAGAATTTTATCCTTAACAACACATCCAAAGTCCCCCAAAATGCCTCTCTTCACCTTTCTTCGCCTCTTTAAATAGACGCATTTAAAGAGGTGAAGAGGGGAGGAAGGCGGGAGTTTATCAAGCTGAATAATTTGGTATAATACAATCTAATCATATGACACATGTTTTAAGGGTGCTTTTCAATGCTGATTCTAAAGAAACTAAAACTGAAAAGATACATGTATCCTGTGAAAAGTTAATGTCATTTTTATGGAATGATCACTTTATTTAAAGTACAACAAGTAATATATTACCCAAAACCATTTGAAAATGATGGGATTTTAATGAAATCTAGTATAAATGTTTCATTCATACCAAGAATCAAGGGAGGCCCCAAAACAGATCTGTGCTTAAAGGGTGGAGAGATGCAAGTGAGTGATTATTACCATAACATCCATCAACAAATTCTGACACTTATGAAATTTGCTAAAAATATTAAATTTATATTGGCACCCAAGGATCAAAAGAGTCCATACAAATATCTAAGGTACAAGGTTGTTTTTTGGGGGTGTAATATTTGACCTGCTTAACGGAAAAATAGTAATTTTTGCTTCAAAATTAATCTAACTTTTTTAGGGTGCTTGTATCATATTGGTTTTTCTTTTAATAGATTCGGCGTTAAAAAGTACCTGTAAATCATATATCATATGTCATATTTACTATCTCGATTATACGAAAATACAATTTTTTGTAAGACCTAACATTTTGCTCCATATATGGCAGGTCAAACATAAACTCTATAAAATAACTCTTTGGATCAAGTTATTTTAATTGACTCTCTTGATACTTGGAAACCATGACATATTTAATATTTTAAGCAAATTTCATCAGTGTCAAAACTTACTCATAGATGTTACGGTAATAATGACGCACTAACATCTTGCCCCCAAAAAAACACCCTTTCACCACAGATATTTTTGAGGACTCTTTTGATTCTTGGTAAACATGCCATATGGAATATTTATATCAAATTTCATTAAAATCCCATTATTTTAAAATGGTTTTTGGTAATATTTTACTTGTTGTTCTAAAAAAGGGCTTTTACTTTCTACATGATACATGTATCTTTTCAGTTTTGATTTGTTTAGAATCAGCGTTGAAAAGCACCCTGAAAACATGTGTCATATGATTAGATTGTATTATAACAAATTTTTCAGCTTGATAAATTCCCGCCTCCCTCCCCTCTCCACCGCTTAAAATGCGTCTATACAAAAAGCCAATGCGGGAATTTTGGGGGACTTTGAATAACTTTGTTGAGGATAAAATTCTGCGTCGATACCTGTAATAAAATTTAATGAATTAATATGTTCCCGTTTGCCCATATTAAATTTCCCATCTTTCCTAGACTAAAATTCGCAAAGTGCGATGTAGTTCTGCAGTTTTGATATGTTGTTGGGGAATGTTAGGGTAGTCTGTAGCTAAGTTTGCAACTTCGAAAATCCTGTGCTCGCCGCAAAAAGTGCAACAGTGAAAAAAACGCTAAAATCACCACATTTTTTCCGACATTTTCCTCTATAACTTTGGAAATATGCAACATAGGAAAAAATCGTCCACTATAAACTTGTTTGTTATAAAATTGTCTAGAAGACCACATCAGTTTTAAACTCATACATGTTATATTTGTGTTGCTATCTAACCATGAATTACAAAAAAAAATCTGAAAAACTGAGTAATTTTGAAGCACTCAAAAAATAGGTCAAAAATTGTCCAATTCTGCTAAAAATTTGGAATCAAATAGTCTAGAGGATTATAAGACGAAATTCGACCCAAATCGGTCAAATAATTTTGGAAAGAATCATGGTGTTAACTAAGTGCAACACGCAATGTTTGCATCATTGCTGTGGTCAAAGTAGGACACTTAAGTTGGCACTGGTTTTTTGTACACGTCTTGGAACTTCTAACTATCATAAAATATAATTATAATATTTATATCTTTTAATATTTATTACTTTTAAAATCGCTACTTTTGTCCTGGTTCCGTATTACAAATTACGATTATAGTTCAAAATCCTTCGTTATCGTTACGTTGCGATAGCGTTTTACGAAAGTCGTTTTATTAAAACGATACTCGTTTTCTCTTACGACAGCTTTTGGCACTCCTATTTTATTGGTTTGAAAAATGTAAGTAAAATAAAATAATAAAGAAAAACAAATGTTAAAGATAATTTTAATAATAAGCCATCAACACAAACCACACGAATAAATGCACTTGTTGCCTTAATGGGGAGGAATCCAGACGTTGCTAATTTTGTGGAACAATTTGTCAACAAAACTTAATTCACTTGGCCCTCCAAAAAAGACCGTCGATGGATGGAAAAATGTAAGTTGTTTGTAGTTAGATTTACTTTTCTATAAGTCACCTTAATTATTTTTTATTAATTTCAAGGTATGGAAAGATTATAAGTACAACGTGAAAAGAAAAATGCGAAATAATAAATTGCATTCCAGTAACACAGGAGGCGGGCCAAATAAACATGACTTTTTCACACAACGAGAAAGCTGGGATAGCGATACTTGATCTGAACAAAGCGGTCTCAGACATTTTTATTTGGCATTTTAGGTAGGTACTACAAATCGGAAACGAACACCGTGAACAATTTCTGTCGGAGGATGAGGCTGTCATAATATCACTCAAAAACGCATTTCATCACATTGCTACTTATGCCGTTTTTCATTGGACGTCCGGAAGCATCCAGAAGCGTCCAGAAGCGTCCGAAGTCTTTTGAAACCATTCCATTGGCACAAAAAATAACGCTTCTGACGATTCTGAGAAGAGAAATTCGATTCTGGATTTCAAATCAGAATCCACTCAAGAAGCACTATAATGTACAACAAAAATTTTCAGTACAGGAAAGATAGGACGTTTGTATCTCTGTCTGGTCGCATTGGCTTGTTTATACCTATTTCAAGTAAAAGCTCTCATAGGATTTCCGTAGGTACTTAGCATTTTATCTCGCCTTAATTAATTCTGTTTCAAAAGCTGGAAAACAGAAAGCTATTTTATAAAAACCACTGAAAAAGGCTCTTTTGTATTGCTTTTAATGGGTAAGGGTAACTCTGTTGGAATATATATTTTTTTTAGCTCACACAGCCAGAGTAGAAACGATTATTATGATCAGTGTGCTTTGGGCATGCAATGAGGACCGTTGTACGATATTTTGCAGGGCATTACAACAACAATTCCTGTACATTGTTCAGTGGGTTAGAATCTTTTTCATAGGCAGTTTTCTCAATTCAGTGTCGTAAGAGTAATACACAGGCTTCACTGTTTTGAAAAAAGTTGGCCCATAAGCCCTGTACTGACAATTTTTGTTGAACAAAGTATAACACATTCAAACTCAAACGTCACAACAAACTGTAATGAACTTCATGTTTTTTTAAGTTTTTCGTTTTAATTTAATTTGCATCCAAAAAAAAAATTTTTTGGTAAATTTTAATAAACAAATTAAGAAAAAATGAAACAAAAAATATTATTTGGATGTTCTGAGTTGATACACTCGTATTTTACATTTCACTTTTTGTGTAGTAGCAAATAATTTTTATTTGACAATTCACCCATACAGATACCAAACCCCAGAATTGAGTAGAAGCATCTTGGACTGTTCCAATGGATTTCAGAATGAGTGAAACCTTGATTGAAACCAATGGAAAACAGCATTAGAATGCTGGGGTACGTTAAAAACCCTCCGATTCGGAGGAAAACGGAGAATTTTAAAAACTTTTTCTAAAAACAATTGTGTGTCTATTTAATGATTCTCACCATGCAATGGTCAAGTTTCTTATTTTGTTTAACTTAATTTTGTCAATAAATTTGAAAGGGAAAAACTGCAGACGTTTGTCCTTCTAATATTTGTTGCCTCTAATGAAAATATGTCATATATGTACACATGTACATAATATGTATTTGATTTAATATGCTTTCAAATCCCATACCAGCTTTTCACTGTTCAAAACTTTACCACTAAATTATCCGCACAACATCTTACCCAAAACTAAAATTTCCAGTTTTTTTTTTCCAAGAATGCAAATATAAAAATAAAGAAGGGCAAAAGCACCTTATGCAATCGTTTGTGTGTTCGTTCAATCCCAAAGTGTCTTGAAATAAACGGAAAAGATTTCTTAAACAAATTTTAAGGAATGTATTTCACATTCATTTAAAATCTTCTCCAGGATAAATCCTGGTACCTTTGAGTAGTTGTGAATTTTTTTTTTGTTACCATCATAAAACATCAAAAGACTTTTTGTTATTTTTTTTTCTTGCTGAATGAAGAATACAAAGTTCAAAAATTAAACTTTCTAAAGAATTTTCAGTGTTTTGGAAGAAGAAAAAAACACATTTGCATAAAATCATACTCACTGAAATTGCCTAAAGTAACATTGCAGCATCAAAGAGCCGTTCTTTCCTCGAAGTGTTTGCTTTTTTTTTGAAAGAGAAGAAAGACGATGTGTAAGGGAAAAACGGTTCCTGTATGCAAAACAGTTTACAGTTAAAGAGTAGTGGTATCGAAAAAAGGTGGTATGAAGGTGAGTTATGTTGGCTTTAATATTAAAAAGAGTGCATGACTGAATCGCACAATTTATTGTACGTACTTGTTATTATAGCTCAAATGAATTGTTAAGGCAAATTCATACCTAGGGTGACCACCTTTCCCAAAGTGCAGATGTGTTTCGCTCTGACAACAAGAATTGAGCTTTTTAGTAAGTTTTGTTTATTTATTTATTAATCCGTTAATGGCCTAACGTTAAGAAAAAAACTTATAGCTATTAACACACAATTTAATTTACAAAACAATTTACTTAAACAAAATAAATAAATATACATAACTACAATATATTAAAAAAGTTATCTTTAAATCTTTTGCTTTTGACGTTGTCGTTTACAGAGGAAATTAAAAAATAATAATTATTGAAAACTGAAATCAATTGATTTAGAGGGCTATTCGCACCATAGTTTGTTCTGCTGAAAATCGGACGTAAAGGCAACTGACTTCTTAAGCTCGTTTGACTATAGCTAAAATTTAGACGATACAGAGCTGCTGGAGATATTATTGAACCATTGATTAATTTTACAATAAAACAAAGTTGGAGATACTTTCTATGTTGTAATAGTGAAGGGAGGTTTATAAGCAAGAGTCTGTGAGAATATGGGGGTAGTGTGGACCTTTGCGACCACGGAAGAAAACGAAGACAAAAACGCAAAAACCTTCTTTGGATACCTTCAAGTCTGTTTATATGAACTGAATAGTAAGGTGCCCATATAACGCAGCCGTATTCAAGTAATGGTCTAACAAAAGATATATACAGAAGCTTGAGGATGTAGGAATCACGGAAATCACGAGAGAATCGTTTAATAAAACCGAGAATTTTATTTGCTTTTTTAACTATAAAGTTATAATGGTCAGTGAACGTCAATTTAGTGTCAAGAATAACACCTAAATCGGAGAAAACGGAAAGCTTACAAAGAGAAGAAGAATCTAATATATAGTTATAATCTATAATTGTTTTTTTGCGTGTAAAACACATTGTTTTACATTTGTCAATATTCAACAAAAGTCGGTTTGTATTGCACCATCCTCTAAATCTATGAAGATCTTTTTGAAGCTGTGAGCAGTCATTATTTGAACATATAGTTTTGAAAATCTTAATGTCATCAGCATATTTTAGAACAGAGGAGTTTTTTATTATGGAAGTTATGTCATTTATATATAAAATAAATAATAGGGGGCCTAAGTGGGTACCTTGTGGGACACCAAAATTGACATAAAATTGATCAGAGAGCTCATTTCTAAAATTAACACTATAACTTCTATTCTTTAAATATGACGAGATCCATATCAAGAATTTGTCATTAAATCCTAAGGCCTTAAGTTTATGGACCAAAGTCTGGTGACACAATTTATCGAAGGCCTTACTAAAATCTGTGAACACACAATCTACTTGATTCTGATTTTCGAAGGAATCAAGGCAAAAGGAAGTAAAATGAAGTAGGTTTGTAATAGTTGACTCATTTTGCACGAAACCATGTTGATTGTCACAAATAATTGACTTACAGTTAAAGGATAACATTTTACAGATAATGGACTCAAACACTTTGGGAATAACAGAAAGTTTGGCGATGGGTCGGTAATTCGTGATTTCATTCTTAAGGTTAGACCGCACACAACTGCAGCGGAACTACACTTCACGACGCGGCAAAACATTATCTGTATGAAATTGTATGAGCTATATCGCACTAAGTGGCAACTGAACTTCATACAATTTCATACAAATTATTTTGAATCGCAGTTCCGCTGCAGTGCAGTTCCGCCTAGTGCGGTCTAACCTTTAGACCCTTTTTGATGAATTGGAGTTTTAAATGAGCTTTTCCATAATAATGGAAACAAAAAGAGGATAGGATAAATAAGACACACATTTTTTTAGCACACAAGATGCTACACCATCAGGGCCCGGGCTAAAACAGTCGTCAAGACCCTACGAATATGGTAAATGAAGTGAGTTAAGGTGTGGGAAATTTTGCTTAGGAAAGAACGAATCGGAAGTTTGAATAGAAGGAGGCACATCGAAAGCATCTTTGAAGAAATTAGCAAACATGTTTGAAATTATTTGGGCGTCATGACTTGTTGTGTTATTATATGACATATAGTTAGGGTAGCCATCAACATGTCTTTTACTTTTTACGAAGTTCCAGAAGTTTTTTGGGGTCTGTTTTAACTCATCTTCAATTTTTAAAATATAATCTGAATAAAGAGTGTTTAGATACTCAGTGAAAATATATTTAAGTTCGGAGTAAGTCATGAAATCGTCATCGGCTCTGGTTTTGCTATATTTAAGCCATGCTTTATTTCTTTTATTTTTTAAGTTTTTTAGGTGAGTGTCAAACCATGGTGGAGTTTTAAAATTATAGCAAGATTTTCGTAATGGAGTAGTTTCATAAAATCAGTTAAATAGAATACTATAAAATTTAACACACATATCATCAATATTAAGGCTTAAGAGCATTTGATTCCAATCAACATTACATAACAAATTAAATAGTTCATTAAAATTACATTTTTTAAAATTGAATTCAAGTTTTTTTTTCATTTGAAATGAAAGGGATATTGCATACGTTTATACTGAGTGATATATTTAAAGCTGGATGGTGGCGGTCTTCTTCTAATAGTATAACATCGGCTGGAGTTACAGCTACGTCAGCATTTATTGTGTCGGAGAAAAATATTAAGTCCAAATATTTATTAAAACGGTTAGCAACCTCATTAAGTTGACTAAGTCCACAAGAAGCTAGACCATCAATGACTAAGAAATCATTAGTACCCGTTAGGTTTACAGGAGATAAATAGTTAAGATTTGTTGATTTTGTCCAGTTCAAATTCGGAAGATTGAAATCACCTAAGATTAGGAGCTCGTCATTTGGTTCCATTTGGTCATGAATGTTCTCAATTAAATGTATGCAGTTTTCGTAGATGCAGCTTGTAGATCTTGGAGTATATACACAGAGATGGTATAAAAATAACCTGTTTCCAATTTGATTTTAATACAAAGTATTTCGACATCAGAAAGATCAAAAGAATCAACCAAAGTGCATATTAGGCAGTTTTTGACTGCAAATAAAATTCCTCCACCAACTGTCTCTAAATCGTTCGAGTGGTGCCGGTCTCGCCTGAAGACTTGGTAACTTGAGTCGAAGAGTTCGGTATCTAAGAAAGAATTATTTAGCCAAGTTTCTGTTAGTATAATTATGTCATGTTGGAGATTGTTTATGTTTTTGTAGACCGCATTGATCTTTGTCCTTAGTCCATTGACGTTTTGGTAATAAATCAAAACTTGTTGGAGCTGCTTCTTCGATGATATTGCATTGTCCGGGTCTCTTGAAAAGGGTTAGGGGATGAGGTTTTTATAATGGGTGATTTTTTAAGAGGCTTAGAACTTTTTTAAAAAAAAAACACAAAAAATTCGAAAAAATGAATGAAATATTTATTTAAATCGATAGTTTGAACCTTGCAATTTAATGTTTAAAGATAATTTCATGCAAATGTTGACCGCGGCTGCGTCTCAGGTAGCCCATCCGCTGAGTTCAATTTTGGCATACTCTTTCACACATATCGGCCGGTATCTCACGAATGAATGCATGGATGTTGGCTTCCAGTGCGTCAATCGAAGCGGGCTTGTCCCTATAGACATTAGCCTTGACATACCCCCACAAAAAATAGTCTAATGGTGTCAAATCGCACGATCTAGGCGGCCAATTGACCGGCCCGAAACGTGAAATTAACTGTTCACCAAACTCGCCTCGAAATTGCGCCATTGTTTCGCGTGCTGTGTGGCATGTGGCACCGTCTTGTTGAAACCACATATCATGCAAGTCGAGAACTTCCATTTCGGGCAAAAAAAAGTTTGTTATCATCGCTCGGTAGCGTTCACCATTGACAGTAACGCTGCGATTCGCATCATCTTTGAAGAAATATGGCCCAATAATGCCGCCGGCCCATAAACCGCACCAAACAGTGGCTTTTTCGGGATGCATTGGTAGCTGTTGCAATGCTTCTGGCTGATCTTCACTCCAAATGCGGCAATTTTGCTTATTTACGTACCCATTCAACCAAAAATGAACACAATTTTTCGATAAAAAAGCGGATCCTCGGCCAGCTTTCCAAGAGCCCATTCACCAAAAATTCGGCGTTGTGGTAGGTCGCCTGGCTTTAGTTCTTGCACCAGCTGTATCTTAAAAGGCTTTACGCCCAAATCCTTCCGCAAAATTTTCCACGTAGTGCTGTAACAAAGGCCTAACTGCTGGGAACGGCGCCGAATCGACATTTCGCGGTCTTCTGTCACACTAGCTGATACGGCCGCAATATTTTCTTCACTACGCACAGTACGTAAACGTGTTGGTGGTTTAATGTCCAACAAAGTAAATTTGGTGCGAAATTTGGTCACAATCTTCCGAATAGACTGCTCAGAAGGTCGAGAATGCCGACCATAAAATGGAAGTAGCGCGCGATGAACATTTCGAACCGAGCACGAATTTTGATGGTAAAATTCAATAATTTGCAAGCGTTGTTCATTTGTAAGACGATCCATGGTTAAATTGCAAACCAAACTGAAGCTGTTTGACAGTGACACAAGGTACTAAACACACGTCAGCTGTCAAAACCAGTGTTGCCAAAACAAACCAGCTAAAAAATCACCCGTTATTATGTTGTTTGTTTTCAAATTCATGTATTATTATCCCTTTTGGCCAAAGCGATGTTGAGTTGAGAAGAAGGAAAATTGAATCTGGAACTCTTATCTTAAAAGATGCATATTTCGAGTAGTTTCGATGGATCATTTTCTCAACTTTTCGTTCTGACAACAACAATTGTTTCGTTCTGACAACAACAATTGAGCTCTTCAGTAAGAATTGTTGTTGCCTTGCTTAGACACATGCTTTTAGTCGATGGCTACCGACGTATTTATAAAATAAGCTGCACTAATGTGCTGCAAATTATATAATTTCCAGGGGAATTTGGTTAAATTCTTGCACCTAGATAGTTGTTGTAATTTACTTAAAGAGTGAATGAGATAAAAATCTTAATTTATCCTTCGGCTTTTTTTGGTCACAGTGCATATGGCAATGAAACAATCAAGTTACATTTGCTTTAGTTAGTTAATTTTTGTAATTAACCCGTGGTCTGGCATTTTAATAATAAGGAGAAAAACAATAACAATAGAAAAATTGTTTTTGTTTTTTTTTTTGTTAAGTACACTTTTTAATAAGAAATATTAATTTGGAAGGTTTTTAAAATGCCAGACCACGGGCAATTACAACATTTATCTAGGTGCAAGAATTTAACCAAATTCCCAACTAATAATTTAAATTCTGTAAAGTTCTATCGAAGTTATTTCCTAATCAGCAAATTGGACTCTATAAGGCCTTAGAGAAACACATTTGAGAAGCTCGAAAGGCTTTCAAGCAATCATTTACAGGTTTATTGGAAGTACTCAATTTATTTCACTAAGGCCTTATAGAACAAAACTACACTCAAACATTGCAAATGTAGTAGTGTAGTTTTGTTCAAGTGTTTCGATAGACACATCTGAAAACCCTTATAAAAGGCTTGTCGAGGCCTAGGAGAAGCCTTATCGAAGCACAGTACAAAACAAAATAAAAATAAATTCTTTACTTTTATTTCTATATTTTCTCCTTTATTTTCATCCAAGTTATGATTTTCTTCTGAAACTTAATTCACAATAATTAGTTATATCTGAAAAAAACACATTACTTACTTGATGAATTTTGCGGGAATTGAACCGAGGATGGTTGGGTTGAGAGTCGGGCACATTAGGTATCGAGCCAGCCTGGCATATGAAAAATGAGTGCCAAATTGGAACCACTTGAAACCGAAACTAGCTTCCTAAAAACTTCCTTGGGGCTACCTGATGCATTAAACTAATTTAAAAAATACAGGTGACCATTCGTCTGTTGCTGGCAAGGGAGTTTTTTTTTTACTTAATGTTATTTTTTTTTAATTATTAATGTTTCCATGATTACTTTACTCATTAGAAAAAACATGGAAGTGGTCACACAAACATTCTTTTTGTGAGACAACAAATAAAATATAAGTTCGTTTTTCGTTGAAATCATTTGTTTTTTAAAAACGAAATGCTTTGATTTGAGAAAAAATATAAAAACTCTTTTATGCCTCATAAAATATGTACTTTTAATTACGTACACAAACCGTTTACTGACAATTTTAATTTGTATCTTTTTTAAAAACACTAATTTTCCAAAATAAAAAACATAAACAATTAAGACCATCATTAAGTTTTTTTCAACTGAAAGTGGCTAGTATAGATATTAAAAACGTTTAAAATGTAATAAGAAAACTACTGAGAAATTAAAGCTTCATACTAAGATAATTTTTGAAAACATTCGAACTTCTTTACGTGACAATATTTTTTAACGATGAAACAGGAACTATACTATGGTCACCTCGTTTGTGAATAATTCAGCCAGCAGTACCTTATTTTCACATCAATACTACTTTCCATGCGAAGTACCAGCTTTTAATGCTTTCATGTTGAGTGTGCAACCCTTCGCTAAGACCAAATAATCGGAATTATTACTTCCCGCGCATGCGCCTGAGAGGATGATTAAAATTTAGTTTGCAAAACCACCTCTTCACAGGTCTTATAGAAACAAATAAGGCTGACATCACTTCGTTCGCTGAGGCAAATTCATCGAAATAAATGCTTCTCGCGCATGCGTCTGACAGAGCTCACACAATTATTATGCTTGTGTCGGGCTTGTGTTTGATGTGTTATAGAACCAAAATTGGATGTCATGCTTAATCAGAGTTACCACTGCGATCAAATTTAATTCTGAGGGAATCATTTTTATTGGTGGGATCCGGGCTATTATTCTTTTTATAGAACTTAAAAAAAAAAAAATAAGACAAACCATGAATATGAAGAAAGTTTATCTGTTTTTCATTGAATTTTTGAACAACAATAACAAAAACAAAAAAGGAGACTATGAGTCCAAAAGTGGCAAGGCACAAAATAGCTATATCTCCAGCCAAACAATTGGTGGTAGCGCCTTTAAGTTATTGTTGTTATTCAAAAATTCAATGAAATTGACGGAATAAAGAATGGTCAAGCCTAATAAGCTGACATTCTAGTACGAATAGTACAATAATAACAATTATTATCTGTTTTTGTTAAATCATTTATAGTAATAAATAAATAAATAATGTGTATTTGTAGTGCACTTCTGAAATACATATACATAACTATAGTTTCATGTAAAAAATAAATATATTTTTTTTCGTTTTTTTTTTATCAAGTGAATTTAAATTGTTTTCTTTTACCATATATCTCACTGCAGAAAATAAATGTTTGTTCCGTTTTTGTTTGCAAAATATAAACGATTTAATATAAGACCATACCTACTCAATGAATCGGTTTAATTTAAATTTTCAAAATGATACAATTTTTCCTATTTTTATTTTCATAAATAATTTGACCTGTGGTAACCCTCTCTTTCGGCAGTAGAAACATAGATGCGCCGACCAGTACACAAAATAATGCTTGTATCGGGCTTTTGCGCAGGGGGCTTACACAAACAAAATAAACTGACATAATTCCACTGACAATTATGCTTCCATTAGACTTTCTCAGCTTACACATAATAGCTTGTTTCAGGAGTTTGTAAGCAGGCCCTTCAAGAGCTCTTAGCAGTGCTTCTTTGTGAAAGCTTTTTCTTTGCTTTTATTTCACATGCCTGTCAAAACTGATTTCTGGAAAGCCTTACTAAAACTATAACCAAATTGTTAATATTCAGGTTTGCAGAAAATTATAGATTCTGTCTGTAATAGGTTTATAGGAAGCTGTTTTAAAAAATATAGCTTCGAAAATTTGCAACTTCGATGTCCAAACTAAATACAAGCCTTGTAGAAATAATAACTTATAGGAATTCAAAAAATGAACCTTATAGAGGAAAAATTGTTAGTTGGGTTCCCCTGGAAATTATATAATTTGCAGCACATCAGTGCAGCTTGTTTTATAAATACGTCGGTAGCCATCGACTAAAAGCATGTGTCTAAGCAAGGCAACAACAAGTCTTACTGAAGAGCTCAATTGTTGTTGTCAGAACGAAACACATCTGCACTATAGGTCGCTTATTGCGAGAGTCTATTTAAAAGTCGAATAAATTTAAAGTCTACTATCGATATTTCAAAAATCTATTCGTTAATATTTGTCTGTCAGATAACTATGGAATTATATGAATTTTTTCTATTTGAAACTAAATTAGATCGCGAATTTCTGATCATTTTATAAGTCGATTAGATTTGGTTTGGAGAAGGCTCTCCCAATAAGGCCCTTAGTTTAATTTATTTAAATATTATAAAATATCTTTGTAATAGGAACATTACTTAAAGATTATATGAATATTTAATAAATAAAATTCAATATTAATTATGAATGTTTGAATGTTCAACAACCCCTTGAGTGGGCTACCACCATTTTATCTCAATTTACTTTTGAAATTTCGGTACACGAATTGGATTTCGGTATATTTGCGTGTACCGAGACTTTTCTCCGGTACACGGTACACAGTCTTAAATTTTGGTACTGTACCGGTCATTTCGGTACAGGTGGTCACCTTATTCATACCTTTATGTACATACATACATACATACATACAATTCATCAGAAAAACTATTTTCATAATTAAGGAGCTAGTTAACTTGAACACACAAGTAGATCATTCGACACCAACAACGTTTTTAATATATAGTTATCTAATGAGTTTAATGTTCAATAAAAACTGGTAATGTCTATTGCCAGTTACAAAATAAACGAAAATACAATATATAGAAGATAAATCCAGCTGTTGTTTTTGTTGCCTCCTTACCTACAAAAAAAAATAAATAGAATAACTCCTCATGAGACCATTTTTTTACTACTCCTGGGCGCTGTCCTGCTTTTAAAAGATGAAAAATAAAAAATAAAAAAAGTACGTATACGCCACAGTATACGCGTTTGCCAAATTGGAATAACTGTTGACGCACACCACTAACCGTCAATTTCACAGTTGAAGTTTTAACTCCACTTTTAGTTTAAAATCCAGATCACCAGTATAAATGAACTCAGTTCAAGGTTTAAACGAAACTGTGATTTTGGGGGTTAGAGTTTACCCATTTTCTTTGTATACTCACAGGCAATAATAAAATCCGATCAAATTAAATTTTTGCAATTAAAAACAATCTGTCAATTGGCCTTATATGTAAATAGATTCTCTGAAAAAAAAAAAAAAAAAACTAATTGCAAATATAACTTGTGAATATTTGATAATTTAAAATGACAGTACAACTGTTTTTTTAATGTTCATTGAGCATTTCGTAGTACACTTATGTAAACTCAGTTAAAAATTAATTCTCAAGGTCAAACCGGCCCATGCAACCAGACCGTGGCAGCTAATTTTCAAATATAATTTCATATTTGCATAAATAAGATTAACAAAACGACACACGAGTGCATATTTAAAACTTAAATCAATTTGTTTATAAATTCATTCACGGTTTTTTGATAATTTTGTTTGAGTATACTTACATACATACCTGTGGATGATACTTATTTACATTAATATGAACATTCTACTTTGGTTTTATTTGAATTCGTTGTTTCATTACACACATACACACTTTTATTGAAAACAGATTGGCACCTGTAATGTAATCAACTATCGATTTTAAACGATGCAAGAGCAATAAAAAATATTATTAATACAAATTTAACTGTTTTGAAACTAAACTTGAATCATATTAGACAAAGAGCCTGCAGCAATTATGTTTTAAGATAGGTCCATAATATTTATGAATATGCAAATATGAAAGTCTTGCATATCAGGCGGATTGGGGCCTTTGTACTGCGTACTGTATTTTTAAATGCAGTGCATTGAGGAGCTTCAGTGTAGTATAGAAATTTTAAAATACTATTTTTAACAAAAGAGCTGTGGCCTGATTAGGGAATAGGCAGCAAATCGTTTTCAATTCGATAAATTATCGAATTCGAAGTGAGTCGTAAATTATACTTCCAAGATTTCCACATAATTGACAGCTGGTTTCCAGATAATATTTTTTTTATTGAAGCCATGCATTTTGAGATTTCAACTTGTTTTGTAATGTGTAATATATATAAATAGTGTATTTTAATTCTTTGTGTAAACGCTTAGTTAAGGAAACATAAAAATCCTCATATCTGTAAGTTAAAAGAAAATGTTTGCAAAGTCCTTCTTCACCGCTTGAACTTCCAAGTCTTTTTTTGTTTATTTTGTTGATCAATTCATTCAATTTTAAGTTCCTTGGGCTTTTTTTTATTTTACAAAAAAAAAAAAAACATTTTATGCATTTTGTGTACCACGCCCGTGACCATATAAAACTGCAGTGCTATCTCTATTCATTTTCCCCTGTAAATTCAATGACAGTGGAAAATTGTTGCTGGTTTGTGTGTTGCTAACTTTAGTTCCTGCAAGTTTATCTAGAAAAATATTATTATTTATTTCTTTACTTTGTTTAATAAAAAAAAGTTAAACTCACATTTTTGTTTATTTTAATGGAAACAACAAAATACCACTTTCGACCGTGTCGATACACCAATCCGCCAGAAAATACCTAACGGAAATTCACGCGTTAAAAATTAAAATGTCTTTTCGCATTCTCTTTCCATTTCAAAAATAGGGCGAATGTAAAATGACAGTGACGAAAGCGAAAGCAGCAATACCAAATCGCCACCTAAAACGATTCGCTTCGTATTCCCTAATCAGGCAATCATGGATATGTGGTCCAACATATTTTCCGTAGAGCTTCGAGTGTGTCTACTCGAAGCTTCGACATTTGGCCCTACAGAAAAGTTCTTGAACCCCATATTTATACCTAGGGCGCTCAGCTCTTTAATTAAATAAAATTTTGAAGTTCCTACCCTTGGTACTTGGTATTTCCAATGCAGCATTACGTACAACGGCCCCAACCCCGACCTGCAAGACTTTCATATTTGCATAGGAATATTATGGACCTAAAAGCCAGAATGTTTTAATATCGCTCACACCAGAAAATAGCTGTAGGCAATATATTTTTACTTGCAATACATAACATTTATATTTATGTACCATGCATAACATAGGGCAAGTTTTGGATTCGTAAAAAAAATCGAACTCTTCAAACTGTGGACTTATGTATAAGGTTTTTAGGTGATTCCCTAGAGGGGAAATTGAATTTTTTTAGCCCAAGAAATAACTGTATATACCTGCCATTCAACCAATAACACAAAATTTCTCGCAAAAATGATAAGTGGAGGAAAATTACTAGAACTGTTTTTTTTGTCATGTGAACCAAGAAACAAAAGATTTCATATATTTTTTACGGTGAAAGGATGTTTTTTAAGAAAAAGGATATGTAAAACAAACTCGTTGAAATAAGTCTGGAATGAAATATAAAAACAAAACATTTTGGACACTATAACCAATATCGCTGAAGAATTCAAAATCTAGATTTTACTTATTACGTAGATACTTATTACATTTAGTACATTCATTTTCTATTTTTTTAAACAAAAGTGAAAGAATTAATTATATAATAATAATACCCATTTTATGAAAGTAGCTATTTTATTTGACAACACAAAACAAAAATTAAAAAAATTCGTACAACTTTAACTTTGAAAAAAGTACGCATACGCCACAGTTTACGTTTATATTAATAAGTTGTCTTGGCAACCAAACAATCGAAAGTGTCTATAAAAACATCTATAAAAACTTCTATAAAAACATCTTTAAAGCTAGAGTGTGTCGGTTGGTTCAGGACAATACAAAATCATTTAGAAAGGGGTTCTGTTCCTCTTGCCGTTTAGGCAGGAAGGGCGATTTTCTTAAAACAGAAAAAAAGATAAATCAAAAACAGAAGTATCACAAACAATGCCATGTCACACCTTTTTGAAAGGTCGGAAATGCCTTTTTTTTATTTTATTTGAAAATAAAGTTGTTTAAGGGCCAATTTTTAAATAGGCAGTTAAACTTCCAGATAGTATTATTGTTATTATTGTACTATTCGTACTAGAATGTCAGCTTATAAGGCTTGACCATTCCTTATTCCGTCAATTTCATTGAATTTTTGAACAACAACAACAACTTAAAGGCGCTACCACCAATTGTTTGGCTGGAGATATAGCTCTTTCGTGCTTTGCCACTTTTGCACTCATCAGTCTTCCAGATAGGTTAGGTTAGGTTAGGAGGGGCGTGCACAGCCTAGGCTGTTGCGTACACGGGGGCCCATTGGTCCATTGTGACCCCCTCATAAATAAAAACAGTTGCATTCCCAACTAATGGTTCAAATAGACTGGTTCATCTGTGAACCAGCCTGTTTTCTCTATAAATTTTCTGATGTTTGCCATTGAGACCTGCGCTTGTTCGTCCAGTTCTCCAACAAACCTGTTTCCGAAGTACTGGAGGCGGTTTGTTTTGAGGTTTGGACAATCACAGAGCAGGTGCTTAACGGTTTCAGTCTCCTCAACATCCTGACAGCTCCTACACAAATCGGGTGCGAACGCGCCTTTACTGGTGGCCATTGTACCAATGGCGCAATGACCCGTTAGTACCCCTATCAAGATTTTTATTTTCTTTTTACTCATCGATAAAATATACTGAGTTTCCTTTTCCTTAATTCTAGGCCATAAACTTCTAGAGATAACGCAGTCGTTCCTGGAAATCCAGGAGTTATTGATTTGCTCTTTCGTTACTAGGTCAAGTTTTCTTTTAATGACGCCGATCGGGATTTCAGGTCCCGTAAATAATTGGCTACTATTGCTCCAATTTGTTTATGACCCTTTCCTTGCCAGTTCATCTGCTATATCATTCCCTTCTATATTACTATGTCCAGGAACCCAGCAGAGTTTGACTTGGTTGGAGTAACAAATTTTCTCCAGTACGCCTCGGCATTTTGCCACTGTCTTGGATCTTATAGTCTCACTGGTTAATGCTTTGATAGCAGCTTGGCTGTCCACGAAAAATGTGATCTCTGACGAACTCAGTTTTTTCTTGTGAACCATTTCTGCCCCTTTTTCAATAGCGAAAATCTTAGCTTGAAAGACACTACACTCATCTGGGAGTTTATATGATTCTCTAATATTGAGAGATTCACAGAGCACCCCTGCCCCTGTTCCTTATTCCATTTTTGACCCATTGATGTAGAACGGGATACCTTGTTCACTAATTAGTAAGTTAGGTTCCCATCCATGTCTTTAGGGAATTAGAATGGAGAAGTGTATTTTAAAATCTATTATGGGTGATACGTAGTCAGTCGTCATATCAATTTCGGCCACTGTGTCATACCTTTGCAAGATAGACCCATGACCATAGGTGCTGTGCTTCCAAGAGCTTATTTCTTTAAGTCGATGTGCACTTTTGGCTGCTGTGCATCTTATGTATTCGTCCAGTGCTGGAAGATTTAAAATAATTTCCAGCCCTGCTTGTGGCGTAGAACTCTGTACCCCCGTTATTCCTATACAAGCTAGTCTCTGTTCCTTGTTTAGTCTTCCAGATAGTACTTATATTAATTTAAAAAAAAAAATTTGTTCGTATTGCTATAGTATATATTTTTCTAATAACTTAACTGATGATTTCAAAATCGACTGTAAGGCCCAATTTATTAAATTTCCATTCCATTTAAATTCGCTATTAACGTGCATTTTCTGCATTTCACTTATTGAGAATTCACATGGCGAAAGTGAATTTGGGTGGTCTACAATTTGTTAATGTGAATTGGAAGTTTGAAATTTTTTTGTTTATGTTCTGTGCATTGTCGAATTGTAGGCCAATTTGTCCACTTTACTTTGAAAACTTAAAAAAAAAACAAGAATCTACTTAATTTATCAGAACAATTCATATATTCACGCACTCTATTATGTCAGGTAAATTTAATGTATTTGATTTATCTCGCAAAATTTGTGTTCTAACTTTTTCTTTTGAATTTGGCTTCCTTTTTTCCATTTAAATTGCCAATAATATTGCATCCATGTTCAAAGCAGCAGTAATTTCACTTTAAAAAAACAAAAATGGCTGATCCTTCACTTTTGACAGTTCTAAGCAATTTCGAAGTTTTCGAAATCGATCGAAACGTTGAACATGCAATTTCATTTTATGGGAAATTGACAAGAGTGATTTCAATTCACTTTCGATCGAATTGCAGAGCATGGGCGTTATAATTAGAAATTCTAAATATTTGTATTTATTCAGCTTCCTCTAACGATTTTAACTAACGTTTTGTCTATAACCTTATTGTTTAATTAATTTCAAATCAGTTTTAGCTCAAACGAAAAAATCCACCTTTTGAGGGGGATGTTTAAAATGAAAAAAAAAAAAACAGTTTTGCAATGATTGTTGATTGGAATACCTCGGAAAATCCGAAGAAAGATTTAGGGGTCGTATTTGAATTCAGTGCACCAAAAACAGTCTGAAAAGTACAGCTCGTTTTTCAACCAGAAATTTATATTTTCAACTTGGTCGGTTTTTGCTATGCATATCCCACTTTCAGATTACAAAAAAATAATCCACCACAAAACTGACTGACTAAACTAATTGAGAGTGAATAAATAGAAGCACTGACTGACTAAACTAATTGAGAGTGAATAAATAGAAGCTCTATTAAACTTTATTTAGTGCTAAATTGATAGTTCATCAGACACATATCCCAAGGATATTTTCAAAAAACTAGAGCTTCAAACAATATCCAAATCTTCAAACTATCCGGATAGCCGGATACTTGTGAATGAGATAACTAGGATCCGACACTATCCGGATAGAGTCGGATAGTTCCGGATACCCAAATATCCGGATAGTTCAATGAGACAGTTGTGATCCGACACTATCCGGATAGTGTCGGATCCGAATCCAGTTTGATGAATTTTCTTTATAGTAAGGGTAATATATTGCAATATAAATAAATAAAATATATGGTAGATTACTTTAGGGTAGTTTTTAATGCCGAATCGAATAAGATAAAAATCAAGACTAAACAATCCTCAGGTGAAAAACTAAAACTACGACGACGCGAAGTCCGTATAAAGCGATTTTCCTCCTAAAGAACCGGTTGACCTTTGTGTCTGTGAACCTAGTTTTAAATCGAACAGAAGCGTAACGCATGCGGAACGCAATATCCTTGGGATATGTGTCTGATGAACTATCAATTTAGCACTAAATAAAGTTTAATAGAGCTTCTATTTATTCACTCTCAATTAGTTTAGTCAGTCAGTGCTTCTATTTATTCACTCTCAATTAGTTTAGTCAGTCAGTTTTGTGGTGGATTATTTTTTTGTAATCTGAAAGTGGGATATGCATAGCAAAAACCGACCAAGTTGAAAATATAAATTTCTGGTTGAAAAACGAGCTGTACTTTTCAGACTGTTTTTGGTGCACTGAATTCAAATACGACCCCTAAATCTTTCTTCGGATTTTCCGAGGTATTCCAATCAACAATCATTGCAAAACTGTTTTTTTTTTCATTTTAAACATCCCCCTCAAAAGGTGGATTTTTTCGTTTGAGCTAAAACTGATTTAAAATTAATTAAACAATAAGGTAATCGACAAAACGTTATTTAAAATCGTTAGAGGAAGCTGAATAAATACAAATATTTAGAATTTCTAATTATAACGCCCATGCTCTGCAATTCGATCGAAAGTGAATTGAAATCACTCTTGTCAATTTCCCATGAAATGAAATTGCATGTTCAACATTTCGATCGATTTCGAAAACTTCGAAATTGCTTAGAACTGTCAAAAGTGAAGTATAAGCCATTTTTGTTTTTTTAAAGTGAAATTACTGTTGCTTTGAACATGGATGCAATATTATTGGAAATTTCAATGGAAAAAAGGAAGCCAAATTCCAAAGAAAAAGTTAGAACACAAATTTTGCGAGATAAATCAAATACATTAAATTTACCTGACATAATAGAGTGCGTGAATATATGAATTGATCTGATAAGTTAAGTAATTCTTGTTTTTTTTTTTAAGTTTTCAAAGTAAAGTGGACAAATTGGCCTACAATTCGACAATGCACAGAACATAAACAAAAAAATTTCAAACTTCCAATTCACATTAACAAATTGTAGACCACCCAAATTCACTTTCGCCATGTGAATTCTCAATAAGTGAAATGCAGAAAATGCACGTTAATAGCGAATTTAAATGGAATGGAAATTTAATAAATTGGGCCTTACAGTCGATTTTGAAATCATCAGTTAAGTTATTAGAAAAATATATACTATAGCAATACGAACAAATTTTTTTTTTTAAATTAATATAAGTACTATCTGGAAGACTAAACAAGGAACAGAGACTAGCTTGTATAGGAATAACGGGGGTACAGAGTTCTACGCCACAAGCAGGGCTGGAAATTATTTTAAATCTTCCAGCACTGGACGAATACATAAGATGCACAGCAGCCAAAAGTGCACATCGACTTAAAGAAATAAGCTCTTGGAAGCACAGCACCTATGGTCATGGGTCTATCTTGCAAAGGTATGACACAGTGGCCGAAATTGATATGACGACTGACTACGTATCACCCATAATAGATTTTAAAATACACTTCTCCATTCTAATTCCCTAAAGACATGGATGGGAACCTAACTTACTAATTAGTGAACAAGGTATCCCGTTCTACATCAATGGGTCAAAAATGGAATAAGGAACAGGGGCAGGGGTGCTCTGTGAATCTCTCAATATTAGAGAATCATATAAACTCCCAGATGAGTGTAGTGTCTTTCAAGCTAAGATTTTCGCTATTGAAAAAGGGGCAGAAATGGTTCACAAGAAAAAACTGAGTTCGTCAGAGATCACATTTTTCGTGGACAGCCAAGCTGCTATCAAAGCATTAACCAGTGAGACTATAAGATCCAAGACAGTGGCAAAATGCCGAGGCGTACTGGAGAAAATTTGTTACTCCAACCAAGTCAAACTCTGCTGGGTTCCTGGACATAGTAATATAGAAGGGAATGATATAGCAGATGAACTGGCAAGGAAAGGGTCATAAACAAATTGGAGCAATAGTAGCCAATTATTTACGGGACCTGAAATCCCGATCGGCGTCATTAAAAGAAAACTTGACCTAGTAACGAAAGAGCAAATCAATAACTCCTGGATTTCCAGGAACAACTGCGTTATCTCTAGAAGTTTATGGCCTAGAATTAAGGAAAAGGAAACTCAGTATATTTTATCGATGAGTAAAAAGAAAATAAAAATCTTGATAGGGGTACTAACGGGTCATTGCGCCATTGGCACAATGGCCACCAGTATAGGCGCGTTCGCACCCGATTTGTGTAGGAGCTGTCAGGAGGATGTTGAGGAAACTGAAACCGTTAAGCACCTGCTCTGTGATTGTCCAAACCTCTAAACAAACCACCTCCAGTACTTCGGAAACAGGTTTGTTGGAGAACTGGACGACCAAGCGCAGGTCTCAATGGCAAACATGAGGAAATTTATAGAGAAAACAGGCTGGTTCACAGATGAACCAGTCTATTTGAACCATTAGTTGGGAATGCAACTGTTTTTATTTATGAGGGGGTCACAATGGACCAATGGGCCCCCGTGTACGCAACAGCCTAGGCTGTGCACGCCCCTCCTAACCTAACCTAACCTATCTGGAAGACTGATGAGTGCAAAAGTGGCAAAGCACGAAAGAGCTATATCTCCAGCCAAACAATTGGTGGTAGCGCCTTTAAGTTGTTGTTGTTGTTCAAAAATTCAATGAAATTGACGGAATAAGGAATGGTCAAGCCTTATAAGCTGACATTCTAGTACGAATAGTACAATAATAACAATAATACTATCTGGAAGTTTAACTGCCTATTTAAAAATTGGCCCTTAAACAACTTTATTTTCAAATAAAATAAAAAAAAGGCATTTCCGACCTTTCAAAAAGGTGTGACATGGCATTGTTTGTGATACTTCTGTTTTTGATTTATCTTTTTTTCTGTTTTAAGAAAATCGCCCTTCCTGCCTAAACGGCAAGAGGAACAGAACCCCTTTCTAAATGATTTTGTATTGTCCTGAACCAACCGACACACTCTAGCTTTAAAGATGTTTTTATAGAAGTTTTTATAGATGTTTTTATAGACACTTTCGATTGTTTGGTTGCCAAGACAACTTATTAATATAAACGTAAACTGTGGCGTATGCGTACTTTTTTCAAAGTTAAAGTTGTACGAATTTTTTTAATTTTTGTTTTGTGTTGTCAAATAAAATAGCTACTTTCATAAAATGGGTATTATTATTATATAATTAATTCTTTCACTTTTGTTTAAAAAAATAGAAAATGAATGTACTAAATGTAATAAGTATCTACGTAATAAGTAAAATCTAGATTTTGAATTCTTCAGCGATATTGGTTATAGTGTCCAAAATGTTTTGTTTTTATATTTCATTCCAGACTTATTTCAACGAGTTTGTTTTACATATCCTTTTTCTTAAAAAACATCCTTTCACCGTAAAAAATATATGAAATCTTTTGTTTCTTGGTTCACATGACAAAAAAAACAGTTCTAGTAATTTTCCTCCACTTATCATTTTTGCGAGAAATTTTGTGTTATTGGTTGAATGGCAGGTATATACAGTTATTTCTTGGGCTAAAAAAATTCAATTTCCCCTCTAGGGAATCACCTAAAAACCTTATACATAAGTCCACAGTTTGAAGAGTTCGATTTTTTTTACGAATCCAAAACTTGCCCTATGTTATGCATGGTACATAAATATAAATGTTATGTATTGCAAGTAAAAATATATTGCCTACAGCTATTTTCTGGTGTGAGCGATATTAAAACATTCTGGCTTTTAGGTCCATAATATTCCTATGCAAATATGAAAGTCTTGCAGGTCGGGGTTGGGGCCGTTGTACGTAATGCTGCATTGGAAATACCAAGTACCAAGGGTAGGAACTTCAAAATTTTATTTAATTAAAGAGCTGAGCGCCCTAGGTATAAATATGGGGTTCAAGAACTTTTCTGTAGGGCCAAATGTCGAAGCTTCGAGTAGACACACTCGAAGCTCTACGGAAAATATGTTGGACCACATATCCATGATTGCCTGATTAGGGAATACGAAGCGAATCGTTTTAGGTGGCGATTTGGTATTGCTGCTTTCGCTTTCGTCACTGTCATTTTACATTCGCCCTATTTTTGAAATGGAAAGAGAATGCGAAAAGACATTTAAATTTTTAACGCGTGAATTTCCGTTAGGTATTTTCTGGCGGATTGGTGTATCGACACGGTCGAAAGTGGTATTTTGTTGTTTCCATTAAAATAAACAAAAATGCGAGTTTAACTTTTTTTTATAAAACAAAGTAAAGAAATAAATAATAATATTTTTCTAGATAAACTTGAAGGAACCAAAGTTAGCAACGCACAAACCAGCAACAATTTTCCACTGTCATTGAATTTACAGAGGAAAATGAATAGAGATAGCACTGCAGTTTTATATGGTCACGGGCGTCGTACACAAAATGCATAAATTTTTTTTTTTTGTAAAATAAAAGAAAACCCAAAGAACTTAAAAGTGAATGAATTGATCAACAAAATAAACAAAAAAAGACTAGGAACTTCAAGCGGTGAAGAAGAACTTTGCAAACATTTTCTTTTAACTTACAGATATGAGGATTTTTATATTTCCTTAACTAAGCGTTTACACAAAGAATTAAAATACACTATTTATATATATTACATATTACGAAACAAGATGAAATCTCACAAAGCATGGCTGCAATAAAAATATTACCTGGAAACCAGCTGTCAATTATGTGGAAATCTTGGAAGTATAATTTACGACTCGCTTCGAATTCGATAATTTATCAATACGAAGCGAGTCGAAAAGGAGATATCGAATTGAAAACGATTTGCTGCGTATTCCCTAATCTGGCCACAGCTCTTTTGTTAAAAATAGTATTTTAAAATTCCTACACTACACTGAAGTTCCTCAATGGACTGCATTTTAAATGCATTACTCAATACAAAGGCCCCAACCCGCATGCGTTCTGCGTCCGTTCCGCATGCGTTACGCATGCATTCCGCGTGCGTTACGCATGCATTCCGCGTGCGTTCCGCATGCGTTCCGCATGCGTTCCGCGTGTATTCCGCATACGTTACGCATGCCTTACGCATGTGTTCTGCGTCTCTTCCGCATGCGTTACGCGTGCGTTTCGCATGCGTTACGCGTGCGTTTCGCATGCGTTCCGCGTGCGTTCCGCGTGCGTTTTTGAACGGCCTTGAGATCCTGAACGGTTTCCAGATCAAGAAGTCTTGAGATCTTAAACAGTCTTGAAATCCTGAACGGTCTTGAGATCCTGAACGGTCTTGAGATCTTGAACAGTCTTGAGATCTTGAACGGCTTTGAGATCCTGAACGGCTTTGAGATCTTCAATGGTCTTGATATTTTGAACGGCATTGAGATTTTGAACGGCCTTGAGATCCTGAACAGCCTTGAGATCTTGAACGGCCTTGATATCCTGAACGGATTTCAGATCCTGAACAGTCTTGAGATCTTGGAAAGGCTTGAGATCTTGTACGGTCTTGAGATCCTGAATGGCCTTGAGATCCTGAACAATCTGAAAACGCGTGCGTTCCGCATAGCAATCAATGCACTCATGATTTACGCGTTTCGCATGCGTTACGCTTAAGGACGAAATAACAATAACTGTACCCAATAGCATACGCAGGGGGGTGGCTTGCGGGGCCTGAGGCCCTCCTCAAGCAATATGGCATACTGTCATTGCGTTTTCGCATACGTTTCATATAAACAACAGCAATGGTAACTTTCGATGAATTGGATAGACCCCAAAATAAAAGAACTTTTATAACAATAATAGCGAATAATATAATTGTTGGCGAATGATTCGCTTAACAGTATGAAAATTCTACTTTTTACTTGCGATATATACATATGTATATAGGTAATATATGGCAAGTTATCGAGATGATGATAGAGAACGCAAAAAAGTGTGTTCCGCAATTATGTCTGTCTTTCTCTCTTTCTATCTGTCCTCGCGCCTATAGCCTTAACGGGTGGAGGGAATTTCTTAAAACTTGGTACATAGTGTTTTTTGACTAATATGCCCGCACGTTTCTTAAATCTTTTTTAGGACCAACAATAACGGTACCTACCTGCCATACATTTTTGTTCGCCAAAAACGAAAATGCTATTTTCTCAAAAACGGGTCCAAGGATTTTGTTAAAAAAAATTCAAATAAATTAAATATGGAAATACTACATACTTTTCAAAAATGTTTGATTTTCAGAAATTGGTACCTCCAGTCCAACTTTTTTCGTTTTTGTATGGTAAATCTTCTTCTACCAACTTTCACCAACATACCAGTTTTGGGAAGGGTTTACTGGTAATAGTAATTCACTTCACCCTTTCACTCAAAAAACACCCTGTAGCCCCAGATATTTTTATGGACTCTTTTGATTCTTATTTCTTACGACAAATGAGACATGTGTGCCAAATTTCATCACCATACCATTGAAATTTGGTAATGTTATGCTCGTTTCACTGAAAATTCGGTCGTCGTTTTATAAAAAGGTTATAACTTTTTCTAGGGAAATTATATTGAAACTATTTTGACTGCATAAGATTGGGCATTAATAATTACCCTTAGGTCATGTGCCATATGCTTAGATTATACCAAGACGAATATCCAGGGGTTTGATATGCTTCCACCTTTCCCTCCCCCCATTTTGAAAGCGATTATACAAAAAACTAATACATGGATAAAAATGGACTTCGGATATGCTGTAGAGTATGCAATTCTACGTTGACGCTCATCTTAAAACTTTATTAATATATAAAGGGTCTTTCTTAATGCTTCAATTTAGAACAATAACGTTATTTAATTCAAATAACAAAATATACATATATGTTTTATTCCTTTCAGCTTTTTTATTATAGTAATTGATTTTTAAGAATATTAAAAACACAACACATTATTTAAAAAGAATACTTAGAATTTAAAATAAAGTATAAGTTCAGAGTATTGTTAGGTGTAAGTTAATATTAATTGTCCTTATAAATATACATTTTAAAACCATTATTTTCTGAAAAATAAAAACCTTTATCCGCCCAGGGTATTTTGCTCTCCCCGCGTATAAGGATGGGGGAGGGGTCAAAAAATTAACATATTCCTGTGGCATCAAGGATAAATCTCGATTTATAGGCTAATTTATGTGAAATTGCGTGTTAAAACATGGTCAGAAGGCAATCCTTATATCTTCGGTCTGCCAGTGCTGCCACCGTGGAAACACTGGCTACGCTGACGCTTATTTTAAAATTTTTTGAATATACATTTTAAAACCATTATTTTCTGACAAATAAAAACCCTTATCCACCGAGGGCGAGGGTATTTTGCTCCCCCCGTGTACAAGGGTGGGGGAGGGGTCAACAAATTAACATATTCCTGTGGCATCAAGTATTTTAAATCCAACGAGACATTTCACAACATCCAGCGACGTCTGGTTTTCGATTTATAGACTAATGTATGTGAAATTGCGTGTTGAAACATGGTCAGAAGGCAACCCTTATATCTTCGGTCTGCCAGTGTTGCCACCGCGGAAACACTTCTTAAAAGTAAACCTAGGATGTGGACTATTAGTGTACTAAAGTTCATCCCGTCAGAATGTTTTTTTTGTCTAAAGCTGAGGTAGTTCAGCGGGTCCAGGGTCTGACCGAAGAAATCAAATGAACACTCGGTTCTATTGTGAAGAATTCAGAACTCCATTTAATCAGAAGTTTTATTTTCGTTAAAGAAACTTAACATGATAACTTATAAAGCAATAATAACTTAAATATTGAAGGTTTTGAATGAACAACAACCACTTGTGTTGGCTTCCGCCGAGTATTACATTTTTGGCTGGAATTATTGCAATTTCATGGCTACCAAATCAATCATCAGATTCCTTTTAGTGGTGCTTAGTCTATAGTTCCAATTTTATTTTATAAATTGTTTTGCCGTCAACTGGATTCGAACCTAGACCAAGCTACCTCAGAGGCCGTTGAAACCTCCAATGACGGAGCGAAAAGCTATGCAGCCTAACTGCAAGTGTTATCACGAGAAAACACCTTTGAATAACTTAAATAACTAACATGATATTTCGTATCTTTGTAAGTCAACTTAGATAATTATAAAATAACTTATTCAAATGGGATATATTCCCCAGCCCAAGCAACCTTTGGGCAAAACTAATACTAACACAAATGGGATATATTCCCCAGCTCAGGCTTATGAAGATGCTCTGCATGCCCGGTGGTTGGCCGTTGACTATTTGAAATTTGAATTCAAACGGCTGAAGCGGCGATTAGTTCTTCGCCTTTGTTGCAGTACGCTGTTAAACATATGAAAATGTGTAACTTCGTTACAACCTAAAATATGGCCTTAACGCCCTAACTAATTAAGAGCGATATTAGTTAAAACTTCGCAATCCAGTTTTTATTAATTTTGAAATTCAACTTTAAAAAAAATTGTTAATGTAATATGTTTGTTTTTAAAATTCAATGCCTTATCAATTTTTAGCCAAACACTGAGAACTGGATGGTAATAATTTTGTTTAGAAACTTGCCCCTTCCACTTAAACGGGGGATAAGAGACGCTTCCCTCCCCCTCCGATACGATTCCTTTATTTTCTCAACCCAGACTATACGCTCTATCTTTTTGTCACACTTTATGCGAATCGCCCTGTATAGCGTGAATTGCAAAATATTTCATATAATTATGTACATTGTGTAATCCCCAGTTAATTACACTGACGATTTTGTCTGATTTTTCGATCAATATCCGGGTGGTATTCAATTATGGAAAACACTCTCATTTAATTTACTCCTACAATAAACCAATGTTCACATATTTGGACCGTTCCCACTAGTAAATATGAATGTGAAAATACAAGAAAGAATTTAAACTAATTTTATTTAAAAATACAACTAATAGCTATTTTGTATAATAAATATTTCACTGACTTTCAACTATCCGAAAAAAGCTACAATCTGTTAAGGGTTTAATTAAAGATACAAAAATGTGTGAAAGCCATTCAAGTGGGATGCAACTAGGGAACTCTATATAGCTATATTTGTACGTGTTATATTAACTTAAATTTGTTTTTTTTTTTAACTTTTCCTTTATTCCCTCCATTCCACTATCTTTAATAGTCTATTTATATTTAGCTATGGAAAAGCACCTCAGTGAAAAGTTAACAAAGGCAAAAACCGCAATCAACGTAGCATGGAAGAAAATATTCAGCAACAGGCATATTGCACATAGCGTAAAATACAGATTTCTTGAATCGGTATCGGAGTCAACATTGTTGTATGCAGCACAAGTATGGGGAGGGAAGAATGAATCCTTTAAAATATTGCTCCGATTTTATATCAAACGCATATTTGGGCTCCCTCTAAATACTCCTAATTACAGGATTATGCTAGAAACAAGAATCTCCCCACTATTTATAAAAACCCTTAAAATGCAAGGGAGATCATTACTAAAGTGCTGGGTATGCCCGATTATCGTCTTCCAAAAAAAAGCAGCTCTTCAATCGATTCGCAACAGATCTGGATGGTTCAAATAGTGTATGGAGTTGGGGCAGGAATCGGAGATTGAGTTAAACGTAAATGATTATAGTACATGGAAGACTTTACTCTATCAGCTGATTTCTAATGTAGATGATCGCTTAAGAGAAGAATACGCAAAGGAGCCAACGGAATCAATGTACAGGATGGTATACAGTAAACTGAATCACAACTTAAACCACAATAATTATTTCAGCTCAGAGACGAATACTCAACGGAACAAATATCTAGCATGTTTAGGATGAGTGAGGAGAGCTAGTGAATCTCAACTTCATACCTCATCGTGACGATTTACCTATTTTATGTGAAATGTGTAATATGGCTGAACGGGAAGATTTATTTCATTTTGTTGGAAGATATCCAGTACTCAGAGAAATACGAAGACACGTATTTAGAAGAGACTTCCTATCTGAAGAATCAACCTTGTTCTATCTAAACGAAAATTACCCAAAATTTTTAAATTTTATAAAATTGTAAGAGCTTATCGAAGCAGAATTTTTAGTGAAAATTTTTGAGTTGAAAAATTAGGCTCCTAACCTTTAGCACCTCATGTATGGGATATTTGCAAAAAAAAGTATGCCATCTAAAAGGTCAGTAATTGGTCAACAAAGGTCAACTAGTTTCAGAAATTGGTCAGCCATAGGAAATTTGTAATCAATGGTTAAATTTTTGCAAGATCACCAACTATTTTGGGCACCTCATTTATGGAATATTCGCAAAAAAAATGTACCAATCGAAAGGTGACCACACCGACTTGTGATAAAAGGTCAGTAATTGGTCAGCCATAGGTTTTTTTAAAGAATGTTTAAAGTTTGTTTCAAGGTCACAGTATAAGACTTTTAGCACCTCATTTATAGAATTTAAAAAAATGAGTATGCCGTATAAGAGGTCAGTAATTGGTCAATAAAGGTCAGCTTCTTTCAGTAATCGGTCAGCCATAGATTTCTTTAATAATTTTTTTTAAATATTGTTAAGGTCAAAACAATTTTTAGCACCTCATTTATGGGATATTCGAAAAAAATGTACACCATCTCAAGACCTCATAAGAGGTCAACTTATTTCAGTAATTGGTAAGCCATAATTTTTGTTTAATTAAAGTTTTAAAATTTATTTTTTCAAGTTCGTATACGACTTTTAGCACCTCATTTGTGGGATATTCGCAGATAAGTATACCATTTGAAAGGCCAACGACTCGTGATAAAAGGTCAGCTAGTTTCAGTAATTGGTCAACCAAAGGTTTTTTTTTTTAATGAAGACTCTTATACTGTAAGGCGCCAGTTATAGCTATCATTGAAAACCATCATTTAAAATATTATTGTCAATTTTGAGATATTTTGAAGAATAAATATATGATTATTTTGATGCCAAAGTAAAGCTTATTAACTTAATAATTATTTTGAGGTAAAACAAAATTCAATTTGGCACAACTTTTCTAATAAAATGACTTTTATTTTTTCAATGATGAACTACATTACCAATGATCATTGAAAAAATTAAAAGTTACATTATGGGGAAGATATGGGCCAAGCTATAAGGTCTTAAGCTATATTTCTGCATTAAAATATTCAATGATTAGACTTTCGAAGGGTCTCAAAATCAACAGCTTACTTTTTCAATTATGGTTCTCAATGATACCTAAAACTGGCCCCTGACCTTGAAACAATCTTTAAAAATTCATTAAAAAAAACCTATGGCTGACCAATTTCTGAAACATGTTAGCCTTTTATGAGGATTTAATAACCTTTCTAATGGTATCTTTTTTTTTTGGAAAATTCTGTAAATGAGGTGCTATAAGTCTTATACGGCCTTGAAAACAAAAAACTTCAAAAAATCATATAAAATAACACATGGCTGACCAATTACTGAAACTTGCTGCCCTTTTATCGCAAGTCGGAGACCTTTCGAATGGTTCACTTTTTTTGCGAATATCCCATAAATGAGGTGCCAAAAATAATTGGTGACATTGAAAAAGTTTAACCATTGATTACAGATTTCCTATGGCTGTACAATTTCTGAAACTAGTTGATCTTTTTTGACTAATTACTGACCGTTTAGAAGGCATACTTTTTTTGCGAATATCCCATATATGAGGTGCTCAAGGTTAGGAGCCGAAAAATTGTACTTTATAAATTTAATGAATGTAGTATTTTATATAATACTAGCGGTGCCCGGGGAATGTTGTATCGCCTTCACTCAAAATGCAAGAAGTTGGCGTCTTCATCGAATAGAGGAAGCAACGAGATGATGTTTAGGTAGACTTGTCCTTGCACTTAGATGGTGGCGTGAAACCTGCATTGTAGTTGTCAATTTTGTTGCTCTTAACGAAGTCATTTGGCAACATGTGTTGGACAGAAAATGTTTTCAGTCTGAAGTCAAAGTCATGGCAGAAAGATACATACAAAGTTGTTCTGTTGGCGGCTCCAGTGGTGTCGGCTCCAGTAGTGACAATTTTGCTTTTCCTGTTCCCCAACAGCAATATCGTGATGACTCTTGTAATTTTTTTCTTTGTCAAAGTTAAATGCTTCCAAATAAAAATTGATTCTTTCCATTTTATAATATTTTTTTTTTTGAGCGTTTTTTTTTTTCTAAGCGTTTCAGTCGGTTTCGAAGCATTTGTTCTGCGCCACTGTTATTCCAGGTGAGTTTGAACTCGAACTCGTCAAATTCGTGATTCGTGATTCGTGTTGGTCGGGCGTTTCAGCTTCTCTTAATTCTGTATTAAGTAGACGTATTTGATGTTTAGCGATTGTCCCGTTGTTGGGTTGTTTCTGTTACCCCTTTAGACATTGACCCTTTTTGCTTATGGGTTTTCCTCACGATGATCACATTTTTTTTTTTTTAATCCTACAATTTTGATAGGCCCTTAAAGAATAAATTAAACAAATAATCAGGTAAAGATGTAAAGGGGATAAAAAACATATTTGCATTTGCATTTTGTGCAGTTTTAACTAATAGCAACTGCAATTTTCGATAGCTGCGTACAACGTACAGCCTGCGAATCTTGCTTCATTTTTTGAAAAAAAAAAAAAAAAAGAAATGAAATGAATAGACCAAAATCGTTTTTTTTTTAAATGCAAATGTGTAACTTAATTGTGTTCAATGGTCATTCTGCGAATTGCTTCCCACTTTAGTTATTATTATTTACCTACTATTATGAATTATTGTAAAATGCAACTTTCATCCACTTTTTTAAATCCAGGGTTAGTCGTGAGATCAAAATTAATAATTGTACCAATTTTCAAATTATTCTATGCAGTTGCTCAGATGTTATTTGTATCTAGTGTTTTTTTTTACATTTTTGCACGAAAAGTTAACTTTTAATTATTAGCTACTACTGCAAATGCAGCTGAAAATCTTATTGCAATTACTTTTTGACATGTGCACCTTGCTAAAGTTGGTACTCGTTCTGAAAAACTCATTAAATAAACTTTTTATTTGAAATCAATTTAATGCCTCCCTCTTAAACTGCATCTATAACTGCCGCTGCAATTACTATAATTTAAAGTTCCGCCCAATTTGTGTTAAGCTTAGGCCTATGAATGAACATACGTTCATTATTATTATTATGAATTATCATTATGACCTTATGTTAATTGCAACTGCAATTTCAAATAAAACTGCTACACTCGACTCCGCTTAGCTGGAACACCATAATTGCAGAACATTTGTTTCAGTTAAGCGGAGTTTTCAGTTCACCGAACTTCGGATAACTAAAACTTGTTTCAAATAAGCGGAGTTTTGTCGAAACAAATTAAATTTCAAAAAAAATTAAGTTTGATTTTTTATATTGTGTCAAAATGTTTATATTTCCATATGAAACAATTCAAACAACAAAGGTATTTACATTTTTTATCACAACTATTGCGTCTAGCCATACGTTTTTTGTCGAAAATTTTTGAGAACAAGCCAGAAAATAAACAAATTTAAAAGAAACGACTGACACCCGCGGTCTTTTTCACAGCTACTATATCAGCTACATGAACTTTTACAACAGCGTCCTACAGCGACAACAATTACATATATTTCAGTTACATCTGCTTGTTCCTCACATTCAACACTTCTAGTTTTATTTATGGAACAAAAAATTTTGACGGAATTATAACTGGTGTTGTCGTAGAATGCTGTTTTAAAAGTTCATGTAGCTGATGTAGTAACTGTGAAATAGGCCCCAGGAGGTAATGACAAGAAATGAGATTTTGGCATTTCAAATTGACATTCCAAATTCAAAGGGTGTGTTCGATTTCACTTATGCGGAGTTGAATAAGTGAAAAATGATTCAAATAAAAAGTACAAGTGACCTCAACTCCGGAAATTATTGTGTTTCGCCCAAGGTATAACAGTGGGCTCTTCAGTCAGCCTGTTTTACCCTACTAAGACACAATTTTTTTACCCTGACCACAGGTAATTATTTTCTGGGTGCACGAATTTAATCAAATTCCCCTAGAATAATAAAATTCACAGTATCTTCTTGCTGTGATTTTTATAAGAGTCGGTAAACATCGACCAACATTTGTGTCTTAGTATGGTATAACTGACTGACTGAAGAGCCCACTGTTATACCTTGGGCGAAACACAATAATTTCCTGGAGTTGAGGTCACTTGTACTTTTTATTTGAATAATATTCATTCACTCCACTTAAAACCAAAGTAATTTTAATATTTAAATTTCTTTTTCTTTATTAAGTGAAAAATATTTATTTGATGCAAACAATTTTGTTTCAATTATCCACAGTTTGCAACTAAGCGGAGTTCAGTTATGCGAAGCAGTTTGGGTGAAAAATTCTCAAAAAGGCTCCGGAATAAATTGCTTGTTTCAGATAACCGATGTTTGCAGTAAAGCGGAGTGCAGTTAAGCGCGGATTTTGTTCAAGTTACCCCTTCCGGAATGCATTTTTGCTCCTGCTTTCAACCAAATTTCACAGGAACACGCTCGGACTTACATAAAAGATATTCTAAAAGTTTGGGTTCAATTGGTTGGGTAGTTTTATAGTTTATAACATATTCACAAACATCCATTTTTATATATAAGAAGAAGATTGTCAATCAGTCAGACGGCAATGCCATGCTTTAAATACTGATAAATAATGTGTATGCAATACTTTTTACAGAATAAAAAAAAAACAATCTATCATCTATCTAATTTAGCTATTACGATTTTATTGCCCCAGTCCCTATTTTTGATGTTAAGCTACGCCACTGGATATGGCATCCCCTCAGTTACAGCATATAATACATTCATACCAAAAGCTAACAAAAGCTTCTTTTTAGCTTAAAACAAAAATCTCATACAATCTACAAAGCAAAACCATTAATTTTTGCAATGCTCACTGGTTAGATTGGTAGATGAGATCTCTATAATTTTGTGCTTAACCGTCAGTGATGTTTTACTTGACTTACGATCAAGTCGGTCAGTACTCATACTCAGTAATCAGACGGCAATTGAATTTTAAGATTCTTTTTTGTTTGTTTTAATATCGAAAGAGCGTGAGCGGTCTTTTATTTCAAGTCTCTCAAATTCGCACACATCTATTCCATTCCAGAGGTATCGTCTCATAGATTCATATCTAGGTATACAAACTTAACACTCAGCCATAAGCAAACAGTACAAATGAAATGAGAAAAAGTTTAAACAAAACAGCAGTAACATCAACAACCTCAACACTAGCATCTTTTTTTTTTTTAAACTGAAAGCAAAATAATATTGTTGTCTATCGCGGAATCGTGTTGGTAATTTGTTAGATCGTTTCTAGAGGTAATTTTCAGTTGTCATTCTTAACTCCGACAAAATACATCGCAAGTTAAAATACGCCGTCGCGTCGTTGTATTCGATCACATTTAAAATTATTTTTTTTTTTTTGTTTGTTCAACAAACAACAATAACAAACATTTTTAGCAATACTATCGTCATAGTTTAGTTTATGAGTTCGAGTCATCGCAACCATTAAAATTAAATTATAATTCTAAATCAGTTTCAAGTTCATTCTCAAGGAAAAAATAAATCTACAGGTACAAAACAATAATACAGTTCAAAAATTAAAAACACAATTTTTAGATACATATGTATGTATGTTCGTTGAGGTAATAAATATCTTTATGATATTCTTTATGATATTTATACATATCTATAATTAGTACGATGTCTCATAAAGTCATAAAAATATTAAAATGCTACTTGTTTGATGTGAGAATTAGGTCATCGATTGGGGATTGCATCTGCCTTTTCTCTTAAAATCGTTTGTGAATACAAGATCAGTCTACCTAAATCTAGAAAGATACAGATAGGTACGTGAGATGAAAGTAAACATATCTATACGCAACGCACGCATCTTGTGTTTAAATCTCTTCATTTTGTGGGATATATGGAACTTTTGATGTAAAAAAAAAAAAAAAACACCAGATGGGCGACTGCGGTGTGCGAGAAATGAACCAAATAAAAGACCTTGACTTGTTTTTGCCAACGGATCGGTCGCTGTCGTTAATCTACCCTCGAGAATACACTTTCAATGATCTTGATATTTTCGTTGGTTTATTTCTAGCAATGATTTACATGCGGATGAATTTCGCCGGCGCTACTTTTTTATATACGTGAAGTCACCGGCCGCGCTATTATGGAAATTGTGGTTAGGTCATATTGTAATTTATGAAGGTGATATTTTAGTTTGCTCATAAGGCAAGTATGTTGGTTTCGTGTAAAAAAAAATTAACATTACAAATATGTGGAAGTACAAAAACGTGGTTTTTTCGTCATACTGTTCGATCTGTTCGGGCGTTCGGTGTGTGAATTCACGGTGTGTTTATGTACATTTAATGTAGATCTATCTGGAACCTAAACGGGTGGAGCGATTTCCTTCAAACTTTTACCATTTTTATTTAAAGTCTTAGAGGAAGAATTCAGCTTAAAGATAGCTCCTATTTCCCAATAACGATACAAAATTTTAATTTTCTTTTAATGATCTTCAAAATGATCAATGCATGAAAATTATTGGAATCAAACGGTGTTAGAAATATTTGCCAACACTTTTACGAACCTAAATAGGATTTGAATTGTATCATTTTTAAGCTGTTTCTAAGTTTGAAAAAAGGTTTTAATTAATTTTGGAACCATTTAAAGCAGATATCTTAAACCTGTTTGTCTGTTACAGATATTTTCAGATTAATTGTTAAATTCGAATTCATCCTCCATAGAATATATGAGAGGCTTGGGCTTTTGCTGCTAAATTATTCGAAAATTCAAAATCAAATGTCTACTAAATAAGAATAATTTTCACTTTAGACGTTAATTTAGTTCCATTAACAAAAAAAAAGATATTTAAGTACAAAAAGACCTCAGAAGTTCGAGCACTCGGTAATACATTAAGGGTCTTGTAATTCGAACACTTGCCGAAATTGGTACTCTTAATCCGAATTCGTCCATCGTTTCTTTGTTGAGTCAAAAGTGTTGTCCTTGAAATATGAGGGGAACAAATTTTAAGGGGAACATTTAAGGTTTGTGCGAAGTTCCCGTTTTTGTGACAACTGGCAAAAACTGCAAATTTTTAGCTGAATAAGACAAACAAAAAATAATGTCAATTTGAATTTGGTTAAACAACAGTAACTTAGATAAACAATACTTTGAAGAAGAGTTTAGCATATTCTGTTCAAACTGAATCAGGCGGCGTGCGGCCGGCGGCGCGGCGATTCGAAAAACAATGTTTGTTTTTTTAGCAAAGGGAGATACTTATACTGACTTTTTCTAATCAATAAATATATGAATGCTTGTTTTTGACCAAAACAAAATATTTTATTGTATTAAAAACTACTTTGCACTTGTGCATACGAAATTTTGACTTTGAAAGTAGTACCCAGTAGTACTCCATTGCGCTATTTGGCTAGAATTAGGATATATCTCTAATTGTTCGAATTATCTTACTGTATTTGAAATGTCGTTTTCAATAAGGACTTATGCGTTGTCGTACCATCAAAATGTCTCGTGACACAGTTTTGTATACTGAGCACATATAGTGCGTCGTAAGATTGCCTGAGATAGACTGTTAAAAAATAGGATATTAACCACTAACTTTATATGTACTCCAAACATAAACAACACCACTGTGTTGGTTGGACAATGTTTTTTTTTCCGTAGCTAAAGATGTCCTATCCCATTAGAGATTTCTTTTAATTTAAGTTATCATATTAAAAGCGAAGACTGGCATATATTTTAATCAAGGCGTGATAGGCTTTTGCTGGTTTTTGACGTGAGTCCGACAAGTTGTATCACTCTTATTTAAAAAAAAAAATTACAGTTTTTATAAACTGTGTTCGGACGTACCCCATCAACCATTAAAAATCTGTCTTGGCTCTAATTTGATACCTACAATAACTGATGAACATTCAAACATTCATAGATAATATAAATGACGGAGCGAAAGCTATGCCGCCTAACTGCTAGTGTGTTATCATACTAAAAACCCAATTGAGTAACTAATGAAATTGCTACAATTTTCGATGTGCAAAAATAGTTTTTTTTTTTGCTTTGTCTTTGAGAAAGAGGATTTTGTGCTTGATAAGGGCTTATAACAATGATCTGTAGGTACTTTTTCACAAAATAATATCCTTCTAAATTTCAACAAAAATGTGTGATTTGCGTAACGTGATTTTCACAGTATTTTCTTTCTTTCTTCGCACTTCCCGTACAAGACTTCCTTTATGGATAACGAGGTTCATAATCGCCAAGGTCCTTGTTTGTTGAGCCTTTGCTAATCCTTGCTAGCCCCTTGCCAGAATCTATGTAAAACTCTCTAGTGCCTTGTCGAAAACTAGATTGTTTTTCTGCGCGGTTTATTTTATTTGATTGAAGTCTTTTTCTTCACATTTAAGGAAATCAGGAAAGATAACTAGCAGTAATATTGCTTACAGCTTAATTTTAAAATACTTATGTAGATAAAATAATTATTCCAAAATCAAATAGTTGTAAAATTGTAAAACATTTGCGCATTTTTTCATTTTATATGATTTTGTGGAATTTCTGGGTTAAAAGGATTTTTGGTTTTCGGAATTATGACCCAAAGCTTTATCACATCACATTACTGAAAGCAAGTGTACATATAAATGACATTTTAAGATACAAATTAGTTGCGTAAATAGAAAGTTTAAGTTATAGGGTTAGCGAAATTTGACTACCTGTACTGTTAAATATTATGCTAGGATTCCACTTGTCATTGAAAAGACGCAAATTGACAATTTTTCCAGGACAGCTAGGCTTTAACCAACACAAAAAGCAAAGAAAGTAGTAGTAGCGAGCAAGTATAACTTACCCTGTCTTGGAAAGTTTGTCAATTTGCGTCTTTTCAATGACAAGTGGAAACCTAGCATTATACCGTATAATTGTCTAACATAAAAATAAGTAAAATACCTACTTTTTCACCTGTGATTCGTTGCAACATTAATGTATACATGAGAGCCGATTGTTCAATCATCAAATCAAAATTAAGTCAACTTTGAGGGCAATAAACGGAACACCTATTTGCTTTAAGTATCTGCAGAATAATTACTATCTGACTGTTGAAAATTGGCCCATAATCATTTAATATTATCTAATCTTTTACTATGTTTCTTGTTTCTGTTTCATTTTTTACATTTTTAATTCATTAAAACTTGATTAAAAAAAAATTAAATTTGCTGGCAATATTCACCTCAAAAGTTTATTTTTTGTCAATAAGTCGACTCATAGTGTGACGTATTTCCGTCAGATTATTTTTTTGCGGTTTAAAAATTATTTTATTTTAAGCTTCTCGAGATCAAACGAAGCACCTTAACATTTTTTAAAGTGCTTTTGGTATTTTATTTTTACATTAATATTGTTCATAATAATCAAATCATAAATATAGTTCGGAAGGTTGGGTTTGCTTTTTTGTTATAGTTGTTGCTTTTAATCTTAATTTAGGCCAATTTGCTTAAATAAATCTTAGACAATGTTCAACAAAAGCACTTACATATAAAAGTTTACGAAGAGGAAAATGTACTTCTTCAGCAGAATTTTCCATTTAATTCCAATTTGAAAATAGAAATATCAATTGGTCAAACAGCCTTCTCTAATTTCGTTTTCCTTTGGACGTTCGGAAGCGTCCAGAAGCGTGCGGAAGTGTTCTGAAACCATTCCATTGGCACACAAAATACGCTTCTGGCGATTCTGAGAAGAGAAATTCGATTCTTGATTTAAAATCAGAATCCACTCAAGAAGCACTAATACATTTAAAATCAAATGTCAAAAAAAAAGCTCACTCAAGCGTTTTGACAGCAAATTCTGAGAGATGAACACAAATTGCAAAACATCGATGTTAGACGAAAAAACATCGATGTTGGACGAAAAATTTATTTTAGCTTTCAATGCATTTGAAGTATTAGAATTGTCTTTGTTCAGAAAGTTAAGGCACCACACATGATTTTTTATATCAACGACTTGTTAGATATTGATTCATGCAAAATAATTTAATATCGATGTTCAAACATTAAAATCATCGATGTTTACACATGATTTTTTGTACATGCGACTTGTTAGATGCTCATTCATGCTAAATAATTTAAGATCGATTTTCAAACATTAAAATCAGCGAAACAGAAGAAATCATGCAACTTGTTTGATATATTTTTGTATAGAAAATTTGGCCTGGGTTTAAATATTTTGAACTTATCGTTGTTATGGGAGAAAATAACGTTCAAGAACATGGTAATAATTTGCAAAACAATGAAGGTATTTTGAATTTGTAATGTATTGCATTTTTATGTTGAAAAAAATGTATTAAAAATATCGATGTTAAAAAAAAATATGTGTTACTGATTCGATAATTTTTGACATAGAGATTGGTACTTCGATGTTGACTTATCGATGCTAACATCGATGATTTTTCAATATCGCTCATCCCTAACACCACATCTTTTGACGATTCACCAATACAAAAATATAAAACGTCAGAATTGAGCAGAAGCATTACAAACTGTTGCACTGGATTTCAGAATGAGTGGAACCTTGAGTAAAACCAATGGAAAACGGCATAACTTTCATATCTTCTATCTTCATCTTATTTCAGCTTTACCTCTTACACTATTATAGATATGTACCTATATTATAATTTATAAAGATAATTTTGTTTAACTGATTTTGACCAACCGGTTGAAATTGTTTGACCAAATAAAGCAAAATCGCACTATTAACAGTTCATACCGAAAGAGGGCAAGTAACTTAATATCTTATAAAGCATCTTTTCCAGAAACATAGAACTAAGTTAATATTTTCCTCACCAGCTATGATTTTTTGTTGTATTAATATAAATAGCTACCTACTAAAGGCCCCTTGGTTTGTTGGTTGTCATTCAAGGTGTACCTACCTTTTACGAAGTTTTTTTGTTTTTGCTTTTTTTTTATTTTTATTATTACACTGTCTCGCCATATAGACGATCGAGAGAAAACAGGCTTATTAAATATCGTCAAATTGTTGAAGTCGTTAGTTACCAGCAGGCGGAGTTGTTGTCGTCGCCTTTGTTGATGGTTATGTCGTCGTTAGTTGTGCGCCTCGTCATGCATTTTGAATTATAATAGTGTTGTCGATTTACTGAATGATTTATATTAAAATATGGGTCAACATTATTCGTACTTTACTACTTTTGCGGTTCAAGTACTGAAGCTGAGAGATGAGAATTTTATGAATACACATGTATATGTAGCTATGTTTAGGCATCCATAAAAAGGCTTTATGTTGAGATTTTCTTGTTAATTGTTTTAAATTGAGTTGATGCTTGTTGCGATTGATTTTTTTGGACATTGAACAAATTAAATGTGAAAAACAAAATGAAAATGTCACATGTTAAAACATTCCAAAGACAGTAATTACGTACATTAACATTTTGGAAAACAAAATAGGGGGTTCTTCTTTAAAATAATAAACACAGTGCAAGGATTTGTGAATTGGAGAATGATTTAAATGTAGATAGATACAGCCGGGTAAGGCTTGCTACATTTGTGTTTTGCGACAAAAAGAGCATTTAGACCAGTGGTTTATCCAAGGGAGAGGGGATAAAGTCACCCCCACAGTCTATTCCCAAAATAAATTCAATGATAGGGAGCAGCACATTACAACGTGTAGAGACTAACATTTGTGTTCAAACGTTAAATATTTAAAAATACTTTATAAAAATATAGTCACCCGGCTGGAAAAATGCCAAGTTTCTGTCTCGTTTGGGTAAGGCCCTAGTAAGTTTTCAGAAGGGAAAATCTTAACGAGGAAAATTTGTCAGATAGGCTGAGTTCCGAAATGCATCAGATGCAAAGTCATAAGTTCCAAAACTGAAACTGTTTACAAAGCAGCAAGTTTCTTAACGCATCCGATACGTAGTCGATGCGCATTAACTGCTCATCAATAATTTTTTGGATGCTTTTATTTGACATTTTTTGTTTAAAAAAAAAAAAAAAATTTCTAGAAGTAATGAAAAGTTTTTTGCATTGTTAAGAATTCTTTAGTTTTAAAAGAATTGTGGTATTTTTTAGCGAAAAAAATGGAAAATTAAAAGTGAAAATGATAGTGCTGCATGTCTGCTAATTCAAGTTGTCTTTCTTCGATACATTTGGAAAACTTTTGCGTGCATATGTTTGATTGTGCTTCAAATACGTGAATATTTGACACATATGTACATTTTGTTTAATGTCTGCTCTATGAATAATGTGCGTTCCGAATTGCCGAACTTATACAAAGTAAAATGTTTACAAAGCAGAATGTATGCGTAGCTGATGCGCATTAATAGAGTATTGCCGCCGCCGCATCAAAACTTTTTGTTTTCCATTTCGGAACTCAGCCATACTTGGTAAGCCCTTCCTGGATTTCAGTACCAAAAATTTTGACGAGGGATCTTTTCAAACCCTCGTGAGGCCCTCCCTTGTAAAAACTTGTTGGACATGTTTCGGTAGCCCATGAGAAATGTCTCTTGTACATCAAAAACAAACATTTTTTAAGCACCATGCAATTTCAGCATCATACGACACTTTTTTCTCTCTTTCCTTTTGTCTTCTTTTTCATATCACACATTTTGCTATGGGTGTGAGACATCTGTATATAATACGAGTTTTCAGTGAGGAAAAAAATCAGGTCAGAACAGCACAAACAAACTAAAGAAATAAACAATAATTTTTGTATTAAATACACAGCAGCACACGAACCAGAAACAATTCTAAGCGGTTATTGAATTTATAAGGGAAAACGAAGGGATAGCCAAAGGAAAAGGAGCACTCAATGCGCCTCAATACAAATCCCACACATTGCTTCTTTGAGAAAGTATCACTGTGGTCTTAAGTGGTCACGGCGGCATTGCTATAAAAATGTATGAAATGTTTTTCTTTTTTTTTTGTAAAACAAAAGTAGGCCAAAAGAACACAAGTGAATGAATTGAACAACAAAATAAACACACAAAAAAATATCGGGTGGCACAACGGCTCATGAAGAACCAGGGCCTAGTGACTAACAACTCGCAGCCATTCCTGTGTGCGCCTTTCGACAGGAATGGAAGGGACCTACAATTTTATGCCGAATCCGAACGGCTAGACGAGAAGCACTTATTCGTGACAAGTGATACTCTTGGAGGATTTGTCAATTCCTCGCAAGAGGCAGTAGCCCTGAAAAAAAAAAACTTTTTTAGTTTTTAGGTGGACGAGGCTGGGAAGCGGTCCCAGACCTCCACACAAAAAACACACAAAAAACCACAAGCGTTACTTAAATACTCGCAGATTCAAGGATTTTTTATATTTTCTTAATCTAAGAAAACACAAAAAATTAAAATGCACTATTCCAAACACAATAAAACAAGTTGAATAATCACAATGCGTGATTTCAATACAAAAAAAATATTTCCTGGAATCCAGCTGTCAATAAACTGGAAATATTGGAAGTATAATTTACTACTCGCTTTGAATTCCAAGCGAGTCGAAAAGGAGATATCAAATTGAAAACGATTCGCTTCGTATTCCCTAATCAGGCCATTGTATGTATTTGTTATGCAATGTGTTCTATGAAACATAAGAGTATGAAACTTATTCACTTTCGACATTTAAGTTTGGTATAGTGAGTTAGCCCAGTGGGTAACGAATTGCACTGACAAGCAGAATATTGCGGTATCAAATCCCACATCAGCCTAGGTTTTTCTGACGAGCCAAAAGGGTTTTTAATCGCCAAGTCCCTTTTCCTAGCATTTTTGCTAACCCGTGCTAGTCCCTTGCCAGATTATATATAAGACTCGCTAGTGCCTTGTTGAAATAAAAATAAGCGGGCAAGTTCGAGAGGAATTGACAAAACAAGGAGGAGCTACAGCATTTACATGCATCTACCAAATAAAGGTGTTTTTTTTTTCTGAACTTGAAATGAATTGGACGAACTAAAATTTGGGGCTTAGACTCGGCCTTCAATAAGTGTACATGGTAAATGCAACGAAAAATACATAATTCCTTAAGAACTTAGGTAAGCCTAGAGAATTGGACGTACAAAAGGAGAATAAAAAATGAACTGGTTAGAAGCTTAAAATGAACATATTAAATGTACCCTTGAAAATCATCTTTAAACTTGGCTTATGCCTAAAACAGATGTGCAGCTTTTTCAAATACATGACAAATACATGAAAGCACAGCGTTGCCGATGTCACACAATAGTGTTGGAATGAGAATTTCTTCGTTGGATGATCGTAGGGTGGCAACGCCGGCTTCATGGATTTTTAAACAAAAATCACCAACACAAACAAATTTTTTGAAAGAATGGCAGGTGATGTCAATATGAGTAATGCCAAATAGCAATTATTTAGAAATTTTCGTTATTCAGTTGTGGCTGCAATGAAACTAGGCAGCAAATTTAGAAATAGAGACATCGTGCAGCGCTGCGCTGCATGCAGACTTTGAGTGAATCTGCTCCCATAAGAACCTGTGTAATTTAATTTCGCTGCATGGAAAAAGCTGCAAATCTGTTTAATGCCTAAAACAGATGTGCAGCTTTTTCCATGCAGCGAAATAATCAGAGTAAAGGAACAGATTTAATAAATGAGCTTATTTTAAGAATAAAACGAAAATTTTATTTATTAAAATGTGAATGCACTTTTCAGCTATCCCTATTAACGTTGACGTTGTTTAAATCGAGTCCATTAAGTGGATTTTACAAAAAATATCTGTTTACAAAGAGAGAAGGGTAAAATTCATTTCATAACTAGCTATAGGGAGTATTTTGTGTGTTTTCCACTTTTTTTTTTCTACATATTGAAATTTAACTTCTGGTGGTTGATAATACGAAAGACTTTAATTTTGTTTGCTATTTTGTGATATAACTTAAAAAAAATTCACCAAAACTGAGACTGAGCCCCCCCCCCCCTAAAGAAAATCCTGCGTACGCTACTGCTCTTTACCAAATGAGAGGTCTACAGTTTTTTAGATAGTGTCCAAACAAACAGTTTGCGCATGGGTTGCCTAAAAAATAGTGGACCCTTCATAGGGTTGTCAATTTTTGCGTTTATTCAATTATCTGATTGCACTTATGTGGTAAGCCATAAAGAAATAAAAAAAAAATATAATATGAAAGGAAATTTAATATAAAAATTTTCAAATAAGGGATTTTTTGAAATTTTAAATTAAGGTAGGGTAAATTAGGGTGAACGTATAAAAAGGTCGCAATCTTATTTTCTAAACGGTAAGTCCTAGCGAAATGATTTTTCTTGTAATCGATAGATTTTATTGAATACATGAAAGCTATACATGACAACAAAATTGTCAAAAATGTACAACTCGAGATATGAACGTTTGAAAGTCAAAAATGGCGAAATAGATGTTTGAGAAAAAATTTACTATAAATCAGTGTGACGTTCTATTGAAATATTTGTATGTTGTCATGAAGCTGATTAATTAAAAGATGATAGGTATCTGCCAAATTTTTAATTGAAGCTTTTGTTTTGGCAAAGTGAATTTTTGAAATCCAATTTTTTTTAAATTTATAGGTTGTTTTATTTTTATTTTTGTACCCTTTGGTATTTTCATTGAAATTAACATCAAAATACAGATAATTCTCCCATACATAAGCATGATATTACCAGGATTTCTACAAAAACTTGGTTAAAACTCAGGGTTGCCGCATTTTAACATTTCTCTTTGCGTCAGAGAAAACAGGTATGTACTACTCTCTGCTATACAGATGCCTATAATTTGTTTCCTTCGAAATATCTTAACCAAATTAACATTTTCCCAGTGCTTTGTCAAAAACCTTTCCGAAACCTCCTTAAAACAATAATGAAGGTGAAGAAATTTAAAAAAAAAATAAAATTAGTTATTTCTATTCTAGATATTTTTTTAAGCTTTCCAAAGACTTAGTAGGTTTAGATTGAAAAGGCTCTGTTATGCTTGATGAAATACTTGTACCGAAGGTCTGACATAGCAGTCAAATATGATATGAATTTCAGATACATTACTTAAACACAGTTTAATTAGAATTTATTGAGGTACTTTAGAAAACATTTATAGCATAGAAGATCCGAAATATGCAAGACTCTGATAAAAAAGTGCAGCACATGCATCTGGTATACCTGCATATACATTATATACATATATTAGAGACATCTGTATGACACGGAGTAGCAAATGATTTCTCTGACGCAAAAAGAAATATTAAAGTGTCGTAACCCTGAGTTTTAACCAAGTTTTTGTAGAAATGCTGGTACTACTAACAGAATTATCTGTATTTTGATGTTAATTTCAATGAAAATACCAAAGGGTACAAAAAATAAAACAACCTATAAATTAAAAGAAAAATAGTTTTCAAAAATTCACTTTGCCAAAACAAAAGCTTCAATTAAAAATTTGGGAGATACCTGTCATCTTTTAATTAATCGGCTTCATGACAACATACCATATATTTCAATAGAACGTCACACTGATTTATAGTTAATTTTTCTCAAACATCTATTTCGCCATTTTTGACTTTCAAACGTTCATATCTCGAGTTGTAAATTTTTGACAATTTTTGTTGTCATGTATAGCTTTCATGTATTTAATAAAATCTATCGATTGAAAAAAAAATCATTTCGCTAGGACTTACCGTTTAGAAAATAAGTTTTCGATCTTTTAATACGTTCACCCTAATTTACCCTACCTAAATTTAAAATTTCAAAAAATCCCTTATTTGAAAATTTTTATATTAAATTTCCTTTCATATTATATTTTTTTTTTATTTCTTTATGGCTTAGCACATAAGTGCAATCAGATAATTGAATAAACGCAAAAATTGACAACCCTATGAAGGGTCCACTATTTTTTAGGCAACCCATGCGCAAACTGTTTGTTTGGACACTATCTAAAAAACTGTATACCTCTCATCCGGTAAAGAGATGAGGGTAGGTCGTCCTGTGGCCGTCTCCCCGACTATTATAATAACATATTATTATTTAAAGTAGCAGAAGCAGTACTAAATACAATCAAAATGGTAACATACTTTTAAAGGAAATTCTATTAATACAAATTGTTATTGGGGCGTTTTCATAGTGGTTTCAGTAGACTCATGTTTTACTTAATAAAATAAAAAAATAAATCGGGTGGCACAAAGGCTCATGAAGAACCAGGGCCTAGTGACTAACAACTCGCAACCATTCCTGTGTGCGCCTTTCGACAGGAATGGAAGGGACCTACAATTTTATGCCGAATCCGAACGGCTAGACGAGAAGCACTTATTCGTGACAAGTGATAATCTTGGAGGATTTGTCAATTCCTCGCAAGAGGCAGTAGCCCCATAGAGCAAGTAAAAATGTTAAGTGTCCAGAAATTTAATTTTTCATAGAATCGACATGCATCCAATTATATTCCTACATTTGTATAGCTACACATAAACGCCTGCAATAACTATTATAGCTCTGCTCTACGTATAGCCCAGTCAAATTAGACAAAACAAAGCCCTTAATCAACGGTCAAAAGTCCCAAGCAATACGCGTTGGCGTACGGCCAAAATCTTGAAAAAATGCAGCCATCTTGCACTCTTTGTTTGTGGCTATATCTCTGGAACTTGTTGCCCTAGAACTACCATTCAAGTGACAGATTGACGGGCTTAGATAGCCAAAATCAGGCAAGTAAATACAAATTAGTTACAGGTATTACATGGCTTCTATTTTAAATTAAATGAATATAACAGACTAAATTGCAGTGCAAGTACGAAAAAATTACTCATGTCCCATAAGTATTTATTATAAAGCTGAAATTTTGTGTACATGTTCAGAACAGTACCAAAAATCATGTGTAAGCTAAAATCCTTCTTGGGGTTACCCCACCATTTAAAAAAAAGTAGCATCTGGGGTATCTAATTGTCCTAGAAAGACCATTCAAGCGTTAAATGGCCAGGCTTCAACTTCAAAATCATTACACAAAATTAGTAACAGGTGTTTTATAGCTAAACTGTTTTGAATGAAATTACTTTAACCTAGTAAAAAGCACTACAACTAGATAAAAAAGATCAGGACTCTGAAGATATTGCTAAATACGAAGGTAATGATTGTAAAACATGTTTATAGTACAGTCAACGAAGGAATTTTGCTTGCAAAAAAAGTGCTCTCTGGATTATTTTTTTATGTGGTAGGGGATACCCCCAGGTATAACATACCCAAAGTCCCTAGCCCCAGACCGCGAGCTAAACTCAGGAGGGGGGGTTAAAGGTACCCATTTTTAGATTTTCGTAAATATTTTCACAACCTAGCATGATAGCGGAAAAGTCTATACTTCAAAATTAGAGAAAAATAAATTGAAAAATATATTTTGCTAGGGTCAATAATAAAGGAGATGCGGGGGGTGGAAAAGTCAACAAATCTGAAAAAAACTGTTATTGTCTTAGATATTGAATGTTTTCTGACCAATGTACTTGCAAAACACAAAAATGGTAATTACAGAATCATTCACTGTTATTTTTTAATGTCATGAGGCTGAGAGTGGAGTTATAATTTCATTTGTTTTCTAAAGGGTCCGCCATCCAACGTTTTTTTTTCAACTAGTGCTTATTTCGTGAATGGTAACACTTAGCTCATGTCTGATTTGACAGATAATTAGTTTTATCCTTCCGCTAAACGAATATGGTTGTGTATACGCTTGAACAATGCTTGGAAATATTGCGACATTACTTTGCCGATTTTGCCAAAAAAGTCATCTTTTCAGATGAAGCTCATTTTGATCTTGGCGGGTATGTAAACAAGCAAAATTGTCGCATTTGGGACACAGAAAACCCGCACGCATACATTGAAAAGCCGATACACCCAAAACGAGTCACTGTTTGGTGCGGATTTTGGTCCAGAGGCATAATTGGGCCATTTTTCTTCAACTGAGCAAGGAGTGGCCGTTACAGTCAATGGCGATGTTGAACGAATTTTTGTTCACAAAAATTGAAGAGGAGGATATTGGCAACATTTGGTTTCAACAGGACGGTGCTACGTGCCACACAGCCGAAGCTACACTCGATGTTGATGATGCATTTTCAAAAAAAAAAAGTTATTTGGCGGACCCTTTATACAGGGTGTCCCATTAACAATGGTCCAAACTGAAAATGGTGAAAGTCCAGGCCATGGCCTATCAGAATTTGGTAACTTTTCTATACCAAATCATAGCGGTTCTCGAGTAACGGCTATTTTTTGAAATTTGAAAAAAATCTAACTTTGAACCAGTTTTTTGCTCACCCTGTCCATAATTGATTTTTGTTTTTTACAAATTTTGCATTAAAAAATTCACTTATAGTTTCACTAACTTTACTGAGTAAAATATTTTTCATTGGCATCACCATTTGCCTACAAATCATTAGTTAATATTGAACTTTGCCAAAATTAATTTTTGACCTCAATCTTCTGATGAGCTCCCTGAATAAAATTCGTATGGCTCAATACAGGTTTTATATTTCAAAAATTGCCAATTTTTCTGTAGTTTTAAAAAAGGTATTAAACTTGCCAAAGCTATGTTTAAATACACAGTTATAACCGTTAACCCAATCAAACAGGTTTAAAAATAAGACATTTTTGTTCAAATATTTCAATCAAATTAGAATTTCACTTCAAATATAACTCCGAAATAGCTGAATTTTGGTGGAGATCTTTGTTTTGATGTCTTAGGCATTTCTTAAATAAAAACCTTAAATTTTGACAAGGGCTTCTAATTTTCTGTGGCGAAAGAGTATAAATCCAGTATATTTGAAAATTTTTCGAAAACCATCAGGTTTTTTAAGAAGTGTCATTAGAAAACATGTAGCTTATAAAATTCTACAGAAAAAAGATTAACTCTTTTTTTTCGTTGGAGCAAGAGATTTTGAGAAAACAGGGACAAAATGTGTTTTTATACTTTGATGTGGTATTTTCCACACCGTTGCATTTGCGCACATTTGTCTCAAAATTTATTGGTCTAACGGAAAAATGTATTCTTATGGTTTTTTTTAGAATGCTATAAGCTTCAAGTTTTCCAAAGACACTTCTTAGAAAACCTGATGGTTTTCGAAAAATTTTCAAAAATATTGGATTTATACGCTTTCACCACAGAAAATAGAAGGTCCTTGTCCAAATTAAAGGTATTTATTTAAGACATCAAAACGAAGATCTCCACCAAAATGCAGTTCTTTCGGAGTTATATTTGAAGTGAAATTCTATTTTTATCGAAATATTTTAACAAAAATGTTTTATTTTTGTTTGATTTTGAACCTGTTTCATTGGATTCAAACGGTTATAACTGTCTATTTAAACATAGCTTTATACCTTTTTTTAAACTACAGAAAAATAGGCAATTTTTGAAATATAAAACCTGTATTGAGCCATTCGAATTTTGTTCAGGGGGCTCATCAGAAGATTGAGGTCAAAAATTAATTTTGGCAAAGTTCAATATTCACTAATGATTTGTAGGCAAATGGTGATGCCAATGAAAAATATTTTACTCAGTAAAGTTAGTGAAACTATAAGTGAATTTTTTAATGCAAAATTTGTAAAAAACAAAAATCAATTATGGACAGGGTGAGCAAAAAACCGGTTCAAAGTTAGATTTTTTTCAAATTTCAAAAAATAGCCGTTACTCGAGAACCGCTATGATTCGGTATGGAAAAGTTACCAAATTCTGAAAGTTCATCACCTGGCCTATCACCAGTTTCAGTTTGGACCATTGTTAATGGGACACCCTGTATATCCGAAACTATACGAGAAAGTTGATGAATACTAAATTAATATATTACTTGTAATATATTACTTGTTGTACTTTAAAAAAAAGTGATCCTTCCATAAAAATGACATTAACTTTCCACAGGATACATGTATCTTTGCAGTTTTGGTCTCTTTAGAATTAGCGTTGAAAAGCACCCTAAAAACATGTGTCATATGATAAGATTTTATTAGAACAAATTCTTCAGCTTGACAAACTCCCGTCTCCCTCCCCTCTCCACCTCTTAAAATGCGTCTACACAAAAAGTCAATTCAGGGATTTTGGAGGACTTTGGACATGTTGTTGAGGATAAAATTCTGCGTCAATACCAGCAATAAAATTTCATGAATTAATTTGTCCCCGGTTGCCCATATTAAATCTCCTATCTTTCCTAGACTAATATTATTATTGGCACTGCTCCTGGCATTTTCATATTTGTTTTTTTTTTTGGAAATTTAGCACATATGATTATTGGTACTTTTCTGAAAATGTCCACAAAATTTCAGCTTTATAATATATATTTATGGGACATGGGTAATTTGTTCGAATTTGCACTGAATTTTAGTCTGTTAAATTCGTTTAATTTAAAACAATAGCCATACAATACCTGTAATTTATTTGTATTATTTACTTTCCTGATTTTGTCTATATAACCCCGTCAATTTGTCACTTGAATGGTCTTTCTAGGGCAACAAGTTCCAGAGAAATAGCCACAAACAAAGAGTGCAAGATGGCTGCATTTTTTCAAGATTATGGTCGTACGCCAACGCGGATTTCTTGGGACTTTTCACCATTGATTAAGGACACTGTTCTGAACATTTCCATGAAAAAATATATGTACCTGTACAAAATTTTGTCTGCGTCAATGTCTAATTTGACTGGGCTAATAGGGATGTTGTGTCGTGTGTTTGTGTTGTTACATTTGTTTCCAATCTGATGGATTACGCAATCAAAATCATCATCGAACTATTAATATATAGAATACACATTATTAAACCTTTTTATATTTATATGAACCAGGAAAGACTCAGATTGTATCTATCATCCGTGGGGTGTTATGAATGCCTGTCTTGGTTAAGATGAGTGAAATGTTTTCAATTACCCAGCATTTAAGATGTGGCCCTATTAGCTGTATTGCTTTATATAAGGTGACCAGCATTTCTGTGTTATACAGAACACTGATGTAGAAATTCTTAAGCACTGTTCTGTATCAGCTTTCTTGCAAAATAAATTTAAGGAAATGAATACCAAATACCATAAAGAAATGAGTAGAGTAGCAATTAAGGAAAAAAACATGAATTAAATTAAATGGCGTAAAATTTTAAACATTGCTGGGTTTAAGGAATAAAACCGGCTCTAGTTAACGTAGTCGTTTAATTGCAAACCCTTGTCTAACTATTTCATAATTTAAAACACTTTAAACAACTCAAATTAAGGCTGAACAGGCACACATTAGACAGATGAAGAAAAGAAACACAAAAATAGTATGCTCGCATTATAACGGATTTAAAAAAAAAGTCAGGCCCATGGACAATGTTGAGACATCTTTTTATGTACCTACATTTTTGTAGGTTGGTGGGTGTCTTTGTGATTAATGTTTATGCCCTTGTCTTCGCCGTGAAAAATTCAACACCGCCGAGCTCCTTAAATGCCTAAATTACTACATTTCTTATTTGTAACAAAGCTCTTAATATTCGAAACTTAAAAAAATTTCCGAAATCATTTTACATTTTGTATTGTTATACATTTGTTTTCTAGTGGAACAAAGTATACTTTAAGAAGTTAAACGAGCGATTTGCTGCTTTTAAAGTTAGAAGAGTGGTTTAGCGGTTAATTATACTTTTTGTCGTTTAAAATTACCAAAGAGTCGACTCTCGCTTTTAAAATCAACTACCATTTTAAAAGTGATTTAGAGCCGGTTTTAATTGTTCTAAATTTTGCGCCAATGACTGTTTAATATGTAATTCCTTCTTTTTGTGAATATGGTCACCATTTATCAGTCTACTTTATTATGTTCATTGATTAACAAAGACTTACATCAAGACATATAATGTTAATTGATGTATGTACGCATATACTATACATATGTTATGTATGTTTGTACATAAATACTACACACTACGCATACAATTAACATTATGCTTTTGATTTACTCGTAGGTATGCCGCTGTCAGTGGTTGGCGTTGCGGGCAATTAATCACCGTTAAGGATCATCTCCCACATATGTAGGTACTTACATATGTACGTACATATGTACACTGTACATACCTACTACATTATACATATTTAAATAATTTTCTAGTAAATGAGGAAGTTCATTGAAAAACGTTTAATTATATCTTTAAAAATATACATATTGCTTAATGTGTTTCTGAACGTTATGCATACCCATGCCTTAAAAGAATTTAATTGATACTCAGGGAGATATATACCTACAATATGGGATGTAAAATGAAAAGAAATATTTTTAAACATTTACTTGAAGTAAACAATATTAAACTTGGTTGCATAATGCTTTTAATGAAAACAAAATAATTCAAGTAACAAGGAAATTGAGGTCAAATGTGAATTGTTATTATTTGTGCAAAAATAGAATTAAAATTGTTATGAGAATATGATATGAGCGCACTGCCAAGTTTGAGATTTTTGTGGATTTTTGATTGAATGTCTTTGTGTGTGTATAGGCTGTATTGGTACCTATAAATCTGCGGCGCAATTTTGAATCCCTCCATTTTTGCTTCATTTTGTCACAGTTAAGATGAGATTCGATTATTGAAAAATATCTTCAGAGCACAAAGCGATGAAATTAATAAATTATTGATGATAAATTATTATTTGCTTAAAGGCTTTCCACACTAGCCCACTATGTATTAATACATGTCAAAAAAGTGGGAAACAAATCATGTAGAATATTGTGGAAACAAAATATGAAAGCCCAGCCTACACAACCCGACATTCTCTCCCACACGATTTGACATGTGTTTATACATGAATAATTTAAGGAATGGTTCTAATTCTATCCCACATTCTATCACACTTTTGTTTTAGGTAAAGGTAATGTATTAATACAAGCAAGTGTGGAAGCAAAATATGAAAAGTCATTTTTTTCTCACAAATTTGGCAGTCGCGTGGAATTATTTCCCACTTTCAATTTGACATGTATTAATACACAGTGGGCTAGTGTGGAAGGGCTGTTTAGAGCCAATTTTATGAAAGTCAGTATATACAGGGTGCCCCGTAAAGAATGGATAACCATGAAATCCCTCATTAGACTTTACGGCCGTCCTGAAAACTGATAAAAAAAAGTTTTATCCCAACCACAAGAAAAGATACATACTTTTTTTTGTTCAGTGCATTATTTTTTGCATTACTTTACATTTTTGAGTACCACGACTACAAATGAATGAATTCCACCGTTTTTTTTTTTTTTTTCGTAGCAATATTTTATATTAGGGGTATTCATGCAAACGCAGAAAACCCATAGAAAGCTTAAAAACGATAGAATTTTCTATCGGTAGAAATGAACTGTCAAAATTTGTATGGGAAAAATTTTCTGCAAAATATAGAATTTTATCTCACAAATTTGAAGCGAAAAGCGTGGAAAAAAAACCCTTAGAAACTTTGTGACGTTTAATTTGACTTAGCTTAGCTGTTTGTTTCTATCGTTTACGCAAAAATTTCTAATGGGGTGTTCATGTTACCTTTTGTGTAAAATAATATTTTTCTACAAAGCGAAAAATTATCTCGTTACATGAATACCCTTATTATTTGTGGCAGAGCATTAGTAGAAGAAAATTATAATAACTGTTGGTCTTCTTAGAGAAAAAAATATTTAACTTTGATTTTCAATGCAAAATGTGAAAGAAAATAATTTTTGAAAAAGTTAAATCTTCTCTGGTATAAAAAAATGTATGAATACCTAAGTGGCCAATTATATGCGCGATAAATGCGGATTTCAAATTGGTATAAATTGTTATTATATCTAGAGTCAATAGCAAGTTATTGGCAACAATCTGCAATACAAGAGTCAATTAAACAAAAACAAAAGTTTTCAAAATAGTAATATAGTAAACGTCCTATGTTATGAGCTTTCAAAATATATTGTTAAAATTTTAAAAAGTTTAAGTGAAAACTCTAAATACAACGTTAAAAATGCTTCAACGTTTATTTCAAAAATTACATCTATTATTTTAGAGGAAGATAGTATTTTAGTATCTTTTGACGTTATTATTATTCAATAATGTGCCAATTCAACGTGCGATAGAACTTGTTGAAAAAAGTTGTAATACGGTTAAGGAGCACACTAGAATTCCAAAGTTAAAATTCTTAGAAATTTCAAGATTTTATATAATAGATAATAATTATTTAGAATTTGATAAAATATTTTAGCAGATATAGTTATGGAAACTTTATTAGATAGTGTTTTTGATAAACTTCCTTATGAACCCAAAATAGTAACTAAATTAGTCCAGTAAGAATAGGGAAAAAAAATGCTAAAGTAAGGAAAGAATTAGTTCGAGGCTAAAACTTTGTGTGATCATTGGAAATGGTACTCTTTATTAACTGATAGAGTTCCTCATCCATCCGATGACCGCTAGGTCAGTTACAAGGGGTCAAAGGTCATGGAAATGGTTTTTTGAAAATAACTTGAAAACGGTTTGGTTAAGAAAAAAAAAATTATCCTACAAACTTGTAGCTGAGGCAATTTCCCACAAAAATGCTCATAAACATTATGTCTATGCTATATTTACCGTTAAAAAGTTATAACAGTTCAAAGAATCACCCGGGTCGTAAAATTAATTAATTTTAATTTTTGGTACCAAAATCGATCATGAAGGTGTGTGTTTTTTTTTTAAAGTAACTCGAAAACGGTTTGGTTTAGATGTTCGACGGCTATAAGGATCAGCGAAATAATATAAGATCTTCCGAGCAGCGTCGTCAGTGTGCTTCAGCTCCTTCATCAGTAGATATTTTGTTTGATGCATCAATGACGGCGTCAACTTCCCAACAACATTTTCTCGCTATAATGCAAACAACAAAAGTCGACTCATTGCTATGCTTTCTGAAAAGTTTAAGGCTGCTTAAGTCCTAGGGAGGCAAGCCAAAAATGATGCTGACGTTTTAATTATCGAAACGGCCATAGATTTTACTAAGAAACGCACGAGTATTGTTGTAGGAGAGGATGTTGAATTAATAGCAATACTTATGGCACGGACTCCTGGAAACAAAAAGATTTAATTTCAAAAACCAGGTAAAGCTAAAATTGAATCTAAATTATATTGAACCCAAAATTTAGCCACTAACCCAAAATGTCAAGCCCACATCTTATTTTTGGATGCATTTAGTGGTTGGGATTCAACTTCTGCTCTCTACAACAAAGGAAAATCAAAATTCTTTAAGCTTTTCGAAATGAGTGACGATCTCTTAAAATATGCCGAAGTGTTTTCCAGAGGCAATTGCCCTCCCAATATTATTTATGAAAACGGTATACGTTTACTTCTAGCATTTTACAAAGAAGAGATATTATCAATGTACTAAGATATTACAAATTTGTCCGATTGACCAGGCTCAACAAGGTTTTACAATTATCTTCCCTTCCTCCAACATCTGCTGCAGCTCAACAACACCTTTTAAAAGTTTACTATCAAGTTCAAACTTGGCTGGGAAGAGGTAGTACTAACTACTAATCCTGAAAGCTGGGGATAGGTATTGAGAAATAATGTTTTGGAGCCTATTACCACTCTGCTCCAACCAGCACCTGATGAACTTCTTACAAAAATATTTTGTAATTGTAATAAAGGTTGCGGTTCTTATTGTAGTTGTCGAAAAGCGGGGTTATAATGTTCAATAGTTTGTGGGCAATGGCATGGACAGGCATGTACAAATTGATCCGTATGAAGAGGACATTAATGATGAGTCATTTCTTACAACGCCATAACATTACAATCAGAGTTTCAAATATTGAAAAGTATCTAATGGGGACTAAATTTTATTTGCAAAACACAGTGGAATAGGCCTGCTGGGGGCCAATTCTCGATATGTGAAGCTGTGAAGTGATATATTTTACAAAACTTCAAACGTTAATATTTCGATTCTGGATGAGTGTGAAAAAGTGAAATAAAATGTCAAAACTTCGTTATTTTTTATCATGATTTGACATTTAATATCACTTTTAAACAGCCATCCAGAATAGAGTTATTAGCGTGTGAAGTTTTGGAAAATTTATCACTTCACATAGCTTCACAGATCGAGAATTGACCCCCTGGGGATACCAGAAAACGCACCTGGGTAGAGGTCAAGTGCCCAGGTGCGTTTTTTTGGTGGTGTGGAAGAATGTGCAAAAAAGGGCTAATTTCGAGATACTTGCGATTGTTTTAACTGCTATAACTTTTTAACGGTAAATGCTACGAGAAAATGTATATGAACATTTTTGAGGGAAATTGCCTTTTTTTATAAACCAAACCGTTTTTAAGTTATTTAAAAAAAAAAAAACATTTTCATGACCTTTTACCCCTTGTAACTGAGATAGCGGTCCTTGGATCGATGAGGAACTTTCTCAGTTTATAAAGAGTCCCACTACCAATGTTCACACCAAATTTAAGCCTCGAACTAATTTTTTCCTTGTAAAAAGCAGATTTTCCTGGACTAAAATATGTTGATGACATATTTATTATTTTAAAATTAAATGAAGTAAATTCAACTCTGGATGCACTTAATGCTTTTCACCCAAGTATTCAGTATTTACGGTAGAAATTCAAACTAAGGTACACTTGCTTACCTTTTGTTGTTTTAGTAGTTAGAAAAAACTGCGTTTTCATTTTTGTTCAGTTCTGCGCATGTTGTCAAAATCAATAGTAAAAAATTGAATTTCAAACAATCACTCTAAATTTGTTTTTGTTTACTGTGTACTTACACAAGGGGCAGCCATCTTGAAATTTGACAAGCTGATAATACCTTAGATATGTGTTCTGTGATATTTATGGTCAATTTGTTACAAGAGTATGAAATAGTTTTTTTTTATCAGATTTTCAATCATATAAAGATTTTCTTACATATTTAGGTAACGTAATTTAAGTATATATATTTTTTTTAATAGCGTTTATTGAAGTGAATATCTCTTATTAGACAGACGCAAAGTTTAAAGTTACGATTGTTAACTTGCTTTAGCTTTTAATCACCCCTATTGTGATTTGCGATTGTTGATTGATAGTTGAAAGATAAATATTGATATTCTGGATTTTTAAACACAATTTACTGAAAACGTGATCAACTATTCATTGATATTAATTTGTCAATTTTTTTATAATTCACAACGGTCTGCATTATTCCCAATTGCCAAAACTTTTTTCGGTTGGGTGGTTTAATATCGAATTTCAATATTTATCAACTATCAATCAACAATCGCAGATCGCAATAGGGGTGAATATTAAAATTTTGAAATTATTCTCATGATTAAGAGTTAAATATTCAAAAATTCTTAATTCTTAAAATTATTGAGAGAATTTAAAGAAAATAAAAAAGCAAATTAATAGATACAAAAATAGATAAATATATAGGGGCATATTCATAGTCGCAGATAGACCCAGGTTTAACTAAACTACAGTTAAAGACAATTTTGGCTCAATGAATACAGACCGATTTTAATTACAAATTATTGGTATTAAATTTTTATAAGATAATTAACTTGGTATACTACACGAATAGCTTTAAATATTTTGAAATGATAAACTTAAGAAAATAGGATCATCGTCCGAAAATTCAACTAAATCTATGTTTAACGTAGACCCAGCTCTTAAATGACTTTGAATACGCCTCATAATATATATTATTTAATATTTGGTTAACGTCATTTGTAAGTATTTACCTTAAATTATATACATAAATGATTTTTGTATTAAAAATTAAATTTTGACAGGCCTGAAGAAGAGTGTAATCAGAATCACACTTGAAACTTCGCATTTGATTCAATTTTTAAACAAATAAAAATAAACACAAGACCTATACTGCCGTCCTAAGTAAAAAGGGCCTAATCGCCAAAAATCAAAAATCGAGTTTGAGGTATATTTGGAATCCTTAAACAGTGTCTCATTTTTGTGTGAACAAAAAAAATCATATTTTCAACTGCAAATGGCTCAAAATCACATGGGCATAAATCCATTTTCGTATGGTTTTCAAAGAAACCAAAAACATTAAAACGCTTTTATCTCAGAACTACAAAAATGGAGATGTGTCCTTTTTACTTAGGACGGCAGTATAGCCCACGTAGCAGTCATATTATTTTAATTTTTGTATTAATTTTGTACATACATGTTTAAATTAAGTTCACACAGTCAGCCTTATCGCCAATTGGAATGTCCTACCATTTCCGTGTATATTAAAGCTGTTTTTTTTTTCAGGAAAATGCCATCAATTATCCCCTGAAAATAGATTTACCTTTTAATTTTCGAAAAATTATTAATGATTGGTAGCTTGAAAAAAAAATCCGGGTGAAATTTTGTTTCCGATGAAGCTTTATATCCTTTCAAATGGCGACGGCCTAATGAATGGCACATTACTACTTTTCAATAGGTTAACCATTTTGCCCAGTCTGCTTTTATAATTGTTTGACAACAATTGGTATGAATTCTGAGAAAGTGGGTTGATGTCATGCCACCTGAATGAGGAGTTTTTATCTACAAGTTCTGCCTTTCAATTGTCATCATGCTACAGCAACCGGAATTTCTTCATATAATTGATAACAATTCTGAGAAATTCTGCTTATATAGGCTCCCTAAATCGAAAACCTCAAATTTCGATTTAAAAAGAAAAATAGTGGAACAAACCAAATTAATTGAAGTTGAATTAACATAATTAATATAACATATAACAACAATTCCAATTACATGAAATTTTTGCCTCTTTTTCTCTAATTCTTATGGATGCACAACAAAAGTTTTTAAAATAATGATTTGCTAAAAAAAATCTAAGAACAATTCAAATAAATCTTTAGAATGCTTTTTGTTTCATCCCAATGCGAACATTAACGACTATGTACGCAGATACTTAATATTTAATTGTGGTTGTAATAAAACTGCATTTCAGGTCTTTGACTAAAAAATCACACAAAACGGTGATTGGATTTGGAGGAAATTTACCACATTCTATTCCAATTTTACAATCAACTTTAAAGTTTTAAAAATACTAATATTGCATTTCAATATTTTAAAAATCTTATTTCTATGTACATAAAAACCAAACAATAAACAAAGAAGAAAATAATTTGTACAGTATTTTTGATTATTTTGTATTTTTTATATTTTGTGTATTAGTGAACACAAGTTGTAAAAATACCAAAATATCTTATCGCAGTTCATCCAGCAAAACAAAAAAAGAATGATGAATGATTTGATGTTTTCTGCAATCGCATTTAACAATCACACAATCCAACTCAAAATATGACCTTGTATATATTTCTTATTGTCTCGCATTGTATTTTTATGTTTCCATTAAAAATTACGTCATATTGAATTTTGATTTCGTTTTGCGCAGATGTTTTTTTTTAGTTATTTTTTACTTTCACCAAATTATTTCGCGAGTTGTAAAAAGTAAAAAAAAATATTTTCTTAAGAATTTCATTCGCTTTCGCAGTATTTTGGTTGTAGACATGTGTCATCACTCATCATCCTAATAATTTAAATAAGTGATATGCAACTCAGGTCAATTATTTATACTTATATTAATACGTGGTGGCCAAACTTTGTCCAACGTGTTTCTCCGTAAGTACTCAACGGAATTTAAATGAATTATGTACCGTGCGTCGTCGAAAGGTTTTGTCCCACAGATATTGGCCCATCTGCCTAAACGGGGGGAAATAGACTCCCCCTCCCTTAACGGTTTTTTTCTTACCTTAACTCAACCTGCACGCCCTAGCCTTTTGTTACACCTTTAATTTAAGACTTTTTTTTATAAAAGTAATAGTTTGGGAGTTATTCGATAACTAAGCCCGTAAGGTCTAATTTTGTACTCGTTTTTCATTAATAATTTTTAAATTATGTACACCAGAAAAATAATTTATATACAGGTTTGTAGCAAATTTAAATTAAAACAAAAAGTATTAAATATTTGTTTTCATAAAAGAGCACAGGAAGTGAGAAAAACGCAAATTATCAAAAGATGTCGTTTTTTCCAAGATGGCGGACGCCCCACAAGACCAAAAATCCCACAAATCGAGATTTTTGCTAAAAAGCAACCCCTCTTCAAAACTGCATTCAAAATTTTCAGACGTCAAAACTTTTTTCAGGCAATGGGGGCCTTTACTATAGATAAAGGTCATCGACCTGACTATAATAACGTTGATATTTTACAGACAGAATCTAATTACAAAAAAAGAATATTAATATAAATGTTACATATTTTAAACACAGAACACCCTGTAAATAGACGCTCAGATTGTGGAAGATTAAGTAATATTTATGCAGGATACATATTATATTACAGGTAATATTACTAGCGTTTACATTTTTGTTCAGTTCTGCGCATGTTGTCAAAATCAATAGTAAACAAAATTGAATTTCAAACAATCACTACAAATTTGTTTTTGTTTACTGTTTACTTACATATGGGGCAGCCATCTTGAAATTTGACAAGCTGCGCCTGATAATACCTTAGATATGTGTACTGTAATATTTATGGTCAATTTATTACAAGAGTATGAAATAGTTTTTGATCAGCTTTTCAATCATACATATATTTACATATAGATTTTCTTTCATATTTAGGTAACGTAATTTATATATTTTATTTGCAATAGCGTTTATTGAGGTGAATATCTCTTATTAGACAGACACATAGGGGCGTATTCATAGTTGTTCGCTAAACACTTGATTTACTAACACACAGTTTTGGTTCTATTCTTTAAATAAACATAGATTTTATTCATAGAAATTTATGTACCTGTTTTAAGCAAAACAATAGTTTATCAAATGATTCTGCTACAATTTTCTTTAAATTTCTGACATTTTAAATTTCAAAACAAAAAATAAATACAAATCAATAGTTTGAGCTGTTTTGCTCAAGGGTTTTGTTAAAAGATGGTAAGAAATTTAAAATAAATGGAAAACCAACACCAAATATTCTTCTTTGCACTATTTCAGAGGAATAAGGAAAATAATATCAAGCAATGAAGCACAAGAGACATTTAATGAATTTTTCAAGATGTTAAAACCAAATATGTAATTGGGTACAGAGTTCGTTTGAGCTTCAGATTCTGCGACTTCGGCTATTGCGGGAACCAAACGCTAAATCGAGAAGTTGACATTCTTAAACGGCGGCGCCGAAAACAAATTTCTTATCAAATCGAATTATCAAAAACAAAGAACTTCAATTATTGCAACGAGTAAAAACAAATTAAAATATACAAAGCAGTTGTTTAAAATCGACATGGCTATTTTAGATAATACAAATGCTATGCAGCTTTAGAAAAACCAATCCCACCAAATGACTGAATAGTTGTGGTTGCTATTTTTGTTTTCTTTTTTAATTATTTTTTGTATTAATACCATAAATTATTCAATAAAATTGAATGAAATGAACAGTTTCTAAATTTCTTCGTCAAAAACTGAAAATAACATATTAACCTTTGTGCACTTGGTCATATTTTCAGTTTCAGTACAATATCGATACCATATATCAAAATATTCATATGTACATTTTAATATCGAATGACAATTTGATATATTTTCCACAAAAAAATGTTTGTTGGCTTCCAAATTAAATTAAAAAAAAAATAAATTTTTGACTTTCAGTAGGTATAATAATAATTTAAACACAACTCATCGTCTGTCTGTTTAAAATTAAACCCCATGTTTTCACCTAAGTAATAGCTTAAGTATCTCTATGAATATCTAAAACTGGAGGTTTGCTTAAATATATATTAGCAAGAGTTTAAAATATGTCTATGAATACTGCCCATAGTTTATAGTTACCATTGTTAACTTGCTTTAGCTTTTAATATTCAAATTCTGAAATTATTCTCAAAGTAAAATATTAAAAAATTATTAATTCTTAAAACGTCTTTTTGAAGATATTGAGAGAATTTAAATAAAATAAAAAAGCAAATTATTAGATACAAAAATAGATAAATATATAATTATATTTTTAAATATTTGGTTAAAGTTATTTGTAAGTATTTACCTTAAATTAAATAAATAATTTTTGTATTAAAAATTAAATTTTGACAGGCCTGAAGAAGAGTGTAATCACACTCGAAACTTCGCATTTGATTCAATTTTTAAACAAATAAAAATAAGCATAAGACCTAAAGCACACGTAGCAGTCATATAATTTTAATTTTTGTATTAATTTTGTACATATTTAAATTAAGTTCACACAGTCAGCCTTATCGCCAATTCCGATGGAATGTCCTACCCTTTCCGAGTAAATTAAAGCTGTTTTTTTTTCAGGAAAATGCCATCAATTATCCCCTGAAAATAGATTTACCTTTTAATTTTCGAAAAATTCTTAATGATTGGTAGCTTGGAAAAAAAATCCGGGTGAAATTTTGTTTCCGATGAAGCTTTATAACCTTTCCAATGGCGACGGCCTAATGAATGGCACATTACTACTTTTCAATAGGTTAACCATTTTGCCCAGTCTGCTTTTCTAGTTGTTTGACAACAATTGATATGAATTCTGAGAAAGTGGGTTGAATGAGGAGTTTTTATCTACAAGTCCTCCCTATCAATTTTCATCATGCTACAGCAACCGGGATTCCTTCATTTAGTTGATAACAATTCTGAGAAATTGGGCTTAGCCTCTCTATATCGAAAACCTCAAATATCGATTTAAAAAGAAAAATAGTGGAGCTAAATAAATTAATTGAAGTTGAATTAACATATGATGCGACTAACAAAAATTCCAATAACATGAAGCACTTGAAGAAAAAAATTGAAAATGTTCGACTCTCTTTCTCTAATTCTTATGGATGCATAACAAAAGTTTTTAAAATAATGATTTACAAAAAAATTCTCAAAACAATTCAAATAAATCTTTAGAAGTTCTAACGATTATGTAGGTACCAGGGACGAAGCGTCCAAATATTGAGTGGAATGAGTGCTTCCGTTAAGCGATTCAAAAAATTATACGATTTTAGCAAAGAATTATTAATTCGAAACATATGTACCTAATCGAATTTCATTTAATCTCTTCTGTAAATTAATGAATTCTCATTATAAAAGTCATTCAGAATAAAAATTTTAACTACAACTTAAAAAGCTCATAATATCCCTTCAATTCCAAGCACTGGGAATGCACAATAACACTCTATTATAGATACACGCAGCGTTGCCAACCCATTTAGGCATAATCATGCCTCATTTGAAAAAAAAAATAATGCCTTTTTCGATGAAATAATGCCTCACTCGATTTTTTTTTAGTTTTTTAAGCAAACATTAAAAATTAAACACAATTGTATTAAAATTAAACAAAAACAATCTTTTTTCTTAGAAAAAAAAAATAGATCACATCAACAATTCTTACTTTATGAAAGAACTTTTCAGTTATTTAAAAAAGATTTTTAGGTTTAAAAAATAAATACATATAGTTTTAAATTTTAATCGTCCTCATCCTGATTCTTAAAACCGTAAATGGATTTTAGAAATAAAAATATATGGGTTTCTTGTAATTTAAACTCGTTGCAAATACTATTTTTGAAAAGCGTCTTTGCGTGAAAAATTCCACTCAATGTATCTGTCTTTCATCAGTTGCTGACCTTTGTTTTGTTTAAATAAATGTACGAACAAATTAATTCAACTGCAGCCGAGAAATGCGGCAGGCAATGAATATGAGAAACTAATTTCTGAAAAATGGAAACGTTCTAGAACAATCTACCTTTTCATAATACAGGTTTAATTCTTTTTTGCTTCCTTTTTTTAAATGTTTTAGGAAATTAAAAAAATAAATTTCTTTAATTAAGATATCTAGTATAGATACTTATAAGAAATGAAAAAAGCCTTTTTGGAAAAAATAAGCCTCAAAGCCTCAGGCATTGAAAAAAGGCCTAAAAGGCATTAAAAAGCGTCAGTGGCATCGCTGGATACACGCACGAAAGTGCTTGCTAACAAATATTTGGAATGCATACCAGCTAGGCATTCTTGTATATCGCTTAGTCCCGATCTACATTGCCCGATATTTCCACGAAGATTTTTCCAGAAATCGTGTGAAATGTACACACAGAACGATTTTTTCCATGAGATTTTTTCCTTGTCTTCTTCATTTTTTATTTCTGTGCTCTTCATTTTGCATTGATATTCACTCACACCATCAACCCAATGGCACACTGACACCGAACACACACAAATAACTGGAAAGAGGGCGAAAGAGAACATAAACAGACTGGAAAAATCGTTCGAGTTTTGTGGTACAAACGATTTGATCCCTACCCCTCACTTTTCACTCCCTTCACCTACGAACAAAAGATCGGCACTGGAAAAATCGTTCAATGTAGACCGGGACTTATTCTCAACTCTCACTCCATCTCATTGGAAGTAATTTTTTTTAATTTCTTGCCGTTCAGTGAATTCATTATGAAAATTTGTAAGTCCCGGTCTACATTGAACGATTTTTCCAGTGCCGATCTTTTGTTCGTAGGTGAAGGGAGTGAAGAATGAGGGGTAGGGATCAAAACTCGAACGATTTTTCCAGTCTGTTTATATTCTCTTTCACCTTCTTTCCAGTTTTTTGTGTGTGTTCGGTGTCAGTGTGTCGTTCGTTTGATGGTGTGAGTGAATATCAATGCAAAATGAAGAGCATAGTCCCGGTCTACATTGAACGATTTTTCCAGTGCCGATCTTTTGTTCGTAGGTGAAGGGAGTGAAAAGTAAGGGGTAGGGATCAAATCGTTTGTACCACAAAACTCGAACGATTTTTCCAGTCTGTTTATGTTCTCTCTAGTCTTCTTTCCATTATTTTGTGTGTGTTCGGTGTCAGTGTGCCGTTCGTTTGATGGTGTGAGTGCATCTCAATGAAACATGAAGAGCACAGCAATACAAAAATGAACAAGACAAGGAAAAAGTCTTATGGAAAAAATCGTTCTGTGTGTACATTTCAAACGATTTGTGGAAAAATCTTCGTGGAAAAATCGGGCAATGTAGATCGGGACATAGCAATAAAAATATGAAGAAAACAAGGAAAAAATCGTTCTGTGTGTATATTTCACACGATTTCTGGAAAAGTCTTCGTGGAAACATCGGGCAATGTAGATCGGGACTAAGAACAAAAGTAGAGCAGGTAAGGAGAAATATGAGTTGTTTTCTTTTTCTGACTGTAAATGAGTTAAGTTTCATTGTCAAAGGAGTAGAAAAGTTCATAATAACACTTGTGTATTCCGTGTTGTGGTTTTTTGTCTGTGTGTGTGCAAATCGCATTGTCAACTGTGAATGTTTATTAATCAGAAGGTGGCTGGTGTTTCGTTTACGAATTTAAAGTTGAGGATGTCGAGAGTGTGCAATTAAAGCGAAATGATCTCGAGACAAAGAAATATTCTATGTTCATAGATAAATTTGCTTAAAAAAAAAGAATTATACATTTTATGTTCAAAACTTAACAACCTTTGAATTATATTATTATTTTTTGCTTTTATAAATAATAAAGTCCCATTAAAGCGATATTATCTTGAATAAAGGACTTTTAATTTTAAGTTTAACGTTGAGTGCTTCCGCTTCCAAAAAAGTCACGCCTCGTGCCTGGTAGGTACGCACACACTTTCAGGTCTTTGGCTAAAAAATCACACAAAACGGTGATTGGATTTGGAGGTTTTATTGAGAAATGCGTCAAATTCACCACATTGTATTCCAATTTTGAAAATAACTCTAAAGTTTTAAAAATAATAATATTACATTGCAATATTTTAAAAGCCTTATTTCTATGTAAATATAAACCAAACAACAAACAAAGAAGAAAATAAATTGTTGAGATTGTTAAAATACCAAAATTACTTATCAACGTTCATCCAGCTAAACAAAAAAAAGAATGATTTTATGTTTTCTGCAATCGCATTAAACAATCACACAATCCAACTCAAAATATGACCTTGTATATATTTCTTATTGTCTCGCATTGTATTTTTTTTTGTTTCCATTAAAAATTACGTCATATTGAATTCTGATTTCGTTTTGCGTAGATGTTTTTTTTTACTTTCACCAAATTATTTCGCAAGTTGTAAAAATTAAAAAAATATATTTTCTTAAGAATTTCATTCGCTTTCGCAGTATTTTGGTTGTATACATGTGTCATCACTCATCATCTTAATAGTTTAAATAAGTGGTATGCAACTCAGGTCAAATATTTATATATTAATACCAACTTTGTCTAACGTTTTTCTCCCTAAGTACTCAACGGAACTAAATGATTATGAACCGTCGGAAAGGTTTTGTCCCACAGATGTGCAGAAATCAAAAATTATGTGCGTATGTAACCGTCAAGGGTAGGTAGGTATAGGTAGGTAGAAATGGCGGCCACGGGCAGTCTAGCCCATAGCACAATCATCAGAAAGTGGATCACTCACTCCCCCCTCACTCACCCCCACCAGAACCCTAGTCCACTATCTTGCGATCATAGGGAATCGACGGAAGGCATAATGCATAATTAGCCGAAATTTGTCCTAGAGCCATTTCGTCGCGTTGAGGAAAGAAATCAAGTCTTTGATCTTCATTTCAGAAAGTTCGTTAATGTCGTTAAAAAATGCTCTTCCGAGTGACTGTGCCCTAGCTTTGGCCAGAGTAGAGCATTTGCAGAGGAAATGAACTACTGTTTCCTTTTCCTGCTGGTCCTCACAGCTCCGACAATGAGTATTGTGAGGTATGCCCAGCTTAGCTGCATGCTCTCAAGTTGCAACTACCCTGGCTATGTATTGCCTGGATCTGCGTATTAGATCAATTGTTTGGTTCTTGTCATAGGTGGGCCAAATCTTCCTAGATATAATAAAGTTTGTTAAACTTGCTCACTTCCGGTTTGATTTAGTAAGATAAACTGAGAGAATGTTGCCCTTAATAACTCCAAGCGGAATGTTGACTCTTTCCGCAAGTGAGCCATGAAGGGCTCTGGCCTTGCCTGGCCAGCTCGTCAGCCCGTTCACTGCCCTCAATGCCACTGTGACCCGGGACCCAGATAAGAGTGACACTGCGGTCAGTGTTCAGACTCGCAAGCTCATCATGGCATTGCTGGACCAGTTTGGAGGATGATGAAGATGAATTAATGGCTTTAACAGCCGCTTGACTATCTGTAATAATAGCTGCATTACGGTTCTGGTTTGGATCTCCTTTTAGTAACTTGCTTGCTTCCCTGATTGCCAGCAATTCAGCTTGAAAGGCGCTAGCAAAGTCAGGTAGCCAGAAGGACCTAGAGACATTTAGAGACTCAGAGAAGATTCCTGCACCGACGCCACACTCCAAATTAGAGCCATCAGTAAAAATTGTTGTGTCGAAATCTTTCGTCACGACGTTATCATTCCAATCCTTCCTGGATGGAAATTTAACTTTAAAATCTTTACTGATACTCATTGTAGGGGTGCAGTAGTCAGTGGGAGTCGAAAACATTTCCATTGCAATCAAGTCTGTGATATTGCACATATGGCTTGGCAAACCAAGAGTTTGATTCTTTAAGTCTTATAGCGCTGCAAGATACTAGATATTTAATATGTAAATCAAGTGGTAGAAGGTGCAGAAAGACGCTTTTTTTATATTTAGCGCGCCCTAAAGGGGTTATGAATACCCTTAAAGTGATAAACACAGCACGAGCGATTAGGTAGGTTAGAGGGGATTTGAAAGGAGAAACCGATGTACATTGGTTTTGAATGTCTGTAGATCATAATGGGAGGGGAAGATAGAGCCGGGTAGAGCATTCCACATTCGTGTAGTGCGACTAAAGAAAGAATCTCTGTACTTAATAGTACGTCCGAAGTTGGGCTCAAGGGTAAACTGATGGGCATTCCTAGAAGCGCGAGTATTACGGTTGAATTGTTTAAGGGGAGGAATGCAACTGGCTATTTCACTAGAGCAATGTTTGTTAAAATAACGGTAAAATAACGAAAGGCATGAAACATTTCGACGGTGCTCCAGAGATGTAAACGTTTCCGTTATAGTTCTTTCACCTATCATTTTAAGAGCTCTCTTTTGAATTCTATCAAATAGACTCAAGTGGGTTATTGGAGCACCTGCCCAAATATGGGATTTGTACTCAAATTTTGGACGAATAAAGGCTTTGTAGATCACAGCCAGATCGGAGGGGGAGAAAAATTTCTTGCATCGACGGAGAAAACCGAAATACCTAGCAGCATTTTTGGCGATGTCAAATATGTGGTCGTTCCACAAAAGGTGGTCTGTGATACACATACCGAGGACTGAAAGCTGTTCAGTTTCCTCTATGCAAGTGCCGCTCATGGATAGCAGCATTGGGGGTGGGTTCCGCTTTAACGACAGGAGACAGCATTGAGTTTTAGAAGCATTAAATTCAACACGGTTTCTTATTCCCCAGTGGACAATACTGTCAAGATCAGAATTTAATGAGCTTATCATACGCTGCCGTTCAAGTTCCAGTTGAGCGGTCCGAAAGGTAATTTCTAATCCAACGAAGAAGAGATTCATCGATACCAAATGCACGCATTTTCGATAAGAGAGCTTGCCAAACTCTATCAAATGCTTTTGAAATATCAAGCGCAATAATCTTACTTTCTCCAAAACGATGTTAAGATTTGTGCCACTGTTCGGTGAGATATACCATCAGATCACCAGTGGACCTATTGTTACGAAAGCCGTACTGCCGGTCATTAAGAAGCTTTCGTTCTTCGAGATATTTCCTTAGCTTAGAATTAATCAGCGTTTCCATGACCTTGGAAAGAAGGGACGTAAGCGCAATTGGTCGGCTTGAGGCATCAGTTGGGTAAGATCTTATAGCCCCTGTCGTGCCAATGCTGGCAGTTCTTTGAACCTTCCTAAGTTTATCGATGTTATATTTTTTGTTAAGTGCAGGCCACCATACAATCGAACCGTATGTGAGGATCGGTCGTACCACGGCTGTGTACGTCCACAGGATCATCTTCGACTGAAGCCCCCACTTTTTACCAAAGGTTTTACTACAGGCATAGAATGCTAGCAGGCCTTCTTGACCCTTTCTTCAATATTCAACTTCCAATTTAATTTGGGATCGAGAATAACACCTAAATATTTAGCACTAGAGGAAAGTGAGAGTGTTTGGCCATTGAGTGGGGGTAGAGTGAAGGGGTGTATCTTAGTCTTGGTAGTAAATAGCATCAGTTCAGTTTTCCTTTGGTTAACTCCTAGTCCACAGCTTGTAGCCCAGTTGCTGACCTTCCTTAAAGCCATTTCCGTGATCTCACTTAACACAGGAGTAAACTTCCCTGACGCTAAAATCACCAAATCATCAGCATATGCCACCGCCTTTACTCCACATCTTTCCAACTGAACAAGAATTTTATGCATGACTAAAAGCCATAGAAGAGGGGACAGAACCCCACCCTGGGGTGTACCTCTACTTACGTGTTTGGTCGAGTTTGTATTACCTAACGTAGCTTGAATCCGTCTGTCTCTGAGCATGGATATTACCCATTCCCTTATGTAGTCTTCTACACCAAAATCAACTAAAGACTCTAGAATGGATCCAGTAGGCACGTTGTTGAAAGCCCCTTCAACATCTAAGAAAGTGGACAGAGTATATTCTTTATAGTTTATAGTTTTCTCAATAGTGCGCACTACCTCATGCAGGGCCGTTTCAGTGGATTTGCCTTTAAGGTATGCGTGTTGAGAGTTTTCAAGTGGACATCTATTCAGGATGTCTCTAATATGGATGTCGAGGATGCGCTCTAAGGTTTTAAGCCCAAAAGAGGTCAGACTAATTGGACGGAAATCCTTCGCAGATTCATGCCCCCGCCTACCGACTTTCGGGATAAAAACCACTCTTACATGTCTCCAGGACTCGGGAACATAGTTAAGAGATAAACATCCTTTAAAAATTGTTTCCAGCCAGGGAACTGCTATATCTTGCAGTTTCTGGAGCATAATTGGCAGTATGCGGTCCAGGCCTGGAGACTTATACGGTGAGAATGTATTAATTGCCCAAACAATTTTTTCTTTTGTTATAACGGTATTGATATGCTCTACTCGAGCTGAAGACATGTCCCAAGGTTCCAGCGTCGATAACCTACTGTTCTCGCAGCCCGGGAAGTGCGTCGTCATTAATAGCTCCAATGAATCAGCTGGAGAGACTGTCCAGGAACCATCAGGCTTTTTCAAGAATGATGGATTACAATGTTCCTTAGAAAGAATTTTACCGAGCCTTGCGGAATCTTTTATATTTTCAATTGACTGACAGAATTCTCTCGAGCCTTGTTGCTTGGCTGATGCGAGAGCTCGCTTGTAAACCATGAGACAGTCTTTATAGGGTTGATAAAACTTATGTTTGTGGCAGATATTAAAGATTGTTCTAGTCATTTTCCTTAGATTAGATAGGTCTTCATTCCACCAAGGGGGTAGTGTTTTACGGCTATATTTTATTGGACAGGAGACCTTAAAAGCAGTGCTCATTGATGCCTCAAAGGATTACACCTTTGACTCAAGATCTATCACCGAGTCTAGACTTAGGTTCGGTTTATTGCCCAGTTTAGATTTTACAACTTGACTGAATTTCTTCCAGTCTATAACCGTCAAAGTGTAAAAATGGTTGAAGGACGAATTTCGGCCGATAGACGAAACTAGTAGTTATAATATCAGAGTCAAAAATTAAAAAGATAGGTATCTATACCTAGCAGTCTGCGCTCCGTTTGTACTTGCTTCTTATGAGAAGAACTTCTATTTGACATGATAATTAAAAGTACTGAAGCTAAGGACATATACAATACATAGAAGAAATATGTACATTAAACATCCAGATTAATGTTGCTATGCCGTTTTGTATTTTTTTTTTTTTTTAATTTCTGTAAAATAATTCGTATTTTTGTTGTTTTGTTCTATTGAACTGGGTATTTTAAAGACTGTTTAGAGCCAATTTTTCAATCATCAGTTAAAGTATAAAGAGGGATGAATAATATAGCAACACGAACAAATTCTTGTTTCATTCGATTAATAAAAACTATCTGAGGTTTAACTGACTATTGGAAAATTGGTCCTTAGGCTAATAGGTTACCCCACAGATATTTTTGGGTATGATTAAAAATTAACTACTATTTTAAGATATTTGTATACCATTTATATGCAATTATGAATGTCTTGCGTGTCGAGGTTGGGGCATTTGTACGTTATGCTGCATTTTGAAAATACATTTTTTTCTTAAAGCCGATCAGTTTATAGGAAGTTCAAAGTTCAATTTAATTAAAGAGCGGAGCGTCCTGGATTGGAATATGGGGTTCACGACGTTTTCTGAGTGGCCAAATGATGTCTGCAAAAATATTGAAGCGCTTGAGGGCATTTTGCAGCCATTTGGCTCTACGGCAAATATCTTGGAGCCCATAACCATTTCTAGGAGGTTCAGCTCTTTTGTTAAGTGCAATTTTAATATATAATATAATTTTACACTGCATTTTAAATGCAGCATTTTATTATTTAAGGTGTCAACACCGACATACAAGACTTTCAAATTTATATAGACATATCTTGAAATACCAGTCTCTCCTAATGGATCTTAATCTATAAGTAGTAGCGTTATACTTTTTAATAATTTTGTTTGCAATTAAAGTGATATTTTTTTTGAAAATTGAAACTCTGGCTTAAATGGGAGGAATTAAGGAAATATCGGAGACTTGAAGCACGCGCTATCTTCGTATACTCGTATATGACAGACTGCGCTCTTATACCCCACCAAAGATAATTCAGTTATGCTGATGTTGATTTCAAAGTGATATTCATTTTTCGGGATTGGCTCTGATAAGACAGCTCTTTTCAAAGTTTCTATTTAAAGTTTCCAAAGGCTATGGTATCAATATGGTATATCAATTTGTGTCCAAGAAAATTGTTACGTTATCTAAAAGTACTAATATTCTTCTTTAAAACTGAAGACATGAGTCCATCTGTCATCGAAATAATATTGAATTAGAAAAAAAAATAACAAGTATTCGCCCGATACATTATTTTTACTAGTTTATGAAGGGTCACTTCATAAACTAGTAAAAATATAGTCAAAACATCAACAAAATGCATTCGTAAATTTTCATCATACCTTCTATTTTGTATCTCTAACATATGTACATATATATTGGTACCTACAATCAAACTAGGTTTCGCTGCCACAAGACAGTTACAGTTTGGATTTTATTGTTCCACAAAGTCCTTTAGCATACACAACAAATTTCGAAGTTGATCGTACCCACTGAACCAGTTTCAGGCGAAGACCGAAGACAAAACAAACTTCAGATTTCTCGAAAAGAAAAGATCATTCGCCTGATGGAGGAGTAGATACACTCCGAAACGCGTAGCAATTACCAATATAAATTAAAGTTGTGATACTAGTTTAAATATTTTTAAAAATAAAATCAAAAATAAAATAAAATACAATTTAACTTAGTTTTTGTTATAAATTTAATTTTTATTTCATTTACATTGATTTACAAAATTTACAATAATACCACGCAACTTGGATACACTCCGCTCCACTTGAATAGAAACAAACTTTTTTTGTTCCATCAGAGCGTGTAGCGCTTTGGTAAATACATAAATTCACCTTTTGGTTTTAGTTCCTAAAAGAGGGATCTATTGCGAATAAAACTGCAGGGACAGAATAGTTCAGGAAAATTCCTTTGGGTTCTTTTTTACCACCTTTTTAATAACTTCATTAAATACACTGTTTTTTTTTGTGCGCCACTTGAATAGAAACAGTGTGCGTGTTGTTTCTATAGATTACGGTAAGAGGAAAAAATATTGTTCTAATAATGGAAGTGTAGATTTAAAATAATTATTGTTTTATCAAAGAAAAGATGGGCCGCGGAAAACCATTACCAACCCTGCAGAAAAAGCCAAAATAGAAGTACACGCGGAAAACAAAAAAAAAAATAAGTAGAAGTGTGAAAATTGTTCGGTCGAACCTTAGAAATAAAGAAAACTATGGAAAAAATGTGTAAGGTAGCAATCAAGAGCTACAACATAAGCAGACAGAAGAAAGATAATTAGACTGGCTTCAAATTCAAGCGACTCTGCTGCTAAAATCAGAGCGAAGAGTGGCATGACAGCGAGTCTTAACACTATTATACGTGCTCTTCGTGGGTCACAACATTTAAACCACCTAAAATTGAAGAAAAAACCACCGTTAAATCCAATACGAGGACACAATATAATACATTTTTGCAGGAAGAATATGACGTGGAAGGAAGAGTGGACAAAAGTGGAATTTTCTGATGAAAAAAAAATCAATAAAGATGGTCCGGATAGAATTACTATTTCCATGTTATGAGGAAGGAACCCAGGTTTCTGGAGCACCACCATAGCCGAGAAGGCGATATAATGGCGTGAGGTGGGATTTTCTGGTTTGGAACAATTGATCTGGAGTTTCTCACATTGAAAATGACGGCAAACTGCTACAAGGAAATATTGCAAGAAGCTTTCCCTAAGTTTACCGATCCCTTTGGACCAATACCATGGACATTTCAACAAGACAACGTGCCAATCATCAACGCAAGGATCATTAACATTTAAATATCCGAGAAAAATGTTATCTTACTTCAATAGCCACCGTATACTCCGGACCTAAAAATTATTGAAAACGTATTGGGATGGATGGTTCGTAGAATCTACGATTCTGACCGACAATATGAGGACAACGACTCACTTTCGCTGCAATCAAAGAAGCATGAAGTGCAATTTGTTTAAATTATATAAAATAAATACTTTATTTAGTCTCCAACAGGGTTTTTCAGGTTATTTAAAATAAAGGTGGCAGCACACATTATGCAAATATGATTACAAATAAGAAACTACCGTCTTTTACTGCATTTTTTCAATTTGTTTCCTTATTTAAGAGAGTGTTTCTATTCAAATGGCGCAAAAAAATCAGTGTTTTAAATGAAGTAATTTGAAAAGTGGTAAAAAATAAGCTAATGGTATTTTACTGAATTATTCTGTCCCTGCAGTTTTATTCGCAATAGATCCCTTTTTTAGGAACTAAACCCAAAAGGTGAATTTATATATTTACCAAAGCGCTACACGCTCTGATAGTACAAAACAAGTTTGTTTATATTCAGGTGGAGCGGAATGTATAGGTACATACATATAATAAATAATTTGTTGTTTTAAACTTAAAAAACCGAATGGCCTTGTTCAACTATAGGTTACTTACTATTTGAAATGCTTAAGACATTAGACAGATAAAACTCTTCCCAAAAGTTTTTCTGAATTTTTCGGAGCTTTGGCCGTGCGTTTATCCTATGAATTATATATTGTGCATTATTATTTCCATTATCAATTCCACAGTTAGTTACAAACACTACAAACAACTTGGCATTAGTTTAAAAGATTATAAATTATCAACAAAATTGGGTTAAGCCACATTCAGAAAAGAAAAACTAAATTTCAAATTTGAACCCCTGACAAAAATTGTACCCCTGAATCATATTTAGGGTATGCTTACGGAAAAAATAAAGCCCTTCACCAAAATTCAGACTCCTCAGATTTTTGGGGAGTCAGTCTTACATTTTGGGGCTATTTAGGTTCTTCGCAATTCTAAAAATTCGACATTTAAATTTTTCTCCGAACGGTTCAACACCACTCAAACAAAAGGGTACCTATTATAATAACTGTAGGACCCCGAAATTCTAGGATTTCTTGGTCCTGTCTGGCGATTGAACATACCCTAAGCGGAGCATTGGAACTCAGTGTTACTCGCTCATCCAAAAAGGGGAACCCGCGAAACGGGCCACCCAAGGTACTGTTGCCCAAAAAAAAACCATTGAAAAAAATTATCAAAGATTATGAAATGTCGATGATGAAAAATTATGTCCTAGAATACCTTCAAGTTTATCTTAAATTATAATTTAAAATAAAACGTTTCTTTATCTTTTTAGCTCTCTAATACCATATTATAAAAATGGCTGGACCAATACTCAACACATGCTGCAGATGCACATCACTCCGGACGGGTTCAATCATATCCGGACTCTTGGCCATAATACTTTCTATCCTCACGATCATAGTGATCTTCATAACTCGGGTGGAATTTAAAACCATTTTATTGGACTGGCTACCGTCGAATGTGGTTAAAATCATCCTCGTGATCAATTTATGCATGACGATTCTGATATCAACACTAATGATGGTCGGAGTGTTGAAGGTATGTGGTTACTTAATTGGGATGGGGTTGATATTGGATATCTATAAATAATAAACCTAACAATCAGCTTTTACATAGGAAATCTAATACTCTAGCTTTTGTTCGTTATTTTATTTAAGTGGTTTTGTTATACGAATAGATAATAGATAGATAGTAACTAATAATTCTTTTTTTTTCCTATTTTATAAAACTTTTAGAGAAACCATTACCTTATGCTACCATGGGTTGTGCTTGGAATTATGATCGCTATTGGCCTGCTTATTTCGGTTATCTACACAGCGGTGATGTTCTTCATCGATGGATTTGTTTTAACCGGTGTGCTGTGGCTTATATTTGGATTACTTTGTGTCGGTAAATAGTTTTTTTTTTTTAATTTGATATCATTAGTTCGTATCAAATTGCAAATATAAGCGTGCGAAAAATTGTTTAATACGAAAAAGTAGAACAATAATTGTGTACAATTTAGTAACGAGACTCGGAAGTGAAAATATAATTTTTTCTCAGCAATTTATTTAAAAATCAAAATAAGACACCTTAATCAATGACCTATTACTGATTTGTTAAAATTGACTTGTTCAGAAAAATTAGTTTTCAAAGGTCTCACTGTTTAAATACATTAGGAATTTTTTTGTCCCCAAGTATTTTGACAGTACGACCCGACGACCTCTAATTTCATTTTCCTGAAATAGCTAAAATGTTTGTTTAAAGAATAAAAACTAGATCAGAACAGAACAGCACAGAACAGAACGGTACAGAACAGCACAAACTGTCAGAACAAGTTAGAACAGAAAAGTTGAACTTTGTGGTTGACAGTTTCTAATCAGCTGTGAAAAGTGTCAAAATGAAATTGATTTGGTTAGAATAAATTAAGAATATTTTTTTTTAAGGTGGATATTTCTTCAGGTACTTCCCAATTTTTTATTTCTGAACTGTAGAAAGATACCACCGGTGAAAATATTATTTTCACTTCCTCGAAAAAACATCAACAACCAATAACCACAATTAAAACTTGTTTTGTTTTCATGCTGACAGAAATCAGTCAGCTGTTCTTTGACACTTGTCACGCACTTGCACCACATGAAAAGAAGGTGCAGACAATATTGTTCTCATCTGCTCTGAAAAACTTCATGGAACACAAAAGTGACAGAAGGTAGAACAGCTGATTTCAAGGTTTTTACTCATGGAACACATAATCTTGTACTTTTCTGATCTTTTCTGTTCTTTTCTGTACTTTTCTGCTCCGAACAGATTCATTAAACAGACCTAATTATAGTTTAGTAACAAACTATTATATTAATTTTTTTGTAAAATAACTTTTGCTTTAAGAACGAATATAATAACTTTTTTAATAAATAAAATCCTCTTTCAATTTTAGTGATCCTAACATATTGCTGGTGCGTTGTTTACAGTGAATACTACGCACTTTCAGAAGAAAGCTCAAGAGGACGTTACAACAAACAACCATACCGCCGTTAAGCTCCAACGAATCAATATAATCTTAAAAAATATTTTGTTTGATAAACGTTAACTTATTTTTAATATTTAAAACTAATAAAATTTTATTTATTTTATAATAATATAAATTTTTCTAATTGTTTAAATACAAAATTTATGTAGAATGTAAAAAAAAAACAATATTAATATGTCAAACTTGTCTTGATTTGGAAGAACTTTTAAGTTTGAAAAACTGCTTAATAATACTCACACATAAAAATAAAATAAATAATATTATCTATCGAAAGTTGCTTATATAATTAATTTTAAAAATAACTACATCCAATGTATGTTAATAAATGGAATAATTTGGTAAACTGCAAGTCATAGCAACTACTAAGTACTCTATTATGACTCTAGATTCGAATGTTTGAATCAAGCCGTTCGTGGTTTGACGAATTGACTGTGACATTTAAAAAGAGCAAGATTTCAATTGTAGGCGAATATATGTACTGTGGAAATCTGGGAAGATCCGGGTTTTAATACATTTCTCAGCATTTAATCGAGCATTGGAGTGAGAAACGGATTTCGATAGACTCGCATTGAGTCAATATTATCGATGCATTGGTGGAAGCAGTCGGTAACGCAAATGTTGGTATTTTCTTCCTTGATGCCTCCAGTGGGATTGAAAAAAAAATCCAGTTTTCACTGATTTTGGCTACGATTTGTACGAGATCTGAGATTGCTTTTGTACTCGCTCCTTAGGGGATTAAGGCCACGTTTGTTAGAAGACGGTCGAATCATTCTGAATCAACCATTGGATGAAGAACCTACATGAAATATTCCAAAGAATTCTTCTAAAGCGTAAGTATTGAATCAATGTAACATTACCTACCACCTACGACGCCGACGAGTGCACAATGGTTCAAAAATGCGCATTGGAAGCCCTGAATCACACGTTGAAAGATATACGAAATGATAAAAGACGTTTCGGTGGCGCAATGATTATGCCTGTCATTCCAAGATCAACTCCGCCGATGAATTGAACGATTACCTAAATGTGTCGGTTTTATGGAGATATTAGAAGAAGTTGCTAAAGAAAACGAACACGCGAGTTATCTTACGAAATGACCAGTCCGCTGCAGAGCTCTCCAGACAACTGTTGCCGATGGAAAAGATTCCGGTCGACTTATTCACTGGCGTGATTGAATTTCCACCGAATATTTAGCATCAACACGAATTTTTTCCCGAAAATCGCTAAGATAACGTTAATTGGTTAAGTGCACGAGCGATTTCGGGTGCGAAAAACAAGGGTGTCGATCACTTGAATTTCGTCATTCAAAATCAAATCGCCGAAGAGTAACATTTATTAAAATCAATTGACTCTTTGATGGAGTAAAACGGAATTTGTCATCCAAGCGACGATTTTGACGCTAAAATTCTACTTATTACGAGTGATTTGCAATTCCTATTCAAGCGTGTTCAGTTTCATGTTCGTCTCGCTTTCGCTATGAGAATTAATAAATCGCAAGGACAATTGCTGGATGTTTGTGGCATCAATATTTAATTACGAAGTTTCTCACATAGTCAATTGTATGTGGCGTGCTAACGTGTCGGTAAACAACCCGCTTTGTGCGTGTACCCGGCCGAAAATAGAATGAAAAAACGTTGCCAACCATAAGGCACTTCAGTGAAAAAGCGGGTTGACCGACTTGTCAATCACTGCGGTTTGATTGAAACACGTCGACTTTGTTATACTTCAGTTATTTCCATTGAATAAATAATTTGAACTGACCGAATTATGTACATCAAGACCCATGTGCCGTACTCGGAATTATTCTTTTCATTAAATTAACGAATTTAGGCGGAACGAAGTTCGCTGGGTCAGCTAGTCTTCTTCTTCTTCATTAACCGGTGATTGTCATGATCTCGAGGGGGTCCGCAACTCTCTCACTCAACTGCTTCACCTAAGGTTCCACTTGTGTGGTTCGCCGGGTTGACCTCAGAAAACGTCGACAGGACTCCCGGTTTTGGATTGTTCCATGTCTGAGGCCAACTAAATGCAGGTGTCGTTGCATTTGTATCATCCAGGAGTTTTTGCGCCTGCCTTTCTTCCGCGATAGCGTTGGAACGTCTTGTGCTATTGTCTTTTGAACTGGGTTCTCATGGCATCTTTCTTGTACATGACAACACCAGCTAAGTTGGTCATGCTGTATTTTGTGCAAGATTGTAGTTTTGACGTGTAGGCTTACTCGGATTCTCTTGCTTCTTATTCGATCGCGCTTTGTCACACCTGCTGTCATGCGAAGTATCTTCATTTCAGGTGCTGTCAATTTACTCTGATACTTCTTGTACATTGTCCAACACTGTGAACCTTATGTAAGCGCTGGACGACCAACTGTCGTGTAGAGCGTTCCTTTCACTTTAGGGGGCATTTTTCTATCACAGAAGATGGCAGAGTTTTCCCGCCACTTCATCCACCCTACGCTTACGCGATGTTTGATGTCGTCATCACAAGTTCCTTCGTTATTGATCATTGATCCAAGGTATTTAAACTTTTCGCACTTGCGAGGCACTGTTTCATTCAAATAGATGTCCGGAATAGGACTGTGTGGGTCAGAAAATGGACATCATAGGTATTCGGTCTTTATCGCGCTAATGAGGTATCCATTTCCTTTCAGAACATCCACCCATACATCAAGTGCTCGTTGCAAGGACACAGGATCTTCACTTATGATGGCTCCATCGTCAGCAACGAATAAGTGATTCACTTTGGGGTCCGTCACCTTATTCTCAAGTAGAGAGTCAAGGAAAGTAGTAAAGAGCAAAGCAATCGCTGGGTCAGCTAGTAAAAATATAAATATTGGTAATATGTACATTAAAATTTTCTTTAAAAATAATTATACCAATATTTAAAACGAAGATTCTGTAACTATTTGGATATTTAAACTTTGAAAAAAAATTATCTCCATCAAAATTGTTTATTTTGTTCTTGTTTTGTTTTTTCTGTTGAGTGAGTTAAATTCGAAATTAATTAAATGACGCTTATCAACCAAACATCGGGTAACCAGCGATTTTGATAATCAACAGCTCAAACTTTGGTTTCATTTATTAAAATTTTGGTCAAAAATTACCAATTTTCGTTGATTAAAATTGATAACTTGTGCACAAATGCACCTTGCACTTGTTTTCAAAATTAAGTTGTCGGGGTACTTTTATTTTATTTTTCGCTTCCCAGCCTCGTCCACCTAAAAACTAAAAAGTTTTTTTTCAGGGCTACTGCTTCTTGCGAGGAATTGACAAATCCTCCAAGAGTATCACTTGTCACGAATAAGTGCTTCTCGTCTAGCCGTTCGGATTCGGCCCTGGTTCTTCACGAGCCGTTGTGCCACCCAATTTATTCTTATTTTGGGTACTTTTATGTCATGGAAAACATGGTGCTTCCATCTGTAAGAACACGCTTACGGGAACATGTAAACTGTAAAGATTTCAATATCTGAGCGTGAGCATAAGTGTCTACCGACATGATGTCCCATCTACCAAACTGATCATGACAGTAGGAAACTAGTTGGTTAGGACAAAGCCATTCAATTAATGCAAAGTAAATACATAGAAATATTAATGAAAAGTTCTCAAAGCGCATACACTTAAAAGTAAATTTTAATCAAATGACAGAATCTTGTTTTGAATGGAATTTAAATAATTGGCTCTTAAAGTGCTTAGTTATATTCTTATATAGAAAGAACCATAGCACTGGATTTTTTCCGCCAACCAGCTTTAACTCTGTGTTCACTCAGGTATTTCCTATTTCCTGTACACCTCCCGTTATCCTAAAACGGATCCTAGTTCTTCCTACTCGTTCTGATTAATGGTGTTTTCGATTGGTTAATTCAGATTTTAATCTAAAAATTGATTTATTTCGTGGCGAATCGAACGCCCAAATCAAATTGATTTATTTTTGTCATTGTATTCGTGTAATTCTATGTATGTTTCATAACATCACAAAACTCGTGATCACTTGATGCACTTTCAGAAGAAAACAATGAGCTTCATGAATTTACAATTAATTTTTAACAGCTTCCATTTTATATTAGAAACGCTTCCCTTTATTTATTTAGAACACAAATTTCATTAACCGAAATAAGTTCAAACACTACAAAACATTTTGTAAAGTGACAACTTAAAATTGTATTGGTGTTAGTGTAGGAGGGGTAAATCTGCCGAAAAATCTAGATCTGCAAATTTGATTTTAAATCAAAAAATAAATCAATTTATTTGCCCATTGGAATGTAAAATCTGTGTTTTGACAGATTTAAATCAAAAATAAATTGATTTATTTTACCAATCGAAAACACCATTAACTTTTCCAGATATTAAAGGTTTTCAATCTGTTTTCTATTTTCCCCACTTTTATAACTTTTCCCAATTTAATTTAGCAATCCCTATCCTCAATATTTTTTCGCTTCCCATAATCTTCTCTTTTCAGGTTTCTATACCATGAATATTTTCAAATACATAATAATTAACTTTTTTTTTGACTAATTTTATTGTTGCTCACTCAATTGTTTACAAAATCATGAAAGAAATGAAGAATATTATGTAACAAAAGAGGTGATGGTACTCTTACGAGTTAAAAACTCTCCAAGAACAAAATCAAAAAGCAATAAAAGTTCTTATCTTACGAATGCGGTTGGTTTATTCTTATAACTCATTGCGTACATATTTGGGCTTAAGCTCTTCTATTCTCTTAATGAAGTCGGTCTTCTCCAGACATCCATCACAGGTCTCATCCCAATCGGATAGGATCTTCTTCAAATCGCGCACCTTCAACTTTTTAAGGTCAACAGCGCTCAGGTCGATTTGTTTCTCTATACAAAAAAAAAGTATAAAAGTATAATGTTAAGTTTTCGATGAATACAATTTAAATGAGTCTCTTACCATAACGAAGGTCACAGATCTGTGCGTCCATCTTTTTCAGTTTCTCGCAAACCTTTTCAGCAGGCATGGACCAACTTAGTGGCTTAGTGAGTTCATTTAGGATACCAGTAGCTGAGTCCTCGAGGCCTCCAAGATAGTAGCACTGAAAGAAAAACGAATCAATAAGTTCTGCCTAGGTAAAAGACGTGGAAACAACTCACGAATCTCTGTTCTTTGTTCTTTTGAGTTTTGCAAAATTTCTTGAACTCTCCCTCGATTTTCTTGAAGTCTTTCTTTGTGGCATCATTGAGAGTCTCAGCAAAGCGACGAATAGTCTTGACGCAAACTATAAGTAGGCGGAGAAAGCTGCTAGATAACTTTTCTTTTTAGATTTCACTTGACTTACCTTCACAATCTTCCTCCTTCAAGCCATTTGTAGTTTGTGAAACGAGTACAACTAATAATGCAATTAATATTTGTGATTTCATTTTGAATTAAATTAAATGTAATTTAGAATAAGTTGGTTAGGTTGTGCCTAGGCAGTTGTGTTGAGCTTGTTATTTTAATTTTTCTAAGGCAATTATTGAAGCGATGCAGATGAATTGCTTTCAGTGGGATTTTCGATAACACAGGTAATCAAGTACAAATATTTTTAAACAAATTTCTTTAAATTAAAACAAGAAATGTGAAAATGCTTGATTTATTTTCATGTGCAAGCAAACATTTGCGACCACTTCGACGACCGGTGAAAATTGAAAATGAACACAAATTGACACATCACTGAAGTGAACGAACTTGTCGATTTTTGATTGGTCCCTTGCAATACGTCATCTTTGGAAGAGTTTTCAGTTCAGTGGGCTAATGGGTGTGTTGGCAGAGTAGTTATTGAGAAATCGGTAATACGACACCTAGCAGTCAGTTCGTGTAACATTATGCTGTAGTGAAATACGCCTTATTTTAGCCGTGTGTTATTTTCGCTCGTGATCTGTATATAAATAAACAATACAGATCAGAGTGACAAAAGCTATACTAAAGGTTAGACCGCACTAGGCGGAACTGCACTGCAGCGGAACTGCGATTCATAATAATTTGTATGAAATTTTATGAAGTTCAGTTGCCGCTTAGTGCGATATAGCTCATACAATTTCATACAAATAATGTTTTGGCGCGTCGTGAAGTGTAGTTCCGCTGCAGTTGTGTGCGGTCTAACCTTTACCCTTCTCTTTTTTCTTTATGTTATTTGTTCGCATGCGTCTGTTGTCATTTTTATTGACAAAACTATTTCGGTTATGAGGGATCCACCTACCTACCAGAGTAAAACTCTAATTTTCAGATCATTAAACATAATCCCAATGAAGAGCAGGATCTCGTATTGTTGTCGTAATGCATGATTTTTGATTATCTATTTTGACAGTTCATTTCTACCGATTTCAAATTCTATCGTTTTTAAGCTTTCTATGGGTTTTCTGCGTTGGCATGAATACCCCTTAAAGGCCTTCCACACTATCCCACTGTGTATTAATACATGTCAAAAAAGTGGGAAACAAATCATGGAGAATAGTGTGGAAACAAAATATGACAGCCCAGCCTACACAACCCGACATTCTATCCCACACGATTTGACTTGTGTTAATACATGAAGAATTTTAGGAATGGTTCTAATTCTATCCCACATTCTATCACACTTTTTTTAGGTTAAGGTAATGTATTAATACAAGCAAGTGTGGAAGCAAAATATGTCAAGTCGTTTCATTCCCAAAAATTTGGCAGTCGCGTGGAATTCTCTCCCACTTTCAATTTGACATGTATTAATACACAGTGGGGTAGTGTGGAAGGGCTTTTATGGATTATTTTTCTTAGTTACCCCGTTTACAAACAGAATCAAGAGATCGAGTTGGGATTTTCGACCCAGGTGTTTCGTCGCGTGAGTTGAGAGCCCCATTTGAAGTTGATGGTGTTGAGATTACATTTTATGGAATTGCAACATTATATTTATTTTACACGAAAACAGTTAAAACTTAAATAAATTTGAGTACATTCTTCACATAGCTATCAAAACAAATAAATAATTTTACTCGCACATGTACATAAACACTGTGGTGAACACATCCTCAGGACCAAATCTTCAACCCAGGTTTTTTATCAACAATTTCGACTCGACTCCGCTCCTGTAGTGGAATCGAGTCGGTTGAAGCTCATTTGAAGTTAACGCAGGTATACAAAGGGGCCAAGCGAGCTTGATGGTGGATTTATATGTCGCCGGCCGAATACTTAAGTGCCCCATAGACCACTTTTTCGGGAAACTGAGTTAAAGATGCAGTTATACTTATTTGAATATTCTCTTTCGTTTGGTGCTATCCCCGTTGCTCTATCTCAATTATTAACGAAGTTACAGACAGCACCTTTGCTCTATAAACCACAAATTTTTGGGTTATTTTGATGCTTATTTGCCGTATATCCAAAATTTGTACTAGGTGGGAAAATTTTTGTAGGAAAGTTTGAAATACAAACGCTTTATGCTTAATTGCCCCATAACCACGGGAGATTGGAAAAAAAAAGTCAGGTTTTTGGTGCTTATGTGCTCTATATCCATGGACAAAAATGCAGGCAGCTGGAAAAGTATAAATAAGAAGTAACATTTTCGCCGAGTAAATTAATAATGTAAAATCCTTAATTTAAACCCAAAAATACTGTCTTTGTTTTAATTCAATATTTATTGATTATTTACCAACGTTTCAATTCTGGTTTGGATCTTTTTCAAGGCTGAATAAGTAATATCGACTTTTTTTTAAATATTGTGAAAAAAATAATAAAAGAGTTAGAAATGAGGAAATAAAATTATTTTAAATAAGAATATTTATATATCTTCAGGTTCACAAACTTAATAACTGCGTTTAATGTATTCTAAATAATGTTTTTATCGATAATAATTGAACATTTTTTATTTTTTTTTAATAAAATGGATAAAAACAAAAAAAGTAAAATAGAAATTTAATTTAAAAAAAAAGGTGACAAAAATAACAAAACTTACTCCTACGAATGTTGAAGTATTTTTAAAACCAATTCCGAATAAAATTGAATGTATTTTTCTAGGAAATTTTATGGACCAAAGCTCATTTTCAGTATTTTTCATAATTAAGTGATAAAATGCTCTATCATTTTCGTACGTTTCTTATCGACTTAAAAACAATCCAATCTGGTATAGAGGAAGGCACAGCCACTAAATTAATATTACTTTTTCTTTTATGTTTTTATCGCTTAAAGTAAAATTATAAAAATTAATAATGCTAGAAATTTAGAATTTCGTTGATTTCGGAATGTCCAGTGCATAAAAGCCCTATATCCATAGGAAATTTGAAGTTTGGTTTTCATAGATTTCGTATTCGTATGGAAGAGGGTTCTATATCCATTTTTGACTTTTTTCAAACTTTATATTTTTTTTTTTAAATAACCGTAACGTTTTTTGACATCAGGACTTCAAAATTCAAAAAAGGATTTTTCAATTAATATATGTAAAAATTCAAAAGTAGAAATTGTCAAGTAAAAAATAACGGAATTATTTTTCAAACCTTAAAATTCGTTTTCTGAGGAATAATTTTTTTGTATATGGGGCACTTAAGTATTCAGCCGGCGATGTATCTTCTCTGCAAAATGCAGAAAAGTAAAGCAGGACAGATGTATACAAAAAATCCGAGCGAGTGAAAGAGAACCATCAAGAAGATGAACATGTTCGTCTTTCTGCATTATGGCACTTTCCAGAAAGGAAGTTCTTCTGCATTTTGATCTTTTCTCTCTATCTAACAAATATACATTTTGTATATGTTCTATTGGCATCCCTTTTTTTGTGCAGAAACCAAATGCAGATACATGTAAATCCACCATGAAGCTCGCTCGAATACCTCATGTAAACGGGGTAAGTAGGTACAATATGGCTGTAAGGTGTACTTTGTGTGCCTTTTATGTTAAGCCTAGTATGCAGATCGACGCAAAGAAAAATTTTATCTCTACATCTTTTTCTCAAGACAAATTTTGGAGGTGTAGAGATAAAAATGAAATTGACAGCGTAGCTAGAATGTTGTAGGTTGATTAAAGCACGGTATATATCAAAAGTCAACATTTGTACGGCAAAACAATGCTCAGAACATTATTTGTGTCCCAAAAATAAAGCGGCGACTTTTTTGTGCAGTGGATACACTTTTATGTACATACTGCGGATACAAACGTCATAATTTTTGTCGTAAGCTGTGTAAATTACTTCTGTTTTAATAAAATTTACAGTATATGTTCTTGTTGTGATTTTTATAAGAGTCAGTATACTCAGTAAACTTCGACCAAATAGATACCTACAGACTAACTGAAGAGCCCACTGTCATATCTGGGCGAAACGCATTTGCCCTAAGTAAAGGCTTAACTACATAGGCCTTCTTTTGTACAAAAGTACAAAAGTGAGAAATAAATATCTATTCTGAAGACACCTGCTTGCAAATAAACAATGGAAAATTGTGCATATGGTGGTTTAAAATATGTGTCAAACCAATTTTCGTATGTTTTTTTGCAAGAAAGTTTCGCTAGTGAGCATTTTAATTTCTCACTTTTGTACTTTTGTACAAAAGTACGTCTATGCAGTTAAGGCTTAATAAACAAAATTTGAGTCGAATCTAGCCTCTAAAGTCGAGTGCGGTAACCTTAAAACCAAGTTTTTTGGTAAGAAAAATTGATATACATAAGTAACCAATTTTTACGTCGCTCCTGCTGAATTAATAAAATTATGGGAGGATAAGAGCAAATAATTGGGTTTTTTTTTAATTTTAAATTTTATTTTGAACTTAAATTTAAAGCACCAGAAATTGTGTTGACTTTACCCAATTATACGTTTTTAGTATGACTTCATTCAAAATTATCCAAGTATTTACAAAATACATAATTAAAGTCATAATTTTCCATTAAATTATTTACCTCATTCAAAACGATCGGACAATTAAAAGCGTTGTGTATAAGGGGCAGCGTAATCGATACAATGTATTTTCACATTAAAATTTTTGATTTAATTGAAAATCGATTTATTGGAAAAATTTGCGATTTTCCCGTTAGACCAGTTATAAAAGTACTAAAATATTTTAGGAAGAGATTTTCAAAAATAATCGTGTTTAATTTATTTTGTATCAACATTTGACCCGGGGCTTAGACAAGCGAGTAGTACTAGTAGCATTTGTATCATAGTGTTAGTTTTATGGATGTATGTGTGACTAGTAGCTCTCTGCGCGTTTTGTCAACTAGTATGAGTTTTTAAAAATATTTCATACAGAAAAATATACAAATTATGGAAACTATGGAAACAAAATAAATAAATGAAAACAATACACTACACTAGCAGTCTACTCGCAGGCAAAAATATTATACTATTTGCCCTGTTAAGGTTAGACCGCACTAGGCGGAACTGCACTGCAGCGGAACTGCGATTCAAAATAATTTGTATGAAATTTAATGAAGTTCAGTTGCCGCTTAGTGCGATATAGCTCATACAGTTTCATACAAATAATGTTTTGCCGCGTCGTGAAGTGTAGTTCCGCTGCAGTTGTGTGCGGTCTAACCTTTAGTCGACTCTCTCGTGTTCAGATACACTAACACACATAAACGCTACTAGTTCTATTCGCTTGTCTAAACCCCGGATGAGTAAACAATCTGCGTTTTATAAACCCCCAGATCTGGTTTGGAGTAGGTCATGATAGTAAAACAAACAGAATCACAATGACAACAGTGATATATAACCAGCTCTTTCTTCTTTATTATTTATGTATTACTTTCTTTTTTCTTACTACAAATAGCCATCTATTAGCCAGAATAAGAACTGAATTTTAAAAGGAAAAGCTAAGGGTGTGTGATAAGATTGGATTTGAAAATCCAAATCCAAAAACAAAGCTGGATTTTCAGTTGTTTTTGTAACACTTGTATTTTCGAATGTCAATCCAAACCAAATTGGATCTGGGGGAAAATAAAACACAGTATCAAAATTAAAATTGATGGGTTACTCACGTCAAAATCCTCTTTTTTATAAATTTGTTGGCCCCTCTCAAATAATTTGTATACACGAATGTTGTCCTACTTACTTGTTTGCTTTTTTATAGAGATTTTTGCCTCGAAGATCCGACCATAAAAACTTAAGTTATGATTTAAAAAAAAACGCGCACTAAAGAATTATGAGTCAATAACTGGAGGTACTCTAAGACTGTACTTAGCTCCATCAATGAAGTTAATAATCATAAACATTTTCATGTATGTAAATTGTAATAAATTTCAAAGTTTTAATGCTTTTTTGCGCTCATGGACGAAGTCTCTCCTGCGACCAACTGGTCGGAGTGTCTTACAGAAGTCACCATTTTATTCTTGCGATATATGTAAGTACGGTAGGTGCACCAAATGAAGCCCAGAACCCTAATAAGGCTCAGTGCATAAAAAAAAAACTCATAACCAACAATTAACCGGACTTTTTGTTTTATGTATGCGTAAACCCCCTGCATTCGAACACAAATGTAACAAAAAATGACAACGGCTTAATTCGTGATGAAACTGGCAGCCGAAATGACTAAATTTCATTTATATACATCATCCAGATTTATTTGTATAAATTTATAAACAAAAGTCTTTCATGTTCCTAATAAAGGCCTATACAAAGTTTGAGTGGGCCTTATTTAGTATATGAAAAATTGCATTATTTTTTTGTTTGCTTTCGTGCAAAATGCAAATCTGATGACAAAAAAAGGACAAATTGGACAGAAGTTGATATGAACAATGCCTTGAAAGCCATTCAATGAGGTTAACCATAATCTCAGAATGAGGCTAAGATTTTGAGTTCAAAATTCCTAATATTTAAAATAACATTTAAAATGTATTTAGATATTTATTTTGTTTAATTCTAAGTTTTTTTAGTCAATAAGTTTTTTTCTAGTCAAGAAGGATGTTATTTATTTTTTCATTTGAAATTAAATCATTTATTTTATTTGAATAATGAATTAATTTATTTTGTTTAGTTTAAAGATTTTTGTAATCAAGAAGGCTGTTTTTTTGGTTTATGCTAAATAAATATTTGAATAAAATTATGTTGGCTATAGATTTAGCGTTTTTCTTTGTTTTTAACTTAAAAACAATTTTATTTAAGCAAGAAATCAAAAGTAGTTTCAAAGTAACAGGTGTTCCCAATGGCGCCAAACGAAAAATTTTTTTTCATAATGAAAAATGGCCTCATTTTCAAAATGGAAAAACGGACCCAATCTTATGAAAAATGGCCCCAACAAAAATTGAAAAAAATGCCCAAAATAAATATAAGAAGCAACGACAACAGAAAAATAACAATCGTACAAAAAATGTTTTGCGTCGGTTTGGTAGAGCCTTACCTTGCCTGGCCCGCTTCGCGGTTTTAAGGATTTTAACTCCCTTTTCGGGTCCTCTGTCCCGCGTATGCTCATTCGCCTATATTGTCAGTTGGTTTGCTATCAAAGTTTTTTTTTTGCAAAAGGAGAGGAAATTAAAAATTTTGTTTAGCTTAAGAAATAATGGTACCTGACATACAACCAATATAAAAACTGAATGTATTTATTTTTATTTCAAAAATAGCTCTAACGATTTTAACAAAAATATTATGAGTTATTATATTAAATGTATAATCAATATTTTGGTAAAAAAAACACTTACCGATAACGAGTTTAAACTGTACCTTTAATAAAAACCGATTTTTTCATTTTTAAATTTCTCGTTAAATGTTTCACCGATTTTAATCAATTTTTGTATACAGGAGGATTATCTTATTTAAACAATCTTACATACATAGGTATACAAATGTTTAAAAGAATACGTTTTGATTTTTAAAAAAAGTATTCACATATTATTTTTAAAAATTCAATATCTTGAGAAGGGGCAGTACATTTTGTTTTAATTGTGTATTAAATTGTATTTTATTAAATACTTAAAGTTGGCGTACCAGATTTTAGTTTTTTAAAATGTTCCAAAAATTAATTTTTAACAAAACCGCTCTTACGATTTTCGATTTGGTTTTCATAAATTCATACTTATCAAACAAACCAGAGATAGCTTGCTTGGTTTCGAGCTCTATAGCAATTTAAAATGGTATTTTCAGTTGGTTAAATAGTTAATTTATAAAAAGAATTATAATAATTTATATTTAATTTTTTTAATTATCTATCGAACTGCATTTCCAGATTTTTCGAGCGTTATAGTTGGTGGGCCAAACTCCGTAAATTTTTTTGAAGTGGCTATATAAAAAAAACGGTGAGTGTACAAATGAATCTAAAACTTGTACAAACGTAGACAAACGATGTACAAACGATTGCAATTAACAGTTTTGCCCAACTCAATAGTTGGTGGGCCAACTACGTGCAAGCTCAAAAAACACATTTTGAAAAATTTTGGGGGAGGGATCAAAACCCTGTTATCCCCCCTGGCTACGGCTTTTTTCCATTGGCAGATTATAGGTCCGTTTGTATACTTTCTGGCGTTTCTGGACTAAATCTTGCAATTTTTCAAATTTTGAAGAGTGTGGGTAACATCCTCTCAGAGAGAAGAAAACTGCTCAAAAGTACACGAACGCATGCCACTTTTTAAACGTCAACAAGAATAAACAAATCGTCAACACTAGAACTTCCACTGTAACTTTTTTTTAATACTAAATCAAAACAAAAGCAATATTATTTAAATTAATGATTATAGGTACATACACTCCGCTCCACTTGAATAGAAACAAACTATTTGTTTACTGTCTGAGCGTGTAGCGCTTTGGTAAATGTATAAATTCACCTTTTGGTTTTAGTTCCTATAAGAGGGATCTATTGCGAATAAAACTGCAGAGACAGAATAATTCAGGAAAATACCATTAGGTTATTTTTTACCACTTTTCTAATTACTTCATTTAAAACACTGTTTTTTTTTGCGCCACTTGAATAGAAACATTCTCTTAAATAAGGAAACAAATTAAAAAAGTGCAGTTAAATTAGGTAGCTTTCTATTCGTAATCAAATTTTAATATGTTTGCTACCATCTTTATTTGAAATAACTTGAAAAATCCAGTTGGAGACTGAATCATGCAGTTATTTTATATAATTTAAAGAAATTGCACTTCATGCTTCTTTGATTGCAGCAATAAGTGTTACGAACCATCCATCCTCATACGTTTTCAATAACATTTAGGTCCGGAGAATACGGTGGCCATTGAAGTAAGGTAACATTTTTCTCGGATATCCAACTGTTAATGATCCTTGCGTTGAGGATTGGCACGTTTTCTTGTTGAAATATCCATGGTATTGGTCCAAAGACATCGGTTAGCTTAGGGAAAGCTTCTTGCAGTATTTCCTTGTAGGAATTTGCCGTCATTTTCAATGTGGGAAACTCCAGATCAATTGTTCCAAACCAGAAAATCCCACGTCACGCCATTATATCGCCTTCTCGGCTATGGTGGTGCTCCATAAACCTGGGTTCCTCCCTTATAACATGAAAATAGTAATAATATCCGTCCGGGCCATCATAATTGAATTTTTTTGGTCAGAAAATACCACTTTTGTCCCCTCTTCCTTCCACCTCTTCCTGCAAAAATCTATTATATTCTGTCTTCGTATTGGATTTAACGGTGGTTTTTTCTCAAATCTTAGGCGCTTTAAATGTTTTGATACACGAATAACACATCTAATAGTGTTAAGACTCGCTGTAATACCGCTCTTAGTCTTGATTTTAGCAGCAGAGCCTCTTGAATTTTAAGCCAGTCTAATTAAATTTCTTTGGTCGGCTTCTGTTGTGGCTCTTGATTGCCTACCTTACACATTTTTTCCAACCAAGACTAAAAACCTAGCTCTAAAGTATTCGCATAGCTATCAAACAAGAAATAAAGAACAAAACCTTCATCTTCACAACTAACTAAATAAACACTATTTCATTACAGATATTTTTATAGGAACTCTTTTGATTCTTGTTTAACAACACCCCAATGAAACTTTTATTCCAAATCTACCATTTTTTCTTAATATTTAACTTGTTGTTCTAAAAAAGTCACATAACAAAGAATAGATTTTTTTTAGATCCAGCGTTAAAAAGTACCCTAAAATCATGTGTCATATTCTTACACATTTAACCATACCAAATACCTATTTCAGATTGATAAACCATACCTTCTTCCCTTTGTCCCTCTTTAAATGCCTTTATACCAAAAGCCACAGCTGTGATTTTGCGAGACTTTTGATATGCTGTAGAAGGTGAAATTCTGCAATTAAACCTAAAATAATATTTCATGAATTCATTTTTCACCGCTTACCCATATTAAATTACGCATTTAAATCTTTCCTGGACTATAATAAGCTTAAGCAAAAAACTAGCAAACAAAAATAGACAAAGTAATTTAACAACTTAAATAGCGAATAAGTCGAAAGAAAATCGTGTTATTTTTCACCCAACAGAACGAATATTAAGAGAAAAGGAGTCAAGCGAAGGAATAAAAAACATTCCATTACATACCCAGTGCCAGTATAACACGAGGAACAGCGTCTTATTTTTTCCTATGTTTTTGCGTGTTGGACAAAGAGGATCTAGAAACAAAAATGCTCAGGGAAGAAAGGGATACAAACCAAATTCTATAAGACGGTGAAAGACGTGTTTTATTTCTAAATTAATTCTTTCAAAGAGAGCGTATGTTCAGCAGTTGAGAAAAGAGCGAAGAAAAGACTGAATTGACGGTGTTTATTCGATAGCATATGTTTGTGTGTTTGTGCGAATTTTATAATTCAATTGGTAGGGTTGCATAGTTTATGTTTATGTTTATTTGATAGAATTTTTCGTACAATTTTTAAAAGGGAAGACGGTAGGACTCGTGTTATATGGACGCCACGCCACTGATACCTTCACATTTGTTAATAATTTTTTCCTTCAAAAACTTAAAATTTTTATAGAAACTGTATTAAAAGTAAAAGAACTAAAAATAAGAACTTTTTCCAAAATATGTAAGAACAAGAGTAAAAGTAAACAACAGCCATGTTGTTTGCTTGTTTTTAAAATAATAGCTAGCTGCATGACGTGTTGATCAACCGGTTTTTTGCAGAAAAAAAGTATGTTTACAATTACCCCCTTTGACCCCACTTTTGTAATTGGTTTTAAATGGAGTAAAACAAGCACATAATGCTTTTAAAATAGTATTGCTATATATATATTTTTTTTTTGAAGATTGGATATTCAAGAATCTAAAACTGTGCTTAAAATAATTGGTCTCCGCAACACGAAAAAAAGAGAGACAAAATAAGCCAATTTTTCAAAATAGGGTTACGCCACTTTTGCACTCACAGCCTCATATTACCTGCCGTTACTATTTGAAAAATGAAAATCCCTTCTGGATAAAGTTAAAAAAAAACACTGCAAAATTTAATTCTGGATAAAGTTCAAAAAAACACTGCAAAATTTAAAAAAATCGAACTCCTTTCCTTTGGCGTTTTTCTTTTTTAACTCTGAGCAGATCACGAAACTGTCAAACAAAAATTCTATGTTTTTTTTTTAGCTCAGACATATCAGAGCTCAAAAAGTGTGTTTCTTTTTTCCATCTGAGCTAGGTCAGAGCTTAATCGATTAGCTCAGAATAAAATTACCGAGCAAATCGAGCGAAACGCTGAGCGAAGCCAACTTCACTTTTTTTCAGTGATTTGACAGAAAGAAATACAAAAAATTAAAAATTGATTCCCAGGACAGTCGCCCGTCTAAATCAGGTAAACAAAAATGTATTTTAGTAACACACCTATGAAATGACAGTTTAGTGCTCAAATGTGTTTCATAAATAAGTCTGAGGGCTCTGATCATAATCTGCTCAGAGCTCTGCTCTGATCGCTCAGCATCTGCTCAGAGGTTTATTTAGAGCCAAAAAAGAAAAATGCCACTTATAAAGGAGAAGTTTTGATTATTCAAATTCAATTAGTAAAACGACTATACAAAATAAATTACCACACCACTTTTTGCCTAAGTAATGACCAAACCATTCCAAAGTCTAAAATGTATAAATAAGTAGAGCTTTCAAAATTAAATTCTTAAAGCTTTTTATTATGAGAGACTTCTCCACATCAGACGACGAAACACATTGGGATAGTCGTAGTGACAAACACAAGTCTGCCAACAAGAACATTATAGATAGGCATTGGGAAAATTTACCTTTCTCGTCAAAGAGGAAATACTTCAGAAATCAGTCTTACTACTTCTTAGCCTAGGTCAAGTCGCACATGAGTGTGTTTCGTCGCACGTTTACGAAGTATTTAATGTAATTTGAAATACGAAAACGAAAAGTGAACTTTGGGCAAACCGGCTTTTGTCTGCAGCAGGTGGAAGGAGTTCGATTGTATCGAGTGTTAACCCAATGACTAATACCTATGTACACCCGGACCGGACTAAAGGTGGAATCAAAAATTTATTAAACGCGCGCCGAGTCATTTCATTTAACCTATTGCTTTAATATTTTGTGACGTAATTAGACATATTTAAGACACGGAATCTGATAAGATTTTTTTCAGACTGTCGATACTTCGCTAATACGCTAGACGGTAGTGGAAATCTTGTGAATTTTGTGTTCTTGGAAATCGAAAAAGGAAGGAAATAACGTTAAAAGAATGTACATTCGGCAAACTAATTGACAATTTTGCAATTACTTAGCAACGATTTTTTGACTAAGGAGTCAAACAAAGCTCACACGGTGCTTAAACCAATTGAAGATAACATAAATAATTTCATCATTCATATTAAACCATATATAAAAGTGTACAACAATTGTTCCTTCGTTTAGTAATCTGAAGTGTTTTATACCGTTAACAAAAGGCCAATTAATTTGTTTTAATTTAAGAAAAAAAAAATCTTATTTTTAAAAATGTCACGACCGTTTATTGCCATCATTCCACAATCAATCAACGATGGAGACAAAGTTCTGCTGAAGGGACTCGTAAAAGATAATGCATATGAGTAAGTTTAAATATAATGTACATACCTATATAATTTTGTGCCAAATATTATTTTTGTCGGATAAATCATTCATAAATAGAAATAAATCAATAAAATTACCCACCTATAAACTGCTTGGCGTTTGTTGGCAAGTTTGTTTTGAGTTTGATTATAGGCAAACGGCAAAGGGCCTTCATGACATCATCTTCGCATCTGAGCCAAAAAAAAAAGTATGTAGTCTTGTGCTGCTTGTGAATGATTATAATGAACGAGGTTGTCTAAAGAATGCGGTGATTTTACTTGTGCGTCGCGTCGGCTTCCTTGTTTTTTCTATTTTTTCTCGGTTGAATGGGATGTGATCAAAACATAATAATTTTGAATAGGTACCTCAACTAGATGTCTGTTGGGTAAATTTAAAATTATTAATTTTTTTTTTTTGCAAATCATCACCAGTTCCTGTTTGTTGAAATCCTGTTTTATACATCAGTGCAAAATGGTAAAGTGAAATCAAAACCCATGTGAATGTGAAATTTCATAATACAATTTATCTCGTGATTAAAACACTTAACGAAAAATAATCAGTTAACGACCTGAACAAATGTCAAGTTTTTGACATTTAATTTTAAAATGTTATTTTGTTTGAAGAAAAAAGGTTACAGATCTATTTTTATTATTAGGCGTGTTCAGAAAGGAGCAAACAATCCCAGTTCGGCTGTTTAAATGTTTAAATACTGAGGAAAAAATATGGGATTCTCTTGCTCAGGTTTTGACGGAGCAAGATCTCTGATATCTCATTTTTTGAACACACTAATTTAATCCAAAAACAAATTCGATTTTTTAGTACTTAATGTGTTGAGATGAGAAAAATTAGTTCCCAGAGATTTTACTTCGTCGAAAAGGTGAGCAAGTTAGTGAATCCCATAAATTTTTGTCCTCAGTATTTTGATAGCGAAACTGAACACTTTTCTAGTGAACACAGTCCGAGTGTCTTTAGAAGGCTCTATGCACATTATATTTGTCTTTTATGTTTATGAGACTCAAGGCCGATTTCACACGCTGGTAAATCCAAAATTTCCCAAAAAAGAAAATCAAATCAATAATTTCCATCCATACAAATTTTAGGTCTAGTGTTTCAGTGACGAGTTTAAAGAGAAACTAGGGTTAACTAGGAAGCTTAGATTGTCAAATCTTTAAAAAGATAAACATCAAAAACTGCAAAAAATTCTTTTCTCAAAATTTTGTATTTAAAACATTTCCTATACCAACAAAAAACAAAAACATGGTACATACATTATGTAGATCAAAAATTCCTCAACATGGATGAAAATACATATTTTGAATTTATCTTTCGTTTATCGCATTTTTACTTGCTCAATAAGTATGGTGTCCATACGTCCTCTTTTTTTGAAAGGACAGTCCACTTTGTAGCACTTGTGTCCTCTCTGATTTTTTTGCTTAAAGAGGACAGTACATTGTCATCTTTTTATTAAAATGTCCTTTCAATGTCCTATTTTTCTACTAAAAAATGTTTGGGTTTATATGGAATCGCAAAACATGTCAATGCCTGAAGCTTCTTTTATTTTAAAAGATTTAGTTAGTTGCAGAAGATTTTTTACCATTGTCGGTTAAAAACATTCTGAATCTGAAAGTAATATTGATATTATCAATTTTAAAGACAAAAAGTCCCTTCTTTTTATAAAAACTGTATTGATTACTTAAGTCAATGGGATAAATAATTTTAAGACATGGATCAATTCGATTGAGTACTTTTGTCAAAAGTTCCATCTTTGCAGTCCATTGAAAAAAGCTTTTCCAATCTACTGGAATTTAGAAAAGATTAAACTAAAAATATTAAAGATTAATCATGAGGAACTATTTGACGGAGTAGATTGTGTCCAAATGTATGCGAATCAAGAACAAATTGGTAAATGTAAAAATATTTGATCATTTTGAAGAACAACATATTAAATATAATAATATATTAAAGCTTGTAAAATGTTCACTCTCACTACCAACATCAAATAAACGGGTGTTTTCTTTTTCAAACAACATTTGGACATCTGAAAAATCTCAATCGAAAGTCGATGCATTAAAGTCAATATTAATAACGAAGTGCTATTTTGAGATAAATTGTGCAGAGCTCAAAATATTTTTAAGAAATAGCGAAATCGTTTAATAAAAATTCATTCTGCAGAAAGATATGCCAAGTAGGTAAACCAAAAATAAAAACTATTTTTAAACTAATATTTAAAGTTATGTACAAATCAAAATTTACTTACTTACTTTTGATGGCGCTCAAAGCCCAGGATGGGCTTCGGCCTCAACTAACAAGCCCCTCCAGCCAGCTCTGTCCCTAGCTAGCCGCTTCCAGTTGCGCACACCGAGTGCTTTGATGTCGTCATTCACTTGATTGAGCCACCTGTTACGGGTTCTTCCTCTGCTGCGTACCCAATCGGGGTTGGATTCGAAGACTCGTCGGGCAGGTGCGTTGCTGTCCATACAATCCACGTGCCCCAGCCATCTCAGCCGCTGTATTTTCAGCTTTTTGACCAGGTCAACGTCGCTGTATAGCCCGTATAGCTCGTCGTTGAATCATCTCCTCCATACTCCTTCGATACACACCGGACCGAAAATCACACGAAGAATCTTCCTCTCAAAGTACCCTAGCAGATTTTTATCCGAATCTTTCAGTGTCCATGCTTCTGACCCATAAAGCAGGACCGGGATGATTAGGGTCTTGTATAAAGTCTCCTTGGTTCTCTGAGAGAGGGCTTTACTACTTAAATGCCTTCTTAGACCGAAGAAACAGCGGTTGGCAAGAGTAATTCTTCGCTTGATCTCTGCACTGATGTCATTCTGCGATGTAATAGTGGAGCCCAGGTAGACAAGGTCCTTGACAACTTCGAAGTTATATCTGTCCATCGTGATATTTTGCCCGAGTCGACGATGTTGAGATTCCTCTCTCGATGACAGCATACACTTCGTCTTGTCCTCATTAACCGCCAATCCCATTCTAGCCGCCTCCGATTCAATGCTCGCAAATGCCCCTGCCACAGCTCGCTTCGTTCTGCCGACAATGTCTATGTCATCCGCATATGCAAGCAATTGAACGGACTTTTGATAGATTGTTCCGCTGGTGTTGACATGTGCGTTGCGTACAATGGCTTCAAGAACGATGTTGAATAGGTTGCATGATAACGCGTCGCCTTGCCTCAATCCTTTCTCAACATCAAAGGAATCGGTGGTGTTCCTACCAATTAGCGAGATTTCTCCATCGTCATCCTGCACAGGCGGACGAGTTTGGCAGGGATGCCGAGACTCGACATGGCTCTGTATAATTCGTCCCTTTTCACGCTATCATACGCGACTTTAAAATCGATAAAAAGGTGGTGTGTATCGATCTGGAATTCCCGAGATTTTTCTAAAATCTGTCGGAGTGTTAACATTTGATCGACGGTTGACTTGCCTGGCCTAAAACCGCACTGATAAGGGCCGATCAGATCGTTGACAAAAGGTTTTAAGCGGTCACACAGGATGGCCGACAAGATTTTATAAGCGACGTTTAGGAGACTAATTCCTCTGTAGTTGGTACATTTCAAAACATCTCCCTTTTTATGGATGGGGCACACTATACCGAGGTTCCATTCATCGGGCATACTTTCCTCCGACCAAATTTTGCAGATGAGCTGGTGTATGCTCCTAGCCAATTCATCTCCCGCTGATTTAAATAGTTCGGCTTGTAAGCCATCCGCACCAGCAGCCTTGTACGACTTAAGTTTGGATATCGCCAGCCGCACTTCGGTTAGGTCGGGTGGACGGAACTCTTAGCCATCATCGTCCAAGTTGAATGGAGCGTTCTGTCTATTAGCGGCATCTTGGCTGTCTTCGCCATTAAGCAGTCTAAAGAAGTGTTCTTTCCAGATCCTCAACACTGACTGTGTGTCTACTACCATATTCCCACTCTCATCTCGGCAGGCTTCCGTTCTAGCCTTGAATCCTTGGGTGGATCGCTTCACCCTCTGGTAAAATTTTCGAACATCTCCCCTACCGCTACAACCCTCAATAGACTCTACCGCCCGCTTCTCGTGCTCTCTCTTTTTCCTCCTGAGAAGTCCGCGTTCCTCTTTTCGTTTCAGCCCGTAGAGCTCCCGGGCCACTCTCTCAGCAGCTCTTGTTCGAATCTGCAGCATTGCCTGTTAGGCCTCGTCCTTAGCTGCATGCGCTAGCCGGCACTCTTTATCGAACCAGGGGTTTCGTTGTATTCGCCTAGTGAAACCCAGCACATCAGAGGCGGTTCTGGCGGTCTCTTGCGATTTAAGCTTCTCGACATCTAATCTTTTCACAGCATCTGCTCTTCGTTGTCGCGTCATGGATATCCGCATACGTAGTCTAGCTACCACCAGGTAGTGATCCGAGTCAATGTTGGCCCATCGGAACGTTCGGACGTCCAAGATACTGGAAGCATGTCTCGCGTCTATCGCAACGTGGTCGATTGGGTTGACGGTTAGTTGATCACGCGACCGCCAAGTCCCCTTGTGTATATTGAGGTGTGGGAAGTAGGTGCTTGGGATGATGACATTTCGCCCCGCCGCAAAGTCTGCCAGCCTGTGTCCGTTGCCGTAAGTTTCGTCGTGTAGTCTGTGTCCTCCGACTATCGAACCAAAGATGCCCTCCTTTCCAAATCTTGCGTTGAAGTCACCAAGAATGATCTTCACGTCGTACTTCGGGCACATATCATACGTTGTCTCCAGGAGATCGTAGAATGCTTCTTTGGTTGAGTCCTCTCTCCTTTCATGGGGGGCGTGAACACAGATCAGCGAAATGTTCTTTAATTTGCCTTTGATGCGGATTGTGACGAGGCGCTCGCTTACACTTCGGAAGCCCAAGACTTCTTGCCTAAGTCTTCCCCTTATCACAAAACCACAACCAAAGAGCCGCTGACCCTGTTCCTTCAAGCACCCGCCGTAGTAGATGCCACACGTTTTCAGTCTCCGTATGCCCTCTCCATCCCATCGCACTTCCTGGATGGCTGTTACGTCAGCCTTTAGCCTGTCCAGGTTCTCCACTAATTGTTCGGCTGCACGTGTTCTGTATAAGGACAGGACGTTCCACATGCAGATCCGAAATTCGTTGTCCTTGTTTCGTTTGGGGGTCGTCAACTTTAAGATCATCCATATCTGAGGCTTGTTGTTGTTTCGGAACAACTTTTTTTTACGTGGTAGGGAAGTTACCCCGACGCACAACCCCCGACCCGGAGGAACAGACCCTTCGTCCTTCTCCCTTCCAAGGGTAGGGAGCCAGATAAACCGCTCCTTATAGGCCTGAGCTACAAATATGTCGTAGTAGCCCGTATAAGGTATTCACTAAGTAGTTCAACCTAACTGGAACTGTAGACGCCACCGTTGATTCCATCTAGAGAATTCGTCCAAAAAAAATGTCTGTCCATTTACGCTAATAAGAAAATCTTCTTAAATCAAAAAGAATTCCTTTTTAAATCTTGAAGAGGAATTATTACATACACCTTATGTAAGAAAATCTTATTAGGTTTGTATCTTAAAAAAAGGAAAACTTATTAAAAGGCTTGTCCATATTCCAAATCAAAAAGAATTCCTTTTTAAAAATATACGTTATCTCATATTTTATTATATACCTACGTAAAACGCTGCTTTGCTTTGAAAAACATATTATTTTCTTCCAGTCCAGAGACGTCTGCGTGCCGGAATTTTATGTAAGAATTAAAGTAAGTGTATAAAATTATTTAAAATGGAGGAAAATATTGAAAATGAAATCGCGAGTGCCAGTGAAAGTGGAATAGTCAGTGAATACGGAACACTGAACAAATTGATGAGACCCAGAAAATTTGTCTCTCCTGATGAGGGCTTAGTAATTTGGTGTATGCGTTACTCAAAGTGTATGGAGTAAACTCTATTGATGTCCTTGATAAAATGGAGTTGGAAGACGTCGACAAATTCTTTAGATTTGTACATGCTTTTAATATATTCTTCCAATAATATCTTCTTACTGTTACTAAAAGATGTTCACATGCTTTCTATAAGTTCTTCATATTGATTCAAAGCGTATTCCACACTCTTTCAATAAGATAATCTTATTGTTTCTAAGAGATTTTCACATATTATCAATAAGATCTTCTCATTGTTTCTTAAAGATTGACTCATACTTTTCAAAAAGTTTCCTTATTGTTTTAAGAAGCACTCATATTGAAACACAACAAATAGTTTTCATAAGTAAGTATACAAAGATTATACTTAATTTCATTCAATTAGGTCTTTATTTTTATTTTTTTAATACGAATTGTCCTCATCTACCGAACCTGAGTGTTAAACCTGCGTATTTGTATTTACCTAATTGACATAGTTATTGTTACAGGCTAAGGTACAGATTTGATTAAAATTTCGAACATTATTTTCACACGAAACAAACACATGCTTTATTAAAACAAGTATAAGACGGATCTAGAGATTCAAGTTCAATTAAATACATTTTGTTATTAAAAAAGTTCGTTCACCCGAATAAAATTGATTTGGCAAAAAGTTAATTAAAATACCAATTTAGATAATGTGCCTACCTAACTTGCTTCTAATAAATAAATTACAACATTATAATCTGAGGAGTTTGAAATGTCGAGATGAGAGTTCACAGCTCACATTTTCTGGAATCCCCAACTACTATTATTATTGTTTTTTTTTTTTTCATTTCTTTATGGCTATTTTCTTAAACTCATCTTGTATATCAATAAACATGTGAATATTTTAAAATAATTCAAATTGTCTGCCCTTAAGAGAACCCATTTTAAGTTTATAATTATCTATCTTTAATTTGATTAGGTGCAACTCTTTACATTGTACTAGACTTGTCACCATTCGTGAAACCACTAATTATTCAATTATAATAGTAATACCTATATGTTAAAAATTATTTTTTTGAGTGGGATTCCCAACGCTAATTTGTATTGCATCCTATTTCAAATATGTAGGTGTAGGTACATATATAAAAATCCACCATGAACATTTAAAAAATACCTACACGTCAAATATTTATCAAGATAAACATTCTTCCCTTCAATTTTTCCATCGTTAAATATTAAATGTACATAATACCTACGAGAAGGTATAATAATAAATTACTTGTTCGTGTTAGCCATCTAAAATGAACTTGTGTGGTTTTATTATTTTATGCTGTGAACAACATCTCTGCTTGATTCTCTTGCATGCATATTTTTGGTTTTAAACTTTCAATCGATTCGCTCATATAATTGGATATTTTCATAAGATACATTGATATATCGTGTGCGTTGGCGAACAAGAATACAGATTTAAAATAACAGCAGTTATTTTTAGAAAGAAAATATATTCTGAGGGGAAGATTCAATCATAATTATTATCCAACGACATAGTTGCCGTAAGGTGTTTAAGAGATACGTAGTAGACCAAAATAACTATTCATGGTGAAACCCAATGACAAATTGGTAAAAACGAACCTATTTTATTATAGAAAAGAATACGTGTGTGATCAATTCTTATGATTCGATTCTCATAAAATCCAACAAAACAAAATAAAATGTACACTCACATTTCTTAAAAAAAAAAAAAACAGATTTGTATAGGTAGGTATGATAAGACATAATTTTCAATTAGATACCAACTGATTAGTCATTCTCATTACTGCCTTTTGTGTTTATTTAACACGCATAACAATATTACCTGTAATTGAGTAACGGTTGTCTTATCAGTTTAATTTTTATTGCGTTACGTACAAATAAAAGCATTATTCCTCAAGATAAACATTAATGAATAATTATTTCGACCAGATTGAAATTAAATTTATTTCTAATAATTACGGAATTTTTGCGACCTTTTAATCTTTATTCTAATGAAGCCTAAAAACCATAAATATTTCATCTTTCAATTATTGTTAAAAGTTCGGCTATATTTAAAGACAGTGATAGCAATCTTGACAACACATGATTTTAGGGTGCTTTTCAACGCTGATTCTAAAGGGACCAAAACTGAAAAGAAAAATTTATCATGTAGAAAGTTAAAGTCCGTTTTATGGAATGATGACTTTTTTTTAAGTTTAACAAGTAAAATATTACCCAAAACCATTTTAAAATAATGGGATATTAATCAAATTTGGTATAAATGTTTCATTTGGGATGTTAACAGAGAATCAAAAGAGTCCCCAAAAAATATCTGTGTTTAAAAGGTGATTTTTTGAGGGCGATATGTTAGTGCGTCATTATTACCATAACATATATGAATAAATTTTGACACTGATGAAATTTGCTCAACATACTAATTATGTCATGGTTCCCAAGAATCAAAAGAATTTATTAAAATAACTTGATCCAAAGAGTGTTTTTTAGAGAGTTTATATTTGACCTGCCCTATACGGAGCAAAATTTAGGTCTTACGAAAAATTGTATTTTCGTGTAATCTAGAAAGTATATTATGAATTATGATATATGATTTAAGATTATTTTTTAACGACGAGTCATGATAAAAGAAAAACCAATATGTTACAAGTAATTTTGAAGCAAAAATGACTGTATTTTCCGGTAAGCAGGTCAAACATTACACCTCCAAAAAACACCCTTGGACCATATTTCTATGAACACTTTTGATCCTTGCTTGCCCACATATATTTAATATTTTTACCAAATTTCATAAGTGTGATGTTTATCTCTCCCTCAAAAAAACGCCCGTAAACCACAGATATTTTTGGAGACTCTTTTGATTCTAGTCAAACATGTCAAATACTTGTTATACTTAAAAAAAATGCATCATTCCATAGAAAGGACTTTATCAAGATGTTTATCTCTTAAGTGTTGGTCTCTTTAGAATAAGCGTTGAAAAAGCACCCTAAAAACATGTGTCATATGATTAGATTGTATTACAATAAATTTCAGCTTGATAAATTCATGTCGATTTCCTTTCAACGATTGGAGATCAAATCTTTTTTATGTTGTAAGGAACTCGCAAAAAAATTTGTGTGTGCAAATCGGTGTAAATCTTTCTGTAATGAAAGATTTGATTTGTTTTGAAAATTTGATCTTTTTTTCTAAACAAATCCAATTTCCCCTTCATGGATTTGATTTTTTTTGCTAACTTGATATCAAGTTAGCAAAGCAACACAAAATACATAAAAAAACATTGAACGACAAATTCGAAGTTGTCACAACTAATTAACAACAAATTAACGGCAAATTATCCAATTCACCATTTTTAGATTTGCGAATGTTGTTTTGCTAACTTGACATCGAATTAGGAAACTAGCAAAAAAAAAAAACATAGAAAATATAGCACGACAAAATTTAAAATGTCACAACTAATTAACGACTAATTATTGGCAAATTATTAACCAATAAATCATTCACTGTAAAGAGTTTTTAGTACTTTTCTGAGGAAGTGCTTTGCTAACTTGATATCAAGTTAGCAAAGCCACACAAAAAACATAGAAAACATTGAACGACAAATTCGAAGTTGTCTAAACTAATTAACAACAAATTAACGGGAAATTATCCAATTTACCATTTTTCGATTTGCGAATGTTGTTTTGCTAACTTGACATCGAATTTGGAAATTAGCAAAAAAAAACATAGAAAACATAGCACGACAAAATTTAAAATGTCACAACTAATTAACGACTTATTAACGGCAAATTATTAAACTATACATCATTCACTGTTAAGAGTTTTTAGTACTTTTCTGGGGGGTGCTTTGCTAACTTGATATCAAGTTAGCAAAGCAACACAAAAAACATAGAAAACATTGAACGACAAATTCGAAGTTGTCACAACTAATTAACAACAAATTAACGGAAAATTATCCAATTAACCATTTTTCGATTCGTGAATGTTGTTTTGCTAACTTGACACTCATCAGTTGGCATCATTTCCATTCTTTTCCACAGCCGCGATGAGATAGGTTTGGACAAGGACTTTCGATTTTGTAGGGTGAAAGGGGAAAAGTCCAGTATTTTTGAAAATTTCTCGAAAAGCATCAGGGTTTTTAAGAACTGTCTTTGGAAAAATGAAAACTATTAAAATTCCGCAAGAGATTTTGAAAAAAAAAACAGGGACAAAATGTGGCCTTACTTTAATGTGATATTTTCCACACCGTTGCATTTGCGCTCATTTCTCTCAAAATCCATTAGTCTAACAAAAAAAATATTGTTATCTATTCTTTGTAGAATATTATAAGCTACAATTTTTCCAAAGATATTTCTTAAAAAAACCTGATGGTTTTCGAGAAATCTATAAAAATACTGGACTTTTCACCCCACAAAATCGAAAGTCCTTGTCCAAATTTAAGGTTTTTATTTGAAAATACGTAAGAAGCTCTCCACCAAAATTCAGCTTTGTCTGAGTTATATTAGAAAAGATATTTTAAATTTATCGATCTACTTGAACAAAAATGTTTTATTTTTGTTTTATTTTTAACCTGTTTTATTGGATTCAAACGGTTATAACTTTCTATCTGAGCACCGCTTTCGGAAAGAGACCAGTAGAGTAGGACAGATGGAAATTCTTACGCAGTGTTTTTGCCAGCGTTGAAGAATACCTCTTCAGAACAATGGGCAGCGTCGAATTAACAGCAAACTGTGCTGCAAGCAAATTGGCTTTATCTTGCCAGCTGACAGCAGGTTTGTCGTTGAAGACGAGCGTTGGAACCGCAGACGAAGAAGTATTTCGAATGTTTTTAGCAAATGACCAAAAATTTTTACTACTATTGGGACATTGTAGTATTTTTTGCCTTAGTTTTTGGTCATGCAAAAATTTGATTCTTCGAATATGACCGTTACAGGTCTTTCTGGCTTGTTGAAACTTTTTCCGGTTTTCCTTAGTAGGATTGGCTTTGTAACTACGGAAACTTACTTCTATTCTTGAAGTAGCTCGTAATTTTTTTTTCCAAAATCGTTTGAGCCGTTTTTGAAATAAATCAATTTTTGTATATTGGTTGTATGGCAGGTACCTTTATTTTTTGAGCTAAAAACAAAATTTCAATTTCCCCTCTAGGGAATCCCCAATAGTTACTTAAGTCCAAAGTTTGAAGAAATTCGCTTCAGCCGTTCAGGTTGCAGGTCCAGGGGTCGAGGTACAGACAGACAGACGGACAGACAGACGGACGGACAGACAGACAGACAGACAAAATTACGAGACCCACTTTTTTCGCGTTCTCTATCATCGTAATGTTAGGGAAAATTATTATCTCGATTTTTTTTTGCACGAATCCTAAACTTGCCCTATACTACGTATACCGCAAGTAATAATTGTGTAAGAGACTGGTCTTCGGGAAAATATTTCTAGAATATCACTTACATTCAGTTGCAAAACGACCTATATTAATTTATAGTTGTTATGAATTTAAAAAAACAAGCTTTTTTTTAAATAATAAAAGTTAGTTAAGGGATAAATATTATATTATAATTTACCAAGAAACTATGTTGATCTGTATCACAAACTTATATGTTGTACCCAGTTTTACCCTATAAGTATTTCATATAAATTCCCTAATATTTTTAAAATTGTTTTCGACAGATAATAAAGGTATTTATATCGATTAGATAGGCATATTAATCAGAATGGCGTTTCTTAATCAAACTTGAATCTCAAAATGTTTTTGTTTTTAATACAAACATATTTTCATGTGTTAATAAGTATGTTCATAGTGTTTGTGTTGCCTTTAAATATTTACCAATTATAAAAAGTGTTTTTTAAGATTAATTTATTGAATATTTGTATTGAGTTAATTTAACAAAAGTACATTGTACATACATATGTCCATACCATGTAACTTATCTTTATAATATTGCTACACTTAATATACTCGTACATACATACATATGTATCTTTTAATCGTAGATACGAGTAAATAAATAATAACAATCTGTGTATTTATTGAGCAAACTGTACAAATTGCACATACATATTATACTTACCTATGTAGGAGTGTATCGTGTAAGTAGGTACATTAGGGTGGTCCTTATAAAGGTTATTGTCTTATTTTGAACGACGCACCCCCCCTAATTTGTTCTAAATAACTAAAAAAAAATCCTGTAAAATTGTAGCTCATTTTATTAACGTTAACCCGGCCCCCAAGGTGTCTGAAGTTTTATATGGGAAATCCCATGGTATTTTTGTACATCCAACTTTAAAAATTCGTAACTTTAGTAATAATTGATAAAGAAAATTGAATTTTTGCACACATGTAGTAACTTTTGTAATGTTTAAAAAAATGTATTAAAAAAAATTATAAAATTTATTAAAATAAAAATTAAATGGCTATAAGTAGGGAAATAACTGTTGTAAATTTTTTTCAGATGTATTTTTATAATTATGACAAAAGTGACTACATGTTTTCCAAAATTTAATTTTTTTTGTCAATCATTACCAAAGTAAAGATTTTTCAAATGAGAATGGGCAACAATATATACGACCTGGTCTACCTAGTGCCCAAAAACGAGACCTACAAAAATGATTAAGTACTATGTAGTGTACCAACGTACGAGTATATCTTTTGTCCTAAACAATGGGAGTTGGCTAAAATAAGTGACCAAAGAAATAAGAAAAACACTTTGCAAATTCGAATAAACATAGACGAATTGATATATGTTTTGCAATATACTGCCTTAACCCCATGGTTTACAGTTCTGTGTCCATATTCAAAAATAATGCTCTTGAACTAAGCTTTCCAACGTTGTATATCTCAATTGTGGGCACTAGACGCACAATTGTTCCCATTCTTTTAATTCGCTAAATCGAATACAAAGAAGTAGGATTTTCATTCTGTAAAGCGAATTATTCGCCAACCATGATATTATTCGCTATTATTTGTCATTGGTATAAAAGTTCCTTTATTTTGGGGTCTATTCAGTTCATCGAAAGTGACCAATACTGTCATTTTAATGGAACATTATTGCAATTAACTTTTGCTCTAATTGCAATCTTTGTTGCCATATACTGCCTAAACCCCATGTTTTACAGCTCTGTGTCCATACAAAAAAATGATGTACTACGGCTAAGCTTTCCAACGATATATGTCTCATTTGTGGGCAATAGATAGACCAATATGCCCATTCTCCTTTAAATTTACAAAAATACAAGGGATTTTCCATATAAAACTTTAGACGACTTCGGGGCCGGGTTTACGTTAATATAATGAGCTAAAATTTTACAGGATTTGTTTTTAAATAATTTAGAACAAATTAGGGAGGCGCGTCATAAAAAATAAGACAATGACCTTTGTAAGGACCACCCTAAGGTACATATTTGATATAAAATTGAAACATGACATATTTTTAAACCCATCATATTATGATGAATTTTTGATCTTTGTACCTATATGTGTTTAAGCTATATGTTATAATTTGTTCTTCGTTTACATGTTTGTAAAAGAACGCTTCTTTAGACAGCTGTTAAAACAGCTGTAGTATAAGATAGAAATACTTTTTTGTTGTTAATTAGAAATAAACAGGTCACATTTTTGTTACATAAACATTTTGTATTTTAAAAAAAAAAAAATTACAATTGTTTCGATGCCGATGATCATCATCATAAGTTTGCCAGTTGACAGTCAAACTTATGATGATGTTCATAGGCATGGAAACAATTGTATTTGTTTATTTATAAATAAAAAAAATGTAGGTTCCTATCTAACAAAAAGGTGACGTTTGTTTCTTCTTTAACTGAAGTTGTGTATTGTTACACAGCACCCACTCTTTTGTGGACTTAAGGTCAGATTATGATTATTTAATATTTTATCTTGAGTGACGTCTCAGCCGTGTTTATAGCCTATAAAGTGGTAACTTTGGTACTTAAAACTTCTTTAAGGGATATGTTTGAAAATCAAAAATTCTAAGAAATTATGGAAATTATTAATTTGGATTTTTAATCTGAGATTTAGATTCCCCACGTGCCGTTGAGCGCAGAAAACCCATTTATTAGTAAATAACTTCGGGCAAAAAAGCTTATGAGCCATGCATAAATTAATTTCAAATTTCAAATGATGACAAACAGATTTAAAGCAAACAAATATTTGTATGCATTATACGTTAATGTTACTGTAATTTGTATAAATAGAAGCTACAAAAACTGAATTGATATTCAAAATTCAGTATACTTTATTTATACATACATACCTTTGTATGTATGTAGTTTTAGTTATCGACTTCTAGGGAGCTATTTACTTAAGTGTCCAATGGGGATACACACTTTTGGTTGATATAATTTTTAGAACTTACTATGAAAATAGCTAGCTTAAAATTCAAATTTTAGACCATTAGCCCCTTGCAGGGCTTGGAGGCGTCACTTGATGTTTAATTCAAACGAATTTCGTCATAATGATGAGATGCGTGGAGATGGGAAAGAATGTCGAAGATTTGGGTTTATTTAAACGCCAACTGTCGCCTCTAGAGCCTTGTCGTTTTAGTGAAACGACAGTCGTAATAGGGGTGATTATTCGTGAAAAACAAATTCAGTTTTAATTTAAGATAGTGGTAACCCTGCAAGAGGTTAATGGTCAAAAATTTGGATTTAAGATTCTTATTGGTACCCTATTGAACCGTATTGAAATATACGTATTTAGTGGGTCTACGTAATTACTACTCGATTAAATCCAATCCAAATCCAATTAATAAAAAAAAGTTTTAATTCTTAAATTCTGAAGAAGAAAGTAAAAGCTGAATCTTTATCCGTGTTTTTTCAGAGAGTAACTCAGCAAAATGTTTACACACAAAACAATAACAAAACAAAATTATTATAGAGAATTTTGTTTGTGTTTTCCGTGTAAAACTTTTACTGAGTTGATATTGCTAGTCACGCTCTGAAAAAAACGGGGCTTTTATATGTTTTGCACTAAGCAGTTTTAATCATGTAACCCGCCTGACGATAGGAGAAAACTAAAAAGTAATCTAATAATGGAGTTATTTCACTCTCATACACGATGGGTGAATTTGGTGTTCCCTGTACCTACTTTTCAGCATTTTTTAAATGTTTGATAAAATGTCATTCTTGCTCTTCAAAACCTGACAGTTGTGGGTTTCTGAGCTTTGCAGAAGAGGGAAATTTTGATTCTTAAGCCAGAACCATACCTGTGTGCTGTGTCGTGTGTTGTGTTGTGGAGTCGTGTGTCGCTATCGCTACAATGTATTTTATATGCGTAAAACCAAATTTGTTTCGTGTGTTCTTTTGCTGTGTGGCGCATAAAATATATGGAATTATGACAGTTACACACAACTCCACAACACAACACACGACACAGATGTGGATCCGGCTTTACTAGGGCGCTGCTCTTTTGCGAAAAAACCACGAATTCTTTGAAATTCAATATAAAAGGGATGGTCCTTATATTTGTATTTTCTATCTAATTTTAAAAATGATGATTTAATTTATTTCAATTTTATTTATTGATTTTCTCTTTTCTTTTTTTTCAGATTTTCAATTAATTTTGCCACTGGAACCAGTCCAAACCCTGAGGATATTGCATATCATTTCAAAACAATATTTCCCGAAAACTTAGTTATTGAAAATAGCAAGAGGAACGGAGACTGGCTGGATGAACAAATCAAAGATTGGCCCGTTTCTGATGGTCCGTTGAAAGTCCACTTAGCTTTGAATTACCCAAAATTTCCAAAACAGGATAACTCAAAATCTTCATCTATTTCAGGGCCTGGATTTGCCCTCGAATTCGCTTTCACAGGCGGCTATGTCTACACATATTTGGTAGAAGACGAACATTCGAGAAATCTCATCTCTTACTACGAGCACGAATATGATTTAAATGACATAAATTCCGTTCAGGTTTGGGGTGATGTTGAAAAAATCCAAGAATTAACGTTTCGATATTCATAATAAAACACACAAACATGGGAAATCTAATCATTATAAAATGCCTAAACAGTATACATACATACATAAATGCCTTTTTAAAATGCGGTGCAACTTTCATATTGGATAAAAGAACAATTATACCTACATTGGTTTGCGTGATGCGTCATATCTCTTCATTTAGCTATCATGAATGCTTTCGCCAACTACCCACGACACCATTAAAAATCACAATGAAATAATGCCTCGTTTTAAATACTAAGATTTTGTACAAATTAAGAGTTGAAACAAATTCAAAGCCAAAGAATAAGTTTCCCAGTCATCCATCCATTAATTAAGCAATTTGAACCCCACAAAATGACCTAATTTGCAGTTTATTGAAATCGCACATGTTCAACGCTACGCGCTTCACCCATAATGCAAACATTTAATTTTGCTTGGAATTTCCTTCGATTTGGCTGTCGACAGATTGATTTATTTTATATTTATTTAAATTATTTGCTTACAAATTAAAAACTAATCAAACAAACACGTATCGAAATCGTTAAACCATACGGTTTGACTAAAGCTTCATACATATACTAGGTTCATTAGTTGTAAGGCCATTTCCTTTATAAATCACGCTATTTATTTTCAGACATAATACATACCTACCTATTCCTATGCATAAAGTGAAGTTTTTTGTGTAACTTAAATTATGTTAATATTTATTCTTTATGTTATTATAAGTTCGTATGTATATTTTAAGCCACTATTAAATAAGTATTAGAACGAAAATAAATATTTTGTAAATTAAAAGTATTAAAATTAACGGTAAAATATATGTTATGCTAAATGTGGACCACTTTAGATTTCGAAGAGATGGATCTTCATTTAATGAAACTGACATAATCACTGCGGTAAGCTATTGGTAAGACGTAAGAAAAGAAACCCATTTCAACTAAAAGATGCCTTTTAATTTTAAAATAACATTGTTTTAATAGTGATTACTCATGAATAGCCTAAATAAATGTATAAAATAATTATTATAAGTAAAAAATAAATAAACAACTAAGGTAGGTAGGTAGAAATGGCGGCCACGGGCAGTTTAGCCCATATCCCAATTAGCGCTGAGGTGCGCCGTTTTGATACCATAACTCGTTTGAACCTGTGGATGGAATTGAAGAGAGAAAATATGGGCATATCCTCAGGATATCGTCCCTTTTTATTTAGTTTAGAATAGGATTTTGTTGTAGCTTTTAGCACAATCATCAGAAAGTGGATCACTCACTCAACCAGATCAGCACCTGCACCCGCACCCGCACCATCCACAGTTAGCCCACTAGGCAGTTCGTTGGCTGGCACTGGAGCGTCCACTGATCTGATTGGATGATCATCCGGCCGCTGTGCACAAGCCCCCACCAGAACCCTAGTCCACTATCTTGTGATCATAGGGAATCGACGGAAGGTATAATGCAGAAGTAGCCGAAATTTGTCCTAGAGCCAGTTCGTAGCGTTGAGAAAAGAAATCAAGTCTTTGATCATCATTTCCGAAAGGTCGTTAATGTCGTCAAAGAATGCTCTTCGGAGTGACTGTTTCCTTATCCTGCTGGTCCTCACAGCTCCGACAGTGAGTATTGTGAGGTATGTGAGAGCTGCATGCTCTCCTATTTGCCAGTGTCCGCTACAGGTTGCAACTACCCTGGCTATGTCTTGCCTGGGTCTGCGTATTAGATCAATTGTTCGGTTCTTGTCATAGGTGGGTCAAATCTTCCTAGATATAATACAGTTTGATAAACTGCTCCACCTACGGTTTGCTTTAGTAAGATAAATTGAGAGAATGTTGCCCTTCATAACTCCAAGCGGAATGTTGACTCTTTCCGCAAGTGAGCCATGAAGGGCTGAACCTTGCCTGGCCAGCTCGTCAGCCCGTTCACTGCCCTCAATGCCACTGTGACCAGGGACCCAGATAAGAGTGACATTGAGGTCAGTGTTCAGACCCGCAAGCTCATTCCGGCATTGCTGGACTAGTTTGGAGGACGCTGTAGCTGAATTAATGGCTTTAACAGCCGCTTGACTGTCTGTAATAATAGCTGCATTACGGTTTTGGTTTGGATCTGATTTTAGTAACTTGCAAGCTTCCCTGATTGCCAGCAATTCAGCTTGAATGACGCTAGCAAGGTCAGGTAGCCGAAAGGACCTAGATACATTTAGAGACTCAGAGAAGATTGGTGCACCTACGCCACACATCTTTGAGCCATCAGTAAAGATAGTTGTGTCGAAATCTTTCGTCACGACGTTATCATTCCAATCCTTCCTGGATGGAAATTTATCTTTGAAATCCTTACTGATACTCATTGTAGGGGTGCAGTAGTCAGTGGGAGTCGAAAACATTTCCATTGGAATCAAGTCTGTGATATAAACAACTAAATTAATACAAAATAAATAATACAAATGTACATATACATACTTGTATAACAAAATCAGACATAGGTACACTCGTGACTCGTGAGTTCTATTAAAAGCGGAGGGGCATAAATTATGGGTGGGGGTCGAAATTCTGCCGAGGTCAAAATTCTGTTTTTCAAAATTCTGCTTTACAAAATTTTGCTTTTAAAAATTCTTATTTACCAAATTCTGCGAATAATAAAAAAAAGTTTCAAAAATGGAAAAAAAGCGCGTGATTTTTGTGAGTAAATCCCGATAAAATTAGTTTTATGAGAATTGAAAATGCTTACCAGATTTTTTGGCTGTTTATGTCAGTTCAAAAGCAACTAATACTTAAGAGACAATTTTAAAGAATGCAGAACAATGTTTAAGCATGGCATCATCGGTCGACTTAAGGTTTCATACAGCCCTGTAAAAAATCATAAATGATCTCAGAAGCGAACTTATCACTTCCAAAGATAAAGTCAAAAGGGTTAACAATGAAAAAACAATAAAAAAGAAAAAACAATTATTATAAAGAACAAATGAATACAAAGAATTTATTTGAAAATGAGAACAGATTTTAGCTATAGATACCAATTGGGATTGTTAAGCGAGTAGAAAGTAATACATACATGTAGCTGTGGCCTTGCTTAGATGTTGTTTTTATTAGGTCCGTCAGGCAACACACGTCCACAACTGAAATTAAAAAATCTAAATATGCAGCATTTTGTTCCTTTGTTGAGGATAATTTAGTACTACAGTCTAAGTCCGGTTTTAAAATTCAAACCTTTGATCTCGGCTTAGACTGCGGTAGTAAATTAGCCATATTCATTTTTTTTTTAAATTGCCCCTCCCACCTAAACGAGGGAGAATATATCCCTCCTCCTTACGACTTTTTTCTTGTCTCGACTTAACCTACACACTCAAGCTTTTTGTCACATCTTAGGCGAATCGCCCTGTATAAAAATCTCGTGCCACGGTGTTTGTGGTCAAACTCCTCCGAAACGGCTCAACCGATTTTTATGAAATTTGGTGTGTATATTTGGTAGGTATGAGAATAGGTCGAAAGGTATATTTCATATTGGTAGGTGGTTGGGGATGTTTTTTTGAATTTTGAGACCAATTTTTTTTGTTTTTTTTTTTTTTTTGGATTTGGTATCGAAAAATAATAAAAATAAATAAATTTCCACCCTCCTATTCTCCTTTTTTATGTAAAATACTTAAAGAACAAGTATATTATCGGCATACCGTTTTTCATCAGTAAGTACAACAATTCGGTCTTATTGTGTATGTGTTACAACAGTGAACAATAGATCGTTTAAACATTCAAACCTTATATAACATTTGTTATTTCTTATTTAAGAATCAAAATAATTGACTGGAAATAATTTATATGGCATAACTACGTTTGCCGGGTCAGCTAGTATCTTTAATAAATGTTTCTTGAAAAAAAATCACAATAAGCGGTATTTTATTTTTCTACATACTTCTTATCAAATTTTTTAAAGCAGATTTTGTAAAACGGAACCAAACAAAAATAAGTTTTTGAAAAGCAGAATTTTTGTAACTATAGGCAGAATTTTGAAAAGCAGAATTTCAAAATCAGAATTTCGACCCACTCCCATAAATTAGATGTCGTTGGAATGGTTTAAGCCCAAAGCCCACAGAGTTTGATTTCATTTGTGTGTAGCCGTTTAAACAGGTAACGGTAGTTTGCAATTAGTTTCTTTTCTATTTTTATATTTTTATAAGGGATGGATTTTGATTGATTGGATTTAAGTAAAAAACTGAAACACATCTTTTAGCATATACATGTAGTTGGCAACCCCACTTTCAAAATAGGCAAAGCTGGTAATGACATTCGTTTCTAAATCGTTTGGGCATGTTTTAACTAGTTTTATAATTATTTTTACACGCACAGATTTTTTAAATTAATTTGAATTTGATAAATCGTTTGTTCAATTTTGTATAAAAAAAAGATTTGTTAGTATGGGCCTCAATTTTGTTCTATAAAAAAAAATTAATTTTAAGATATACATGTATATCATATGTCTATTTTGTATAATGATTTTACACCGAGTTTAATTTTTAAATTTCCAATTCCTTCTGTTTTTAAATAATTATTCAATGACATTTAGTTTTACCAAACATAATACAGATCGTGAAATCTGAAAATGCCATTGATCCGGTAACCGTTTGTTAAATTTAAACTAGCAATATTTTTAATAACACCACGTCCCGCGTAGTTAAAAATAATATGCAAAAATCAAATAATAAATAGTTTAAGACATTTTATCATGAATTTAATCAATCTGCCAAAAGCAAAGCTTCATAATCGTAGAGGAATAGGCTCAAGTTCGTTACTATCAGTGCAATGTTCATAGCAGTCGCTATATAGGCCAAGAAATTGGACGAAATAAGGAACACTATGAAAAAACAACAAATCACGAGGGGGTATGGCTACAACACTTTTAGATCGGGCATAATGCGAAAAAACTCAAATTCAACATTACAAGTTAGCGAAATCAGAAGTTAAAGCCCACAAAACTACTTTCAATAAGTCTACTGGGAAAGCCAGACGTTTGAAAGCCTTTAAAATTAACAAAGAACCACCGAAATGAGGCTGCTTTTAATCTCATTTGTGATCTTTTCAAGTAAAGTTAAACTGGCCTGGAGTTTTATGTGTAGGTGTTTCCTTTTTCGAATGATTTTTTTTTTAATGAAGAGTTTACAGTTTTGTGAATGGCATTATTTGCTTGGCTTATTACCTGTTGCCCTGGAAAACACTGGTGAGCAGACGGCAGAAGTAGTGATATGAACTGTTCTGGGGTCATGAACTGTAATGGGTATGCCTTTTGATACTACATCATCGAAAACAGTGGCCTGATTAGGAAATACGAAGCGAATCGTTTTAGGTGGCGAAAATGAGATTTGGTATTACTGCTTTCGCTTTCGCCGCTGTCGTTTTACATTCGCCCTATTTTTGAAATCGAAAGCGAATGCGAAATGACATTTCAATTTTTAACACTTGAATTTCCGATAGCTTTTTTCTGGCGGGTTTGTGTATCGACAGGATCGAAAGTGGTATTTTGTTGTTTTCATTAAAATAAACAAAAATGCGAGTTTGACTATTTTTTTTTTTTATAAAAACAAAGTAAAGAAATAAACCAAAAAAATATTTTTCTAGATAAACTTGCAGGAACCAAAGTCAGCAACACACAAACCAGCAACAATTTTCCACGGTCATTGAATTTACAGGGGAAAATGAATAGGGATAGCCAAAGGAGCAGTCAATGCGTCCACACATCGCAACTTTGGGAAAATATTACTGCAGTTTTATAAGTCACGGGCCTCCTACACAAAATGCATGAAATGCACTAAAGTGAATGAATTGATCAACAAAATAAACAAAAAAAACGCTAGGAAGTTCAAGCGGTGAAGAACAACTTTGCAAAAATGTTCTTTTAACTCACAGATTCGAGGATTTTTATATTTCTTAACTTAGCGATTTATACAATGAATTAAAATACACTATTTCGAATTTAATTTTTCAATTATATTTAATTTCAAAGACAAAGACAACAAAACAAGTTGAAATCTCACAATGCAGGGCTGCAATAAAAAAAATATTTCCTGGAAACCAGCTGTTTATTAACTGGAAATCTTGGAAGTATAATTTACGACTCGCTTGGAATTCGGTAATTTATCAATACGAAGCGAGTCGAAAAGGAGATATCGAATTGAAGGCGATTCGCTTCGTAGTCTCTAATCAGGCCACAGGACTAATCTAAAGAACATGGACAAATATTTTTAATGTTGATTTGCCGTTTGAATAAAGAATAAAACGCTGGATTGTCTTTTAGCTGATAAGGGAAATTTGACTAAAAATTTATAAATCGGAATTTCTAAGTTCAAATTTCATTTATTTGTATTTATACTATTTTTTTGTTTTTTTTTTAGTGTATAGTTTCAATATTTTTTTTCAATTTCGTTACCTTATTTTTCCCAATTAAAATAATTAACATTAAAAAATCAATGTTGTTTACTATATTTACAATATTTTACAAAAGCCACCAAAGTATTCAACCTCTAAACATTATTCAAGCTTCTTGAAATTTTGCTTGAATATCATTTAAATCACTGAGACAAGCGAATTCTGCAAAAACTCTTCATTTTATTTTATTGCCTAGCTAAATGAAAAACCTTAATATCCGGATTTAATAGGATAAGGCGAAGACTTACACAAGAATTCAAAGAATATTTATGAAGGAAATGATTAGTATAGGTACTTTCAGATGCAGAAACAATTTTATTTGGAAACACAAAATCTTGACATTGAAGAGCATTAACGAGGGCGTTCAAAATAAATGTATTTAAATCCTTCGGAAAAAAAATAAATAAACGACACTTTAAAATTTAGTGAATTTTTAAGTATTTTTTTTACTGAAAAAGTAATTTGAAAAAGAATAATTATTTTTTATAATAAAATATTGAAATACTCGTGAAAAAGTGAAAAAATACTTGATAGTGAAAATGAGCCTTGTAGAGTCTTTTGTAAAGTCTTTTGTAAAGTCTTCTGTACACAATTGTCCGATAAAAGTTAATACAACCTTTAAACAAATTAGTTGAGGATTTCTTTTTTCTTAAACCAGATTTGTATCAACCAGTTTTACATCTTATGAATTAATTTTATGAAAAACACACAACTACATAATTGTTTTTTACTATATTCATTAAGTTTATTTGTTTTAGAAACATTACAAATAAAATAAATTCACACTGGAGCAATGTTCATTTTATTACAATGTTCTTAATTTTATACATACATATATGAATGACAGTTTATTACAAAAAATAGACTTAGACCTTACTTAAATGTTACGCCTTTCATTCGATTCTGAAATATATGATACCTTAAAGAGTAGTTTATACAGACAGAAATTTAGTTAAAAACCAAATCATAATTTAATTGAGAACGAAGCATAATTTAATTACAATGATACCAATATTTTTTTGTTGATGCCAGGATTTACGATTTATTGATATTATATTAAATGAATGTACTTTTAATTAAATAAACTTAAGATAAAACACTGAAATGAGCTTAATTTTTCAAATTTGATCAATTTCCAGGATATTTTTTTTTTTTTTAAGTTAAAAATAAAAATTGTTCTATGATGGAGTTCAAAATACCAAAAAAGATAATAATGATGAGACTAGTTTCATGCGAATTTAATGAAAACAAAAATAATGAAATTCGTTCAGTGCTATAGATACATACATAGAGATCTAATATTTTGTTTTGGTCTTATTTCTAAGGTAAATATATTTTTTATATACAGAAATGAGGAAAATGATATCGTGAATTTTTGAATTAATACTCAGGAATTCTATTTGCTGGGTTGTTAAAATTTTCCTCCTAGAATGTGCTAACGTTAGTATCGTAAATAAACTGTACACAATAGACCTTGAGGGAGGTTCAACGTAATTAAATTCAATAAGACTTCTCACTGTCCATTAGTGTCAATGTCTTACTTAACGCTTTTTTTAATAATTGTTGAATTATTAGGACAATTTATGTATAAATTGATTTCGATAACCAAAATATTGCGTCCATTACTTTAACGGATAATTAAAATTTAAAAAGAGCAATTTGATTAAAAAAAATTCAAGTGCAGTCGAGCGGGTTTTGTAGGTTATGATATGGAATTTAAAAAATTGCTCCTGAAATACCGGAATTATATTTCGTATCTCTGGGAAGACTTTTGAGCTATTCAAACTTATAAACCCTAAATACGTACATACACCTAAATACGTTGAACCCTCCATAAAATACAAATTTTTGATATACATACATACATACATATGTATGTTATTTTGAAAAATTTCCCTTGAATGTTTTTATTTTACAATAATTATTAAATAATATAGATAAAATGTGAAAACAACTTGGTTTCTTACTTTGAACTAAAAGTGGCGAATAACCAAAGCTTATATTAAATATTAACCTATATATGCACAAAAATAAAACAGAGATACTACTTGGCAAGATACGCTTGACATTACAAATAAAGTAACTATTATTTTTACTTTTCAATTTTGATGTGTCCCATTATGTCCCCTATGCTCGCTTGAACAAACTGTCCTGAACCAATGGAAACGAAATTCGCCAGACTTGTTGGTAAATTAAGGACGGTGGCATCATGATTTCCTAACGCTTTAAGAGTGGCCGTTTGATTGGGATCATTGGCCTGAGTTATCGTTATTGTTTGACCGCCAAGGTCATGAGTTGAGACTACCGGCAAATGCAACTGCATTATTTGCTGATGTGGATGTTGAATAATTTGATGTTGTTGCACTAGCTGTTGCTGGTGCTGCTGTTGGTGATGCTGCTGTGGTTGCTGCTGCTGTTGTTGCTGTTGTTGTTGTTGTTGTTGCTGTTGCTGCTGCTGTTGTTGTTGTTGTTGCTGCTGCTGTAGCTGCTGCTGCTGTTGTTGTTGCTGCTGCTGTTGTTGCTGCTGCTGTTGTTGTTGCTGCTGTTGTTGTTGGTCTTGCTGCTGTTGTTGGGTTGTTTCTGATACATTATCATCACTTATTTCTTCCGAATCATCCTAATAGTGAAGATATGAAAGTTGAATAAATTTGTATTTGTACATATATAATAAAAGTTGTTTGATTAAATGAGATAGGTACTGCAGAATGACTTATCAAAACTTAAGTTTTAGATTTGGTTGATCAAATTTAAAGATAATAGTGTTTTTGCAAAATTGTAAGGAACTATTGCCCAAGTGATTTTATATTATAAATTAACACTAATCGGTGATTTTATTGAAATAAAAGTAAGATAATTTTATTGCGAGTACATAAGAAAACATTTTGAAAAAAGAGGAATGTGTGAATCAACCGTTATACTATAAAACCATTACCTTTTTTATACAAAACAATCGAAACGGTTACCGAGAGGAAAAGAGGTCAACTGATGAGGAAAAAAGAATACCGTTGCATTAATAAAAAAAGCTTCGGACACCGCCAATTGAATACAAAATTCTTTTAGGTTAGGTTGAAGTTGCTACTCCAAAAACAAAACTGACACTGCGAACTTAAACTAAAACCAGTTAGAGCTTCAGAAAATGTGCGCTAGACTAATAGTAGCTGTGTTTTGTTAAGACGTTTCAACCAAGCCAGTTAAAAAATTACACGTAGTGCAACAACCATTACCTATATTGCCAATATCACTCGGCCCTAGCGAGGTATCTGTCGGAATAAAAAAATCGTCCTATTTAATACGAATCGGAGCCCTGCAGATTCAACGTTGGCCTGATTTACTTGTCGAGTGGTGACTGGTGATGCTGTCCCACCTAATGTTTGTTCTTTTTATAGCACCTTGTTTCAGTATGAGTTTGCATGTAGCGATAGGAATACGATAGAATTATCTATACCGGATTGGGACCGTGGTCCGCCAATTGCCGAATCCCGGTATAGAGATTTAATAGCGACTTGGCTATCTGAGAAGATAAAGATATCTGAAGTCATTAACACGTTTTCCAGAGAAGAGGAGACTTGCGGCGTAGAAGCAGAAAAGCGTGTTGAAACTGAGCAAAGTCTTGTATACTTGTACGTAAATGGATACCAATCAGTCGTTAAAAATTTTAAGAAGGAATCATGATAGTCCTAATAGGTCTGAGATCTTTCGTATTAACATAAGAGAATTTGGCAACCTTGGGTATAAAAACTTCAACTTCCATCCATGAACGATGAATATTTACCAATTTCAAGCAGTTATTGAAGACGTGGTCCTGCCCACGTGTGACGTGTTCATTGCCCATCACAATTTTCCGTTCTTATCAAACCCTGTGGATACGTTCTAATAAAATACCTTTCGTACAAAGTACAGAGCAAAAAAATACAAATCTTTCGTCATCTGCATGATAATGTTTATTTTAAAAGGCAGTTATTTTACATAACAAGCTTGTAAAAAAACTCAAATGATGACAACAAAGCAGTGCAATGGGTCAGCATTACAACGATAAAATATTATGGAGGCTTTAATCTTAAGCTATTAAAAAAAGGCGATTTAAACGCAAATTTTAAGCTATTTATCAACTTGGCTCTTAATTTGGAAAACTGTGCAGACAAAATGTGTATGTAAAAATTTCTTTGGGTTTTGCAAGCCAAAAACTTTAGTTTACTGCAAAGAATTTTCCAAATCAAGAGAAACAGCTTCTTTACAGTTGATATGGCGCAATATATATCAACAATAATTATAGATTCAATTGCTCAGCCCCAACCCTCCACAAGATAGCATTTTGAAAATCTGCTTCTCCAATGCCTTTGACAAGGAATCAAACCCTGTCATAAGGTCACTGACATACACATCATAAAGGAATAACTAATATTGTATAGGGAACTTTCATCACGAATAAGAATGCATCATATCATATCGAGGGCAAAAATAATTTGGCCAACTAGTTTGTTCGGTTTACTGTTCGCCGATAACAAACATCTCTAAATCATTTTAAAATTAGAGTAAAGGCTAGTAGACCTTTGCTGGCGTTGCTTCGCTTAATATTCATAAGCAGAAGTCTAATCGTTTAAATCTTGGCTTACTTTATAACTTTTGTACCTACCTTTCTTTTTAAATTTTATCGAATTTCTTGCAGTCACTTTGTTATGAAATACCTAATATAATGACCACTGACCGCTGATTAGAAAGAAATTTCTGTGCATCAACATAAATCCAATAGTTTTTGCAAGTCGCGCAGACAACGCGTAGCATATTAATTCAAACCAATCAAATGAAACCTAAGCATAAGTCATACAAAACACCAATAAAATTCACTCTGGAAATCAGAATAATGTGATTTTCTAAACATTTACCGCAAGGTTACTCTGCCCCATCATTAAATGCAAAACTAACATTGCAACAATAAATTCGTAAGCAGAACCTCAAACAGCCATTCAGATATCCGTTCAAAGATCAATTCATCATTTTTTCAGAGTGCTCAATAAATAAAGTTTCTATTTTATCGATAATTATAAAAAAAACATACCTTATTAGCAGTCCCAGCTGCTTCGCTTATATTCTTCTCGTGCATCAACTTGTGTTGGATGTAATACATTTTGACGGCAAAGCTCTTGTTGCATATTTCACAGATGAAGTTTGATGAATTCGCTTGCTCCGCATGCGTCCTACAAAAACTAATTTTAAATAAGTTCGTTTTTTTTTTCAACAAAGCCCATTGGGAGTACAAACCTTTTATGTTTATTGAGATTGTCCTTGCGTGAAAATAGTTTCTGGCACTGGTCACAACTAAACATCTTCATGCCAGTATGTGAGACAATGTGTCGCATGAGATGTTCTTTTCGACTGAAAGCCTTATTGCACCCATCCTCCGAACATTTAAAAGGTCGTATGCCAGCATGAAGTTTAACATGCTGTGCTAAATGTTCTTTTTTCTTGAACTGTCTTCCACAGACCGAACATTCTAACTTATTTACACTACCAGGAGCACTGGCTTGGCTACTACCACCATCTGATATTGTAATGCTATTGTTTTCTACTTTGATAACGTTCTTTTTGGCTGGAATTGTCACAACTTGCGTAATGTTTTGTTGCACTGCCAGTTTTGGTTGCTGAACCTGCTGCTGCTGTAGCTGTTGCTGTGGTTGCTGTTGTTGTGGTTGCTGTTGTTGTGATTGCTGTTGTTGTTGGAGTTGTTGTTGTTGTTGAAGGCGCGGTTGCTGGACTTGCTGAGTCTGTTGCTGCGTCTGCGATATTCTACTGATGGTAACATTTGACTTATTTAATACGGGTAGGCGGGTGGTTACCGGTGGGGTCTGCTTTTTCACATTCTGATGATTAATACGTTGAACTGTGATACCACCCAGCTGCTGAGTTGCCTGCTGTTGTTGGGATGGTTTTTGAGTTACTATAGTTTGCTGTTGTGGTTGATTCGTGGGCGCTATTGCAATCGAGTTTCCGCCTCGCACTGTGGTTATTCTAAACTTCGGATGTTGAATAAAATCTTCTTGGTCATTAGTTGATGTGGCTGCATCAATTCCACTGGCGGCTGATATGATTTGATTGTTGGTCAACTGATTCGGTGTGCTTTGAAAGCCTGTATTTGTAATCGCCTGAGGTGCTAGCTGTAGTGTTGCTGGAATGGATGTTGGGGTTAATTGCATAATCGGTTGCCCATCTACAGTTGCTATTTGGGGCTGTAACTGAAGAGAAATACCATGACATTGAAATCAAAATAAAGCATATAAAACAATCTCACCTTCATTTGCAACTGATACGTGGTGGGTAGAACAAAGTTCTTTGTATCTATGTGTGCGACTATTTGCTGATCCGAATTTTCATCTTTTATAGTGATAGGCAGGTAACACTTGTTCGGCGACAAAATCTCTTGCATTTGGCCGTGTTGATTTATTGGCGTCAACGATGGTAAAGTAATTGCTTTTTGTTGTGTCTGCAACTGAATTTGAGGGTGCTGTTGAATTTGTCCAGAGGGCGAAGAAATGACAAAATTTAGTTTCTGTTTCTTATTTTTCGAATTCCCGTCTTGATTTATAGTAATTTGTTGTTGTAGCTGTTGTTGTTGTAGTTGCGCTATAAACTGGGCGTTCACCTGCTGTTGTTGCTGCTGCTGGAGCTGCAATTGCTGTAGCTGTATTTGCTGTTGCTGCTGCAGCTGTTGTTGTTGCTGTTGTTGTTGCTGCTGTTGTTGTTGCTGTTGCTGCTGCTGTTGCTGTTGTTGCTGTTGTTGAAGCTGCTGCTGTTGTTGCTGTTGTTGTTGCTGCTGCTGTTGTTGTAGCTGTTGTTGTTGCTGCTGTTGTTGCTGCAGTTGCTGCTGGTTGTCTTTTTTTCGTATAGGTGTTACACGAATGTTTGGTTTCATTTTAAGAAACTCTTCTAGTGCACTGTTGGTTTAAAAATAAAGTATTAATAAATCATACGGAATCATTTAAAAATATTGCAAAAAGTTTAATGCTACAATATAAAAAATTGTCGTACTTGTTAAATTTAATTTATAGGGATAAGCTAGCATTATTAAATTTGTTGTTATTGGGGTCTTCTTTAGATCATAAAATAAAATGACTATAATTTCAAACGCTTGGGATAAACTCTAAGTGAGTTTTTGGTTTGTAAAAACCGATCTAACAAAAGAGTAAAACTCAACCAAATGATGGTATTTCATAATATCATGAAAGCGAAGTGTCAGTTGTAGAAAACTTATAACAGCTGATTAAGATTGCCCAGAACTTATTCAAGACCTTGAAGCTATTTTAGGAAGGACATTGGACATTCACATCAATCAATAATGTCATTTTGATTTTAATTGGTTTACATTCCTCTTAGTTACTTAATAGGAACATTTACATTAATATTTTGAAAGCAACACTAAGGGACATACTAGGATGAAAACTGCAATAATTTGTTTTTCTTTCAACCAAACTTACTTATGCTTCGACTGCTTTTCGGAGAGAATTTGCTGCTGCTGCTGCAGTTGTTGTTGTTGTTGCTGTTGCTGCTGCTGCTGCGGTTGTGGTGTCGTTATAATTGGACATTCTTCAAGTTTGTACTCAATCTGATCAGTCTTCATGCTTCCCTTATCTAATGTCAATGTATACTGATGGAGTATTTGTGTTTTATTATCACTTTGCTGTTCATTATGATCAGTTTGCTAAAATCAAATTAATCAAATTATTTTTAAAAGATTTTTACTTTGATTTAATGTTAATCACCTGAATTCCAACGGCTTGTATAATTGAACTTAAAAAATCGGTTCCACCCTGAGTGAATTGTTCTAAGGGAATTTCTTTCGTAGTCTTAGTTACCACTTGTTGTCCGGCTTTAAGAGTATCTTTTATATAAACTTTCCCGCCATTATTAATTGTTGCCGATGCAAGACAATTGTTTAACATAGTCTGGGAATTAATGCATGTTATTCGAAAATCGTTGAGTGATTCCAGTTTATGCAGACATGGAGTACACACGACTTTTGGCATTCGATCTTTTTCATCGACCTGTTACGAAAAAAAGTATGCAATATGTAAATAAAATAATAAATACGAATGAATAATTATTATCTAAGTTTGTTGTATTTGCGATTAATAAAATATCGACACTGTTTTTTTTCACACGATATAAATATTTGCCCTCTACACCAGGTTTTATGAAAATTGTAATTGGATTATGACGTCAAATGCTGCAGACACTGGGCAATGTAGGTATCAGGGTTTTAATCGCTTAAATAACTTCAATAGTTGAAAAATAAATACTCACACCTGATTTCTAGTTCTAGCTACTTGAATACTATTAGAAAAAAACAAAACTAAACTTTTGAGAGTGAAAAGAATAAAACTATTAACGACATACACAATCAAATATTTTTGTAGATAATATTATGGTTAAAATTTGTTTTCTCTACAATTTAAAGCATTAAACGAAATATGTACATACATACATACATATATACATCAGGGTGCTTATTTTGGCAAAGTTGGAATTTCTTTCGGGCCCCTCTCTAAAAGTAATCAAGGTAAAAAAATAAAAGTCTGTGCTAAATTTTGTTGAAATCGGTTGACGTTAACACGTGCCACCGAGCAGTTGAAAGTTCCCATACAAAATACATGGAGGTGTTTAGCCTTTTATTAAAAAAAATCAGCAAAAGTTGATGATTATTAATAAAACTTACCATTTATCTTAAGTTTTAATGGACTAAAAACAAAAAATTTTAAAAACAAAATTTTGCACAGATTTGTATTTTTCTACCTTGAACACTCTTAGGGGGGACCCGAAAGAAATTCCAACTTTGTCGTTTGGGTGTGCATATCTGTACAGACTAAAATAACAACTAACGTTGATTTACGAAATAAATAACCTTTCTGTTTAGTACAGTCAAACTATGATTTAAGAACACAAAATGTTTGCTGTTCGACGAGGAAACTGATAACTATACCAGATTTTTTGGAAAACTCTTTTTTCACATAGAATAAATTGCTCTCCATTAAACGTCTGAAATGAGTTTTTTCGGGTTTGTAAAAAAAAATTCAATACAAGCTCAAAAGTTTCAGTTAACCAGAAAAAGACTTGTGAAAACTGGATTTCTGAATATTAATTTTGAAACTTGTGAAAATGATTCTCCATGGTGTCCACTTTTTTTCAAAATAAATTTCCCTGACTTTCCCTGACCAATTTCAAAATTTTCCCTGACCAAAAAATAAATTTTCATGAGTAGGCACGTTTAATATTGCACAAATATCTCACAAAGTGGTAGAAAATGTACGTATTTGAATGGCGTTAATTAAACCTTAGGCATAAAGAACTCACCTTGTATTTTTCAAAGATCTATATAACGGATTGCATTTAAAGTGAAAAATAATAACTGCATGTATTTAAAAAAAATTGTTTTGCTTAACAAAAGGGACGACTATGCCTATGCAATGTAGTTAGTATCTTTGCGATGTTAAAATTGAATAGTCTATTTTTTTTTTAAATAAATCAAAATGTATTAATTCAAGTATGCAGAAACAGTATTAAGAAATAAGTAAAAAGTAATATTCGTACTTGAAATATAAACTTGGTTGAATCTCACAGTCAAAGGACAATGGGCAAATTGGGCCCGGACCAATAAGAACGGCATTCATATCATATATAGGTATTTGTTTATGCATTCCTTATCCGTTAAAATTTTTGTCCAAATTCGCTGTGTGACAAAAGTTATTTAATTTTGATTAAAATGAGTTTTAGGGTAACAAATCCTTTTTTCCTTAGTTTTTCTTTAATATTTTGTCTATTTTTCGCTCGATTTAAGCCTTTTTTGGAATTAAGTTCTTTGAACCCATTATAGAATGCCTGAATTTTTAAAGTTATGTTTAGGGGTCGCAAGCATCAATTTTATGCAAAAAGCAGTTTTTGGAGCATTTAATTTGTAAAAAAAAAAAAAACAAATATTATTTTTTAAATAATATTTTTGGTGTCAAAACCATCTCTGGAAAAAATCAATTTTTACCTCATTTATCAGAATAAAAATAGGTATTATTTTCAATCTTTTGTAATTCGTAAAAGTAAGACAAAACAACTTACAAAACGACACTCGAAACCACCATTATATGTATATTATTATAAGGGTTTGAAATATTTTTAGCTTATTCCTTATTTAGTAACGAAAAAATTGGTATTACATTTATAAAGGGCTGACATGCACAAAATATTAAAAAAAAAAATATAAACAAAAAATTTAATATTTTGTTCGTTTGGTACCTACTAAAAGATTTTCAACTCAGTCAGTTTCTTACCTATTTTAAGTTACTTTTAAGTTAGTCTCTTTTTTATCATATACAAAATCACAAATCCAGGTCCTAGGTTAGGTTAGGTTAAAGTGGCTGTCAGGAAAACGGCTGACACACTTAGACCATAATTAGGTCCGTTGTGATACCACATGATAGGAATGAGGAGATTATCCTCATTACGAAAACCATTCAGAGCTTTTTATGAAGCGAGAGAGACAGTGTATGTCTGTATTAGCCAGATCGCTTGGATCATTGAAAAAGTAGTCCCCCAGATGGAGTCTGCGCCTCTGTGAAAGAGCAGGACATGTGCAGAGGAGGTGAGGAATTGTTTCCTCCTCCTCTTCGTCCATGCAACTTCTACAGAAGTCATTTGAGAAAACGCCAAGTCTTGTGGCGTGTTTTCCTATAAGGCAGTGTCCTGTTATGACACCTATTACGGAGCTAATTTGTGATCTGCTAAGTGATAGCAAACTTTTAGAGCGCCTAGGGTCTAGCGATGGCCAGATTTCTTTTGTGGCCAGACATGTAGTAAGGTTTGTCCATCTAGAGTTTGCTTTCCTTGCAGAGTTTTGTTTTAGCAAAAGTTTACACGTAGCGATCGGTATACCTGTGTTCCACCTGTTAGGCAAAACGGGCATTACAGCTCCATTTCTGGCAAGTTCATCGGCTTTACAATTTCCCGGAATATCTCTATGGCCCGGCACCCAAAGAAGGTGAATATTAAACTGTTCCGCCATCTCTTCAAGAGACGATCGACAGTTTTGGGCCTTAACGGAGTTGGTAGAGACAGAGTTGAGGTCCTTGTTTTCCAACAAATCACTTAATAGTCCAAAATCAAAACCAGGTCGTCGTTTTTGAACGAGTAAACCAAAAAACCATGTTTGCACTAAATCTTCGTTTTCATTATCGTTTTTTTAGATAAACTATTAAACTTGTACTTGATTTCGTAGCTTGAACAAAAAATTTATATAATAAAAAAAGGCCTAACATTCTTCTTTGAAAAACCACAAAGACACTTAAAATCGGTAAAAAACCGACTGAGATAAAAATAATTTAGTACCTACCATAAAAAGGAAAATATTCTATTTTTCTATTTTTTGTTAATCGGCTCTATCACAGGTCCCGTCGTAATAGTTTCGTACTATGAATCCCGAAAAACCTGGCGTCGTAACAAAAATATTTCCGAACCAATTCAGAGGACGTGAAAAGTTATATCGATAGCCCACAAAATCTTGTCAATATTTTTCTTACGACGACGGTTCGATGCTTGTTTTCAAGCTTAATAGTACGAATCTTTTACGACGGGGCCTGTGATAAAGCCGAATATTTTTTTTATCTATTTAGGGATCATTTCGTAAAAAATGTACAACCATTTTCTTCGTTACTAAACAAGGAATAAGTTAAAACAAATTGAACCCCTAATAGTATATATAAGGGTGGTTTGTGGGTGGTTTTGTGTGTTGATTTGTCCAATTTTTACGAATGGCAATTTAAAACCTTAAAAATAATACCCATTTTTATTACATTAAATGAGATACAAATTGTTTTCCAGAGATGATTTTGACATAAAAACTATTATTTAAAAGACAATATTTGTATTTTTTACAAATTAAATACTCCAAAAAATGCTTTTTGCATAAAATTGATGCTTGCCGTAAACATAATTTTAAAAATCTGAAAAATTTCAGGTAGTGTGTCATGGGTTCAAAGAACTTATTTCCAAAAAATGGCTTAAATCGAGCGAAAAATACACAAAATATTAAAAAAAAAAGTATGGAAAAAAGTAATTGTGACCCTAAAACTCATTTTATTAAAAATTAAATAACACAGCGCATTTGGACAAACGGTTAACGGATAATGAATGCATAAACATGTACGATATGAAGGCCGTTCTTATTGGTGCTGGGCCCAAGCTCCATACATCTTTGCCCACATCTTTGCCCATTGTCCTTTAATGGCTCTCCCAAACCTATGCGAAACATTCGGTGCGCAAAGAAACAGAGAGTGCTCACACCAACGCGGCGGAGAAACATTCGCCTTTCAAAATTTATTTACAGGATGATAAATAAGAGTGCCCACACGCCACACCAACTGCGAATGTTTCTTCGCCACACCGAATGTTTCGCATTGGTTTGGGAGAGCCTTAACAGTTAGTTTTCCAGCTGTTTTTTACCTGGGAGTCCAACAACATGAACCTATCTGGATAGCTCTACATAGGCTTCCGATCGCGGCCATTACTGTACGAAATAACACAAAGTGCAGTTAGTTGCGTTTCACTCATTCTTTTTTTTTTGACATATTCATAGGTATGGCAAAAGATAAGAAATGAATAATTTTAAACAGAGATGTAATCAAAACGAAATTTTGGATCAAAAAAAAGTTTCTTATGAGAGAAAGTGAAAAAGGAGTTCAGTGAATTTTTAAAAATTGATATGGAAAAAATTCCCTGACCACTTCCCGAATTCCCTGACTTTCCCTGACCAAATTTTGTTCCCTGACTTTCCAGTTTACCGGACACCATGTTCTTGGCTTGTTTTTTACCCGAATGCTTTATATGTACACCCCTTCCCTTTCTAGTATGAAACTCGCAACAAAGAGAACAACAATAGCTTTTTAAATCTGCTAATACTCTTCAATCTTTTTTGTTCACCAACACAAAAGGATAAGCTGCACAAGTCTGACGTTTTCTATATTGTTTGTTCATCGCTGTATCTAGATACATCAAAGCAAAAGCTTCGTAATGGGCTTTTATTGCATAGAGGAGTAAGACAAACCTAACTTAGACAATGTAAAGATAATATAACAAAAGTCTGTTACTGGAAATGGAACTTACTTACTTACTTTTGATGGCGCTCACAGCCCAGGATGGGCTTCGGCCTCAACTAACAAGCCCCTCCAGCCAGCTCTGTCCCTAGCTAGCCGCTTCCAGTTGCGCACACCGAGTGCTTTGATGTCGTCATTCACTTGATTGCGCCACCTGTTACGGGTTCTTCCTCTGCTGCGTACCCCATCGGGGTTGGATTCGAAGACTCGTCGGGCAGGTGCGTTGCTGTCCATACGCTCCACGTGCCCCAGCCATCTAAGCCGCTGTATTTTCAGCTTTTTGACCAGGTCAACGTCGCTGTATAGCCCGTATAGCTCGTCGTTGAATCTTCTCCTCCATACTCCTTCGATACACACCGGACCGAAAATCACACGAAGAATCTTCCTCTCAAAGCACCCTAGCAGACTTTTATCCGAATCTTTCAGTGTCCATGCTTCTGACCCATAAAGCAGGACCGGGATGATAAGGGTTTTGTATAAAGTCTCCTTGGTTCTCTGAGAGAGGGCCTTACTACTTAAATGCCTTCTTAGACCGAAGAAACAGCGGTTGGCAAGAGTAATTCTTCGCTTGATCTCTGCACTGATGTCATTCTGCGATGTAATAGTGGAGCCCAGGTAGACAAAGTCCTTGACAACTTCGAAGTTATATCTGTCCATCGTGATATTTTGCCCGAGTCGACGATGTTGAGATTCCTCTCTCGATGACAGCATATACTTCGTCTTGTCCTCATTAACCGCCAATCCCATTCTAGCCGCCTCCGATTCAATGCTCGCAAATGCCCCTGCCACAGCTCGCTTCGTTCTGCCGACAATGTCTATGTCATCCGCATATGCAAGCAATTGAACGGACTTTTGATAGATTGTACCGCTGGTGTTGACATGTGCGTTGCGTACAATGGCTTCAAGAACGATGTTGAATAGGTTGCATGATAACGCGTCGCCTTGCCTCAATCCTTTCTCAACATCAAAGGAATCGGTGGTGTTCTTACCAATTTTGACGGAGCAGCGAGATTTCTCCATCGTCATCCTGCACAAGCGGACGAGTTTGGCAGGGATGCCGAGACTCGACATGGCTCTGTATAATTCGTCCCTTTTCACGCTATCATACGCGACTTTAAAATCGATAAAAAGGTGGTGTGTATCGATCTGGAATTCCCGGGATTTTTCTAAAATCTGTCGGAGTGTGAACATTTGATCGACGGTTGACTTGCCTGGCCTAAAACCGCACTGATAAGGGCCGATCAGATCGTTGACAAAAGGTTTTAAGCGGTCACACAGGATGGCCGACAAGATTTTATAAGCGACGTTTAGGAGACTAATTCCTCTGTAGTTGGTACATTTCAGAACATCTCCCTTTTTATGGATGGGGCACACTATACCGAGGTTCCATTCATCGGGCATACTTTCCTCCGACCAAATTTTGCAGATGAGCTGGTGTATGCTCCTAGCCAATTCATCTCCCGCTGTTTTAAATAGTTCGGCTTGTAAGCCATCCGCACCTGCAGCCTTGTACGACTTAAGTTTGGATATCGCCAGCCGAACTTCGGTTAGGTCGGGTGGACGGAACTCTTGGCCATCATCGTCCAAGTTGAATGGAGCGTTCTGCCTATTAGCGGCATCTTGGCTGTCTTCGCCATTAAGCAGTCTAGAGAAGTGTTCTTTCCAGATCCTCAGCACTGACTGTGTGTCTACTACCATATTCCCACTCTCATCTCGGCAGGCTTCCGTTCTAGCCTTGAATCCTTGGGTGGATCGCTTCACCCTCTGATAAAATTTTCGAACATCTCCCCTACCGCTACAACCCTCAATAGACTCTACCGCCCGCTTCTCGTGCTCTCTCTTTTTCCTCCTGAGAAGTCGGCGTTCCTCTTTTCGTTTCAGCCCGTAGAGCTCCCGGGCCACTCTCTCAGCAGCTCTTGTTCGAGTCTGCAGCATTGCCTGGTAGGCCTCGTCCTTAGCTGCATGCGCTAGCCGGCACTCCTCATCGAACCAGGGGTTTCGTTGTATTCGCCTAGTGAAACCCAGCACATCAGAGGCGGCACTTCTAATGGCTTGTTGACAGTGTTCCCACTGGTCCTCTGCACTTGATGCTGGTAGCGGACCTCCTGAGAGATTAAGAGTTACGTGGTCTGCAAAAGTTCTGGCAGTCTCTTGCGATTTAAGCTTCTCGACATCGAATCTTTTCACAGCATCTGCTCTGCGTTGTCGCGTCATGGATATCCGCATACGTAGTCTAGCTACCACCAGGTAGTGATCCGAGTCAATGTTGGCCCCTCGGAACGTTCGGACGTCCAAGATACTGGAAGCATGTCTCGCGTCTATCGCAACGTGGTCGATTTGGTTGACGGTTACTTGATCACGGGACCGCCAAGTCCCCTTGTGTATATTGAGGTGTGGGAAGTAGGTGCTTGAGATGATGACATTTCGCCCCGCCGCAAAGTCTGCCAGCCTGTGTCCGTTGCCGGAAGTTTCGTCGTGTAGGCTGTGTCCTCCGACTATCGAACCAAAGATGCCCTCCTTTCCGAATCTTGCGTTGAAGTCACCAAGAATGATCTTCACGTCGTACTTCGGGCACATATCATACGTTGTCTCCAAGAGATCGTAGAATGCTTCTTTGGTTGAGTCTTCTCTCCTTTCATGGGGGGCGTGAACACAAATCAGCGAAATGTTCTTAAATTTGCCTTTGATGCGGATTGTGACCAGGCGCTCGCTTACACTTCGGAAGCCCAAGACTTCTTGCCTAAGTCTTCCCCTTATCACAAAACCACAACCCAAGAGCCGCTGACCCTGTTCCTTCAAGCACCCGCCGTAGTAGATGTCACACGTTTTCAGTCTCCGTACGCCCTCTCCATCCCATCGCACTTCCTGGATGGCTGTTACGTCAGCCTTTAGCCTGTCCAGGTTCTCCACTAATTGTTCGGCTGCACGTGTTCTGTATAAGGACAGGACGTTCCACGTGCAGATCCGAAATTCATTGTCCTTGTTTCGTTTGCTGGGGTCGTCAACTTTAAAATCATCCATATCCGAGGCTTGTTGTTGTTTCGGAACAACTTTTTTTACGTGGTAGGGAAGTTACCCCGACGCACAACCCCCGACCCGGAGGACCAGACCCTTCGTATAACTCCAAGGGTAGGGAGCCGGATAAACCGCTCCTTATAGGCCTGAGCTACAAATATGTCGTAGTAGCCCATATAAGGTGTTCACTAAGTAGTTCAACCTAACTGGAACTGTAGACGCCACCGTTGATTCCATCTAGAGAATTCGTCCGCTGCCGCCTCGATGAAAGGAGAAGTGCCTTAGTGGGAACACTCCTCCCCCCCCTCTCTCGTTGGCTGTCCCCAACAGCTTTCCACGGGGATTTAAACCCCGTCTCCAGCTGAGGTACTAGACACCCGATGTTCACCACGTGGAGGTGAGAGTAGGAGTTGGTAGACAGAGGTGGATTTTGAGAAAAACCTGTGGACGCTTGTGTCCTCTTGAATGCACATAACTACCCTGGAAATGGAAACGGTGGCATAACACAGTGAGTGCAATCAACAGAAGATCTGATTGTGATAGACTAACGTCATACATATATAACCAGCTGATAAAGAAAAATATTAGACACAAATAGAAAACTTTAAAGAGTTGGTGTATTAATGTAAAAAATAAATTTTATATATACTTGAACAACTAGCTGAACCAGCGAACTCCGTTCCGCCCAAATTGTTAATGTAATAAAAATAATAATTCCGAGCCTGGCACATGCTGCTTGATGTACTTAATTCGGTCAATTTAAATTCTGTATTCAAAAATTCTATTAAATACAATGGAAATAACTGAAGTATAACAATATCGACGTGTGTTTATTTAACCGCAGTGATTGACGTGCGCATAAAGAAAATAATTGCATTCACTATTGGCACAGGGTTTGCGGTCATCGTGATCCACAAGTTGTGAAGCAAATGTGTTCAAACGGATTAGTTGATGGTGTTGAATTGGTCGATTGTGGTATAAAGTGTCGATGCGATGGATGTTTACAAGGAAAGACAACCAGATTACCTTTCCCGAAACAATCAACTACTAAGACTGTTGCTCCATTCGATTTGATACATACAGATGTTTGCGGGCCAATGCAAACGGTGTCTCCAAGCGGTGTATGGTAACCTTTATCGATGATTTCACCAGGAAATCAGGTCCTAAGAAAATTAAAAGAATATCTGGAAATGGTGAAAACCAAGTTTCAACGAAAACCAAAGATTATTAGGTCGGATCGAGGAGGAGAGTATACGGCTAATAAAACTGTGGAATACTTGAAAGCCGAGGGTATACAAATTTAGTATACTGCAGCATATACAGCTGAGCAGAATGGGGTGGCAGAACGGAAAAATCGAACACTGATAGAGATGGCTCAGCTAGAAGCTGATTTGCAGTACATGTTTTGAGCAGAAGCAGTTACAAGGGCTAATTACATTCAAAATAGTTTACCAACCAGAGCAACATCGATGACGCCTTATGAGGATGGAATGGTTCGAAGCCAATTATTAAACATGGCAAATTATTTGGTACTAAATGTTTTGTTCATATTCCTGCTGAAAAGAGGCAAAAGCTAAACAAAACTGCCGTGCAAATGATTTTTGTTGGCTATGATGAAGAGTCCAAGGCGTATTGCTGCTTTAATCCGTCAAACAAGAAAGTTGTAGTCAGTCGTGATGTTCAGTTTGGAAATTTCAATGATAAACTGCAGGGTAAGGTTCCCATTACGAAATCCGATGCAATAAACCAGAAAGTGCAAGTCGGTCCAACATTAAGGCAGGTTAAAATCGAGTTTGGTGCGAAATCAAGTGAGGTTTGTCATGAGCATGACACTACTGAAGAAGATATTGAACAATCTGCTTCTTATCAACAGGAAGAGATTGATGTGCAAGAGATTGAAGTTGTTCCACAAATTGAGAAGAAAAGACAATCAAAACGATGTCTGCTGTCGGAAGTAAATGTGTTTTCAAATTAAAGACTAGTTCGAAAGATAAAGGCAAACGATTTAAGGCTCGTCAAGTCGCCCAGGGTTTCTCACAAAAATATGGCACTGATTACGACCGTGTATTTGCTTCGGTTGTTAAGCTGGCGACATTCACAATACTATTTTAGCACAAAAAGTCACTCAATCTAAACTGTGTTATTGGAATGAGCTAAAACGGATAGTTAAATATCTAGAGGGAACATCAAAAGTAAAGCTATTATTAAGTGCGAACAATGACAAGGAGAAAGAACTACTATATGGATATGCGGATGCAAATTGGGCCGAGGATAGAATCAGCCGTAAATCAAACAGTGGCTATGTATTTAAGGTATATGGTGGTGTTGTGAGCTGGGCATGCCCGAAACAAACTTGTGTGGCACTGTCATCTACTGAAGCAGAATTCATCGCATTGTCGGAGGCATGTCAAGAAGCGTCATGGATTCAAAGTTTATTGGCCGATATGCAGCAAGTACTTACAAAGCCTACGATAATATATGAAGATAATCGAAGCTGCTTGAAATTGATACAGGGGGAACAATTTTCAAATAGAACGAAACACATCGATACACGTTTTCATTTTGTAAAAGATTTTATCAAGAAACAGACTATACTATGCAAATATTGTCCAACAGAATATATGTTAGCACATTTACTTGCAAAACCGTTGGGACCTGGAAGACACAAGATGCTACGTTGAAGATGTACTATCGTTGAGTAAATGAGGAGGAGTGTTGGAGTTACATTTACATTCAACCACTGTGTTTTGAACTAGCTCACCTTGCGTAAGCTAGTTTTGAAAGTGAAAAGTGGGAATTCATTTCATATACTGAACGCATAGCCTGCTTTTCTAAGACGAAAACAGACCTCTGGACCTGACTAACGGTGACTTATTAGTAGTAAGTAATAACCATGACACGTTCAATGACTGCGCTTTTTGGAGATGATAAAGCTTTACAACGAATGACTTTAAAATTTTCAATGAGTTTTCCGCGTTTCAAAACATCCATTTTGACTGACGTCAGAATTTTTTGATAACCTGAATTATGCTATAAAAAAAAGCCACACTGAATATAAACGCAATGCTGCAACCTTAATGAGGGCTGACAGAAGCATAAACCTATGTATAGAAAAATATTCAATATGTACACAGTATGGCTATTGGAAACAAACTTTATTAGAACCTAATTGGGTGAATTTTCGTATGATGAAAATTAATCTTTTACTTTACTTACCTCTACTGTGGTGCACTCCGAAATCTTTTTGCTTAAATTTTTGCGTTTTCCCTCAATTGAAAAAATGCTTATTTTGGAATCGGCGCTGGAGGTGCACAGCCGGCACAGGTCGAAGTAACTTACACACCTGTATCCAGCCATTACAGGTTTTTTTTTAATAGGATACTTTTAATTTGGAATCCAAAGCTTTTCTATTTTGCACTCCCGCCACTAAATAGAATTTGGCAAAAAACCCTCAATACCAATTTTTACATCTCTTGTAGCCTGAATTCAAACATTCCATTTGGTTTTGGATCAGGGGATTGCACATTTTATAGACCTTGATTTAATTAAAAAAAAAAAAACAGAAAAAATGCTCGCAGTCTGCTCCAAATATAAAACTGGCGACGATTCACAAATCAACAAAGAAAATTGCAGATCCAATTTGGATGGAAGTTTTACCGCGTGAGATGTTTTGCAATTTAATAATAGACAATTGCCGGCAATTGAGAAATAACAATACGAATCGGTAGAAATTTGTTTAAGGAATAATATTTAGCGTGAATTTTTAAAAATATAAACAAATTATGCAATGTAAATGCCTTTTATGTGACGCTTTGCTTGTTATTTTGCTTGATTCTGCTTTTTTCTTCTTTGCAAAAATGACATTCGGAACAATGTTTAGAAAACAATCGATTTGTAGCGTTTATATACAGCGGATGTTTTATAGGGTGTCGTACAACTATTAAAAAAAAACAAAAGAATGTGATTTGTGTCAATTTCCATTGAGATATCGAACTGCTCCGATCGCTCCTTTTTAAACACACAAATAGGACAAATAATAGTATTTCAAATATTAATGCCGTTTTTCTATTCAACCATTACGGGAGCCATTTCACATTGCAGACCGTACATCATATACATTGTATCACAACAAAAACATAAATGTTAAAAAAGTAGCCAAGTTCTTCTATATACAAAAACCTTTGCATAACAAGTCAGCCAAGAAAAGGAATGAGATCTAAACGCACGCCAAGTTCTAGGTTAATTTATGTTGAATATCAAATATTTAAGCAGAGTAATATGAAAGAACCTCAAAATTATCAGAGAAATCTCTTATTTAATGATTACTGACTTAAATTGAGCTGGTTTTCTTTTATTACCTAATTACTCAATTTTGAAATCAAAACTTGCCAAGTAACCCAACTCAATTTAAGCCAGTAATCATTAAATAAGAGATTTCTCTAATAGTTTTGAGGTTCTTCCATATTAAGCCTTAACTACATTCAACACACTTTTGTACAAAAGTGAAAAAAATGTTTTGTCTTTTTCCAACATGCTAACCAATCCTATCTCGTATGTCAAATTTTTCCAAAGTAAAAGTTAGAGCTCTCTTAACTTCTACTTTTGTACAAAAGTAAAACACCAACACATTCATAAGAAACAGTTTTGAAAACGACTAATAGATATCACTGGAAATTTTAGGGGAACAAACCACGAACACACCTTATCTTGAACAGCTGATAGCTGACGTTTTTTTTGTTCAAGAAAAAAATTAAATTCAATGCAAAAAAAGTGTGTATAAATTAATATGTATTCTATTTAAACAAATATTAAATTGATGTTGGAGCTGGCACCAGGGATTCAACTGTGTTCTTCAGCAAAATGATCTCAAAATGATCATTTTGTGAAAACATCATGCGCCTCTTGGATCACATCGAACTTTTGACGATCATCTTAATTTGCAGAGCTTGCAGCTGGAACCCCAAACACACTAGACAGAGTACATCTCTCTTAACAAAATAAATTATGTACACTCCTGAATAGTTTGTTTATAATTGTTCAGGTTGATAAGAACGATTTTATTTTAAAGAAAGTCAAATAAAAATAGATATTTTGCATAATATCTACAAATCCAATACCTGGCGTAACAAATTGTTTTCTAGTTTTTTTTTATAAATGTCAAAAACTCTAAGCTTTAAACACAATTTTCGTTCAATTTTTCGCAAGCAGATAACGCTAGAGTATGTGTGTAACTTTTCACTTTTGTACTTTTGTACAAAAGTAGGTCTTTGTAGATAAGCCTTTATGCCTTTTGTATTTAATACACGTCCTACCATTTTACCTATTTTCATAAGTTAGAAGTGCCCATTGAAATGATAAAAATTAATAAGTGGGTGGATGAAACGCCCCTGCATGAAAAATAGCATTATTTCAACTTTTTCTTTATATACACCTGAAAACTAACCGCTTTACCAAATTTCATAATCCTTCACCAATCGGAAGTGCTCACAATATATTTTCTGTGAAAATGGGTGATTGCTACGCCCTCTGAATGTAAAATCTCAAATTTTTAATTTTCCCTTTCCCTGCATGTCAAGTCCTTCCGATCTACCAAATTTCACCATTCTACGGTATTCAGAAGTTCTTTACATAGTTGATATCAATTCTGAGAAAATGGGTGGGTGCCACGCCCCTGAACGGATAAATTAAAATAAGACCTTAAAGAAACAATTTTCTGCTTTGTATAGTAACCAAAACTGATGCAGCTCATGCCGCAGGTTATACAAGCTATTTAACTCACATAAGAACTTTCATCACAAGTGCTATGCGAATCAATACCTTTGCACGAACATTATAATACGGCCTTAAATAAACAAGATACCCAACTAACATTTAAGCTTCGGTTTGGCTTAAAAGAATAGGCTTTAGAAGTTCCATAAGACATTTGTAAAGTTTACTTAAGCATAAAGAGGAGGCTGTTATACAAGCTAATATAGCTTGTATACGTGATTTTGGAAAATCTTCTTATAAACTTATTCGCAGATCTTTTAAAAGTAGCAGATTGTATAAAAGCCTAAAGAAGCCGATACGATGTTTTAACGAGCGATATTGGAAATTTGAATGACACTTCAACTTGACAGATGGCTTCGGACATGGTTGTATAAAAGTGAAATACAAGTCTTATAAAAGGTGAACAAAAACAAATAAAAAAAAAGAAACATACATTTTTATTTTTCAATAGGGGTATTCACGATTCGATGCAACTGGTCCAGTATCATTGCAAAAGTATAAAATTGAAAAGTTTTCTTCCAAACTGACAACGACAACAGGCAAATTTTGCACTCCATGTTTTACACTCCAGGGGTTAGGGTATAGCAAAAATGCATAACTGTTGCAAGATTTAAGGCAGTGTTGTTGTTATAGAGCAAGAACAATTTTGAATTTTACACTTTTGGAATGATACTAGACCAGTTTGCATCGGATCGTGAATACCCCTTATGTGATTTTTACTGCATTTTATCTGAAATCAAGTATCAAATTCAATTATTTATTAATTATAGTATTGGAAACAATTATAAAACATATAAATAATGTTTTGCCGCGTCGTGAAGTGCAGTTCTGCTGCAGTTGTGTGCGGTCTAAAGGCTTAACTACATAGGCCTACTTTTGTACAAAAGTACAAAAGTGAGAAATAAATATCTTTTCTAAAGACACCTGCTTGCAAATTTTATGTTTTCTTGCGAGCATGTTTCTTTAGCGAGCATTTTAATTTCTCACTTTTGTACTTTTGTACAAAAGTAGGTCTATGTAGTTAAGGCTTAATACTACGTTTCCACCAACCACTAAACCGAAATTTAGGTAATAAGATTTGATTGGTGTTTCCACTGCACAAAAAGAGGATTATGGCAAAACATTCAAATGATGTTTCATTTTTTTGATATGAAGTGGAAGTGAGATAGATAGTTTTTGTTTACATTTCCATCTGTCAATAAACGAAAATAGGTCGGTTCCACAATTATTCTTCGACAAAAAAGTTTGTTTGATTTGACAAACTAATGTTTCCAAGTAGATTTGAATGAGTTTTTTTTGAAATCTCCATTTGAGGAGATTAAAATTTGTATGGTAAATCTTGTAGATTTCAAGGAGGTTTGTGATAATCTTGCCAAATCTCGGTTTAGTGTCTGGTGGAAACGTAGTATAACCTTAAGCCTAGTACGCAGATCGTGCTAAATTTTATCTTCCATATAAATTTCCTCCCAAGATAAATTTTAGCGAGGATTTTTAGCTGAGAAGTACGCAGCTCACGTGCTAAATTCAAACTGTCATCTCGTTCTGTATCCACCTAATTTAGCACGCGAAATAATGTTCAAAACATTCTTTCGCTGCTAAATTTCGACACTTTGTGTATATATCCCTTCAAGCAAACGAGCTCGTTTTCGGTTCGCAAACGTATCAAACAACGTATGGACGACTTCGCATTCGGATCCAAATACGGATCGAAAAACTGCGTTTTGCGGCTCAAATTAGTATGGAAAATAGAATCACCACGAAGCCATTATGTGAATGTATTGTGAGAGAGAGTTTTTCAATTCAACATACTCGGAGAACCGAAACCAAATGGAATCTAAAACGGTTCCAAAAAAAATGAATGAATCGAGGCATACCCAACCCAAAAGTATTAAAAAAAACTTCCCATCTAGTCCAGTTTCTCCATTGCCTACAAAAATAAAACAAACAGAATTTTTTCATTTCAAGAGTTTTTTTTTATTTATCATTCATAAAACGTTTTCTAAAGACTATTTCGCACTAACAAACATGACATATTTCCACAAATATAAATTTACATTTAATAAATAGAAACTTGCATTTCTGATTGGAATTTTTTCAAAGTTTTAACAAGAGAAAAGAGATACAAAAGCAACCGTCTTCGCCACGCTACCTACAAAACTGAACTAAATACTAAAAAAAAAAAAGTGGTGGAAATTAAGGCAAAATGATTGTATACTTCGCCTATACTCTCTCTATTTCTCGATGCTTAAAAAAAATACTCTCGATTCTCGTTCTTTTTACTTGCGTACACAGAAAATGTGTTATTGTGTGTGAGACACTCATTTTTTTTTTGGAGTCCCAAGTGAACCGAGAAATTTGGGTCCGTGATTTTGCTTGAAGGGATGTGACAAAGTGTGTATATACATATGTGACAAAGTGCCATCTTTCAAATAGATACAAAATATAAATAATAAATAAATGATATTCACGGCACGGAGTACTTGAATAGTTATCTGTTTGCCGTAATGTAAACAAAATTGAATTATGTACCTATATAAATTTGAACTCATAGTGAAGACATCCGCAAAACAATATAGTAACAACAGCCTTTAGTAAGAAGCCAAATAGGTATTACTGCAGGAAATCGGCAACAATTTCCAATCCAATTTTAATGAGCATTCAACAAACGTCAGATTTTAAAACAAAAAAGCAAGCAGCATATGGGTCATAACAAATAATACGTTTATTTTTAAGTTTGTAGTTAGTATATGTTAAATAAAATGTATGTTCCCAGAGATAAAAACTTATTTGCAGATAATGGCACTCCAGCAGGAAGTGGAGATTGTGGCTACGTTGTCCCTACTGCTACTACTGGCGACGGTGGTGGAGCTTGTACTGGAGTCTTTTGTGGGTGCCTCTACTCTTGGACTGCTAAATACGAAGTTGCCAAAGTATTATACCTGAAATCATATTTTTAAAAGCACACACTGCACTTGAGCTGTACATATACTTTTGAAGTATTCTTTATTGTAGCACACACAATAACCAAATCTTCAATTTGTCTCGCGTCTATTTTTAATTATTTAAGAAAATTATAATTCACGAATAGAATGTCGGGACTTGAAAATAATCAGCTGCTGTCACTAAGTTGACATTTAAATTTATATCTCCAACTTCAAAATTTATCTCTACATAAAGTTGAAATGAAAATTGTAGAGATAAAATTTAGTTTAGCATGAACTGCATACTAGGCTTTAAATAGAACAAAAACATAAAAGCTGACCGTGACGTCACATACATACCCAGATATACGAAAATGCTGAATGTTATGTTTATCTGATGAGCACAAACCTCGTTCATGTTTATCGTGCATTGAAGCTTATGCCTAAAACCAACGAAAAAAGCTTTCCGAATGCTCAAAAAGACAAATCAAGTAAAATGAATTATCTTTCTCTCCACGTGTTCAATTTATTCAATATAAATATATAATTATAAATGTGAATAGTTTTTTTAAAAAGCTTCTTTAAAATGACTTATACAAATTCGAGCTTCTTTATTATGGATTGACATATTCGCCGCGTTCAGGTACGCCGCCAATGGTATCTAGATTTGTTCGTGTTGTTGTAATGCCTAAATAAAAAATTAGCTGACGAACCAAACAGCTGATATCAAAAAGAAATATAAGGCTATCCCAAAAATGTTCGGATCTGTTTGGATTAAGGCTCTCCCAAACCAATGCGGAACATTCGTTGCGGCGAAAAAACATTCGCATGTCAAAATTTATTTACATGGTGATATATGAGAGTGCCCACACCAACGCGGCGGAGAAGCATATGAAATAATTTTGACTGACGAATGTTTCTTCACCGCAACGAATGTTTCGCATTGGTTTGGGAGAGCCTTTAAGGCACTCCAAAACCAACGCGGAACATTCGCTATGCAGGGCGAATCAATCACAATCATAAAAAATAAATGACAAATAAATAATGCTAAACATCAAAAAAAAACAGCTGTCGGCGAATGTTCCGCGCCACTTTCGCGTTGGTTTGGGAGAGATACTTCATACTAACAGCTGATATCTCACCTGTGAATTTTCATACACGGTTTTGGTCGTTCGGAAACGTATCAGATGCTAAAGTAGATACCATATGTCTGCCTACCATCCGAACGTGGCCATTCTTTTATGATTCTTTAGTAAGACTTAACAAGCCGTATCGAAGTATTCAATAAAGCTTATTGAAAATGGTTACAGAAAACTTTTAAAGGCAGCAACTTATATACAAATTTTATGCGGACTTTTTAAAGTGACATCTTTAATCATCTTCTGTAATATCAATTTTAGAAGCATATTCGAGTGACAGCTCGCAAACTCGGTAAGTCTTCTTTTTCTTATTTCTATTCGGCTTTAAAGAAGTAGTTATCCAGCTCGTTACATTACAAACTTACTTCCGCCGAAGGCCGTACCGAAGCTTTATATAAAGTGAAACCTGCGGCACATCAATATTTTTAAGCTAAAAGAAGCTGAATTGTTAAGCCTCAACTACATAGACCTACTTTTGTACAAAAGTACAAAAGTGGGAAATAAATATCTATTCTAAAGACACCTGCTTGCAAAAAAACAATGGAGAATTGTGCATGGTGGTTTAATATATGTGTGAACAATTTTCGTATGTTATTTTGCAAGCATGTTTCTTTAGCGAGCATTTTAATTTCTCACTTTTGTACAAAAGTAGGTCTATGTAGTTGAAGCTTTAGTTGGGCGGGATCTTATGGGACAGCCGCCAAAATTAGCGGGATGGCCAAATTCCTTTCAGTCGATACAGTAAGGTATCGAACTGTCATTTCTTGTCAGGGTGCAATTCCCCGTATCGTGAACTTTGTCACATTTGACACACTTATGAGATCTGGCACAATTTTTGGCGACATGTCCAAAAGATTGGCATCTTCTACATTGCCTGGGCTCAAGGTTCGCCTTGGGTTTCTCCCATTGAATTCGAGAATAAAATAGATGTTTAATGTTTAAAATGCTATCAGGGACTTTGCCTGGTTTAAAGGCTTTCCCAAACCAATGCGAAACATTCGTTGCGGCGAAGAAACATTCGTCAGTCATAATTATTTCATATGTTTCTCCACCGCGTTGGTGTAGATTCTCTCATATATCACCATGTAAATAAATTTTGTCATGCGAATGTTTCTTCGCCGCAACGAATGTTCCGCGTTTGTTTGGGAGAGCCTTTAATTCGTACCAAGAAAAGGTCATAAATAAAATATTTTTTTTTTGATTTGATTGTTTCAAATCTTGCAACAGATTCTACCGTCTCCTGTATAATTCGCTCCAAGGCTTCCATTATCTCTTCCGAAGAGAAGTCGGAGGTAAGACCCCTCAAGATTATATTTATTGTTTTGTTGGCTTCTGGGGTAAAAGAGTGAGCCTCAATATTATCTAGATCTCTTATTTTAAATATTATTTCAGAATGGATCTTGGGATCTTCAACGAAAAGTTTCGTTTTGTTTTTGTTAATATTAACAATGCGGAAGCGCAAATTAGGGATTTGACTTAACAAGTCGTTTATTAATTCTCTTATATTCGTTTTAAAAAGAATAATTGGTGGACAATATTTAATTTTTGTTCGTTAATAATAATTGTACTGCTAGAATCTACAATTTTGTTTACGTTAATCATACGTTGAGAGCTAGCATCTCTGGGGTGAGAAGTTTAATCTTTTAACAAATTAAATTGGTTTACACTGATGTTACTTTCTATTGAAGGAACCAGTCTAGGGCTTCCTCTGCCGCTTCTGGAAACGGACTTCCAATCGTTGTCATCTTCCATCTGGATCTGGGAATCGGAAAGTTCGTAGCTTGAGTCCCCTTTATTTAAAGGGTCAGCATTATATTCTGCCTGTTGTTTCAATGTTAGCAGTGCTAAAGCAGCACTTGAAGAGCTTGGGTAAACAGTTAAACTTGGATTTACCGTTTGGTCGGCTTGGCTTGCCATACCGTTATTGGTTTTATTATTTTTTTTTTTGAGTTAGAGTTCTTCATTCTTTTTTGTCTTTTAATAGAGGGAACCACTTCACTTGGGAAATCTAAAAGTTTTTATTGATTACTTTGTATTTTACTCCCGATTTCATCTTTAATTTTTTTTTAAATATTTATTAAAGTTTAAAGGTTAGACCGCACTAGGCGGAACTGCACTGCAGCGGAATTGCGATTCAAAATAATTTATATGAAATTGAAGTTCAGTTGCCGCTTACTGCGATATAGCTCATACAATTTCATACAAACAATGTTTTGCCGCGTCGTGAAGTGTAGTTCCGCTGCGGTTGTGTGCGGTCTATCCTTAATGGTGGATTTATGGTGGATTTACATGTATCTGCATTTGGTTTCTGCGAAAAAAAGGGATGCCAAATACAAAATGTACATTTGTTAAATAGAGAGAAAAGATCAAAATGCAGAAGAACTTCGTTTCTGCATTATAGGAAAGTGCCATAATTCAGAAATGAAGACGAACATGTTCATCTTTTTAATGGTTCTCTTTCACTCGGTCGGATTTTTTGTATAGATCTGTCCTGCTCTACTTTTCTGCATTTTGCAGATGAAGATACATGTAAATCCACCATTAATGGTGCATTGACATATGTATCTGCATTTGGTTTCTGCACAAAAAAGGGATGCCAAATACAAAATGTATATTTGTTAGATAGAGAGAAAAGATCAAAATGCAGAAGAACTTTGTTTCTGCCATAATGCTGAAATGTAAATCCACCATTATGTATCTTCATCTGCATGTAAATCCACCATAATGTATCTTCATCTGCAAAATGCAGAAAAGTAGAGCAGGACAGATGTATACAAAAAATCCGAGCGAGTGAAAGAGAACCATCAAGAATATGAACATGTTCGTCTTCATTTCATCATTTAGCACTTTCCTATAATGCAGAAACAAAGTTCTTCTGCATTTTGATCTTTTCTCTCTATCTAACAAATATATATTTTGTATTTGGCATCCCTTTTTTTGTGCAGAAACCAAATGCAGATACATGTAAATATACCATTAATTCGGCTTGGCTTGGCTTGGTCGAAGCGTCGCCCGAAGAGATCCGTTACTTTCATTCACAAGGGATAACGGGAGAATTTCAATTTAATGAAATAATAATTTGTTAAATTCACTTAATAAGTTTATTAGTTATTAATGATTGTTTTTAATCTGTCTTTGTTTTTTATTGTTTTTTTTTAAAACAGAATTTCAATACATATATCACTTAAGAATTTCACTTTATGATTTTAATTTTTAAAACGGGAGAAAAAACTTGAGCGTATGCGACTTGACTCGGCGACGGTCCCTTTTCAGATGGAGAGAATAAAGATGTTGCTAAATAGACGAAGACGTGGGGAAGAAGTAGCTTCTTTTTTGGTTTATCTCATGAACCCATTTTCGTTTTCTGGTTGCAAGCCCAACTTACAAAATTGCTTCCGATTTCAAACATTAAAGTGTCATTCGTTTCTTTAGTGACCCAGAAATCCTTCTGAAGGGAAGCCAAATCGGTATAGGAGTCAAAGGTGATGTAACTGAGCCATTAGAGTTTCAATTAGCAATTACGCCCAGCGTCAAAATGCGATGAACTAATGTTTCTTTAATCATATCCAATAGTGATTCAAAGAAATATTAAAGCAATCCTTAAAGTTAGTATCTTACTCGGGTTCATAATGTTAATATAAGCAAATATGGAGAGTCTTATATTACAAACGCCATGACTCCATTTTACCACCATTTGGAATTCAAGTAAAACGTGTTATGTGATTGTAATAATTAATTTGTAATAATTCGAATGAGCGCACGCTTTTTTAGTTTTGCAAAAATGTGGGCATCTTCATTATTTGCATAAATAGTTATGTACAATGAAAACATTAGGCTCTTATATTTATTCACGTGCGGCAGGCGAAAAACGCTTTCAATAAATAATTAAATAAATCGGGTGGCACAACGGCTCATGAAGAACCAGGGCCTAGTGACTAACAACTCGCAACCATTCCTGTGTGCGCCTTTCGACAGGAATGGAAGGGACCTACAATTGTATGCCGATTCCGAACGGCTAGACGAGAAGCACTTATTCGTGACAAGTGATACTCTTGGAGGATTTGTCAATTCCTCGCAAGAGGCAGTAGCCCTGAAAAAAAACTTTTTAGTTTTTAGGTGAACGAGGCTGGGAAGCGTGACAGTCGAACGCACTAACCTTTACACTCCGACCAACTGCAAAACACTTACGAAACTAGAACTCCGAAAGCTGACCGCGTTCTGTCTGACATTACACCCCGACTCCAAGGGCCATGAACGATGGCCGGACTATGGAACATTTCTAAACAAAATCCCATGAAGTCACAAAAATCCATGTCCAAGCAGTGACATGTCCCTACAAATCAGATTGTGGATTGGATTGTAGATTGGATTATAGACATCGTTCATGGCCTGTGGAGTCACGGTGTTATTGAACGCTGCGGTCAGTGACGCGTTCTGACGTTACCGCCAGACCGCGTCCTGTGTTTCCCGGGCTTTTACACAAATTGACAATACGGGAACAGAACTTTATTAAATCAAAAATTAAACTATCTGTCTCTTTTCTTCAACATAAATGCCCATTTGGCCACTTTTCGATTTTTGTCTTCTACGAGAATAATTTTCGCTCGCTTTCGCATTAGAAAACTAGTTCTTTTGCTGGAAGGGTGTGTTTTGTCTTGCCTCGTTTTTTAGTATATATCGAAAGATAAAATTTTCAAATAAAGAAAAAAGCCAAGTCCCCTAAGTGCTTTGACAAATTAATTATTTGAGTCAATAAAACCAGTAAACCTTTTAATTCGTCAAAATTGAGAAAATGTCGAGAAACGAGTGTCGAATTTACGTAGGAAATTTGCCACCCGACATAAGGACCAAGGATATCCAAGATCTTTTCCATAAATTTGGAAAAGTAACATTCGTAGATTTGAAAAACCGGCGTGGTCCGCCATTTGCATTTGTGGAGTTCGAAGATGCAAGGTAATTTTTTTGTTGTATATATTATTCATGTATTGAGTGTTTTATTCAATAATTAATTTTCTATCTACACTTATGTGCCTATATATGTAAAATAATTATTGCTTGTCGCCAACAGAGACGCCGAGGACGCAGTTAAAGCTCGTGATGGATACGACTATGACGGCTATCGACTTCGAGTAGAATTTCCCAGGGGTGGAGGCCCTGGAAGCTACCGTGGTGGCGGCCGTGGCGGAGACCGTAGTCGAGGTGAAGGAGGCCGTGGTGGTGGTGGTGGTGGAAGTGGAGGTGGCGGCGGTCGAGGTCCCCCAACTAAGCGATCACAATTCCGCGTAATGGTCACTGGATTGCCTCCAAGTGGATCGTGGCAAGACCTTAAGGATCACATGAGAGAAGCAGGAGATGTTTGCTTTGCAGATACATACAAAGATGGTACAGGAGTTGTCGAATTTTTACGTCACGAGGATATGAAATACGCCATTAAGAAGCTTGATGATTCAAGATTCCGTTCGCATGAGGTAAGTTCAGTGGGAGGAAATTAACCACCTACGTTATACATTTGCGTTTTGTTGTCTTAATAATTTTATTGCAAATATTAATCTGTCTACCTACACTTTGACATATTTGTTATCTTCTTAAATCTTATTCGAAACAAGATAACTACCAAATAGCAAAGAATGGCTAATACCATGTTTATCTATTTCCCAACTTCCCATAATTGGAATTGGATACAAATTCGAAAATGTTATTCTTTATATACATACATAGTTAGCGACCCATGTATATTATTAACAAGGTGAAATTTGGTGGAGATATTGAGAACAATAATATTAATTATATACCTACATACGTGAGTTCCCAAAAAAACTTGAAAAACTGCGGCCATCTTAGATTTGGCTTAATATGGGACACTAATTGCCTGAGAAGCCATATAGGTGTCAAATACACAAGTTTCGGCTTCCAAAATCAAGGAAGCCCACAAAAAGAGATTAGGTGTTCTATGGATACTGTCCTAGAGAGGTCAAATTAATTTTTCAAATTAATTTTACTCGACTGAACGTGCAAAATATACATAAATATCAGACAATGAGCGAATTCGTAATCGAAACATAAATCTACATCATAGCTAAGTTCAACATAGTTTGTATGTTTAACTTAATTTATTCTCTGTTGCTAGAAAATATTTATGATCTACTTAGCTATGCATAACTCTCATGAGAGAAATCGCTGTCATAACGTCAACTTTGTGTGCAAAGTCAAATATAATTCTAGTATTTTGCATTTTCTGGCCTTTTTTTAGACGTAGCTTTAACAGTTTAACTAAATATTTGATTTTAAATATAGTTTTTCAATGAAACCTGACAATAAAAAAAACTGTTGGGAATTATGTTTTTGTGTTTCTGTAAAAAGTGATATTGTGAAGTTTGGTTGTTGTGAATCTGCTGCCTTAGTTGTCAAGAACGTGTTTCATTTCCTTAAATGTTTTTGAGGCAACCTTTTGCCTATTTCTTATTTATTTTATTAAATATATATAAAATCAAGCTTCTGGGGCCTATATGACACGGGGTTTAGACAAGCGAGTAGAACTAGTAGCGTTTATGTGTGTTAGTGTATCTGAACACGAGAGAGTCGACTAGCAGGGCAAATAGTATAATATTTTTGGCTGCGAGTAGCCTGCCAGTTATCCTGCTAGTGTAGTGTATTGTTTTCATTTATTTGTTTTGTTTCCATAGTTTCCATAATTTATATTTTTCTCTATGAAATATTTTTAAAAAATCATAGTAGTTGACAAAACGCGCAGAGAGTTACTAGTCACACAAACATCCATAAAACTAACACTGTGATACAAATGCTACTAGTTCTACTCGCTTTTTTAAACCCCGGGTGAACAGTCCAACACACATTTCTGTACAAATTCATAGCAAATAATACAAAAAACAGCCATACAAGTAAGTTTATGTCCAACATAAATCTCTTAAGACGTTCTATTTCTGCCTCCTAAGTTATGCTCAACCTAAGGAAATTTATGTTCAAGTTTACGTTTGGTGCAAAGCAATATGTGTTACTTAAGCGTTTATGTTGAACTTAAGCATTAATGTTTCGTATCAGCAAACGGGCCTTAGATCTGCAAAGTTTGTGTTCGTAAACAAAAACTGAAATCTGACTTCAGCAGGTCTGCAAAACAAATTACGTTCCTAAACATCAAAAGTAAGCAGAAATCAAATCGGCGTCGGGCAAATTAACTATCACTTTTTTTGCTATAGTTTGTGGGTGACAGCTATTTAGGTGTCGGTTTCATACATTTTGCTTAATATATTTGAGAAAGATAAGTTGTGTTAGCTAAGCTCCGCCATAAATCGATAGTAAAATGAAAAAAGTTATCAAAGTTAAAATAAAATATAAGTGAGCTGTATTGTTTGTATATATACATATGTATATAGGTACTCCAAAGCAAAGTTTCTATGGGAACAAACGAGAAATTACAAAAAATTTCAATTGCTCAGGAAGAAACCAAGGAATAAAGAAACTATGATAACTGAAAATATGATGGACCTATAATACCTCAAATAGTATTTGTTTAGTAAATAAAAAGAAACTCACAAAAAACGTTTCCTAATCTAAAGCGTTTTATTCAAATACCATACCAACAAATAAAGTGTTTAAAAAGAAAATAATTTTATTGGCAATCCATTTGCATTAAAGCGCCAGCTGGTACAAGGCATTGTACATAGTATTTCTCCAGCTAGGTTAAAAATTGTGTTTTGCTAATTTTAAACGAGTTTAGCATCGTACTATCCCCTAACATTTTACTTAAGTTAAAATCACCAACTCTTTATTTTATCTTTTTAGTATCGTACTTACATAATCTATACCTATGAGAAATTTTGAGAAATTTACTCTAGGTATAGGACGGACCCGAAGGTTCTAGGTTCGAGTCCTGCTGGTACCCAACTTTTTTTTCTTTTTTTTTTGGAAATAATGAAGTTAAAATGATAAAAATATAAATATCGGGTACTTATTTAAAGCTCTTGATTGGTTTCCATCAACATATAATTAATTTACAACGCATTAAAACAATAATTGTGTTCATCAAATTCAAACCCTACAAATGTTCTGCTTTTTTAAATGATCACTTTACTCAGAACAAAGAAAAGTTGATAATCAAAATTGATTATCAAATCAGCGACAGTCAACTATCGCCCTAGCCGATTCCACCCCAGTATTATACCTCCCAGTCGCTTCACGCTTGAACAACATTGGGAAATATTGAAAACTTATTTCCAAAGTGAGTGCCGTGTGAAATTCATCTTTTCTGACGAGTCGGATTTTCATCTCGGCGACATCGTTAACAAACGAAATCGCCGCATTTGGGGATCGGGAAACCCGCACACGTTGCTGGTTTGGGTTCTCGACCAAAGCATCCATAGATAGTGACAGTTTGGTGCGGATTGTGGAGTGGTGGCATCATCGGACCATTTTTCTTCGAAAACGAGGCTCGGAACAACGTTTCGGACAACAATGGTCGTTACAGAGCCATGTTGGCCGACTTTTTTTTTACTTGAATTAAAGACATCGATTTAGACACCCTTTGGTTCATGCAGGATTGTGCGCTATGCCACACAGCCCATACCACAATCGATCTTTATCAGCCGTCTTTGCGATGCCAATTGGCCGCATCGGAGCTGCGATTTGAACCTTTGAACCAAGTTTTTGATGGGAACCGTAAAGGACCGATGTTATGCCAGGAATCTGGAATTGATTCAAGGACTTAAGGCCTATATCATCCAAACAATCCGTGAGCTACAGCTCGAAACCATCAACAAGATTTTGGAAAATTAGAGTGACCGAATTCGCTGCTGCGAAGCCAGCCGAGGCAGCCACTTGAACGACGTTGTGTTCCATAATTAATGGGAATATTGGTTGTTAGTATTTTGTTCACATTATTGCATTTTTAAAAAGAAACTTGTGATTGACCCACCCTGAATATGCAATGGCTTGGAAGTACATAAATCATCAGTATATTTGTCAACGAATATTTCTTTCCAAGTGTCACCCAAAAGCCTTACAATCGCCTTTTATAATAATCTTATTTTTTATAAATAATTTTCTTCGCTGCGATGTTAACGAACACAAATTTATTAAAAAACTGCCGCCTGCTTGCTTTCTGCGGGCAGAATAAAAATAAAATCGATACGCAGAAGCTAAGCAGGCATGCGGCAGATCTGCCGCATATGTCTGCAATTACAAACTCGCCCAATTTTTTTTCACACATAATCACCCCTATTGCGATTGTTAATTGTTGATTGATTGTTGATAAATATTGATATTTTCGATTTTTAAACTCAATCTGAAAATCTGATCAACTATTCATTGATGTTTGTCAATTTTTTTTATAATTCACAACGATCTGCATCATTCCCAATGACCAACACATTTTTCGGTTGGGTGGTTTAATATCAAATTTCAATCAAATATCAACCAACAATTGAAATCGCAATAGGGGGGAATATTTCACAAATTTAGTCTTGGAACAACAGAAATTAATTCGATAGGAATCAAAAAAGAGTAGTTCATTAGAGCCGTCTATTAGGCGAGTTCAGGAAAAGGAGATTTCGGAAGGCCTCGCCAATATCAGTTGCTCGAATGGCCCGAGCTTTGGACGGTCTAATCTAAAAAATGACTTCTTGACAACGCAAAAACACCTTCTTAGCAATCCGTTGAGGACTTCTTGGATCATTATCGTCCTAAAAACAAATTTTATGGGCATGATTTCAAATGAATAAGACTCCATAACATGTTCCTCAATGTCTTTATAAACTTTCTGGTCAGTTCGAGCATTTTTTTCTAACTTATCGACAATACTATGACAAGTCAATGTACTCCAAATTAAATAACGTTTTATCCTGTACTCTGTACCGTCTTAAGAGTGTATTTTTGATTCAATTTATTTTTCTGAGAATGTCTTATTTTGTAGGTCAAAACGAAATTTGATGTAAGAAGGCTTTAATTTGATGTTAGAAGCTTTTTTAATTGAACCACCAATTTAAAGAATGGAATAATTCCATTCGACCTAATTTTTCAGGAGACGAAAAAAACTTAATATTTTCTATAATTTTCATTTCCTGAATTGTTGACCTATAGATGATTTAAAAAGCACTATGATTTGAATCATATGCAAAAGACATTTTGTTCCTATCTGTTTCTTGTAGCCACACATACCGTCTTAAAAAGCTTGGATTTATTTTCTTCTTACAATTGAAAATTTGAAATTGAAAAAAAAGATGAATGGAACGGAAAATAATTTTTTTTAATTAAAAAAAAAATTTCAAATTTAAAAAAACAACATTTGTTATGACATTTTTTAGTCGTCTTCCTCTTCAGCTGCTTCAATGGCTGTAGTAGGCCATGTCAATATGTTCAGGTAGAACTGCTTCTTATCCTCTTCTATATATTCGACGATTTTTCGAATGTCTTCCATTTATTTGTGGTTTATGGGGTATATCTTGATAGTGAAAATGGTTTTTGTGATGCGTCTATCCTTACAGAAGGCATTTGCATCAAAAAGGCATTTTTGGAAATTGTGTCGTTTGTTCCCTTGTTTAAATTGGTGGTTCAATTGATTTTTCAGTACTGAACAACATATCCAAATTCGGGCAAAATCCGTCCATGGGAACACCCCAAAAAAATGGCGGCTTTATTGGTATGTTGTTTTTGCTTGCTCATTGTCCGTGATTATGTTGCGACAAGGGTTCCCATCGTACTGAGATATCTCGGCTTTGGTTGTCGTTGCTCGTTATCTATCCTTCTTATCAGTTGATTCGTGTGACTGTTGGTGTGTCCTACTAGCTCCTTTGCTGAAAGCAGTAAGTACTTGTCAAAGGGGATGACGTTCGCATATGTGTCAAGACGCTGTGTTGTCTCATTCGATGCCGGTCAAAATGTAGTCTAGTGCAAATCCTTAGTAACTTTCTTTTGAACATTTCATGGCTGAACACTTGACCGTCTTCGAGATGGAGAACTGAAGGAAGGAAGTATCTTCGTCTTCTGGCTTTATGTTTTTTTAATATGTTGTTAGGGCCTGTTAGAGTTGTTTGTAGATTGATTTGCAGCTTCGAAAAACCAGTATAAGCTAAGAAAAAAATGCAACAGTGAAAAAAGGTAATAACCCCGGTTTCATGCATTTATAATTTTTGTTGCTATTTAATCATAAAGTTAAAACAAAATTATGAAAAACAAAGTAATCTTAAAGCACTCAAAAAACAGGTACAAAATTGTCCAATTCTGCAACAAATTTGGAATCAAATATAACAACTAATAGTTTTGCCAAGAACCATGCTGTAAACTAAGCGCAACAATAGTGTGGTCAAAGCAGGATAGTTGGCGCTGTTTTGTTTACACGTACTTGGAACCCTTAAATATCATAAAATACCATTATATAAAAAAAGTTTGCAAAAATGTTTCACGAAATCATTTTGTATTTATAAGGTATACATTTTGTTTGTAAGTAAATAGTTTGAAGATAAAACCGTACTTGGGAAAATTTTCCGTGGGAAAATCCCCGCTCTGGAGTACTTGATTCCAAATTTGTTGCAGAATAGGACAATTTCCTACCTGTTTTTTGAGTGCTTTTAAATTACTTGGGGGGTGTTTATTTGTGAAAATTGGTCGCCGCTATCATTTTCTCTAGGTCTCTGAACAGTTTGTGACTTCGGAGGGGTTGGGGGGTCATGACTGAGAGGGGATCATGGACCACTTCCATTATCTACCAGTGATAACTTTTTAGATAGAAAAAAGGAAAAATGGTATCGAAACAAAAATAACAACCAAAAACAACATACAAGTTTTTTGGGGTGTTCCCACGGACGGACTTTGTCCGATTTTGGATATGTTGTTCAGTAGTGGTAACTGATCAAAAATCAATTGCTTCTGTTGCAATTTTGCCCACGTTAAGTCACTAATTGCCTGGACTAATCGTAAAAAAATTGTGCGCGTATTCAACCAATAGCCTTATTCTGGCAACCTCACTGATGCCTCAAAAGTAACAATAACCTCATAAGTCGTGGTAAACTCTCATCATAAAATCTTTAAAATTGTGATCTTCTCCTTGGCAGATCACAATTCACGGTGAAATGCTTCCCTTTTCCCTATTCTCTTATTCTAATCTATAAATTCCGGGAATTTTGTTCCCTTTTCCTTATTCTTAGCAAACTTCGAATGTGAAAAATAATACCTCGAGAAAAAAGCCGGCATTCTTATGTCCACATAATGGAAATTGTTAATATATTTAATGCTTGAGCATTTTATTTTTGGGGGAACAAATCTCCCGGGGAGTGTTTTTCCCGCGGAATATATAGAATTGGGCTGAATATATTGTTTGAATACAAAACATCAGTAGTGTCTTTGGCACCCATTATATACATACATATATATTTTTTCATAACTGGCATGAAAACTTAATTTTATTGGAGACTAACAAATCAGCATTATAATCAATGGCTATTTTGTTATAATTGTGTTTTTCATGTCTATGGAACTGTACTTTTAGATTTGTCCGATCGTTTTTAATTTCATTACTAAAATTAATTCACACATCACGGTAATGATGATTTACCTATTTTGGCCGAGATACTGCTTTATAGTTTTCAAATTTTTTAACTAAAGTGGCTTCAGTTAATAAAGCTGTTAAAATACAAATTTTATTTCAAAAAACTTTTTATAAATTCTCCATACTCTTTTACAATTAAGACAAATTTAATTACAGAATTTGAGTATAAAGATCCAGGAAGAATTTTGAATCCTAAAAAATTGTTAGTGTTATGGCTCTTTGAGCAGTTTTAGTCACAATAATAACGACGCATTTCTGTGTCATTCGTTTAAATACAAGTTCAAAAACAACCTAGTAGGTCAGCAAATAGTTAAAAATTGTATGCCAAAAATCAAATAACAATCCAATAAAAAAACATATTGTCATGAATTTAAGATACTATTTTTAGAACTAAAATTTATGGAACCCAAGACATTAATATTTTCAAAAATTAACCCATTTATGCTTGGCTAGCTTGCGAAATTGTAGGACTGCTCATATCATATGTATGTTCATAGCTCAGTCTGTATAGATAAACAATTGGACATATTATTTTAAACCGACCAATAGGAATTGACTTCGCCTTTAAGAAATAATAAATACAAAGTTCAATTTAAAATGCCCACACCCTACTTTTTTAAACCAGCAGTTGCATTGAACCGAAATTTCTCACAGAAACAAGTGTCGTAAAGCTTTTGAAAATATTTTATTTCTTTAAGTTAGAACTGGCGGCCTTGTAACAACCCAGGTGATGTTTCAATCAATATAAAAGCATGACCTATAAGTAACAGCCGTACATTATGTGTATAAAATAAAACATCTAGAGAAAAAAAGAATACAAATAACCACCCCTATCGCCGTTTTACAGCACAAACGACACGACACGTCTCTATAAAATAAAGTTAACTAAAACTCTAACGTTCTCCCCGTCCTAACACCTTCCCACCAATATACTAATATTGTCTTAAGGCCCAACTATAATAGAATTAAGCTCACTTTTGCACGCATAAGTGAACGAGCGAATACGCACAATCCCTGTTCATAAACCATAATGCAATTCAGGTGCGATGCGTTAAAATTTTGTATAAATTCAAAAACGTTAAATATTATTCGCATCACTGCTTTTTTGCGATGCTGATGATGCACAACGTAGTTGATGCCTTTGCAATGCATCCGCAAAAAAGCATCAAGAATTCTTTTGATTCTCTTTTGTTTGAAGTTTGCGCATAATGTGATGCAAGTTTGCAATAGTGAACACTTTACACAAAAAGTGATGCTGATTTGATGCATTTATGAATGTGTGACGAAAGTGATGACGCATCATTATTGCATCGATGCGTTTGTGATTTAACCAAGATCTATTCCAGTCGCTCTATTCCAGTCGCTCGGCGCTTAATTGAATTTGACAGAAAAAAAAAAAACATTTTAAAAATCGAAATGGAGAATTCGAGCAAAATTGCATTATGACTATGTACTTGCAAACAACAGCAAATTTTCGTTGAAATTTAAACATAAGCTTTTGTTGGCTTAAGATATTATAATTGGGCCTTTACTGTTACACCAATCGGTTTTGTTGTCGCTTTGATTTCGTTTTAGTAAACGACAACGCTAATATTATAAATATTTTAGACAACTACGCACCAGAAACAAATTATAATTAACAACTTCAAACATCATTAATTATAAAAAAAATATAACAACACACTACGCAAAAAAGCATTTATGGATTTTCCTTCATTATAAATGAGATTGAATTGCTAAAATGTGTAAACTTATTTCCCTTCAAATTTAAGGTTCTATTTTCTATTATTTACTTATTGTTAAATTATTTTAAAGCTTTCATGAATTCGATTACTTATTTTTTCCAGGGTGAGGTATCGTACATTCGTGTTAGAGAAGATAGTGGCGAAGAAAGAGGACGCGGCGGTGGTGGTGGCGGCGGTGGAGGAGGTGGTGGTGGTGGCGGTGGTGACTACCGTGACAGGTAAGATACACTAAAATTGCAAAACAGATAACAAGTTTACATAATAAATTCTTTTACAAATAATTCTAGATCTCGTTCCCGTTCATATTCCCCAAGGCCAAGACGACGTGGTACTCCCACTTATTCACCAGTACACCGTGTATCATATTCAAGGTCACGTTCAGACTCCAGATCTAATTTTTAAAACTAAATTTCAAAATCACTAACTAATCTGAAATCAAATCTTATTGAACAAACAGACACAATTTTTTATCAGACAAATCCAAATGAAAAAAAAAACACATGCACCTTTTTACTATAAGATATTGTAAAATTGTATTTATAAACCTTGAAAAAAAAACGTAGCTACCACAAGTTGAGCGATATAAAAACAAAAACTATCTTCTTAATAAATTTAACTTGAAAATTGTAGATTTCTGAACAGTTGTCCCAGTAAATCTCCTTTTCATTACTTTCATGCATTTAAATCCATGTGTTTCCCCATTTTTACAAGTTTTTTTTTACAAATATCACATATTAAGAAAAAACGAAATCCAATTCTGAAGTTTAATATTTCACTGGGTTATCCGGTTCCCCATATAATTAATACTTAACGTATATTGAAGGAATTGAACAATATCCATCCCCCCAAAAAAATAACAATGATTAAGTGTCATTCATAAACATTTATGTACATATGTGTGTACTCCATGCTTTTGCATATTATTGCATTATATTTTTTTATTCATTTTATTAAAAATAATTGTAAATTCTAAAAGTCATTCGAAACATCTTTACCTATTTATTTACTGCTAAGAAACAATTAATTAACATATTTTTCTTTTTCTTTCACAAAAAAGTGTATGGAATTGGATAGTTTGATTTTAACATGTATGGAAAAGGATAACGGATTATAAATTTAAAAAAAAGAGTCAAGAGATCTAAGGATAAAATAGGAAAAAAAAAATGATTATTCTTAAAACTCTGGAAGGACAAAATGGAAACCCTGGATGTGAAAACAGGATTGCCAAATTTGTATTATAAAGGATTTATATTTTGGAAACTAATGTAAAGACATAATAGGATTATAGGAAAGGAGCAAAATATCTCCTTAGGAGGATTCTTCACTGCATTTATCCACTTCGTGCATGCGGATTTTCGCTGCTTTAACGTTATTTTCATGCCTGCTCTTTCAACCCGTTTGTTCTTTCCAAAAATTTTGAATTCTCTTGCCTTCTGGACACTAGGATCCAAAAAAGTACAAACTTTTTTAAACACAGTTTTGGATTTTTGGAATGGAAATCGGTTTGTTTTGATTATGGATTTCTTCTCCTGATTTTCTGCGTAAATGTAGGACGCCGCGGGAGGATTTTAAAATTTCAAAATTTTTCAACCCTTCTCACTCAAATTCTAATTCACATTTATGGAAAATTCTCCCAACACTCATCTGCGCGCACCATGCACACCTTTCGCTATTCAAATTGTATACTTCGTTATCATCAAGGATACTCTAATTTTGGATTCAAGACCCTTCGCTCTTTTTTGAGGATTCTTCTTCGGATATCCAATCATTTCACAAAAAAAAAAAAAAAAAAAAAAAAAAACAGGAATGGAAAAGGGACTTCCTCGATGCATTGTTGGATGATTTCCAGGATCATATTCACTTTCAAGTTGCATGCATGTGTGTAATAATTGTAGGTGGTGGTTCAGTCGAGTGGTATGTTTCTTTGTTTCATTTTCTCATTTTATTGATATTCTAATTGATAATTTCTTATTAGCAACATACATAATGTATATTGGTTTTATTTAACAAAATTATTTTAAAATTTTATATACATTAACTAAAGCGCAGAATATAAATAAGAAAAAAAAAATATATTTGTTGATGCATGATTGTAAGAAAAAAAGGTATGTGTATACTTCTTCATAAAAGCCAAGTTTTGTGTTATAGTCATTCATTCATAATTGCTCAATGTTTGAACAAAAACATTAAAAACAAATATATAACTACTAAAGCTTGATAATAGATATTTTTTGTGTTGAGTGTTTTTTTTTTTTAATAAAATCAAGAAATTATGATTCAACAAATAAATAAAATAAGAATAGAATAGATGTATTTGTTTTTATATTTTATGTTATGGTCTTTCAGAAACTCAAATTTGTCGAGAAATTAACCCTCGAGATGAAGATTGTCCAGCAAATTAGTACAAAATAAAATTAATTCAAAAATCATACAGGGCTCGTGTTAAGATTATAAAAGTAACAACAAGAAAAACGAAACTCAAGAAGACGATAGTCACGACAACGTGATTATGATAACCAACAATTGATTCAGAAAAACTTTACCAGATTAAATAAAAAAAACTTATCTTTTAGAGCTGTCGAAGAATTGGCTTTAGTAAACAAGTTTCAAGTCTGGTATTTATAAAGTCTCAATTCATACTTTATAATATTTTTCAATCGCTGGTTTTTTTTTCTTTTGATAGTGACGATGAGTGTGAAGATGAAGAAAGAAAATAATTACACTAGTGGAGTAGTTAAGATATCCATAAAACTCAACGAGTAATGTAAGTAAACAGAAAGATATTCACCCTTATTAAAGCAGGCGTTTTATTTATACGACAAATGTCGCTTCATGAAATTGGTATTACGAAAGTCGTTTTGGAGTCGTTTTACTTGGTGTTACGTCAGTCTGGCGTTAAGTGGAATGTAAATTTTGTTCGACAAAAATGGTATTATAGCTGCTGTTTAAGTTCAATAATTCGACTAGCAAAACGACACTTTTTGGCGTTCGTAAATTTTCAAACGCCTTGTGTAAAAGTTGAATAAAAAATGTTAGTTTTTCAATTGTTTCATTCTTTTTCTTAGTTTTGACTATTTTTAATTACGAAATGGAGAAGTAAGCGAACCCATAACAAACGAAACAACCCGTAAAACTGATGGAACGAAATCCTTCACTGGCAACAAACTTTTGGAGGGCGTTTTAATGAACGAATGATGGGAATCTGCATCAAAGAAAGAAGTGGTCTTTTATCATTGTTATTTATTCTGTTTATTTTTCTCTATGAATTTATCGAACGAAAACATAAGTACATACATATGTGTACATGAAAATCATACTTTCGTCTTGCGGTTCATTCAACAACTAAGCAAAAGTATCCATATTCAGCCTAAACTATATATACATACATAGGTACAATACAGATCTGGAAATGTAAACAAAAAAAAAATGATTCGTTTGAAAGTTTTGCATACTTCGTACCTGGCGAATCTAGTGGCTTTTATTTCGATTGTATTCTTTTCCTTCATCTTATTCTCCATTATCCCCAATTTATCCACTGTTATTTGATTAAACAAACACTTCAACAATTTTTATGTTTGTCCTTTTTAGGAATCAAAAGTTTAAAAGCAAATTATTTTCAGTTTGAAAGAATTAATTTCTATTATGTAAATATCAAACTGTCATTATGTGGGACGTGTGTGGATGGCGTTTAAAGAACGTAATATCGACTCTTAAACGTCAATAAAGTGACTCGACACAAAAGTGACAAATGTCGTTTAAGAAAAACACCTGTTGTTATAAGGGTGACTATATTATCTTTATGTAATATCAACATAATATTTTCTATAAAAAAAAAAAATATCTAGAATTTCCAAATTGAAACTCGAATAACATTACTAGCAAATTGTTTAAAAGTACCTGCGACATTTCGTTGGGTAAATGATAAAAAAAAGTACCTGATATTTTAAATATATACTTTGGGTAGAATTCATGCTCGCGAGGGGGAATAAAATATTTCTGAGAAAATAAACTTCTCTAGATTTTCGGTAGGACCTTTTTCGTAAGAACAAAATTATGATCCAGATGAAGCAGATTTGGATGTAACGTATATTAACACAGATTTTGTTTGGGTTCGATCACAAATAAATCAGCCAAATGATAATTGTCGGGGAAATGTTTGTCTTAAAAAAAAGAAGAAAAAAACTGATTTGGTGTGAGAAGAATTTTACTCTTAGGGGAACCAATCTCCGGGGTGTTACTTTCCAGAAAAAATATTTTAAATAAGAAAAGGTGTGCTATTTGCAGGAAAAATCGAAATGTGAAAAAAGTGCAAAATTAGTCCTTGGTTTTTCTTGGCTACATGAAATTTGGCCCCAATGAAAAATGCCACCAAACGAAAAATGGCCCCAAATTTGGGACTTTTTTTAATAATGAAAAATGATCCCAAACTTATGAAACATGGCCCCAAGCACAAAATGAAATATTGCCCCAAAATTAATATACGAATTAACAACAACAAAAAATTAAAAACGTACAAAAAATGTTTTGCGTCTGTTTGGGAGAGCCTTAAAAGTACCTTGCCTGGCCCGCTTCGCGGGTTCAACGATTTTAACTCCCTTTTTGGGTCCTCTGTCCCGCTCACGCGACTCCGTCGCTCCGCTTAGGGTATGCTCAGTCGCCTGGCAGGCGCCTATGTTGTCAGTCGGTCTGCTATCAAAGTTTTTGTTGTAAAAGTATTTTGGTTTAAGTATAAAAGTTTGGGGCCATTTTTCATAATGAAGTTTTGCCCCAAAATTAAAAATGAAAAAAGGTCTCAAAACAATGAAAAATGGCCCCAATTTACAAATTTTATCCTATTTTTTGTTTTTGTTGCTTTCCATATAAATTTTTGGGCCATTTTATGTTTGGGGCCATTTTTCATTGGGGCCAAATTTCATGTAGCCGTTTTTCTTATATAAATTTGAAAATATGTGACTTAGGAAACAAATTTGACTTAAATTTGTTTGCTATAAAATTCCCTACAATATGACATCTGGGGCCGAATCGTGTCCTCCGTGAACGAGTAGCTCGTTTACAAAATGTGGTAGTTTGGGATCATGATTTACGTGAACATATGTTCGTAAACGTAAGGCAAACGAATTTTGGCATTATATCCTACGTGAACGAGTGCGCGATCGTGTATGTTCACTCGATTTGTCACCCGTCAAGTCTGGAGTTAACGGAATTATATTTTAGTTGAATTTATTTTTGAAGAATGTTAGTAAAAATTTCATTTTTGAATAAAATAATATATTTAAAGCCTAGTTTTTCAGTGTTGGTTTAAGCCCAAGTTAGTTAACTCTGGAAATAGATCTATCTACAGTTACGTCAGGAAGCTGTTTTTAATTGATGATGAATGCAGATGACAAAACACGGATGATAAAATATGATAAACATTTTTTGAAATCATCCAAAGTTAACTCAAAAAAAATGGAAAAACTGGCACTTAGAATTTAAATTTACATAAATTATCGAATGACAAATTACAAAAAAATAAATCTGGCCCAAAAGTATATTTTGGGGGAGTATATGAGGGAGTATCCTTATTTGGACAAAGATCTTCTGCTAAATACATGTTAGGGTAAATCCACTGCCATTAAAATGTGGGAGAGCTTAAGTAGGAAACTCAATGCAGCTGGGCCACCAAAAAAAAAAGCCAAGCTTTGCAAAAAAGGGTAAAAATTGAATTTGTGTTAATTTGATTGATATAAAATCTTACTTTAAGGTATTTGCAGATCAAAAGTTTCAAGCAAAAAAGAAGCTTTCCTTAAACAAAGCTTCGAAAACCAAGACTCGAGGTGGTCCTCACGAGGAAAAGCAACTTTCAGAAGAAGAGCTACTTTTAGTTGAAGCTCCTGGACTGGAAGGAGCGGTTGAAAGTCTCGCAGTTGTGAAAACGTTTGGAAATTTCCAAGTTAACGATGTCCCAAATAAAACGTCAACCTCAGAGAACCCGCAGATCAAATTTACTTCAACCCCGGAGAACCTAACTGCAAAATGTTCTCTTCACTACGTTGTGTGTTTTAAGATAATTATTTAAACAGCAAATGTGATCAAAACAAAGAAAATGAACAATCGACATAAGTGAAGTTTGCAAAAACTTATTTGTTTACGAACGAATTTTTCATTTAATTCATTCATACTTTCATCCGAACTTAAAAATTCAAATCAAAACAAATAAAATGACAATATGGGTGCGTTCAGAACTTGATTCACTTATTTTTTCATTTTATAGATTACGTTCCGTCAGCTAACGTAGGTCGCGATCCCAATACGTTCACTCGATTGACGAGTGTCGTAATTTTGATTTGCTCGATCGCTCATCCGCACACGGAGGACGCGGTACGGCCCCTGTTTTAGGCTAAGTGCATATTGAAGCGCGTTCGACGCGAGTGACGCGACACAGCACGGCACGAGTTTTTGTAAACAGTATAAATCAATATAACGACGCATATTGATTGAGCGGCACGACATGACCTGACGCGCGTTTTACGAAACGAGATTATGTCGATTTTCTTTGTATATTTGTTTTTTTCTGTCTTCCTTCAGTCTTCCTTCAGTCTTCTGAAGACTTCTATTTATACGATGGAGCTCGTATTTCATCTCGTACATCTTAGAACACAAATCACTAAAAAGCTTTTCAAAAACTTCGTTTTGCTTTTGAAGCATTTGAACTGGATTGTCCTTCCTTGTTCTGTTTTGACTTCGTTCAGACCGCTGTTCCTGCTCTTCATCTTCATTAAAAGAAGTCATGGATATGTTGTTGGATGCTGATGCCGTCTCTGGCACGTCAGGTTCCTCAGGACGTATTTGATTTAGGCCAAATAAAATGCCCTGGCCCTGATTCCACTTACAGACTGGCTTAGCGAGAGCGAGGTAATTCGCACGATGGCTTGCTGAAATTCTGTGACATCAATTGAATTGTTCTCATTGAAACCCGACTGCTTCCTTTTGGTTTCATTTTCAACCAACTTCTTTTTCATTTTGTTTTTGAAATCAGCGCAGACCTTGAACACAAACATTTTGTATCTTCAAATTCACTAATTTTGTTTACTTACCTTTTTCCATGTAGCGCCGTCTTTGGATGGAGACTCATAGCTATTGAGCTTCACGGCAGCATCTCTCCCAAACCCGTAATTATCTGTACGGTTTACAGAGACACCCTTAGCTACCTCCGGATTCTCCTCCATTAACTCATAATCAGGACTTCTTTTTGTTATCTGTTGGTCCAGTTTGAATGCCCTTTATAAAATAACAAAAAAAAAAACTCGTGAACATAACATATTTTATTTAATTATCTTATTAAAATTGTTTAAACTTACATGTTTGTTTAGCTATTCACCAGGAAAAAATTGAACGACACAAAAATGACATTAATTCAAATCATTCGAAGTCAAAGTTTGCTTATGCCGTTTTCCTTTGGACGTCCGGAAGCGTCCAGAAGCGTCCGGAAGTCTTCTGAAACCATTCCATTGGAACAAAAAGTACGCTTGTGACGATTCTGAGGAGACAAATTCGATTCTCAAGAAGCACTAATACATTCAAACTCAAACGTCACAACAAACTGCAATGTACTTTATGTTTTTTTTAACTTTTCATTTTAATTTAATTTGCATCCAAAACCAAAGGTTTTGGTAAATTTTTATAAACAAATAAAGAAAAAATCTTCGGAGTTGATACACTCGTGTTTTACATTTCACTTTTTTGTGGTAGCAAATAATTTTTATTTGAAGATTCACCTGTTTACAGATACCATTCCGCAGAATTGAGTAGATACACTGTTCCATTGGATTTCAGAATGAGTGAAAGCTTGAGTGAAACCAAAGGAAAACAGCACTAGTTTTCGAAAATAAATGAACTTTCGATTGATTCTATGAACTTTCGAATCGATCGAATCTCAAAATGCAATTTTCTCGAATTCGACTAACTTTCGATCGAACGCGAATCTCAAAATAAGCATGAGCAACTTACTGCAAATCGGGAATAAATTCCGCTTACAATTTTTGTCCGGAGGTTATCGGAACAAAATTCTTCTGAATCTGTCAAAATATCACTCAATTATTATCGAATTGCAACGTATAACGCTGGACTGCATTAAAGAGTGTCGGAGAAATGTTCCAAACGGCTGTTAGGAAGCAAAATTCCTTCGATTGAGATCAAATCCGAGAATTTTCCGTTTCGACGGATACCTCGCTAGGGCCGTATATAGCCGTATTTTACTATCACAAATTATATTATACATATGTATATGTAGATCAGTGTTTCCCAAACTTTTGACATTTGTGTATTGGTCTCGGAACACTAACTACTATCGTTAAGGAATTTGTATTTGTAACAGTCAAAATATGTATACTACTTTTTTTAGTACACAAACAAAATAATAAACAAAAAATAAATTCGTTCTCCTCTTGTGAATTTTAATTATTATTGGCCGATTGGCCCTGTTTAAAAATTCATAAACATTCTAACAAATATCGGGTTTTTCAATAAGAGCGCTACAAAATAAATAAAACAAAAACGGTTTTGGATATCAATGCAATTCTTTATTCCTGTGAAAGTACGTTCGATGCCATTATGTATGGAACTCGATTTCTTTTGCATGGCGTGGTGGCACGCTTGCAGAAGTCCAGATGCTGAACCCAATTTTCGACGATTTTCAAGCATAAATCGGCCGATACTGCTGCAATTTCACGTTCGATATTCGTACGAAGTTCATCAATCGTCGCGGGCTTGTTGGCATAGACCATAGTTTTGACCTAGCTCCACAGGAAATATTCTAACGGCGTCAAATCACACGACCGAGGCGGCCAAGCGACTGGACCATTTCGTGAGATAACACGTTCTCCAAACTTGGTTTCCAATAAATTGATTGTGACATTCGCTGTGTGGCTTGTGGTGCCGTCCTGTTGGAACCACATGTCCTCCAAGTCCATATCATCCAATTGGGGCCACAGTAACGTGCCGGTCTTGATCATCACGGAAGAAGTACGGCCCATAAACCACACCAAACTGTAATTTTTTCGGGATGCAATGATGACTCTTGGAGTACGTGTGGATTGCTGCCTGACCAATACCGCATATTTTGTTTATTGACGAAGCGCATTCAGCCAGAAATAAGCCTCATCGCAGAAGATGATTTTTCGATGAAAATCCGAATCATTTTCAAGTTGTTGCTTAGCCCAATTCACGAACATACGACGCTTCTGGTGGTCAAGCAGCTTCAGTTCTTGCGTCAAGATAATCTTGTAAGGATGTAGGCCAAGATCTCTTCGCAAAATTCGCCACAACGACGCCACAACGACGCCACAGAGATGCCCAACGCTTGAGAACGACGTGTGAGAGACACATTTGGGCTTCCTGCAACTGAAGCCTCAGCGGCAGCAACATTCTCGACACTACGGGCACTTCTTTGTCTCACTGGCACGGGAACATTTTGTACTGTGCCTGTGGATTCAAATTTGTCCACTAGACGCTCAATTGTTGTTCTGCTAGGACGATTATGACGACCATAAATTGGACGTAGCGCTCTTAACGTTGAAGCCACTGACTCCGAATTTCGGTAGTAAATTTTAATAATTTCGACTCGTTGTTGGCTCGTATATCTTTCCATCATAAAATGGCAAACCTTACTGAAGAGAAATGTCAAAAGAGCGGCAAGAAATATGGCGTCGTTTGCTGTCCCTGTTGCTCTACTTTTGTAGTGTCCCTGTTGAAAAATCATTTAGGTAGTCAAAATTTGCTGGCAAACTCAGAGAAAAATATAACATTTTTGAGAATTTTCAAGTTACCAACGACGAAACAGAAATAAACTTGAATAAGCATAAATAATATAAGATGGAAAAGACATGATATATCATGTATTTGAAAATGATATATCTATCTACTGTTACAAGGTTGATGTTGATGAAGTTAACTCCTTATGTTTATTTCTTGAGAATCCGTCTAAAGCTATTTCCAAAGATTCTCGTTCTGGCATAGATTGTATTGAAACGTATAACTCATCCATTCAATAACAAATGCATTCATAAAAACTACCTAAGCAATAGGAAAAAGGTAAATATTTGTCTATATTTATAATCGAAAACAAGTAAGCTTCTTGCTGCAACGATCGGCCAAAGTCAGGTGCAGTGCGTTACTCCACAAATCGCTTTCCGGACCCCCAGGGGTACGCGCACCCACTTCTGGAAACACTGACATAGATCAACGAAAAACAACAACATTACGGGATCCGATTGAGTTTCATGATCCTAAAATGAGTTCCTACTCTGGCTGAAAGAAGGCTTTCTTATATCCGATAGAGTATTGAAAAGAAAAAAATACAACAGAAATTATCAGCCCTTGTGTGAGTTTCACCCGGAAAACATTTCGCTCGAAAATGTTTTCTTCGCCACGATTTCTAAAACCTATAATGAGTTTCACCCTCTATTTTACAACAAGTGTGGCCTCGTTTGCCACCAAAAATTACACACAATGAGGGAAGAGTGAAATGTAATTTTTCCGGGCGGATTTTCTTCACGCGGAACTCACAATAGGGTTGTATGTGTAATTATGTACATATGTACACTACTATAAGCTTGCATCAAATGATGACAAACTTCAAACAAATCAGATTCAAGAAAATTATTGATCTTTTTTCGATTGCGTATTAGCATCTCAGAAAAGCATTGGTGCATTCATTATTTGACGCAGTGCACTTTCGTTGGCCCTTTTGGCGATATTTTTGGGTGCACTTTGTGACACATTTGGTGGTATTATTGGCGAAATCTATAAAAATGAAGTGTTTGTAACTATAAAGCCGACACCACACCTTCCTAGTGGGTTGTGCTGTGCAGTGTGTCGCTATCGCTGTATTTCATATCTGGAGAACCACATGTCTTGATTACTGTGTGGCTTATAAAATATATGAAACGAAATGGACATACCATTCCACAACACAACATACAGGTGTGGTCTGTGGTTCCGGCTTAAGTAGAGCTAACTTCATGGTGTCTACTTTTTGCGTAAATATCGTTTCAAGAAGAAATACACTGCTTTGCATAAGTATAAACGCACCTGTAAAAATGCATTTTATAGAAACTGGAAATGGAAGCGACACCTTACTATTTTTTTATTTAATGGCATCAGTAAACAAGTGAATTGAGCTAAAAAAAAGTCCCGTTATTTTCCCTAGCGTTGTTTAGAAAATAAAAACAAATTTTTTCGTATTGCAGAAGTATAAACGCACTATGCAAGTCTCATTTAAGCTTCACTTAATTGTGAGTTTCGAGATGACAAACAGCGAAGCCGCGTGGTAGGTATACATTTAAGCGATACGGAAAATGCCAAAATTCAAGACTTTCGTTCAAGTATCCTAAGATGTAGGGCTGTTCTTAGGAAAGTTTCAAGATCGGGTCGTTTTTCCTAATTTTAATACAAGATCCAGAATCTTATGGAACGAAAATAAGACCCGGGGGTCCTCAGATGCTGACACGTCGCGATAGCCGAATAACCAATGTTGCATCTAATTCGGTGCATTTTTTGAGGGAAATTCGTTACAAATTGGGGTTAGGCGCTTCATTTTCGACGGTTTTTCGGCGCCAGCTCCAAATTTGACAACAGCCCACAAACAAAAAATATTGGAACTTTTCCGTCAAAACATGGACCGCGATTGGAAAAGCGTAAGTAAAATTTTATTATTTAACGCTTTAACCGGGTCTTATTTTCGTTCCATAAGATTCTGGATCTTGTATTAAAATTGGGAAAAACGACCCGATCTCGAAATTTTCCTAAGAATAGCCCTACATCTTAGGATACTTTAACGAAAGTCTTGAATTTTGGTATTTTCCGTATCGCTTAAATGTATACCACGTGGCTGCGCTGTTTGTCATCTCGAAACTCACAATTAAATGAAGCTTAAATGAGATTTGCATAGTGCGTTTATACTTCTGCAATACGAAAAAATCTGTTTTTATTTTCTAAACAACGCTAGGGAAAATAACAGGACTTTTTTTTAAGCTCAATTCACTTGTTTACTGATGCCATTAAATAAAAAAATAGTAAGGTGTCGCTTCCATTTCCAGTTTTCTATAAAATGCCTTTTTACAGGTGCGTTTATACTTATGCAAAGCACTGTATTTCCGTTGCAGTATAATTTAAAACCTAAACAATTAGCTTTTGTTACGATTCCACTAAAACATAAGAATAGTCAATGGGAGCCATAAAGTGTCCATCTAAAAAGAATAATAGTTAGAACTTTAAGGGCATATTGTTTCTTACGACAAACAAAATATTGTTTGCCAAGTTTCGTCACCATACCGTTAGAACTTGGTAATATTATGCTAGTTTCACTGAGAATTAAGCCATCATTTTGTAAAAAGGAATATAACTTTATTTAGGCAAGTTGTATTGTATTTATTTGGATTGCATACGATTGGACATTAAAAACTACCCTAAAGACAAATATGTATATAGTGGTTTGATATACTTCCACCGTTGCCACCTTGGCAACACTTCTTAAAAGTAAATGTAGGATGTTGACTTTTAGTTTACTAAAGCTCATCCCGACAGGATGAAGTGCAAGGTTGTTGGCCTTAACGCCCTAACTATACCTAATGTAGACACTTCTTTTCGACGCACTTTCAACTTATGAACAACCACTTGCAGCAGTGTATTTAATTGCATCAAAACGAAATCATTATTAAAGTCGTTTTTTAAATGAAGTAATAAAACAATAAATTTCATTTATTTTGTCGGCAATTTTCAAAGCAATATAATCAAGAAAACTTTTATTTAAATGAATTGAATGTCACGCTGAATATTAATATTATAGACGTTACTTCATGTTGCCACAATACCATTATGCAAATTTTCTTTGATTACCACCCACTTACGACACAAAACCCTACTATTTGATTTTAAATTTCCATACGATTGGCTCCACTGATCTTGATTCTAGATATTCGCCTTAAGTTATCATAAATACTTCAGAAACAATTAACAAGTGATTTGAAATCTGAATTAAAAATTATTACTTAAAACCTGTTGACAGTCTTATGGTCATAGTGAATGTAGATATATTGTAAGTTAGGGCACTTATCAACTAGTTGCGAAAATTAATGAAGCTAAGTTTGATTTATGATTTGATATTGAATTATAACACTGTTTTTTTTTACATTTGTATTTAATAATGTGTATATTTATTGCGTATCATTATAACCTTTAGAATGCTTACATTGGCAAATCATGTACATATGTTTGCATTCATTCATATAATATTTGTATTGTCGTTTCAGGGGGCTTATAACGTTAAACGATAACGATCAAACGATATCGTTTTGGCAATAGCTATCCCTATGATATAAGTAGAAAAAGAAAGGGACAGGCATCACCAAAACGATATCGTTTGACGTTAAGGCCTCAGTTTTAAGCCCAGTCGGCAGGGGTTTCTTTTTATAAAAATGTACTGATCAAGTTTAATGACATTTTCACTGTTGCAAATTGAAAATACTTGAATATTTATCTACTGACCCTGCTCTATTAGGCCATATTTTTTTAAATTTCTTGCGAATTTGTTTTTTTTTCAATTTAAAATGAGCGACTACAGCACAACCGATCCTTCCATTAACTGAAACCACAACTTTAACCGCTTATTCACTATCAGCTTGTAACCTCTCCGAATTTCAAATCTTTACGGATTGATAGACAGTTATATCAACTCAGTTTTGCATTTTGAGCATGCTCCCCATACAACCGGCCCCAGTGTATCGTGTCTGACGTGATGTATATCGATCTAGAGCCTAAACGGTTAAACGGATTTGCTTCAAATTTGGTGTGAAGCATTTTTATGTGATTTCGTAGAGGAGAATTTGAAGTTTTTGTTTTATCTTATCTAGAACAGGTAGCTGGCATACAACGATTTCGGTTTTATCAAGTTTTCTCAAAAACAACTCCAACGTTTTTAATTAAACAACAAAACATTTTCGTACATATTATTCTAAACAAATAACTGCATACTAGGTTCTTGCCGATAACGGAAGTAAAGTTTTATGAATTTTTTTTTTGGGATATTACGGATTGTGTCTCCTCATTGGCTTTGTTGATTTTGTAACAATTTTGCAATTTGGTGTTAAATATAAACATATATTTTGTATTAAATTACAAAAATTCATAATTGTTATTTTAACTTGTTTATATTATCTTCTTCCTAATGCTAGGTTTCCACTTGTCATTGAAAAGACGCAAATTGACAAACTTTCCAGGACAGGGTGGCCTTTACCAACACAAAAAGCAAAGAAAGTAGTAGTAGCGAGCAAGTTTAACTCACCCTGTCTTGGAAAGTATGTCAATTTGCGTCTTTTCAATGACAAGTGGAAACTCACACTGGTGATAACACTTGCAGTTAGGCTGCATAGCTTTCGCTCCGTCATAACATTGAATGTTTTGAATGAATAACAACCACTTGAGTTGGCTACCAACAAGTATTACATTAGGCAGGAATTATAGCTATTTCATGGCCGCCACACCAGTCATCAGATTCCTTTTAGTGGTGCTTAGTCTATGGTTCCGATTTTGATTTATTAATTATTTTGCCGTCAACTGGAGTTGAACCTACGCCAAGCTACCTCAGAGGCCGATGATTGGTGTGGCGGACATGAAATAGCTATAATTCCTGCCTTATGTAATACTTGGTGGTAGCCAACTCAAGTGGTTGTTATTCATTCAAAACCTTCAATGTTAATATGAATGAGCGAAAGCTATGCAGCCTAACTGCAAGTGTTATCACAAGAAACCATACCTTTGAACAGCACTTTAATTTAATTCTTAGTTAGGCTCTCAAGAACCAATGTAAAACATTCGCTAACGACAGTTTTTTTTTTTGTTATTAAGCATTGTGTATATTTCAGTTTTGATCGTTCGTTTTCGCATGAGCTGTGTACTGTGGAACGATAAAACGGCAAAAATAAAAACCTAATAGAAACCGGATAGCACCGAACGATCCCTCGACACGAATCGGTTTCATTAGGTTTCAAAACGACACGTATTCGGGTCTAGGGCACACAAAGTAAACGTAGCGTTCACAGATATTCGGTTTGGTTTCGGTTTTTCTGAAGTTTTTTTTAATACATTTTATTTAATTTTAATTATTAGTGAGTACAAACCGAATATGAACCGTCTGTGTGTGAAGGGGTCTAGACGGAAACTGAAGTCGAACCGAATACAGACCGAACCGATGAAACCGAATATGTGTGAAACGAGCCTTAATCTTTGAGCAATTTTAAGAGAAAATATCAACTTATCTTCGAAACTAAGAACAAAGAAGAATTTTTGTCCGTTTAGGTGCATAGCATTAGCATACCTATTTTATTATATATCATACGAAGCGTAAAACGCACTTTGTATATTTATTTGGTATCGGTATTAAATAAAAGGCGACTCATTATTTTTTCGAATGGACGTAAAAACTAAAAATGATGGTTCATAGAGCCAGTTTTTCAGTGTGCGATTAAAGTTAAACCGGTAAACCTGGCAAGTTTGCCGGGTTAACTCTGGATTAACTCAACGAATACTTTTTCATCCACTAAAAATTCACTAAAAATATGGTTCTTGTGTTAACTGAAGAACAATTTTCGACCAGAGTTAGCTAATTCAGGTTTAACTCATTAAATTGAAATTCATTCATTTAACGATTTTAAATGACGTTTCATTGGTCGGATTCAACGCATCAAAATTTTCAGTACTTTATTTTCAGATGGAGCTTCTGATTGGCCAGCTGTCATAAAAAGTTAGCTGACATCCAGTTACGTTAAGTGAAATATACGTTTCATCTGAATTTTCAGCAAGAAATTCCCAACTGAAAATTCAGCTGACAGCTTTTCTATAAAAAAAAGGCTCTCCATACAAAACTGACATTTCATGTAATTTTACGTTCAACGACAAAAAATTAAGTACTTTATTTTCAGCAGTTGTCAAAATTTGCATTGAATGCGCCCATTTATTTACTAATGCCGTTTTCCTTTGGACGTCCGGAAGTCTTCTGAAACCATTCCATTGGCAGAAAAAGTACGCTTCTGACGATTCTGAGAAGAGAAATTCGATTGTTGATTTAAAATCAGAATCCACTCAAGAAGCACTAATACATTTAAAATCAAATGTAAAAAAAACTCAATCAAGTGTTTTGACAGCAAATTGTGAGAGATGAACAAAAATTGTTGAGATGTTTATGGATGTTGGACGAAAAAACATCGATGATTCAACATCGATGTTAAATTATAAATTTATTAAAGCTTTCAATAGCCGTGTTTTTTTGCAGGTTCAGATAAAATTGTCGAAAAGAACGAAATGTAGACTTAGGAAAGTCATTGAAGCAAAAATGACCAGCACTATCACGAAATTCAGAAATCGTCGTCACTAACCTTTCAGCTTTTGGAAAAACATGCAAAAAAATACATTTAAATAAAAAGAAACATCGTATAGAAAATTATTCCGATCAGTAATGAAACAAAAAAATGTGAAAAACTTAATTTTAAAACAAAATTAATTTAAAAAACAATGGTCGTCCTTTTTTTATGTTTATAAATCATATTTTCATTCGTTGGTTCAGATATTCTGACGTTTTTCATACAAACTATCGATAACAAAATAGCAATTTGAACTGGCAGTACTTTTTCTATCTGAACTTAAGTTAAGAACCGATAATTATCTGGACTTAGCTAAGTTCATATGAACTTCAGTTGTTTTTGTATTTTACATGTAAATTCCTTAGTTCAGATGTTGTTTTTTCGTCAAATTCTATCTGAACCTGCAAAAAAACACGGCCAATGCTTTTGAAGTATTAAAACCATCGATGTTCATAAAGCTAAGGCACTAATTACATATGATTTTTTATTTAAACTACTTTTTAGATGTTTATTCATGCTAAATAATTTAATATAGATTTTCAAACATTAATATCATCGATTTTCAGAAAGCTCAGGTACCGTTCACACATGATTTTTTGTACATACGACTTGTTAGATGTTCATTCATGCTAAATAGTTAAAGATCGATTTTCAAACATTAAAATCAGCGAAATAGAAGACATCATGGCAACTTGTTCGATATACTTTTTGTATAGAAAATTTGGCCTGGATCTTAATATTTTGAACTTATCGATGTTATAGAACAAAATAACGTTCAAGAACATTGTTTTAATTTTCAAAACAATGAAGGTATTTTGTATTTGTAATGTATTGCATTTATATGTTGAAAAAAAATTTATTAAAAACATCGATGTTAAAAAAAAATTCGGTGTTTCTGATTCGATAATTTTTGACATCGAAATTGGTTTTTCGATGTTGACTTATCGATGTTAACATCGATGATTTTTCAATATCGCCCATCCTTAACACCACGTCTTTTGGCGATTCACCATTACAAAATTATAAAACGTCAGAATTTAGCGGGAGCATTACAAACTGTTCCATTGGATTTCAGAATGAGTTGAACCTTAAGTGAAACCAATGGAAAACGGCATAATTGTTTAAATTTAAAATCTGTTTTAGCTAAAACGATAAAATTCATTTTTAGAGGATTAAAGAACTGTTTCTTTTTATTCAATCTCAATTAGCGTTGAAAGTGAATTTTTAGTTTGATTATTTTTTTTGTAATCATCATAAAGTGCGATGTGGAAAACAAAAGCCCACATAAATTTAAATTTGTTTTGATGCACTAAATACCAACTACCATATAGTATTTCTTTTTTTTGAAATTCTCCAATTAAAAAGTGGAAATATAGTTTTGCAATTATTTTTGATTCGAATATCTCGCAAAATATATTTATGCGTTTAAAATATCTAAAAAATATTAAAAAAAAAATAGATTTTAAAACTAAACAAAATTTTGTGTGATATAATTTTAAACAAATTCAGGGGCCCTACTACGTAACTTTATTCTACTTTTCGAAAGTTGTCTTAAATTCTTATTTAAAGTGGTACTATGCAATAAATTAGGAAAAAACGTTAGTATACTTGAGACTTTTTGCCACAGAATCTCCAATAACCGCTGTTTTATTTAAGTTTTAAGGTACAGTTGACATTTTGCGAACCTTTTTATTATAGAATCGAGTTACATAGTTGGGCCCCTTTAAATTTGAGTTTTTGGTGCTTGTATTTCGGCCAGTGTGCGATACTAGCTTTATTTATAGCGATTTTAGTTAAAACGACACAGTCCAGTTTTTAATAAGCTGTGAATAAATTGGCCCCTCCTCACCTTTAGTTTGGTACCATTTTTATTGATGTAGGTACGCTCCTCGCCCAAAAGTGCCTCATCTTCTTTGCCTATGTTTTACAAAATTCTCTAGGTTTTTGTGTATATAACCAGAACCAAAAATCCAAGATCTTCCATGGATTTTTCACCACCGCGAATGTTTTGGGAACTTACCTTGGGGGCTATTTTGGAAAGCGCGGCGGATTTGCATTTTCTTATTCCCAAAGCGCTTTCGCTTTCCATTTTTTGTATGAAAGCGATAGGTTTCTAGTTGAAGGATTGGTGGCGAATTGAAAACAAAAATGCAAAAAAAATTAATTTGCAAATATATCTTCTTAACCTTATCTTTTTAAATCACACTTATTTGGTTCATTTAAATGTTTTATTTTATGACTAATAGCAACAAAATCGAATAAATATACAAACAATTATTTTTTGGCTCAAAATATTAATAAAGAAGTTTCACATCAACAAAAATTCTTCCACGGCCAAGAACAATTGTCATTTTTTTTTTGGAAAAATTGAGAAGTGGAAGTAAGAATGGAATTTATTTTGGAAAAATTGAGAAAGTGGTAATAAAAATGGAAGTGGGCTGGAAATATTTGACATTAAAATAAGAAAACTGGAAGGATCGCTCTCTTCCACTTTCGCTTTTGAGAATAACCTAAAGCGAAGACGGTCGAAATTAAAATATCGCTTTCAATACGATCCGCCGCGCTTTCCAGAATAGGCCCCCTTAATAAGAAAAGGCGTTGTTTAGTATTTCCATCAAATTTTGTCTGGGTTAAGGGTCTATTTTCCCTTGGCTCTACCAACAAGGTAAACAGGAAAACAATTAGGTGCGTCCGTCCTGTATAAGGTTGATTGTCTATTTGTTGCAATTTTTCCAGAAATGTATATGGTGGTGGGGGGTTAATTGCCTCCACTGTGTCTGCGCTTGTTTTTTGAAGCAATTTTATCTTCAAATTTGGGGACTTCAAAATGTGAACAATACGGTCAGTTATTTCATTGAGGATTTTTCTCAGATAAAATAATAAAATAAATAAAAGATAGGTTTTAACACCTTCGTTCTTACTTTAGAGTTTAAGGTTATGGTGAAACTGATTTTTTCGATGGTAGGGTGGACAGCTATTTCGTTGCAGATAGAACTAACATTTTTGGTTCCATATTGACACCTTTTCCTCGACCTATATTTTTGGGAGTTTTTTTTAATCGAAGCAATGCTGAAGTCTATCGCTTCTTGCCTCCGGAAGTACATTATGAACTTACATACATAGTGATAGTATAATAAGAATAAGTAAAAATAAAAAAAATGTACCGTATATAGTTGTGCCAGACAATGATGAATGAAACATGAGATTTGTTTGAAAGCTAATTCAAAACAATAAATAATTCAACTTCATTGCCATCTAAGCTGCAAATCTATAAAAACAAAATAAAAAAGAACATTCCTTAGCACAACTATCATTGATAAATAATGTGAAACATCAATGACTTATTGACTAAAGAAAAATTACAACACAAAATCAGCGGGAATCATTGAACGTCAGGGAAAACTTTCAAAGTGGCTTATGGATGGCGACCATGCTGAGATTTTTCCAATTAACAAATCACCGCCTAACCTGCCAACAACGTCATTATTGCTACCTATATACCCAAGCTGATAAATTAATGAATGGCTACCGCTTCGCCAATGAACGACGCCGCCAACCGACGGACGAGCATGGTTAACCAAAGATGATTTCTACCAACTTTGGACTTGGAATTCAGCATTCACGCACATCTTGAAACCAAACAGTGGCCATAAAGGTTTGGATGCGTATCAATTTTTGTGTTGCAAACCAAGAACGTTCATTTGACAAAGATGGTATAACGTAGATGGTGGGAATTTCTTTCAAGTTGATGCAAGGCGCAGGAAAGTCATTAGAACCTCAAGCATTGGTTATTCTGTATAGTTTATGAGATAGTGTGCTTATTTTGCTGAAAGAATTGGCTGCAGAAAGAATCCCGCTGAAACTTAGATCAAACCACTATTCATATTCAGTTAGTAATGCGCAGTTTCTTGTTGTTTTTTTTACTTCCTGTTTAATTTTTCGTCGTTGATTGTGATGCACTTTGGATGTTACTACTGCTGTGACTTTGCTTCTGCGCAGCTTATGTGTGATTTGGTCGGCTGGGTGTATGAGGCGAATATTTAATTGGATGATGGACTGCAGTAGGTTTATGCAACTGTGCTATCTATCGAGGAAGCAAAGATGCTCGGCGTGGTCGTCGATATTATATTTGTCGATGAGCGTACAACATCGAGGTGTTTGCCCAGCTTGCTTTTTGTAGACAAGGAATATATTTTTCAGCTTGCACAAAAGTAAAGTTATGAGAATTGTGGTTCAGTAGCAAATTTCTTGGAAAATTAATATTGGCACGCCTTCTCTTAGTTTTTTTTTTTTTTTTTTTTTGGAAAATCTGAATTTAAAATTGTTTACACCAACAAAAGACACACTGAAAAGAGCTTTCAGATTTAGGACTGCCTCACTGTTTGCTGAATATGTGCCTTCAAGTCTTAGGTAAGCTTTCTTCTTCTTCTTCCATTTACCGGCGATTGTCATGATCTCGAGGGGGACCACAACTCTCCCAATCAACTGCGTCCCCTAAGGTTCCACTTGCGGGTTGACGTCAGAATTGTCCCATGTCTGAGGCCAAATAAATGCAGGTGTCGTTGAATTTGTTTCATCCAGGAGTTTTTGCGCCTGCATTTCTCCCGCCATAGTGTTGGAACGTCTTGTGCTATTGCCTTTTGAACTGGGTTCTCATGGCATCTTCTTTGTACATGACATAACAGCTAAGTTGGTCATGCTGTATTTTGTCCAGGATGGTATTTTTGACGTGTAGGCTTCGTCGGTATCTCTCGCTTCTTAATCGATCACGCTTTGTTACTCCTGCTGTCATGCGAAGCATCTTCAGTTCAGCTACCGTCAATTTACTCTCATACTTCTTGTACATTGTCCAACATTGTGAACCGTATGTAAGCGCTGGACGAACAACTGCCGTGTAGAGCTTTCCTTTCAGCTTAGGGGGCATTTTTCTATCACAGAAGATGGCACAGTTTTCCCGCCAATTCATCCCCACTACGCCTACGCGATGTTTGATGTCGTCATCACAAAATCCTTTGCTATTGATCATTGATCCAAGATATTTAAACTTTTCGCACTTGGGAAGCACTGTTCCATTCAAATAGATGTCCGGCATAGGCCTGTGTGGATCAGAAAATGGACAGCATAGGTATTCAGTCTTTTTCGAGCTAATGCGGTATCCATTTTCTTCCAGAACATCCACCCATACATCAAGTGCTCGTTGCAAGGACACAGGATCTTCACTTATGATGGCTCGATCGTCAGCAAAGAATAACTGATTCACTTTGGGAGTGAATGACATATATGTGTCGTAAAGCATAATGAAGTTCGAGTAGTTAGTATCAGCTTGGTTTCACTGCCGCCTGAGTTAAGTGAAAGCAAGTTTGATCCCACCATGTTCAGAGCCCTTCAGACGGACATACAGAGCGAGAGCATCATTAAAAAAGGCGCAAGTATTCGATGAACGATTTTTTTTTTTGAAAGGTTATTATGTTTTTTTTTTTTATATAACACGCACGCAAAAGGGGTTATGGCTACCCTTAAAATGTTTTTAACACAGCACGAGCAATTAGGGAAGTAGGAGAGGATTTAGAAGGAGATACCGATGCACATTGGTTTTGAACGATTGCACATCGAAATGGGAGGGGAAAGTCGAGTCAGGTAAAGCATTCCACATTCGTGTGGTGCGACTGAAGAAAGAATCTCTGTACATTACAGTACCTCCGAAGTTGGGCTCAAGGGTGAACTGATGGGCATTCCTAGAAGCGCGAGTATTACAGTTTTTTTAAGGGTAGGAATGCAACTGGCTATTTCACTAGAACACTGATTATAATAATAGCGATCAAATAGAGAAAGACACGAAACATTACGGCGGTGCTCGAGAGATGTAATTGTTTCTGTTATAGATCTTTCGCCTATCAATTTTAAAGCTCTCTTTTGAATTCTGTGCAACAAACTCAAGTGAGTTTTTGGAGCTCCTGCCCAAACATGAGAATTGTACTCAAGTTTTGGACGAATAAAGGCTTTGTAGATCACAGCCAGATCAGAAGGGGAAAAAAACTTCTTGCATCTACGGAGAAAACCTAAACACTAAGCAGCGTTTTTGGCGACATCAAATATGGTCATTCCACATAAGGTGGTCTGTGACACACATAACGAGAACTGAGAGCTGTTCGGTTTCCTCGATTCAAGTGCCGCCCATGGATAGCGGCATTGGGGGTGGGTTTCGCATTAACGACAGGAGACAACATTGAATTTTAGAAGCATTAAATTCTACGCGGTTTTTGATTCCCCATTGGACAATGCTGTCGAGATCAGAATTTAATGAGCTTGTCATACGCTGCCGTTCAAGTTCCACATCCGACGGACATGGATGAGAATCTGTAAACGAATATAAGAAGCTGAGGGTACTATCGTCAGCAAATCAGTTTAATGGATTAGAAGTTTCAGACAAAAGATCATTTATAAAAATAAGGAAGAGAGGCGGAGACAAAACGGAGCCCTGGGGCACACCAGCATTTATTTTGTGGATTTCAGACTTGAAACCGTCAAATACGACTTGTATTGAACGGTCCGAAAGGTTATTTCTAATCCAACGAAGAAGAGGTTCACCGAAACCAAATGCGCGCATTTTCGATAAGAGAGCTTGGTGCCAAACTCTATCAAACGCTTTTGAAATATCAAGTGCAATGATCTTAATTTCTCCAAAACGATGTAAAACTTGTTCCGCTGTTCGGTGAGATATACCATCAGATCACCAGTGGACCTATTGCTACGAAAGCCGTACTGCCGGTCATTAAGAAGCTTTCGTTCCTCAAGATATTTCTTGAGCTGGAAATTAATCAGCGTTTCCATGACCTTGGAAAGATATATTATAAGCAAAATTACACGAAAAGTGACCCCCTTCCTTATCGAAACCTTGGAGCTGCACCTGATATAATTACCTACATAACATTTATGCAATATTTTTTTTTATCACAAAAGCTTGTCTTGACATTCCTTAATTGTATTGTTTTTAGTATCCTATTTCTAAAAAAAAAACAACATATGCTTGATATGAGGTATTAATTTTTAACCAGTCGATGATTATTAATTTTTTTTTCAAATTCGCCCGAAGACACGGTATTATCATTTTTAAATCAGTTGAATAAGTAAAGAAACAATGAAAGTTAATTGACTAACGCATGTAAGGTGGAAATTAAGGTTCCCCAAAATAACATTATAGCTGATAACAAAAGCCACATAAACCGTATAAAAAGATCATCCAGAGCGTTTTATTGCTCATAAAGTTTCACATTAAGTTTCAAATAAGAACTTTCATTCCTTTAATTTGGGCGTCATGAAGGGTATGTCAAAATAAATAAAATAAATTTAAGTTCTTATAAAATAGCATTTATTAATAACTCACTTTGCAGTTTCAGTGCTCTTGTTGGTCCTCATGGCCGCTGTATTAGTTTATGCTAAGCCAAATGAGAAAATTGACGCTAGAGCTGGATTTGTTGTTCCAACAATTCCAACTGCAGCACCAACTCCACCAACGTCATCGGGTGGTGGTGGAGGTGGAGGTGGAGGAATTGAAGGAGGTCCACCAACTCCAAAAGCAACAGCAGCTACCCCGAAAGTTGTTACCAGTCGTACAACAAGAGGTAGATAAACGGCAGACAGTTTTAATTCAAAATTGACGGCATTTCTAAACGATTAACACTGAATAAAATGTTTAAGCAATAATTAAACTTATGTATATTTATAACTACTTTGTAGATGTACTAACAGTCCCATACATTAGAAAAAGTTTATTTTTTGTCGAAAATAGTTCTAATGATTTTCTGTGCCGAAACAGTTGCTTACGGCGCGGCGCGCGCGGCGTAAACTGTCATATAAAGTTAGTTTTTTTCTGTAGATTTTCGACATCATCGTTAACGGATGTACCGAATTCACTACAAAATTTTCATTGAAGTTATTTTAAGGTTGAAATATGATTGTGTAAGGGAACGTTGTCATGTACTTGACAAGCCCTTGTTGGATTTCAGTACCAAAAACTTAGACGAGGTAAACTTTTCAAGCACTCGTGAAGCGCTCCCTAGTAAAAACTTGTTGAACTTGTGTCGGTACCCCATAAGTGGTACTCCATAAGCACCATGTAATTTTAGTATCAAACGACACTTTTTTCTTTCTTTCCTTTGTCTTTATATAACACTTTTTCCTATGAATGTGAGACATCTGTATATTATAGGATTTTTCCCACATCATTATAGGATTTGTCCCACATAAGTCAACCTTTTTTTTTGACTGACGATTCAAAAGGGTTCATAATCGCCAAGGCCCTTGTTCTAGCCTTTGGTAACCCTTGCTAGCCCCTTGCCAAAAACTATGTAAAACTCTTTAGTGGCTTGTCGAAAACTAGATTGTTTCTCTGCAAAAAACAAACAAAACTTGATTTTTTTAAATCAAACACCTTGGGGTAATCCAATTCGAATGTTAATTCTGTCCGCAAGTCGTTTCCGATTCGAATTCGAAATGACATTCTTTGACTTTCGAATGGTGCTGAAATGTTACAAGCAAACCTTTGCATCGAATTTCGAATAAATGTTTAGACATTCGTGCTGTTAATGTTAAAAATAATAAATGACATTTAACAAAATCAAGTGCATAAGGTTTTTTGTTTGTTATTATTTAATTTAAATTTGTTGTTTATAATTTTATTTGTTCATAATGGATATGGATTCAATTGCATTCTGTTTGTTTAAGAAGATGGGGGTGAAGAAAGAATTCAAAGGAAAATAATAAGGGACATTGTAATAAAAATAGTGGGCGCTGCTGCCCTGCTGCATTCAAATCGGCTTCTAGATGACTGGTAGTTTTTATATATCCTTTTGTTAAATCATGGTGGGAACACGTATAAAACAAGAAATACAAACAGATTCTATATTTAAGGCTATTGAATATACCTTTTCAGGCGCGAACGCAGTGGGGCGGGTTTGGGGCAAACGCCCTCCCCCGAAATGTCCGTAAGAATATTAAAAAAAAATATAACCTAACAATGTAAAGATATTTAAAATATGTCTTAAAAATGAAATAGTTATAAAGCTTTAGCTTGTAAATTCAATATTCAGGTAGGTACGATATTATGAGGCGTCCAGAATAGCAATCGTCTAAGTACACCATTAAATTGATGGTTAGTAAATACGTTTATGGCGTATTGGGCTATGATATTTTAATTTTTTAAGTACACTAGAAAGAAAATAATTAAAAATAAATTTTATTCTGGTGTTATTGCTAGAGGCATGGACCGATTTGGTTCGAAATTGGCATTCGAGGCTTAAGGAGAGATTCGAAGTTTTCCTTCCTTCAATCTAGAGTGGGAAGCTGCCATACAACGAACTTTCCCTAAAAAAACTCTACAAATTTCGATTAAACTTCGTTTATGTAATAATTAAAGTAATTTTAATTAAATTGTACAATACAATTGACACAATGGAAACAGGGATTTGACGTTTATTTGTTGTTGAATTTATGGGTTATTCCCGGATATCACTAAGATTATTTTGCACACAGGTCCTTATAAGAAATTGGTACATACTTATCATATTTAAAAAAAAACATAAATAAGAGAATAAATAAATTATTGGTACTTTTTAATTCAATAACACTTTTTCATACAAATTCAAATACATACCAACATACTGTAGCATTTGTATAACAAAATTTATAATTTTGTATGTCTGAAATTCGATCCATTCGTGCATTTTATTTAAAAGAAAAAAAAAAATGTTTTTAACAGTACATTCCAAAGACCTGTTTTTTGTATGAAACAGCTTCACCAATTTTATTTAAATTTGTATGTTGTAGACTCCCCTGGAAAGTGTTAGTAGCATCACGTACCAACATTTTACAGTGAAACCTCCTTCAGGCGGACAACCACGGTGTAATGTGACAACACTTTTGTCCTTTTTAGCAAGTTGTCCTTTTGAGTGACAAAATTAATAAATTGTATGAATGTTCGTTTACTCTGAATTTCTTTGATTTTCTTTTCATTTTATTCCATAATTCCGTCAATTCTATTTTTGTATATAAATTTTGAAATTCCATTTCAATATCAATTTATTTCAATTTCATTTATTAAGCTTGAATAAAATGCACATAAATTCAGAGAAAAGAAACGGACTTAGTATTTGTATTGATATTGTATTGATTGAGAGTGCACGTTTTGAATTAAGAAAAAAGATATTAAAAAGTATTGCTGAAAAGATGGGCAAAAAAATCACAAATAACAAAAAGTTTCTGTCCGCCTAAGAGGTTTAAAATTAATAAATTACGTGTCCTATCAACGGAAAATCTTCATAATGGAACATAAAATGTATGGAATTTATATCCGAAATCCACGGTCGTGAGAATTTTTCCGTTTAAAAGATCTGTCCGTTCAAGGGAGCTGTCCGCTATATAAGGTTTCACTATATTTGATTTAAAACAAAAATATTTTACGTACATTTTGATAAATACCTAAGTTCTTAAGAATTCGATCACTACATACCAATCGATAGTCTTTAAAATTTTCTAACAAAATGACCACAAAACATAAAAATGTGAACAAAAATGATTTATTTCCCAAAAAACGCCTGCATAATTCTTACATTCTTGGCAGAAAACAATTTAACTGAAAGCAACTAACCTTCTAACAGTATCTACTTTAAACATAGTGTTTTCTTTCTTACTTTCCATTTTATTAATAATAAACTGATTAATATTTGTCTCAGCCTGGCAAGTAATGTTTTTTAATTCAAAGAAAAGAAAATTTTTGTAACTTTAAAAATCGTTTTGTTTCATTTTGTAGAAACATGTTATTGTCCTTCAAGTCAAGATTTCGACTTTTCGTGATAAAGTATAACATTTCTGAACATCTTAAATTGTTCACCCATTCTCACACTGGTCATTTTTCAATATTGTTGGTATAACTCGAAAACTAAGCTAAATTTGACAATTTAACTTATGACACTTTTTGTAGCAAATTGCTATACAAATTGTTGGTTTAAGAAAATTTATAAAAACATTAAAACAGGGAAATTTACCAAAAATTAACCTAATTTTGTTTTTTCTAAATTGCTTATAACTTTTTTTTTGATCAAAGATTTACGCACGACATATTTAAATGAAACAAAGAAGACGCAGTTTTGAGTTATGAAAGAGATGCATTAACATTTCATTACCATTTGATTTCTTCTTTAAAATGGAACGAACAAGAAGATATAAGAAATGTACGTAGAGCCTTTTTTTTAAAAGAAAATAACTTTTTGAGGTTATAAAATTTCAAAAATATTTTTAAAAAAGTTCTTCATACGCCATATTTTGATATACTTGCTACAAAAAGTGTCTTACGTTTAATTCTCAAATTCAGCTAAGCTTTTGAGTTATACCAACAATATTGAAAAATGACCAGTGTAACCATTCTCTCAGAAATGCATGGGTGAATTTAAGCGAAGTTTGGGTTTTAAGTAAGCTTTATTTCCAAGGAAACATTCAATAATAAAAATCCATGGACGCAATTGTTTTATACACAACACAAAAATGCAAAAATGACATTTTTTTTTAAACAGGGTGATTGGTATAAGGTGCACCAAAAAGCTGTAACGAGTAGGTTTGTTTAAGACAAGAAAAAAATCGTATGGGAGGGGGGTCTATTTCCCTCCCTTTAGGTGGGAGGGGCAGTTTTCTAAAAAATTGACTTAAAACAGAAAAAAAAAATTATTTGAAAACAACGGTAAAACTTGAAATGCCCTGCCATACTTTTTTGAAAAGCCAGAAATATCTTCTTTAATTTTCATATTAAATTAAGTTCCATTTGTGAATAGTTTTCAAAAAATTAATTTTCAAACTCGAAATTAAAAAAATGACAAGCTATTTTTTTTTTTTTTTCAAAATTTTACGTTATTAAGTACTATTTTTGTTTTCAAAATTAATTTCTGTGATCAATTTCTAGTCAAACACTGAAAACCGGATAGATCTAGGACTATTATTTTTCAAGATATTAAAAAAAAAAGAAACCAACCAAAAAAACGAGGTGATGATAAATCAAATGGTTGCTGAAATGATCATTAAGCCGGATTGTTCTTAGTCTCATGAGAAAATTGAATAATTTATTGTTTAATATATTGAAAAGAAAAAGTCAAGATCGATCCGGTTTTCAGTGCTTGACTAGTAATTGATCAGAGCAATGAAATTTGAAAACAAAAATAGTACTTAATAACGTAAAATTTTGAAAATAAATTAGATTGAAATTTAAAAAAAAAATTTTTTTTTTAAATTTGGAGTTTAAAAATTAATTACTTAAAAACTATTCACAAATGGAACTTAATTTAAAATGAAAATTAAAGAAAATATTTCTGGCTTTCCAAAAAGGTGTGGCAGGGCATTCCAAGTTTTACCGTTGTTTTTAAATAATTTTTTTTCTGTTTTAAGTATTTTTTTTAGAAAATTACCCCTCCCGTCTAAACGGACTTAAATCGACCCCCCCCTTGAATAAGATTTTTTTCTTGTTTTAACCCAACCTACTCACAGCATTTTGGTGTACCTTATACCAATCAACATGAATATTGAGTTTGAAAATTATTTTTTCAAACACTGTTCATTAAAAGAACTTTATTTAAAAATTAAATAAAAAGAATGGTTTTCTTGGCTTTACAAAAAAGGTATAACAGGGCTTGTTAGTGTTATGGTTGTTTTTTTTTTTTTTATTTTGTTTTTTATTTTAAGTAATTTGTGTTTAGACAAATTTACCTGCCACCTGAATGAAGGAGAATAGACCACCACTACCATGTGATTTTTTGCATGTCTCGATCAAAGCTACACGCTCAAAGCTTTTTGTCACACCTTAAAGACTGTACACATGAGAGCGACCAACGACCGACGAATTCATGAACAAATACATAACATAAATAAACCTAAATTCCTTACAAAATCTAGACTAAATGGAAGACATATAATTGAGGATTAATTTAAGATACTAAAATTTTCATTTGAATCGCTAAAACAAGAGAATTTTAAGAAAACAATTTGTTCGTCGCGAATAGCCGCAATTCGTTACGACCAATTTATTTTCTCAAATTTCTCATATTTAAGCAAATAAAAATTCAGATTTTATAATTTTAAAATTAATCTTAAATCGAATTCTACTATTTTGACAAATTTTTTTGAAATATTAAGGTTTATTAATTTGTTAATTCCCATTTGTTTGTTCATTCGTCGGTCGTTGGTGGCTCTTATGTGAATGGTCCTTAGGGTGAATGGTGAATCGACCTTAAAAAAGGCTCTACTTGCTTATCCTACCTATCTTTGTGTTAATTCCATTTAACCCGCCAACGGTGACCTATATGTCTGAGAGACCGGGTGTTTTTAAAAATTTGAATAACTATCCCCCGTCAACGATTTTTGCCGTGATTTCGATTAGCTGCCGCATTTAACGTTCCCCATCTTCGGTCCACGCTAAAACGGCTAAACGCAATCACGTTAAGTACTTTTGGTACTAACCCGGTGCATGAGACCGTGTGTCACCGATTATGTATGTCAAAAAGTCCATAGTTGAATTACATATAAATATTATTTATATTTCGAAAATGTCGGTTTTTGTATATTTTATGAAAGTTCCTAGTGTCCAAAGACTAACAGTACTGACTTTATTACACGAATATGCGATGTTTCATTTTTTTCTTAGTTTAAAAAGAAATATAAGTTTTTAAAACTGTTTTTCTATAATGATCTACGCCAAAATTTGTATGGATTATTAATAGTGAAATAAATGAGCTAAGATTGATGAAATATCTTTGTTTAACTGTCAAAGAGCATATATTTAAAACAAAAACTTAACGATTTGAAAAATCTTAAGTTGAAAACCCCGGTGCGTGAGACCGGCGTCACCAAAGATGTAAGTCTAATTGACGTCACCGGTGGCGGGTTAAAGTAGAAATCAAATGGCAATGCCAAAATCTTCCTGAAAATAATATTCCTTCAACAAACGCTAAGATTTTTGAACATAGTTTCTGCAATTCTGAAAATTTTCGAAGTGACATCTTTTCTCACAAAGCGTACTTCTTATATTAGGTGTAAAATTAACTAAAAAAGATTTTAAGAAAATGGTAAAATATGGAGCGAAAACTATAAAATTCAGAGAAAAACTAAGAAAAAAATGGGAACGACTGGACCGCACAAACTTGCTCTTGTAGCTTACAACTTGAACGTAGCTTAAAATTGACAATGTGCATATGTAGTGGCTTTAAAAAATTTTAAAATATAAATTATTACTAAAAATTACTATAAATTTGTTTTTTAATAGTTAAAATAGATAGAGCTCAAAAAAAAGCATGCAATTTATCACAAAATTAAAAAAAAAAAATCAAGATATTGAATTTTCAAAAAAAAATCCAAAAATTATTTGTTTGAAAAAATGTATATGCAAAATTGTTAAAACTTAAGAGGACCTCTTACATACAAAATTTGGTTGAAATCGATGCAGCCGTTAACGAGAAATTTGAAAACCAAAAATCGGTTCTATGACAGGTACTGTTAATAACCGTTATAAAAAAAATGTCTACCAAATTATATACTTATAAAATTATTATAAAAAAAGTTGGTAGTAATTTTAGTAGCTCGTAATTTTTTTTCCAAAATCGTTGGAGCCGTTTTTGAAATAAATCAATTTTTGTATATTGGTTGTATGGCAGGTACCGTTATTTTTTCAGCTAAACAAAATGCAATTTCCACTCTAGGGAATCCCATAAGAATCTTAAGTCCAAAGTGTGAAGAAAATCGCTTCAGCCGTTAAGGCTGCAGGTAGAGGTACAGACGGACGGACGGACAGACAGAATTGGGAGACACACTTTTTCCGCGTTCTCTTTCATCGTAATGTGAGGGAAAATTATTCAGCCTTATCGGGAATAAAATCTCCCATGGATTTTTTACCCCGTATGAGACTCTCCAATCATAAACAATGTTCGAAAAATGGGAAAAAAACTCCAATGAAAAATGTAGATATCGTAAATCTATTTTCTGGGGGAAAATTAATGATGTTTCCCTGGAAAAAACTCACCTCAATTTAGTTGGAGAATTTTAAAAATAGAAGCATATTACTAGCTTTTTTTGAAGGTTTTATAATTTTTAACTTGCTCTAAAGGACAAGTTTCGAACATTACGTTTACTGAGAAGTCCATCGGTATTGGTATTTGTGGCTGTACGTCAACTCTACAATAAGCTAGAGTTTAGTTTACCCGTAAACGGGTTGGAGGAGAAATTGGTTTTGTTTTAGCCGATCTACATTTCGTTTTTGCCGCTATACTCTTTATTTTTTACATTTTGAAACAAATAAAACTTAACAATTTTAACACTAAGCACTTTCGGGTTATTCGCCCTCATAAAGTAACACAGTTTTTCACACAGAGAGAACAAATATATTACAGCAAAAAAATAGACAAAAAATGTTTTTTTTTTAAACTTTGGACTATTTTTAACGCGTTTCCATTACACGAAAATTGAATTTATAATGTAAAATAGGTCTTTATCACCACAAATAGTTCAAATATTTAATTTTATTTCAGAAAATAATATAAATTCTCTCAGAGTATTTCGAAACTGATTCGAAGTAATTTCCGGGGTATATTCAATCCGGGGGAGATTGACGATAGGAGAATTCGATTCCTGGGAAAAATGAATCCGGGGGAGAACAATCTCCCCCGGAATTGCCGATAAGGCTGATTATCTCGATTTTTTTTTTGCACGAATCCTAAACATGTCCTATACAACGTATGTATATTGCTAGTAAAAATGACAAAGTCCTTTAAAACCTTAGAAGAAGAAAAAAAGGAACTGCCCTTGTTGAAAAAAAGTGAAGCAGTTGTAAAAATAATGTAAAAAAACGCACCTGCGATTTCAATTTTGTTGCTGCGATTAAAAAAAGTAGTATGATGTTTTTTTGAAAAATCCTAGCGTAAATGTTTCTACTGCAATAAATCGCAAGTGGGAGATTTTTACAAAAATTGGAATAGTTAGGCTTGCATTTTAAAAACGAATTAAAATATTTATGACAGTTTTCAATACAAGGGCTTCGCTAGTTGAACTTTATCCAGGTTTTTTTCGCTATCGAAAAAATTTTCATAAAAAAACTAGGTTTTTCGGCTCCAAAAACAGCAACTGGCTCTTGCAGACGCTTCTGAAATGCACGTGATTGGCTGGCCGCGTGAGTTCAGGTTTTTTTTTTTGGGAAAACTCCAGTGTAACTTCAGTGCTCAAAAACCAAACGATTAGTTGTTAACAAACAAATTTTGTTTAGTTAAGGTATTAACTACTGAATGTGGCACAAGTGCTACAATTGTAGCAAAGAGGTGTCACTGCACACGACGATGATATGAAATGAGAAACGAAACACTTTTTGAAATTGTTCCTGTTGCATTCTGTTTCTGTCGGTAATGTGTATTTTGAGATTCGATTGCAGTTAGTTCTGGACTTCTGGTTGTCACTTCGGATATCGCGCATTATTTCCACAGACACAGTTCACATTCACCAATCGTCGGTAGCGGAATACTCCGATTCGTAGACTTTCCGGCTCCGTGATTTTGTTTGAATTCATACTTAACGTTAGTTAATAACCTGTGTTATGAGATTTGTTAGTGTTTTGTGAACACCGGTTTTTATTTTGAGATAATTGCACGTGCGGTGGTTCTTCGGAAGGTGGTCGTAGTCGCGTACTCGTAGTGTTTTGATTCGTTTTCAGTGTTTGTTTATTTATTTATTTTCTCGTTTGGTGTTGGCATGCGATTTAGATTCTGAGTGTCAGGTCAGTTTTCGACTTAAAAAAAAAAAAAGAAAATCTAGCAATGGTCTGCGTAGCCATTCGCCTTCTTCAATTATTACAGTGTTAATTTGTGTGTTTCATTTTCATCAGCAGTAAAATTATTGATAAGTGCGTGCTGTTTGTAATCAAAAAGTAATAAATAATAATCTCATTGGTGTGTGAAATTGTGAAGTTCTCCCTGTGACGCTCAACGCGTATTTGGTGCAATCTGCAACTAAATTATATAGAGGTTTTATATATACCTAAGTATATATGCATAGTAAATAAATAATAATCGAATATAGATTCAGAAATTAGTTCATAAATCACACGGCAGCCTGTCATTAATTAAACATTCAAAAGGAAATCCAAAGTTTAATGATAATTTCTTTTTAATTTATAAAACGGGACCCACGAGACGGATGGTGAATTATTTTAGTTTGTTGGTGAATTGTTGTTGTTAGTGGTGTTATAAAATTAAACACGAAATCCCAGCACACTTTGGTGGTAAGTACATGTACCTACTTGAACATTCGGTATATTTAAAACTTGATATATAATACTAGGCGTACCGGGCTACCAAGTTAGAAAAAGAGTCATGTACCGACCTATATACATATAAGTATTTACATTTTGATAAAAGAAGTTTTTTTTTCCTACAAATTATGAACGAAAAAAATTATTAGGTAGGTAATTATTGTTCTTTTATGCTTTCTTTGCGTTGGTCGAATGTGAGATTGTTAAAAGGTCCTTGGGCGTTCTTTTATTTATAATATTTAAAAGTATTGTTAATGTTGATGATTCCTTTATTTCAAAATCGTATTTTCGTAGATACGTGAATGGGAGGGACAAAGCCGTTTCTGTATTCTATGTTGAAGTGACAGCAGCATGTTAGCTTCAGTTTGTAAGAATATCAAATTACTCTGTTTGATATGAATTATTGAAATGTTAATCTGTCAAAAACAGATGAAATTGGAATTGTTTTCATTTTGTGATTAGGTACCTTTTGTTTACATTTTTTTCTTTTGATCTGGAATTTATTTATTTTTGTTATCACATAGTGTGTTCAATTTGATAGATTTTTGTTTACATTTTAATCTTATGATTTCTTACAAAGACATTTGCGGCTACATTGAATAAAAAAAAAGAGCGCGTGTAACTCAGTACTCGTGGCAGAAGTGAAACTTCTTTGGTTATCTACAAATCTCGATATATGTATAGGGATATTAAGCTTATATGCGTAAGACGCAGCTATGTGTTCTATATCAAAATGATCGATGGTTTCGGGTTGTAAACTTGAAAATTAAATAATAATGGTAAACATTTAGAATAAAAAAAAGGTGAAAATTTAAAAGATATAAATCAGTTTGTTTTCCGACTATTTCCAAAAATTCCTACACTCAAAATCTCTGCTAAATCAAAAATTTGTATATGACAACTTTAATTTGGTTTTATGTGTTTTGCAACCATATACAGGGTGTCCAGTAAATAATGGATAACCTTTCAATGCCACATAGTAGACTTTATGACCGTCCTGAAAACTAATAAAAAAAAGTCTTTCCCAACCACAAGAAAAGATATGTGCATTTTTTTGTTCAGTGCATTATTTTTTGCGTTACTTTACGTTTTTGAATACCACGACTACGAGTGAATGAATTCTACCGTTTTTTTTTTGGTAGCAATATTTAACATTGTTTGTGCCAAAACATAAGAAGACAAAAATTATAATAACTGTTGGAATTCTTAGAGAAAAAAATTATTGAACTTTGATTTTCGATGCAAAATTTGAAAGAAAATAATTTTTGAAAAAGTTAAATCATCTGTGGTATGAAAAAATGCATGAATACCTATGTGGCCAACTATTTTAAAAAAATAACGGGTGATTTTTTAGCTGGTTTGTTTTGGCAACACTGGTTTTGACAGCTGACGTGTGTTTAGTACCTTGTGTCACTGTCAAACAGCTTCAGTTTGGTTTGCAATTTAACCATGGATCGTCTTACAAATGAACAACGCTTGCAAATTATTGAATTTTACCAACAAAATTCGTGCTCGGTTCGAAATGTTCATCGCGCGCTGCTTCCATTTTATGGTCGGCATTCTCGACCTTCTGAGCAGTCTATTCGGAAGATTGTGACCAAATTTCGCACCAAATTTACTTTGTTGGACATTAAACCACCAACACGTTTACGTACTGTGCGTAGTGAAGAAAATATTGCGGCCGTATCAGCTAGTGTGACAGAAGACCGCGAAATGTCGATTCGGCGCCGTTCCCAGCAGTTAGGCCTTTGTTACAGCACTACGTGGAAAATTTTGCGGAAGGATTTGGGCGTAAAGCCTTTTAAGATACAGCTGGTGCAAGAACTAAAGCCAGCCGACCTACCACAACGCCGAATTTTTGGTGAATGGGCTCTTGGCCGAGGATCCGCTTTTTTATCGAAAAATTGTGTTCAGCGATGAGGCTCATTTTTGGTTGAATGGGTACGTAAATAAGCAAAATTGCCGCATTTGGAGTGAAGATCAGCCAGAAGCATTGCAACAGCTACCAATGCATCCCGAAAAAGCCACTGTTTGGTGCGGTTTATGGGCCGGCGGCATTATTGGGCCATATTTCTTCAAAGATGATGCGAATCGCAGCGTTACTGTCAATGGTGAACGCTACCGAGCGATGATAACAAAATTTTTTTTGCCCGAAATGGAAGTTCTTGACTTGCATGATATGTGGTTTCAACAAGACGGTGCCACATGCCACACAGCACGCGAAACAATGGCGCAATTGCGAGGCGAGTTTGGTGAACAGTTAATTTCACGTTTCGGGCCGGTCAATTGGCCGCCTAGATCGTGCGATTTGACACCATTATACTATTTTTTGTGGGGGTATGTCAAGGCTAATGTCTATAGGGACAAGCCCGCTTCGATTGACGCACTGGAAGCCAACATCCATGCATTCATTCGTGAGATACCGGCCGATATGTGTGAAAGAGTATGCCAAAATTGGACTCAGCGGATGGGCTACCTGAGACGCAGCCGCGGTCAACATTTGCATGAAATTATCTTTAAACATTAAATTGCAAGGTTCAAACTATCGATTCAAATAAATATTTCATTCATTTTTTCGAATTTTTTGTGTTTTTTTTTTTTTTAAAGTTCTAAACCTCTTAAAAAATCACCCATTATATGCGCGTTAAATACGGATTTCAAAATGGTATAATTTGTTATTGCATCTTGAACCAATAGGAAGTTATTGGTAAAAATCAGCAACAAGAGAGTCAATTTAGCAAAAACAAATGTTTTAAAAATTAGCATTTTAAACGAGAAAATATTATCACGCGTCCAACATGGTAGATTTTTGATTGATTGCCTGTTTTTATGATATTATCCTTGTGATAAATCCAAGCTTTTAACTTCTAAAGCCTTTTGCAACATTACCAAAAATGTCAACAAAGTGCAAGAAACGGGTACATTTTCAAGCTTGTTTTGAATTATACCTGGGTATATTGGGCTTAACAAAACCATTAAATATTTTCGCAGTTGCTTTTAGTTTATTTGTTATTTTCTTCAAACAAATAGTCTTTTGAGTTTTGAGCAAACTTTCAATCACTTGATCACTTAGTTACAAAACAAAAGTAGATATTTTTTTTTAATTTAAAGCAAATGCTCAAACTATTTTCCACCCATTCTAATACAGTTTCTGCACCTCCGAATAAATGAAAATCTTATAATAATCTTGTTAATTTTTGCTCAGAATCTTGTAATCCAGCTGCCTCCCCAAGATTTCTCATCTCCTCTAAGGACCTGATGGGCTTGCTGTACACGATTTTCTTAATGCAGCCCCAATAAAAAAAGCCAAGTTGATTTAGGCCTGGTGAACGGGGTGGCCATAAAATTGGCCCCAGACCTCATGTCCATCTGCCTGTATCTCTGGCATATTTGTAATGCAGCGGCTTGCACAAGATTGCATACCTCCTCTGAGAAGCTGATCGGCTTGCTGTATTCGATTTATTTAATGCACCTCTTATAAGAAAATTAATTTGGGAATAACCACTACCATAATATTTGATGGTTTTTTAAAAGAACAATTCAAGAGGTATAATTCAAAACAAGCTCGAAAATGTAGCCGTTTTTGCACTTTTTTAACATTTTTGGTAATGTTGCATTCGGCCCTAGAAGTTAGAAGCTTGGATTTATCATAAGGACAACATTATAAAGACAGGCAATCAATCAAAAATCTACCATGTTCAACGCAAAGTATTATTTTCACGTTTACTGTGCTAATTTTGAAAACTTTTATTTTTGCTAAATTGGCTCTAGTATTGCAGATTTTTACAAATAACTTGCTATTGGTTCTAGATACAATAATAAACTATATCATTTTGAAATCCGCATTCGACACGCATATTTTAAAAATAGTTGGCCACTTAGGTATTCATGAATTTTTTCCTACCAGAAATGATTTAACTTTTTCAAAAATTATTTTCTTTCAAATTTTGCATCGAAATCAAAGTTCAATAATTTTGTTCTCTAAGAATTCCAACAGTTGTTATAATTTTTGTCTTCTTATGTTTTGGCACAAACAATGTTAAATATTGCTACGAAAAACAAAACGGTAGAATTCATTCACTCGTAGTCGTTGCATTCAAAAACGTTTCAGGACGGTCATAAAGTCTACTATGTGGCATTCCAAGGTTATCCATTATTTACTGGATTTGTAGCGGACTCTCCTGATTTAATTCAATTTTTTGAAATTAGCTTATTTTGAGAAAAAAATTTTAAAATTATTTATATCTCCATACCAGTAGGAGATAGATAAAAATCTTAAAATAGTAAGATTCTTAGAATTTCATTATCTATCCACCAAAAAATTTCAAAACTCTAGCATTCTAGTTAACGGAATTAGAAAAAAGACATAAAAGGACAATTTCCCTTTTATCTGCTACAATAATATTTATCAAAAAATCCATACTTATTGCACTTTAAAATATATTAGCGTACAGAGGAGGAAATTTTTTGGCCAGGGGATTTTTTTCTAGTCAAAGAATCGGCCCAACTCATAAAATAGATGGTATAATGGCTCGTTTTGTGTATTATGACGTCCTTCAAAACCTGCCACACACAGAAGTAGAAATGCCCTTCAAATGGACATTCCAATATGACATCGATCCAAAACATACCGCTGAATTAGTGCAAAATTGTTTTTTGGAAAATAAAGTCAACGTTTTGAAGTGGCCGGCACAGTCACCTGTGTTGAAATCAACATTTACACTTTATGTTTTAAACACTTTGATTTATATTTTTAATTGTTTAGATTTTTATATTTGTTATTTTATATAAAAAAACAAAAAACAAAAGGACATTTCTTTTCTTTCGTGGATATTTCTTTTGGCAATACGTGGAGCCACACTATATTTCAATAACATTTCCAACAGGTTATGGGCCCAGTGTGTGTCAAAGAAATATAATTAAGACATTTTGTTAGAAAAGAATTATATAGAACAAAAGATGGCTGAAGGAGGAAAATTCAATATGATGAAGCTTGATAACGGAAACTACTCAGTATGGGAATTTAAGACTGAGTTGGTGTTGATTAAAGATGGTTTACTTGATGGTATAACCAAAGCAAGACCAGAGAAAGCTGATGCAACATGGAAAAATAGAGACGATCAAGCAAGGGCAGTTATTGGTCTTCTGGTTGAAGATGACCATCTTTTGCATATTAGGCGTACGACATCAGCAAAAGAGGCATGGCAAGCATTAAAGAGTTACCTTCAGAGCACGCTGAGCAACAAGGTGCATTTGATGCGAAGGATTTGTAGCTTGCGGCTAGAAGAAGGTTGTGAAGTCCAAGCTCATATTAATCATATGACCGAAATGTTTGAAAAGCTAAGAGATATCGGTGAAACCGAGCTTTTTGATAACTGGAGCGTAGCCATGTTATTAAGTAGTTTGCCAAGAAGCTTCGATACATTGATTACGGCGTTGGAAACGCGCCTGGAAAAGGACCTTATTTTTAGCTTGGTTCAATCAAAGTTATTGGGAGAATTCCTTCGAAGAAAAGAAACAGAAGTACCTAATAAAGAGACAGCGCTGAAAGTGGCAACAAAACGAGAGAAGATTTGTTTCTTTTGCAAAGGAAAAGGTCATTTCAAGCAGGACTGCAAGAAATATAAGGAATGGAAATCCAACGCAAATAAGAGTAAGACCAATGCTGCAAGCAAAGTTGAAAACCAAGCTGGATTTTTATTTATGGTGGGAAATCAGCAAGACGGTTGGATTGTTGATTCTGGTGCAACATGCCACATTGCCAGTGATAGAAGTTTTTTCATGGAACTAGATATTAGTCATCACGAGAATATCAGTGTGGCGAATGTCAACCAAGTTACATCTCAGGGTCGTGGTAGTGGAATTCTTAAATTCTTGAACCAGAAGAACGAAGAATTTTCAGCGACGCTAACAGATGTCTTGTATGTTCCAGTCATTGGTGGCAATCTTCTGTCAGTACGGAAGTTAAACGAAAGAGGGTTTTCGGTAGATTTCAAGAAAAACATGCGAAATCAAACAGATTGCGGTTGCTGACCTAACATCAAACCTATTCAAGTTGCGGCAGTCGAATAAGGTTTATTCGGCACTTGAGCACAAAGGCGATTGCGTTCACTTTTGGCATAGAGTCTGTGGTCACCGAGACCCTCAAGTAGTTGTACAAATGTGCGCAAATGAGCTCGTTGAAGGTGTCAAGCTATCGGATTGTGGTTTGAAGTATCGTTGCGAAATCTGAGTATACTGGAAATGAGGTAGTGAAATTCTTGAAGAACGAAGGAATCCAGATTCAAAACACAGCAGCATATTCACCTGAACAAAACGGAGTTGCAGAACGTAAAAACCGCACTTTGATTGAAATGGCTCGGTGTATGTTATTGGATGCGAGTCTTCAGAATACTTTTTGGGCAGAAGCAGTGACAACAGCTAACTATGTTCAGAAAAGGCTACCAACAAGAGCTACTTTGATGACTCCATACGAAGGATGGAATGGTTTTAAACCTAACATCAAACACTTTCGTGTTTTTGGTTCAAAATGTTATGTTTTCCAACTGAAAAGAGGAGAAAAATGGATCGGACCGCTAAGCAGATGATTTTCATTGGCTATGATGAGGAATCCAAAGTGTATCGTTGCTATGATCCATCTTCGAGTCGAGTCATAGTGAGCCGGGATGTGCACTTTATAGATTGTGTTGGGATGAAAACAACTGAGACTCCTCATATGGTGAAGCCTTTTGAAGAAACGAAACGTGAAGAAGCATCTGTTCCAATTGAATGTGGTTTTAAATATCCCCGTTGTGAACATATTCAATTTTCAGAACAAGAAACTGAGGATCAAGGAAGTGAACATTGTCGAACTATGGAAAGAGGAACTAAAGAAACTGAAGAGCCAGAAATTATTGCGGATAACAATGAGAATTCAAAAAGAGTTTCATTAAAGCGGTCAGAAAGATCGAACAAAGGAGCCCCACCAGTAAAGTTAATTGAAATCATAAATGTGACACAGGATGAAATATTTGAACCAAGAAACTTGAAGGATGTAATGTCAAGCAAGCATAAAAAGGAATGGCTATGCACTATGAGGGAAGAAATGGAATCCTTGACAAAAAATGGTACCTGGGAATTGTGTGAACTGCCAAAAGACCGAAATTTGGTAGGCAGTAAATGGGTATTCAAGTTGAAGAAGGGACTAAATGAACAAGCAATAAGGTTTAAGGCTCGGTTGGTCGCGCAAGGATTTTCTCAAAAATACGGAACAGATTATGACCAGGTATTTGCTCCGGTAGTCAAGCAAACTATATTAAGAATATTGCTTTCAATCGCTGGAAAAAATAATTTGACGGTACAACACCTAGATGCTAAGACGGCGTTTCTTAACGGTGAGTTGAATGAAACTATATTTATGAAACAGCCCCCAGGTTTTGAACAGGAAGGGAAATATTATTTACTTTGCATACTTAAAAAGAGCATTTACGGCCTTAAGCAGGCGGCAAGAGTCTGGAATGATGCAATTCATGCCTTATTAATCGATGCACAATTCAATCAAAGTATCGTAGATCCTTGTCTATACTTTAAAAAAGAGAAACAATATTGGTGCTATGTTTTGATGTATGTAGACGATCTGATTGTGGCCAGCAAAAATAAAGAAATAATTGAATTTGTGGAGAAAACTTTGTCATCTAAATTCGAAATGAAAAATCTGGGTACAATTAAGAACTATTTAGAACTTCAAGTCGAAAAAGATGGCAAAGGCATTTAAAATTTATGTCAACAAAATTACATTGAGCAGATTGTCAGGGATTTTGGTTTAGTGGATTCAAAATTATCAAATGTTCCAATCGATACAAGTTACGGAAAGCAAGTAGATGAATCAGAAATTTTAGTTGATAATTCCAAGTATCAAAAGCTTGTAGGATGTTTACTATATATATAAGTCCTGATATATCAGCAAGTGTTTCAATGATGGCACAAAGGTCAGTCAACCGACACAGAAGGACTGGAATGAATTGTAACGTTTAGTCAGATACTTGAAGGGAACCTCTAAGTTGAGACTTGTTTTAAGTACACATGCCGAGAGTGAGACTTTTTATGGATATGCTGATGCTAATTGGGCTAAAGACAGAATGAATCGAAAGTCAAATAGTGGCTATGTATTAAAATTAAATGGCGGTGGTGTCAGTTGGTCTTGTCGAAAACAAACATGTGTGGCACTTTCTTCAACAGAAGCGGAATTCATTGCTTTATCGGAAGCATGCAAGGAAGCTTCATGGGTTCGTCGTATGTTGATGGAAATACAAGACATAAAAGAAGAACCAACAGTAATATATGAAGACAATCAAAGGTGTTTGAAATTAATAGAAGAAAAATTTTCAAATAGAAGCAAACACATTGACACCCGATACCATTTTGTAAAGGATTATGTGAGAAAGGGTGTGGTTGTTTGCAAATACTGCCCTACCGAAATCATGTTGGCCTATATACTAACTAAACCACTGATGGCCACACGACAGACAATGTTGAGAGAACGATGCGGTATTTCTTTGTGTAAATGAGGAGGAGTGTTGAAAACAACATTTACACTTTATATTTTAAACACTTTGGTTTATATTTTTAGTTGTTTAGATTTGTTTGTTTGTTACTTTATATAAACTAATTAATATTTTTCATCACTTCATAATTGTTATTCGAATAAGATAGTCTGCATTATTAAAATTATTTATTCTTTTGTAAAGGACATTTCTTTTCTTTCGTGGATATTTCTTTTGGCAATACGTGGAACCACACTATATTTCAAGAACATTTCCAACAACCTGACCTAATCCCCATAAAAAAACCTATTGGAGATTGAAGATCGCCAGATTCAACGTGATAGATGCAAAAACGTGGACTTTCTTGTTGTTCTAACAGAAATTTCCTGGAAGTATCCCTCAGGAAATGATAATGAACTTGATTGAGTCAATGCCTGGTAGTTGTCAAGCACCAGTTGTCAAAAATAGTGGCTTCATAACAAATTATTGGAAAACAACTACAGAATTTAATTATGTGCTTTAGTTTTGTCGCAATTGCTTTTAATATTTTTTTAAATTTTTTGTTGTATTTCCTTTACTGTGTAACTAATAATTTGTTTTCTTTGCGATTGAAGAGCTGATGTATACCTACATTAACCAAATTAAATTCATTTAAATATATTCAAGTTTAGAAATTTACCTAAGCAAAATGTAACCAAGTAAAATTGAGTGCTTTTGTTTTGTCCGACACTGTAGCTAATCAATGATCTCAGCGTTGCACATGTGGCGTTACATTTTTTCGTTTCACAAAAATTCAACCTTGAAATTTCACTCTCAACGCGCCCAAAGAAGTTTCACTTCAAAAATTGTATACCTACATTTAATTTGCAATTGTTAAAAGTCACTACTATTTAGTAACTTTTATCCACCTTCTTGCTCCACATGGCAAGTACCTATATTGGTTCGTGTCAAAATTGTGTGCCCATCGAGATAGAGCCTTAACACATAATTAGATTTGGTTTAAATTTGTATGTGATTGTTAAGGCTTAACTACATAGACCTACTTTTGCCAAAAAGTACAAAAGTGAAAAATAAATATCTATACCGAAGACCCCTACTTGCCAAAAAAACGAAAATTGTGTATGGAGGCTTAGTTTTTATGTCAGGACAATTTTCGTATATTTTTTTGCAAGCAGGTTTCTTAAGCGAACATTTTAATTTCTCACTTTTGTACTTTTTGGCAAAAGTAGGTCTATGTAGTTAAGGCTTTAAGAGGTGTGTTTTTAAATATTTTCAAATATGCGACCCGTTTGTTAGTAAAAACATTCTGGAGAAACTACCAAGTCTCATTATACGAAATTTTATTATTCATGAAGCAGTATAAAAACTAAGAAGAGAAACATGCTTAAATTAGAAACGTCTCAAAGTAACAACCTTAATTTGAACATTTATTAAAAAATAAACAGACCCACCCGTCTCACTTAAAAATGTTGTGTTTAAATTGTTTGTCAGTACATTGCTTTCAACCTTCATTTTTAGTCTTACAGGCTTGAGACGGCGCGCGCACAGTGAGGCAAACGTGGACAAAATTAAATTCTTCAAAAGTGTCAATTTTTATGATTCATTGTTCGTTTCTTATAGTAAATTAATTGTTAAATCAAAAAATGTTACCCGTTTGTTAAATAAAATATATGTAAACCTGGATTTTATCGCCAATGTTGAAATTAGGAGAAGTAGATAAAGTTATGCGGTTGTGGGTAGTTTTTAAACGATACGTTCCCTTTTTTAAATTATTCTTTTTTTGCGAGACTAAGATATTCCTATAAAAAATATTCACCCCTATTGCGATTGTCAATCATAGATTGATAGTTGATAAATACTGAATTTCGACAACCGCTAAAAGTTTTGGTCATTGAGAATTATACAGGCCGTCCTTAATTACAAGAAAATTGGCAAAAATCGATGAATTGTTGATTAGATTTAGCATAAATTGCCTTCTTAAATGCAAAATTTCAGTATTTATCAACTATCAATCAGTAATTGATAATTGCAATTGGACTGATTAATAGGTACATTAACTGAGCGGGAAAAACAAGATAGGAAATATTTTAAGCAAAAAGAACTCAATATTAGTGGTAATTTTTAGTTTTATAAGGCTTTAAGTACTAGCTCTTCTCGGTTCCCTGATGGGACTGTTGCTTTTGGTGAATTTTGTAGTGTGTAAACACCTATTTCAAGTAGAGAACGCATCCGTAAACGTCCGCATTCGACTTCCAATGCAATTTGAAGTGGGCTTAAACATTTTTTTTTATACCTATAGTTTTGTCAAAACATTTTTAAAAATAAAATTTGGTATGCCAATTTTTAGTATTTTTTAAAATACAATTTTAAATAACAATAATAAATATAAGATACTGAATTTCAAAAAAAAATATATATTATTTAAAAAATCCATTTTTTTTTTTTGAAAATGTGTGCATGCAAATTTTTTAAGATACCGAAGAAACTCCTGTAAACATTTATTTGTCAAAATTGCCCTTTACCGTTAGTTTCAAAAAAGTGTTATATTATGTGCTGAGAAATTAGTGGTCAAAGCCAAAAGTGCCTTTTTACTTGCGTTTTACATACGTAGTATAGATTCGTGCAAAACACTTAACTCGAATTAATAATTTTCCTTAACATTACGATGGTGATGATAGAGAACAAGAAAAAAAAGGGTCTCGCAATTCTGTCTGTCTGTATCTCGACCTACAGCCTAAACCACTGAATCGATTTTCTTCAAACTTTGGAATTAAGGTTCTTTGTGATTCCCTAGAGGGGAAATTAATTTTTTTTAGCTCCAAAAATAACGGTACCTGCCATACAACCAATATACAAAAATTGATTTGTTTCAAAACCACTTCCAACGATTAAAAAAAAAAAAAACAAAGAGGTACTATTATAACCATAATAATTGTTTTAGTGGAGAACAAAATTATTTATAACTAACGGTACCTGTCAAAGATCCGATTATTTGGTTTTAAAATTTCTCGTTAAAGGCTAAACCGATTTCAACCATAATTTTTATATAAGAGGTCCTTTACTATTTTAACAATTTTGCATATACAATTTTTTGAATTTTTTTTATTTCTCGATTTAAAAAAAAAATATAATTTTTTTTTTGAAAACTCAATATCTTGAAAACGGGTTAATGAAATGTTTTTTTAATTTTTTGTAAAGTTGTATTTTATTAAATACTAAAAGTTGGGATACCAAACTTTATTTTTAAAAATGTTTAAGAATTTTAATAAATAAAAAATTAGTTTTTAAAAAAACTGCTCTAATGATTTTTAAATTTTTTGTTCATAAATACATATTTACTAAACAAATCAGATGGCATACTTGTTTTTGAGCTCTTTGGGGCATATTTATAGTCGCAGATAGGCCCAGGTTTAACTAAACTACAGTTTAAGACAATTTTGGCTCAATAAATACAGGCCGATTTTAATTACAAATTGTTGGTTTTATATTTTTATAAGATAACTAATTTGGTATACTACACAAATAGCTTCAAATATTTTGAAAAGATAAACTTAAAAAAAATAGAATCAACGTCCGAAAATTCAACTAAACCTATGTTTAACTAAGACCCAGCTCTAAAATGACTATGAATGAATACGACCCTTTCTGTTTAGGCTATTACAAATTTATAGTCATATACTAATAATTTATATTTTAAATTGTTTTTAAAAATTTGTACACTGTCTATTTCAAGCTACGTTAAAGCTTTTAGCCACGAGAGCAAGTTTTGTGCAATCCAGTCGTGCTCATTTTTGAATTAGAAGGCAGCTTTTTTAACGAAAAAAAATCGTAGAACAAAAAATGAAGTAGTATGTTTTTTGTTGAAATTTTTAGCACTGACCTTTTTATTTACCTTGAAACGTCAACATCTAATGTACTAGAGGATTTTTATTTTAAGCGCGCGCTAAAGGGGTTGTGACTACCCTTAAAATGTTAAAATTATATGACTGTTATATGTTATACACAGCACGAGCGATTAGATAGGTTGGAGAGGATTTAAAAGGAGATATCGATGCACATTGGTTTTGAATGTCTGTAAATCACAATGGGAGGGGAAAATCTGGCTGGGTAAAGCATTCCACATTCGTGTAGTGCGACTAAAGAAAGAATCTCTGTACTTAACAGTACGTCCGAAGTTGGGCTCAAGGGTAAACTGATGGGCATTCCTAGAAGCGCGAGTATTACGGTTGAATTGTTTAAGGGGATGAATGCAACTGGCTATTTCACTACCTAGACATATTTTTAATAGGCGTGTCAGGGGCGGAGAGTCTCTGTAATAGTTCCTTATGCTGTCCTTTACCATTTCTGAAGAATTTATTATAATGGAAAAGATAGTTCTGATTTTATCGAACCAAGACTTGCTCCGTACAAAAATAACATTAAAAGAATAATAATTGAATTAAAAAAAATATATATACTTATAACTAAAAAAAAATTAAACCTTTGATATTATTTTTATGGAAGTAAAAGTTGTAAGTACATATTCTATATTTTGTATAGTGTACTACAATTTTGACAAGGAAAATAATTTTTGTTTGTGTTTTATAAATTTGAAAATAGAATTTAAAATATAAAGGTCAGAACTTTGAAAAAAAAAATTAAACAAAACAAAAATGAATAACAAAAAAAGAAAATATTCAGTTCTTCAGAAAAATATTATGTAAGTATAATTAATTATTGACAGCAAACATGTTGACAAATATCAAAAATGTAGATCTGCCAAATTAAACTATACAAGGATGTGTGTCACCCATCGTGGTATCGTCAATGCCATAGTATCAGAACTGTAAGTAAACCCCATGAGTGTCCTTAGTATAAACAAAGCTATCATAAAATGTTTAAAATGTGCAAAAATAAAGACCATCCCATATTGGTCCCCCGTTTCGAAAATTCTGACCCATAATCAAACTCGCGGATTTCATATAATAGTGATGTTTTGACCAAGTTTATAATTTGTTTTTATTTTTATAACAATCACCCTAATTACGGTTTTCGTGTCACTAAAACGACACGTCCCTGGAGGCGGAAATTGATATTTAATTAAAACTATGTAATTTCGTCCTAATGATAAGATGGTTGGAGATTGGAGAAAATGTCAAAGATTTGGGTTTATTTAAACGCCAACTGTCACCTCTAGAGCCTCGTCGTTTTACTGTCGTTTTAGTGAAACGACGAACGTAATAAGGTGATTAACTTTACTCGACTAGTTCGTGACTTAAAAGAGTAGAGAGAATGTCAACTTGTGACTTACCTGACAAGTACGTGATTTACCAGAGAAATCTGAGATTAACGAAGGTTTATTTGTGATTTATCAGGGAAATCTGAGATTCACCAGAGAAATCTGAGATTAAATTGCGATTTACCTAAGAAAACCCTGATTTAACATGCTAAACCTGTGATTTTGGTTCGAAATACACTTACCTCATATTTCATGTCCTCCGGTATAAAACCACCCATTTGGGTAGGTTATAGGTCCAAATATCGAATGTGAACTTTTGACCTGCCCCTATGGGCCAAAAGCTCACACGAAACTCTTGTAATTGTCTAGGTGGGTCAGAATTTCACAGTGTTTCAGTGCTCTCATATTTTCTTCGAACAAACTTGGTTTTACATTCTCCAGGAGGGTGGCTCAAAATGTTCGCAATTGATTTATGGACTTTTAACCTAACCAAGTGGGTCAAAAGTCGGAAGTGGACTTTTGATATGTAAATTTAAGACCCTCTGAGCGCAGTATATATTCATAGAAAAAATCGTGGCTTTGATGAGACCGGACCTTCGGATCTTGGTCTCTAAACATCGTAGGTCCTGGATGCATACATAGGTATAATTTGTATAGTATCGTAGGTTGTTTTAGTAGCCCGTAACGTAATGGTAAGTGCTTTTCTGTCGAAACGCGCACACAGGAATGGTAGCGAGTTGTGAGTCCCTAGGCTCTTTTTCTTCACGAGCCGTTGCGCCACCCAATTTATTTATTTTTTATCGGAGGTTGTTCCATGTTTTCTTTTATAAATGTCAAAAAAGTATGTTGGGTAAAAGCGGGTGAGATGGTATACCTTTTTTAGTTGTCCAATATCTTCGAAAATATAGAACATTTCCTTTTTTTTATTTTACATAAAAATTCTTTATTAAATAAGTTATTATATACTATATATACAAAGTTTTGTAAAGCAGACTTCAATTTTTAATTAAAACAATAAAGAAACATAAAGAAAAACCATCTCCCCCTAGGGGTGGTTGAGATGGTATACCGTGGTGATTGAGATGGCACATGATTTACTTTGTATTTATTTTGCCACAATCGTTGCAAGTATATGCTTAAATGATATGCATGAATCATGTGCCCATATGTGGCACATGATAAGCAGCAACCAATCATCTTTTTTTTTTGTGGAATTTTATTCCTCTGCGCATCCCACACAATTTATTTTTGCGAAGAGTTGTCGGTGGTACGTTGTAAACTTTAGCAGCAAATTTAATCGACATCAGGTTTTTGTTAATGTCATTTAATGCAGCTTTCAAAGAAACTTCTGACCAAGATCCCCTGTTAGATTTATGTTTCTTCTTATTAACTGTTGGCATCGAAAAACAAAAATTATAACAGAGCAAAACAAAGTTTGATTTACAAAAAAAAAAAACATTGGGCGGGTGAGATGGTTTGCGGCCACTGTGCGCCAAAGTGAACAAGAGTGTGCTATAATGCGCCACCTCACCCTCAAAAAACTTCGCCATCTCCCCCTTTTGTCGTTCCCACTTATTTTTAGGCTCACAAAACAGGTAGAATTTTTGCAAACTATTCAAAGACAGGTCACAGTCAATACATTGTTGTATGTCTTAATGTATCATAAGGATCAAAGAAACCATTGACTCACAACGCTTTGTTGTTGTCACATTTTTTATTTTTTTTTGCATCACAGTCGAGTCGATGAACACTGCCTATTGTTTAAAAGTTTTGTTTGGACCATAAATGTAGGAGATATTAAAGGTGCGCCATCTCCCCCGGTGAGGCATCTCACCCGCTTTTACCCTATACTTAAATTCTTGCATACGAATAGTCGATGTTAAAAAAATGTTTCAAACTCATAACAAAGGTAAACTCGCCACTAAAACAGTTTTACTGTGACACTAGGGGACAATGACGTTTTTGTAATTGTAGCCTCCGTAAACCTGCATTAAAATTTAAATTCATGCATAAAAATTAAATTCGTCAAAGCCTTATTCTAATTTGAAGTGTCGCGATAGCGCAAATGACATCTGTCATATTTATTACCAATGTACTGTCATTGGTTCATGGGTGATCACTGATCAACTCGAATTTCTTAATAGAGTTGTGCTACGGCGCAAAACTAAATGTTAACAGCCGTATCTATAAAATTATCTAAAAACGCCTTTTAGAGGTTATTTAGTTAAGCTTGCTTAAATATTAAAGTTGCCTTTAAATGACGTTACTTAAATTTGTATCTATAATCAATATTCCTTTCATACTTAACTAAACAGACGTAATGTAACGTAACGCAAGAAAATTGACAAAACTGCTACAAATTTCTAGTACATTTTTCACTCTCAGGCTATTCCTGTCAGATTGCAAAAAAAAGCATACAATAAATAGCATACAAATAATAATACAGAAAGAGTAGCAACTGTTTGTTTGTGTGTATGCATCGTCAAACACGGAAGAAATGAAACCATTCCATTTTGGTTTGTTTTTTTTTATTTGGTTTTCACAAATTTCTTTCCTTCTTTGGTAAGCAAGTTTGTGGGGACAAAAACAAATAAAACAATTTTCAGCAACTCATTTTAATGGAACCAAACATCATTCTCTTATATTGTTTTCTTAAAAAAAAAACAATAAAAACCATTAAAACTCGGCCATCACAAGCACAGACACAATTCTCATCTGTCAAAATATATTTAAGTTGGCTTTGCGCAGCCTTTAAACGCGGTGGATGGCGTTTAAGTTACGAGGGGTTTAAGTTACGTTGCTTAAATGTGAAAATTGATTATAGATATCGTTTTCACACTTAAATGATATTTAGAGGAAGTTTAAAGTTAAGAAGCATTTAAAATGTCATTATAGATTCGGCTGTAAGCGTTTAGAATTCAGGAAAAGTTAAAAGATAAATAAACTGGAATAGTACCTAAGTGTTACGCTTATGCTATTAAAATTGGCTGTCTATAACTATATCTGTTTTAGTCTGACATTTAACAAAAAAGTTCAAAAATTGTTAAGAAAGAGATTTTATATAAATTATCCTCCAAAATCGTTCGTTTTAAAATATTTCTTATGTACCTAGGAATCTATAACTATGCGATCAAATAAATAAATGACATTTAAAGTCACTGGTTTTGTTCATAACATCCTCATCACGTTTTCATTTTTTTTTTTTTTAAATAAAATCATCAATAAACTATACAAATCCATTATTTAAGCAGCTTTTCAATAGCCACGCAAGTTGGTGTCGAGTGAAATCCGCTTACATCAGATTCCTCTTTCTATAAAATTACCAATTGAAATATGAGCATCAACGGCGTCGCATGCTTCTTCGTTCAACCTATCATCATAGTAATTCAATTGAAATGGCACAAACCACTTTGCCTCTTGCTATTGACTCAAATGTAAAAGAGGAGTGTTCATTGGTTTGCGGAAAGAAAAGATCTCCTCACTCGATTATAATTTTTCTCATAATGACATTTGAATAGTTACAAAAAAAAACTACATCAACAATAATATCCAATTTAAGCAAGTGCTTTTCGAAAATGGAATATAAGTTTTATAATATTTGTGGTTTGTTTGTAATCCATACAAGGTCCTTGAGTTTTATGAGTTTTATTCATTTGACAGTTGATTAACCCTTTCCAAACACCAACATAAAACACGGCATATCTCGGTATCAAAGATTAAGTAGCTGTTCTCACAATGACTGCCTACCGACAGACATAATGGCAGCCGATTATAGTGAACCAGAAACACACGTCAAATGAGTTTCGTCCAATGGACAAGGACTCACTAAACACTAAAATAAACACACTTTCTATGACATAAAATTCGTAAATAACAGAAAATGCACTGAGGGAAATAATAGAAATAGGAAACAAAGGGTGTGCCAGTGATGCTTACCACCACCACCACCAGGAACAGCACCTGGACCTCACGAGTTGAATAATACCACTTCGGTTTCAGTGAGGTAAGAATTTGTTGCTTAAATTAACTTGTGTCTACACGACTAACGATGGAAATAGCATAGAAATTCAGCACCAGCAGGAGGGAGTTGGTTTTGGTATATGTACGTGAAATTTACGTAACTAGGATAAGTCAATATCCTGCCGAGCTAAAGGCGCCATTTTTTACATATATAGTTGAAGGTAGACTCTTGTCTCTTGTGGCATATGGTAAAGGTAGGTAGGTATGTATTGAAGAATTTATGCACTACCGATACCAAGTTGACATAAATTGGAATGCAAGCATTTTATGAAAATTTTGCAGAGCTCTTAGATCCTTTTCCTTTTGTTTCTATTGATGTGTGATGTGCGGACTGGGAATTTTTATTCCATGGGTGTCCTTGTTCGTGTGCGTGTTTTTCTTATGTTAATATAATATCTCATTATAGAGGGTGACATTAAATTAGATATTTATGTACATAGCAATTTTGCAATGTTATTATATTAGTTTTTATTCATTTCTTATTTTTATTTATTTATTTAGCTACAAATTTATTAGCTCTGAGACTTTAAAATTTATATATTTTTATAAACAATATTTTGATACATTGAAATCAATAACATTAAAATACTTATAAAAATCTGCACATGCAGCAAACAAAGGTTAATGAATTTCTTATTTTTATTTATTTATTTAGCTACAAATTTATTAGCTCTGAGACTTTAAAATTTATATATTTTTATAAACAATATTTTGATACATTGAAATCAATAACATTAAAATACTTATAAAAATCTGCACATGCAGCAAACAAAGGTTAATGAATTCCATAATTTGTTCTGTTAAATCTTTGGCTTAAAACGTCCCCAGGTCTAAAGGAACGTGAATATATATATTTAGGTTGAGTTGAGATAAAATATATTCAGAATCAATTTCTCCAATCAAAACATCATAAATAAATAATATTCTAAAAACTGTTCTTCTACTTCTATTCTTTAGTGAATAAATAAATCGGGTGGCACAACGGCTCATGAAGAACCAGGGCCTAGTGACTAATAACTCGCAACCATTCCTGTGTGCGCCTTTCGACAGGAATGGAAGGGACCTACAATTTTATGCCGAATCCGAACGGCTTGACGCGAAGCACTTATTCGTGACAAGTGATACTCTTGGAGAATTTGTCAATTCCTTGCAAGAGGCAGTAGCCCTGAAAAAAAACTTTTTAGTTTTTTAGGTGGACGAGGCTGGGAAGCGATCCCAGACCTCCAGCGTGACAGTCGAACGCACTAACCATTACGCTACGAGCTACTACCTATTCTTTAGTGATGGTGAATTAATTAAAGCAAGGCGTTGAATGTATGGTGGTAGATGTTGTTGATATTCCATGGTAGATGTCGAAGGGCTTAACGAAGATATCGGTTTTGTACAGATTCTGGTCTATTAAAATTGTTTTGGTAGCTCGGACTCCAAACACAGCTACAGTATTCGATATTCGATCGCACAAGAGAGCAGTATGAAGTTTTTAAAATATATGGGTCTCGAAATTCCTTTGAAGATCGACAAACGAAACCCACATACTACATATTGGCATTAAAGAAAAGTAGACGTTTACGAGTAGAAGACATACACTTCCACTTTGATACATTTAGTTCCATTTCATTGACTTTACACAAAAGGGAAACACTATTTAGATCTTTTTGCAAAAAATTCATAGTCGTTATTATTTTTATAGGATAATCGAAAATTAGCATCATCGGCGAACAAAAGTAGTTGCGAATAGTGGATTCCAGTATGTAAATCATTAATAAATAATAAATATAAAAAGGGACCTAAATGGCTTCCTTGAGGAACTCCGGAACAGTGTTCCCATTACGGCATTATTAATGCTAGATCTAGCATTATAGAGAAGAGAAAAGCATTATGAAATTTTAAAATTATGCTAAATGCTTTTCTGGCATTATTGTTTTTATTTTTTGCATTCTTGAATGCCAAAAATAATTTCGAATCATTGATTTGATGATATCATATTTGATAACAAATATTTAAAAAATTACAAAGCAATGTGATTTAACCTTAATAACGTCAAACCACGGAAATTCACACATACACTCACTGCGTGAAATCTGGAAAGTCAATTATTTAGGCCTATTCAGCGAGGACTTTTGTCCTTTTATTCGTCTATTCTGTTATGTATTTCAATACTAAAGTTTGAGCAGTCAAAAAATCTTTTATGAATTATTCGGCTGCTACAACTGTTAAGAAATCTATGAGACGTCAATAGTTCGCAATTCACAAAACAAATGCGTTTTGGATCCAGGTTCCAGGTACTAACTTTTAAAGATACAACTGGGAAAAATAAGTTTAATGAATTAGGTCCGAACTAGTAACCTTATATGCAGACCCAGGCGAGACATAGCAATGATTGTTGCAACATGCACTGGACACTAGCCAATAGGAGAACGTGTGGCGAAGCTTGGCTTCCCCTACAATACTCACTGTCGTAGTTGTGGGGACCAGCAGGAAAAGGAAACAGTCTTTCATTTCCTATGTAAATGTCCCGCTTTGGCCAGAATGAGGCAACAATCTTTTGGGAAGCCCTTTTTTGACGACCTTAACGAACTATCCGGAACGACGATCAAAGATTTGACTTCTTTTCTCAACGCAACGAAATGGATCTAGGATTTACTTCGGTTTCCTCTTGCACCATCTCCTTCCCCAAACTCCTATGACTGCGAGCTAGCAAACTAATAGTTTTTGAAGGTGGCTCATTGTGCACGAGGACCGGACGATCACACAATTGGGCCGATCTCCGCTTCAATACCAGACAACAAGTGCCTAGGTGGCACAGTGTAGATGGCTCTTAGTTGCGAACTTCGACCCTTTTGAGTGTTTTCCTATGTTCAAGTCCAAGAAAGTTTCAATGGACCTAGAATTAACTTCGGTTTCCTTTTGCACCATTTTCTTCCTCAAACTCCTATGACTGTGAGCTAGCAGACTACTGGTGTTTGAAGGTGGCTCATGGTGCATGAGGACCGGACGATCACACGGTTGTGCCAACCTTTGCTCCTTTACCAGTCAACAAAGTGCCTAGTTGGCACAGTGTAGATGGTTTTTAGTTGCGAACTTTGGTCCCATCGGGTGATTTTCCTATGTCCAAATACTTAATAAGTTTCATCTCATGTCTAAATCCAATAAAAGCGTCTGGTCATACAGGCGGGTGGTACTTTCTTTGGTAACCACAAGTCATGTTATGCAAACAGGCGGAGGTGTACAGAGATTATCATATCCGATCAAAACGGCGCATTACAGCGTTAATTGAGTCATCGAGCGAGGATGCTTGTGGCCGCCATCTCTACCTAGGTCGATTTGTGATTGGACTGTTTTCATTTCCCATTTCAAACGCTGAGGTTGAGCGCTTCGTTTTTTTCGTTATATAATGACATATAACCTATGAATGTTAGGTATTTAATGTTTGTTTTTTAATCATCGATATGGAAGTTTTTATATGGACTTTGAAATTAAGCATTTTGTTTTTTGAGCTCCCATACGATCTAGCATTATAAAATTTGAAACCTAGCATTATGAAATTTGAGATTATGGCAACACTGCTCCGGAATGCACAATTATTCTTTTTGATGTTTTATTTTTAAAGAAAACAAACTGTGATCTGCAACATAAATATGACTCCAGCCAATTTAAAAACCAATTTGTCAACGCAATGGTCATTAGCTTTTTCAAAAGTAACGTATGGTCGAATGCTATTGACAAATCCAAGTATGCGTCGTCAGTTTGAAATCCATTTTGATTTTTTACAACAATATCCGAATAAAACTACATCAAGTTGTCAAGTTGGTTGTATCTTGTATGTAGTAGATTTACCCTTATGAGGTGAATTCATATTTTTTTCCTCATAAATCCTTAAAAATCACACCTTAATATTATTAAGGATTATATAGAAATATTTTCCACTTAATCCTCACTTGATAGCGAAGAAAAAAATCAAATTTCTTTTTACTTTAAATTAAGAGTAAAATTATACAAATCCATTGGATAGTTTACGCGCTATACGCCATAATAACGAAAATAAAAAAATTATATTTGTTAAAGTAGGTAAGGGTTGGAAACATTGATACGGAAAAAATGCACCCATTATTGGTTTTTGGTTTTCAGTGCGCTGTTAAAAGTCCTACTCTTAGAAAACCATGGAAACTTCGCCTGTAGAAATAAGTCAAGTTGTCACACTACTGCAACAAGGAATTAACCAATGTGCTGTGGCGCGTTAACTCCATCTTAGCCAATCTTGCATGATAAAGAGTCGTACAATGTCGGTAATACGGTGTGGCATTCTCTTATGCACGTGGACGGACTCTTTGTATCGCATATAAAATGGTGCGGGTTTTCAATTGTTGGTTTGTGTGTCTGGTTACAGCTTCGGAAAATGTGAGTAGTGACAATTTTGCTTAATTTAGAATATTTGTTTTATTTGGAAGTGAGAAAAAAGTCCAAAACTATCGATATTTGTTTCGATGTATTTCTTTTTTAATAAAATCATCAACCAAACAAAATTGATTGAAACTTCTTAAGATGTATGTGTATATCAAATTGGCTTGGGCTAATGCAGTTCACCCAACGGATAGCAGAATGGAAATACAGGGCGCAGGGAATCAAATGGGTGAAATAGCAGAATAGGGCTGTAAAATAAAGGAACGGACCTTCTATGAATAAAAACATTTATTTTTGGAATATTTCAAATTACGGTCAAGATCTTTCTTAAAAAATAGGTACATATATCCGAAGTTCGGCTTAAATTGTGTGCAATTATGGTGTTCCAGTTAAGAGGACTGTATTTGCATAAAATTAATGTATTAAATGTTTGAAAAAGAGTTTAATTTAGAAAAATAATATCTACTTAAATTAAATTAAATAATATCTACTTAAATTAAATTAAATTAAATTATTAAATCAGGTAACCGGGGGCTAAGACAAGCGAGTAGAACTAGTACCTTTTATGTGTGTTGGTGAAAGAGCAAATTGAAGTTAAAAATCTCCATCATTCTTAAGATTTTCAGATTTTTAAAAATATAAAATTCAAAAACTTGAAAAAATTGAACTCCATAAGTTGAGGTTTTCCAAACTTTTCTGCGACAAAAATCAACACATATATCAAAAATTCCTCAAACATTGGTAAAATATTTTTTAATTACCCATCCAAAAATATCAAATTTACTATATCAAATTTACTGCAAATTATTTCTTAAACGTCTACTTTCCCGTTTTCGACTTTTAAACGATCATGTCTTGATGCTTAAATTTTTCGGATTTATTTTGTATGTGTAAGATTTTGTTATATTTTTTAGTCTATCGATTACAAAAACTCCTGTACACCCGTATACCGTATTGGGCCTTAAAAATCTATATAGCGTCAACCCTGCAAGGGATCCATGGTCGAAAACTTGGACTTAAGCTTTTTATAAAGTTATCTTACGATGACCGCACAAAAATTGCTTCCCCATATCTTTTTCAGATTCCCATAGGAGCCAAATCTAAATAAACTGGACTATAGTTAGCTTATAAATTAAAGACCTAGCTCTTCATAGACCACCCTCTTAAAATACACCAGAATGTAATTTAACCTTGAGATTGGTTAGGAAGCATTATATTCATATTGTAGTAACATTCACAGAAATGTTTGGAATTCACGTGTTTGTTCTTTTTCTTCATTTTTTTTTACTTGCAATCATAACGTTAGAAGATGGAATGGCTTAATTAAAGTTGTGCAGTGGTTTCATTTTGTTAGATCTGTCATCATCATTCTTCAGTTGTAGTAGGATGGTTTCCAGGTAGAAACTACTTCTTTTAATCTGCTTTGAACAAAAGGAGATAAACAATGTTACTTATGTATACGTTTATCGCCAGTCTTTTATGAACCTTTCATATATATATTTTTTAAGAAATTTTGAATTGTTTTCGTTCTTTCGACTTTTTGAATTTTAAAACAAAAAAGATTTGTAGAGTATAATAAAAGTATCTGATGCGCGGCGTAACGAAATTTAAAAATAACAATCAAGGTCACTGCCTGCTATCTAATATTTTATACGCAAATTGGTCTTGATTTTATATACGTTCATTTGAATTAATATTAACACAAAATAATGTATGTAGGGACTGTTTTAAGAAAAAATCAGAACTACCAACAAATAATAAATTATTGAACAAAATTATACAGAAAATTTTCGTTTAGATTTAAAATATTTTTTCTTAGACGTAGCCCGTTTATAAGGTTGCTTTTTTATCGACACTTTCTTAATTGTGTTGTTCTTAATGATGCTAATTTTACATGACTTACTTTTGATGTCGATCACAGCCCAGGGTGGACTACGGCGTCAACCAACAAGCCCTTCCAGCCAGCTCTCTAGTTGCGAAGACTCGTCGGGCAGGTGCGTTGCCGTCCATACGCTCCACGTTCTCCTCCACACTCCTTCGATACACACCGGGCCGAAAATGACACGAAAAATCTTCCTCTCAAAGCATCTTAGCAGACTTTCATCCGATTTTTTCGATGTCCAAGTCCATGCTTGTGCCCCATCGAGCAGGACCGGGATGATCACGGTCTTGTAGAAAGTCTTCTTGGTCCTCTGAGAGAGAGCCTTACTACTTAAATGCCTTCTTAGACCGAAGGAACAGCGGTTGTCAAGAGTAATTCTTCGTTTGATTTCTGCACTGATGTCATTTTGCGAGGTAAAAGTGGAGCCCAGGTAGACAAAGTCCTTGACAATTTCGAAGTTGTATCTGTCCATCGTGATATTTTGCCCGAGTCGACGATGTTGAGATTCATATTTCGTGTTGTCCTCATTAATGGCATACCTACAACCGACTGCTATATTTTTCATTCAGTTGTCTTGTCTACAATTCCAATGATGTCTAATGAGTTAATTTCTGAAAAAAGGCAGTAAGTTTTTATACACACAAACTGTGAAAACCTAAATAGATTTGAACTTATTTTATATATGTATGAATAAAAACAAAAATATGGAATAATAAATTTAGCTTCAGTTATAGCTGCTTAAAATTTATAATAATAATTCATATTAATTTTTTATTTGCATACATCGAAGTAAAATCGTAACGAAATAGTTGGTGCATTGGTGGTTTGCTGTAATGTATATGCTAAGGTAGCGTAATAGAAAAATAAAATAAAATGCACTGCACTTTTGTCATTAATTTCTAGATTGATTTTACCATAAACCTATAACGAGCATATTATTCAAAGCTCTACAAATATTAGACCAAGCAAGTTGTATGTTTTCTTTCAAAAAAAGTTGTCCAAGGTTAAATGTTAAACATATTAGTTTTTCGCAGGTAACTTTTAAACGGTAAATGCTATAGAAAAGGAAGTAAGGTTTGTATTTCCAACGACTCATCGTTAAGAGATATCGACATTTCATAAACCGTAAGAAAATGACGAAATGCTTGTTTTGCACGTATAACTCGTAAACGATTCATATTTTCGATAACATCTGAACACTACAATGTTTGTACATTATGTGACCCCTTACAAGAAAATATCAATATTTTTATCTTGAAAACAATAATTTTAGAAATAGGACTGTTTAAAAAGTTCATAAAAATAAATGGCGAAGTTGTCGAAAAATAACTTTTAAAAGACGATAGTCAGCCCATCCTAATTCGACAATAAATTCGCAAAGCGCGATATAGTTCTGCATTTTTGATCTGTTGTTGGAATGTTGGGGCATGTTAGAGAAGTCTGTAGCTAAGTTTGCAACTTCGTAAAACCTGTGCTCGCTGCAGGAAAAATTCAAATGGGAAAAACGCTAAAATCACCCCATTTTTCCGACATTTTCCTTCATAACTTTGAAAAAAAAAAATGTGCAACTAAGGAAAAACCCATCCATTATAAACTTGTTTGTTATAAAATTTTCTACAAGACCACATTAGTTTTAAATTTATGCATGTTATATTTGTGTTGCATTAGGCATTAAAAAAAAAGAATTCTGAAAAACTAAGTAATTTTGAAGCACTCAAAAAATAGGGTAAAAATGGTCCAATTCTGCTAAAGTCAAATAGTCTAGAGTATTACAAGACGAAATTTGAAAATTCGATCCAAATCGGTCAAATAGTTTTGGCAAGAAAAATTATGTTAACTAACTATCATTTCATTAGATATAGTTACAATATTTATATCTATTTTTAAGCAACTTTGGTAGTGAATTTAAAAGTTTCGAAAATGTTCACGAAGTTACATATTTACATGCCAAGTAAACAATTTTCGGAACTTTTAAAATTGATACTAAAGTTGCTTAAAAAAAGACATATAAATATCATACCTAGGGGTTCCAAGTACGTGAACAAAAATCAGTGCCAACTTAAGTGTCCTACTTTGACCACAGCAATGATGCAAACATTGCTTGTTGCATTTACTTGACAAAGCTATTTGACAGATTTAAATCGAGTTTTCGAATTTCATCTTGCAATACTATAGACTACTTGATTCAAAAATTTTAGCACTATTGGTGCTTCAAAATTACTAAGTTTTTTTTCAGAATTTTTGTTTTAATTCATGGTTATAGATAGCAACATAAATATAACATGCATGCATTTAAGACTGATGTGGTCTTGTAGAAAATTTTATAACAAACAAGTTTATATTGGACAGTTTTTTCCAAAGTTGCATAGTTCCAAAGTAATAAAGGAAAATGTCGAAAAAATGGGATGTTTTAAGCATTTTTTTTTCCACTGTTGCAGCTAGCACAGGTTTTTCGAAGCTCAAAAATGCAGAACTACAAAGCGCTTTGCGAATTTAGCACTTTTTTTTTTGTAATTATTGACTGGAATAAGTTCATATTTCTAATGCTCAAATAAATTAAATATATTCACCTGAATTTATTTGGTAGATTGGTAATTTTGTTTTTCGATTTAAAATAGCTTTTAACGGTCTTTAGTCCATACAAATTGGCGTTTCGTCCCGGCGTTCTCACTTGGACTGTTCAGTTGACAGTGAGGGCCTTGTCAAGATGCAATTTTTATTAAGTTCAGTCCAACTAACATCAATTTTACAGCGAAAATCAATTGTGAACTATATCCAACCCAATTAGAATTTCTAATCAAGAATTGTTGGAATTTTTGCTACCCGTGACCTGGTATTGTTTACGAGTGTTTTTTTTATAATACAAATTCTATATACTACTGAAATAAATCAGCCAAGTAGAAGACTCAGCATTATTTAATTGGACTTGTTGAAGTATTGATTCAAAATAGCTTTTAACGGCCGTTAGTCTATACAAATTTTGTTTTTCATTTTTCCTGAGCTATGTATCTATGTGCAAAAAATGCTTAGAGCTCGCAGAGGGAAATAAGATGTATCAGTTTTGCTGCAAATCACCCACATTACTTATGTATGTACGTATGTATGTACATATATCTCTTAAAATGGTCTGTTTAATTTCGTTTCTCAATAATAATATTTAATAAATTATGATTGTTTCTTGCCGTGTGTATTCTGTATTATGAAATGAAGATCATTAAATGTGAAAATAAATTTTGCCATAATCTAGCCACTTTTCAAAGGATGACAAACCAGATTAATTGTTCATTTATCTTCAATTAACAATCCGACAGCCGCATTAATTGAAATGAATGCGCCTCTTTACCTCCTCCATATAAATACATATACATATATTATTTCTCATTTAAAAAATGTTTAATAATTGAATTCCAATTATAAGCAATATTGCTTATAACAGATTCTTATTCAGATAGCAATCCATTTAAATACTTCGGAAATAATTATTTGTAATAAGGTACACGCCTTCTCATCATTATAGTTTAGACTTGGATTTAAATAGCGATACAACATTGTCATATTTATTCCAATAACGTTATATAATATTCAGAATAATAAACGATTACAAATTTATAATATCTGAGTTTGTATGAGCTTACTTACTTTACTTTACTTTTGATGGCGCTCACAGCCCAGGATGGGCTTCGGCCTCAACTAACAAGCCCCTCCAGCCAGCTCTGTCCCTAGCTAGCCGCTTCCAGTTGCGCACACCGAGTGCTTTGATGTCGTCATTCACTTGATTGCGCCACCTGTTACGGGTTCTTCCTCTGCTGCGTACCCCATCGGGGTTGGATTCGAAGACTCGTCGGGCAGGTGCGTTGCTGTCCATACGCTCCACGTGCCCCAGCCATCTAAGCCGCTGTATTTTCAGCTTTTTGACCAGGTCAACGTCGCTGTATAGCGCGTATAGCTCGTCGTTGAATCTTCTCCTCCATACTCCTTCGATACACACCGGACCGAAAATCACACGAAGAATCTTCCTCTCAAAGCACCCTAGCAGATTTTTATCCGAATCTTTCAGTGTCCATGCTTCTGACCCATAAAGCAGGACCGGGATGATTAGGGTTTTGTATAAAGTCTCCTTGGTTCTCTGAGAGAGGGCCTTACTACTTAAATGCCTTCTTAGACCGAAGAAACAGCGGTTGGCAAGAGTAATTCTTCGCTTGATCTCTGCACTGATGTCATTCTGCGATGTAATAGTGGAGCCCAGGTAGACAAAGTCCTTGACAACTTCGAAATTATATCTGTCCATCGTGATATTTTGCCCGAGTCGACGATGTTGAGATTCCTCTCTCGATGACAGCATATACTTCGTCTTGTCCTCATTAACCGCCAATCCCATTCTAGCCGCCTCCGATTCAATGCTCGCAAATGCCCCTGCCACAGCTCGCTTCGTTCTGCCGACAATGTCTATGTCATCCGCATATGCAAGCAATTGAACGGACTTTTGATAGATTGTACCGCTGGTGTTGACATGTGCGTTGCGTACAATGGCTTCAAGAACGATGTTGAATAGGTTGCATGATAACGCGTCGCCTTGCCTCAATCCTTTCTCAACATCAAAGGAATCGGTGGTGTTCTTACCAATTTTGACGGAGCAGCGAGATTTCTCCATCGTCATCCTGCACAAGCGGACGAGTTTGGCAGGGATGCCGAGACTCGACATGGCTCTGTATAATTCGTCCCTTTTCACGCTATCATACGCGACTTTAAAATCGATAAAAAGGTGGTGTGTATCGATCTGGAATTCCCGGGATTTTTCTAAAATCTGTCGGAGTGTGAACATTTGATCGACGGTTGACTTGCCTGGCCTAAAACCGCACTGATAAGGGCCGATCAGATCGTTGACAAAAGGTTTTAAGCGGTCACACAGGATGGCCGACAAGATTTTATAAGCGACGTTTAGGAGACTAATTCCTCTGTAGTTGGTACATTTCAGAACATCTCCCTTTTTATGGATGGGGCACACTATACCGAGGTTCCATTCATCGGGCATACTTTCCTCCGACCAAATTTTGCAGATGAGCTGGTGTATGCTCCTAGCCAATTCATCTCCCGCTGATTTAAATAGTTCGGCTTGTAAGCCATCCGCACCTGCAGCCTTGTACGACTTAAGTTTGGATATCGCCAGCCGAACTTCGGTTAGGTCGGGTGGACGGAACTCTTGGCCATCATCGTCCAAGTTGAATGGAGCGTTCTGCCTATTAGCGGCATCTTGGCTGTCTTCGCCATTAAGCAGTCTAGAGAAGTGTTCTTTCCAGATCCTCAGCACTGACTGTGTGTCTACTACCATATTCCCACTCTCATCTCGGCAGGCTTCCGTTCTAGCCTTGAATCCTTGGGTGGATCGCTTCACCCTCTGATAAAATTTTCGAACATCTCCCCTACCGCTACAACCCTCAATAGACTCTACCGCCCGCTTCTCGTGCTCTCTCTTTTTCCTCCTGAGAAGTCGGCGTTCCTCTTTTCGTTTCAGCCCGTAGAGCTCCCGGGCCACTCTCTCAGCAGCTCTTGTTCGAGTCTGCAGCATTGCCTTGTAGGCCTCGTCCTTAGCTGCATGCGCTAGCCGGCACTCCTCATCGAACCAGGGGTTTCGTTGTATTCGCCTAGTGAAACCCAGCACATCAGAGGCGGCACTTCTAATGGCTTGTTGACAGTGTTCCCACTGGTCCTCTGCACTTGATGCTGGTAGCGGACCTCCTGAGAGATTAAGAGTTACGTGGTCTGCAAAAGTTCTGGCAGTCTCTTGCGATTTAAGCTTCTCGACATCGAATCTTTTCACAGCATCTGCTCTGCGTTGTCGCGTCATGGATATCCGCATACGTAGTCTAGCTACCACCAGGTAGTGATCCGAGTCAATGTTGGCCCCTCGGAACGTTCGGACGTCCAAGATACTGGAAGCATGTCTCGCGTCTATCGCAACGTGGTCGATTTGGTTGACGGTTACTTGATCACGCGACCGCCAAGTCCCCTTGTGTATATTGAGGTGTGGGAAGTAGGTGCTTGAGATGATGACATTTCGCCCCGCCGCAAAGTCTGCCAGCCTGTGTCCGTTGCCGGAAGTTTCGTCGTGTAGGCTGTGTCCTCCGACTATCGAACCAAAGATGCCCTCCTTTCCGAATCTTGCGTTGAAGTCACCAAGAATGATCTTCACGTCGTACTTCGGGCACATATCATACGTTGTCTCCAAGAGATCGTAGAATGCTTCTTTGGTTGAGTCTTCTCTCCTTTCATGGGGGGCGTGAACACAAATCAGCGAAATGTTCTTAAATTTGCCTTTGATGCGGATTGTGACCAGGCGCTCGCTTACACTTCGGAAGCCCAAGACTTCTTGCCTAAGTCTTCCCCTTATCACAAAACCACAACCCAAGAGCCGCTGACCCTGTTCCTTCAAGCACCCGCCGTAGTAGATGTCACACGTTTTCAGTCTCCGTACGCCCTCTCCATCCCATCGCACTTCCTGGATGGCTGTTACGTCAGCCTTTAGCCTGTCCAGGTTCTCCACTAATTGTTCGGCTGCACGTGTTCTGTATAAGGACAGGACGTTCCACGTGCAGATCCGAAATTCATTGTCCTTGTTTCGTTTGCTGGGGTCGTCAACTTTAAAATCATCCATATCCGAGGCTTGTTGTTGTTTCGGAACAACTTTTTTTTACGTGGTAGGGAAGTTACCCCGACGCACAACCCCCGACCCGGAGGACCAGACCCTTCGTATAACTCCAAGGGTAGGGAGCCGGATAAACCGCTCCTTATAGGCCTGAGCTACAAATATGTCGTAGTAGCCCATATAAGGTGTTCACTAAGTAGTTCAACCTAACTGGAACTGTAGACGCCACCGTTGATTCCATCTAGAGAATTCGTCCGCTGCCGCCTCGATGAAAGGAGAAGTGCCTTAGTGGGAACACTCCTCCCCCCCCTCTCTCGTTGGCTGTCCCCAACAGCTTTCCACGGGGATTTAAACCCCGTCTCCAGCTGAGGTACTAGACACCCGATGTTCACCACGTGGAGGTGAGAGTAGGAGTTGGTAGACAGAGGTGGATTTTGAGAAAAACCTGTGGACGCTTGTGTCCTCTTGAATGCACATAACTACCCTTTTGAGCTTGGTGGTGGTTTATATAGCCAGCCCAGCAAACATTTTTATATACGCAAACAGTAACAACAAAAAAGTAGTGATTATAATAGACCGAGAGCTGGCAGCAGATTTTGGCCGTGAAAGGAAACCAAAAGATTTTAATAGTATAGGTAGTCCTGGTAAAGGTGATAACGAATACGTTCGTCTGCCAGCATGTAGAGGCTCCGTGAAAGTGCATCAAAAGTACAACTTTTCTGAAAATTGAAATCGGTTGGGAAACCATTTAAAATGTCATACAACTTGACCCCATTAACTCCCTGATTACAAAAATGGTTTCGACAGACGTCTAGGTCGCCGCAAAACCCAGACAGGCGTGCCCGAAAACGCAATTTTGTTTTGGCGTTTTTAGGCTGAAATTGATCACAACTTTTAGCCACGGACTCCCTGAGTGTGAATATGTACGTGACAGACGTCTAAGTGGCCCCGAAAGAAAAAACAATAATAATATTTGAAGGCTAGTTATATCGTGGATTTCATTAGTTTGGCGTAACTCAAAACGTCTGTCAGTTAAATTTTCCGACTCAGGGAGAGGAGTCAAGCCCTATAAATTGAGATGCATTTCAAGAGATTTGTATTGATAATCTAATTGATAAACTAGTAATAACATCCGCGACTTTTATCGCGCTTTTCAGCAATTTGGCGTAACTCAGACGCCTGTTACTTATAAAATCACTTTCTTGAGCAAAACCTTTTAATTGGTAAACATTTGAAGATGCTACCACTAATATACAATTAAAAAAAAAAAATAATAACATCCGCGAATTAAATCGCGGCTGTCAATTGATTGGGGCCACTCAAACGTCTGGCACTTACATTTTAATTTTGTTTGGGACAAGACCTTTTGATTTCAAGTGGTTTCCCTCAAAATCTTATTTCTATTAAAATAAAATAATAAATCCGCGATTTATTTCTCACTAAAAATAAATTTTTTGTATATATTAGTACTGAAAAGTATAAGTCATACGAAAAACATTATGAGCAGAAAAGATAGATTATTCAATTTCCTATAAAAAAGATTCTTACAACTTTAAAGTGCGATGAGGCGTTCTCGAGATATTTGTTAAAAAGGATCTTAGGAATTTTACTTTGTCACTTTTTTAAATACCAACTCATAGAATACAAATTTGTCTGCACAGCGAAAATATTTTTTTTCTTTTACACTTGATGACAAAAAAGGGTTGCTTTTGTTTTTATTGTTGAAATTTGTTTGTTTGGTCTGGCAGCAGGTTTTTTCCGTGCCGATCGAAGTGCAATTATTTAAGCTCAGTCGTTCATTTAGCTGGTAAGAAGCAACATGTTGATATTTCTCTATTAAATACCAAACATTATGTTAAAACGAGTGAATCGATAAAATTTGGAAGATGTCCAATCTTTAGAGCATAGTGCCTTAAGCAAAAGAGTGTTACCGACAGTTGCTAAAGTCATAAAACATATAATTTTTGTGAGAAATTAAAAAAAAATAAGGTTTCAAATATTTGGAACCTTAGGTCTTGACATTATTACCGTTTGGAAGACTGCATCCCTGTCAATTCAACGGGTAAAACAAGAAATGGAAAGTGTGTGATAAATAATTGTATTTTTTGCGATACACAAGATCCAAGCAAAATGAAAACTATATGAAAAAAACTACAAGACTGTAAGAGTAAATCTCTTAGTGGCTGTGGGCGGGTTTGACTTTTTAGAGACCAAACAATTTGTCGGAAAAATTTTGAGAAAAGAAAAAAGTATTAATGTACTAGCACACGAAGCTTTGTCAGCAATTAAAGATACGAAAAAATCAAGATTTCAATCAATTCTTTTTCCACCAACAGATATACTGATGATTACTTCTTAAAAATGCCAAGAAATTAATGAAAAAAATGGGTTATATCTTCCTAATTTGGCAAGAGTTTGCGATCAATACGGCAACTCGGATCGATCAGTAGCAGCAGTCGCGAGTGCAGTCTTACAGGATGTTGGCTTGGTAACAGCAACAAATGTAAAAAAGTAAACTGTGGCGGATTCGATACAGGATTTAGCTAAACTGTCTGTTGTTGATTGCGATGGAACTGCTACAAACACTGGTCGGAAAAGTTGGGTTATCCGGCTTGTGGAGATGAAGTTGGGGAGATGGCTACAATGGTTCGTATGTCAACTTCATGCTAATGTGTTACTTTTGCTTCATTTATCACAAAATGGATTGTGCAACATTAGGACCTCAACTTTATTCGGGACCATTAGAAGAGCGCTAGAAAACTGTGCTGACCTTCCTCTTGGTGAGTTCTAATCAACCCCAGGAAACCTACCTGCTTTGATGAAAGAAATCCAAAAAAATATATGTTTCAAATGTGTGAAGCCATAAGTACAGGATCCTGTTCTATAGATCTCTACAACAGAAACCCAGCAAAGTTGACAACTGCTGCCAATAGAATTTTAAATGTACGAGAGATAATTGACCCCGTTATCCAACGCAATTCTTATTTTAAATACCCAGAAAATATTTCGATGGCAATGCTTAATGATGAAAGACCATAAAATATCAGAGAACTGGGCTTAAGGAGAATCATCTCAGCTAGAAAAACAATCAAAAGCATGGGTCTTCAGTTAGAGTCTTTAAACTAACGAAATTAAACTGCAATGCCAAAGATTAACTTGATTTAATAATATGGACCAAATAACAAGTAACATCACCCTAATTAATGCAGAAATTAAGTGATATCGATTTGGAAGACATTCTACAAAATAAATATCGAATTAACATTGCCATGTCATTTCCAAATTAACCTTGTCACAGTCAAGCTGTTCACTGCTACGTAAAGATGGTGACCGAAGCTTCAAGTGCAGAAGTTGGTGAAAAATCCAGAGGCGATATTTTAAGATCAAGAATACATTTGCTAAAAGTTTTGCCGTTTTTCAACTAAAAAAATTATAACGTTAAAAAGTAGAAATAAAGGTGTATTTTAGTTATATCATGAATTTTTAAGTTTTTAGTAGTATTTTTTTTTTATTTTTGTGTCTTACTAAAGCTAATATGATCATCATTATTGTGTTTATTGATTTGTACATAAATTAATTTAAAATTATTTCAAACTTTTGAAAAAATTTAAATTTAATGAAAAACAACATTTTTTTTCTTCAAAAAGTCGAAACTTTGAGCTAAGGTAGAGGGCTAAAGACGTTATCAAAAAAAAATTTGTTTGATGCCAAATTGTTCTAATTATCAAAACGCAACAAAATTTAGGTATTCGAAATCGATGCGACTACTTTTTTTTTTCTCCATACAACGACGCTCCACCCTAATGTACATATTCAAACTCAGGGGGTCAAGATCTTTCGTTTGTGATACATTTCAAGTGGTTTCCTTTTTGACAAAAAACGCCAAATAAACGCGTTTTCAGGGACGTCTGTCGGGGGTTTCGGGTCCACTTAGACGTCTGTCACGTTCATATCCCCACTCAGGGAGTTCGTGGCTAAAAAGACCAATTTCAGGTGGTTTCCCAAAAGCCTAAAAACGGCAAACGTCTCTCGGCAACGGGGACGTCTCTCTGGGTTTTTGTTGCCACCTAGACGTCTGTCGAAACCATTTTTGTAATCAGGGAGTTGATGGCGTCAAGTTGTATTACATTTGAAATGGTTTCCCAATCGATTTCAATTTTCAGAAAAGTTGTACTTTTGATGCACTTTTACGTGGTAACAGGCCACTTCATGCTGGCAGACGAACGTATTCGTTATCACCTTTATCAGGACTACCTATACTATTAAAATCTTTTGGTTTCCTTTCACGACCAAAATCTGCTGCCGGCCAAATTTGTTGCTGAGCTGGCTTTACAGCTCACCGAAATACGTTATTAATGTCGAGACACATGTTCTAGATGAGCTGGAACAAAAATTCAAATTTCTCCTCTAGATACTAAATTTGAAGAAAATCGGGATGAATAGAAAGATCGCCGCAGAGACTTACGGCTGTCATAGTGTCATGGCGAAGAATTTTTTGGACTTCTACATCATCGTAATGTTAGATTTGATTAAAACCTTATTCAATACTTGTCTCAACTAATAGAACAAGTTAACATTTTAATGTAATTCTTGCTTAACCCGGGGTTAAGACAAGCGAGTAGAACTAGTAGCATTTGTATCATAGGGTTGGTTTTATGGATGTGTGTGTGACTAGTAGCTCTCTGCGCGTTTTGTCAAGTAGTATGATTTTTTTTTAAATATTTCATACAGAAAAATATAAAAATTATGGAAACTATGGAAACAAGACAAATAAATGAAAAAAATACACTACACTAGTAGGATAACTGGCAGGCTACTCGCAGGCAAAAATATTATACTATTTGGACTACTAGTTGGCTCTCTCGTGTTCTGATACACTAACACACATAAACGCTACTAGTTCTACTCGCTTGTCTAAGCCCCGGGTAAATTATTTTAAATAACAAAAATAAAGTAAAATAGTGTAGTAATACAATAATTACACATATTTATATACCTACATGACTTTTTCACACTTCACTACCTCCATAAAAGAGATACTATATTTTTTTTATTTATAAATCTTGGTATGCTTTAAATATGTTTTCATTTAAAAGTTTACAATGCAAATTAATTAAAAAAATAAAAAGACAAAAAACATAGGAACAGTATTTGATTTTTGTTTGTTTAATTGTTCAAACGCCAACGGAAACCGAACATACGCGTTCCTTATTGCGTGCATTCCATCATCAAATGAATGATACACTTACACTGGCCAAACATCGCGTAGCTGCCGCCGCGCCGCGCCGTCGACCGATGGCCGCCCATCGCCTTTGTTTATATATATTCGTTTTGCGAAACACGATAAAAAGACTTTGCATTTTTTGATTCTAAAAGAGAATTAATCATTGTTGTGTAAACAAACAACGCAAATACCTTTCATTTTTCGTGCAATTCTTTTGTCAGTTTAATATAGGGTGTGATTTGATTTGTTTGGGTATGTGCTGCTTGGTCAATGTTAACTTTTGAATTAGCCGTAATATATAAACAAATTATTAAGGTGCAGTTCTTCATTGACAGGACTAAACAAAAAAAAAACTCGAGATACCTCACAACATTCAAAGGGTTAACTCGAGTTTTACTCCGAAACTCGGATGATCTCGCACCTCGCACTAACAAACTGGGCCTGAGTAAACTGGATTGATTATAACTATAACAATTTAAACTACTAAATGCGATTGTTTTATAAATGTTATTGAAAAATCAGTATTTGGCACCTTTCGACAAGGATATCGCGGAAACCTGAGTTAATCCTGAAATTCTGGGGTCAAATTTGAATTAAGAACCCAAAAAGTCTTCTAATTTTGTAACAAGTTGTCTTGAGGAAAATTGATTGATGGCACCTAACCTCAAAAAAAACCTAAAAATACATTTCTTGCGCTGTTAGGCTTGGATTTTGAAAACATCAGCTATTCCATCAATTCTGAGGTCGTCTTCGAATCAGGACGTTAAAAACGATTGGAAAAGTATAGTCTTATTTCTGCTGCAGAAATTTCGTTAAATGTTGATACCCTGTGTATTTGAAATGTTGCTACAATTTGTGAGAAAAAAAAATAAAATTTAATTTTAAAACATGAATTTCCAATAAAAAATTTCCCATAAATCAAAAAAAAAAAAAAAAATATTTATATATACCTAAATATATTTGAAAAGCTATTATTTTGTACCAGAAGAGAGTTATTGTTTTCGAATTTTCGTCAGCTTTAACTTAAGACTTGTTTTAGCAGAAGTTTGTAGATTAAAAAAGATATTTTAGGTGCAGAATCGGATTTTTCATGTCTAAGGAGCATTTGCAAACATTTGGGTACAAGCATTTCCGATTATTGTTGCCATCCTAACTTTCGCTACTTAAAACGACTTTAACTAAATCTATGGTCAAATTCCTAAACCCAAAACTTGCACAAATTATGCTAAGCAAATAGTTTCTAAATGCAAACATAAAAATCCCTGCAAAGCAGATTGTCCCAATTCGCAGTCGACTTTTTTAATCGTACAAATGTAAAGGCATTTGAGCTTAATTTATTTGTTTTTTTGAAGAAAAGTAATTTATATTTACTAAAAGACAAAAAATAAATATTTTATGACTAACTTTAAAAGTATGGAAAAATGAAAACTGTTGGCGCAAAAAGCGTCTGGCGTGTATTTCTTAAGGAAATATTAGAAAACAGTCCTCAATTTTCTTCAACAAAAGAAGAAATGCTTAGTAAATGGGGCAACCTTCTTCTAACATATAAAAGAATAAAACAAAGGAATGGGGAAACTAGACGAGGTGTAACATGATGGGAGTACCTACTATGACTTGGTTATTTCGTGAAGTGTAGATATTGGACAAAGCAACAACTCAGTAAAATCTTTATTAAAATAATTTTTGTTCGGTGGTCCATAACTTATTCCAACAAAAATCAACAAACAACGCAAATGTCCATTCCGAAACGTCACATACATGCTATGCAAACATATAATTTTAACATTTCAAGTTGCTTTTTACATGTGCTTAGCATGTATTTTGCTTTGCAAATGTTGCGTTTAGGAATTTGGCCTATGTATATTTCCAAGACGGTAATTTAAAATATCATAAAATAAATTCAGAAATTAACCACAAAAACTGGTTATCCTTTCTTACACTGTCTCTTCGGTGGCGATCTGCCACAGTCATAATGAACCAAAGGCGCTTGGCTAAGGGCCAGTTCGTTCATAGTGGGTTAAATTTAGTATGTGACTTTCATAGGCTTTAATTAACTAACGCTAAACAACCAAAATTGGCTGAGTAGTGAAATCCATGATTAGCATCTCATACTTTCAATTTTTAAACAAAATTTAATCAACAAACACATTTGAGGATTTCCCAGCTCCACTAATCATCGATTAAAGATAATAAGCTGTGAACAAACTAAGTCTTGGCGAGGCCGTCTCGACTATGAAGAAAGCTGACGTGGTAGATTTACGGAACCGCCACGGTGCCGCTCTGTCCTGTATCAGCCCAGGACTGTTTAAGGTACCCCTTAAGTTATAACTTGCAACGTTTTTATGAGATTTGAAACACGAAGGATACACTTATCCATGTTAAATAACTTTTAGAATTTCTTGTACAAACCAAATTTTCAATTTATCAATTATCTTTTGTTAAATATGCATTTATTTATTTTCCTGATGCAAATTAATTATTCGTATCAGACAATGGAAATTTCTTAGAAAATGAATCACAACGTTCCAATTATGATCATTTCACTGATACAACAAAATTTTGTGTATGCATTTGAATCTGGAAAACTTGGCGGTAGACTGGTCAACTGAAATAATTTTTCCTGTTTGCATTAAACGATCATCTGAATTTTTTTTTTTTCAAATTTTCTTGATCGCTATAACTGGCCCCTAAATAGTGAAAAGCATCGGGTGGGATGAATCCGCCTAAGCGCACACTCTCGAAATATTCGTCGTTAGGGTAATAAGCCCCACAAATTAAGCTGTCTGTCGAATACAGCGCCCTTGCAATATGAGCCCGAATCAACTTCAACAAAATGTATCTGCTTACTCTTTTTATGGTTAGGGTTGCCATAGCAGTCTTACATAGCTAACCTAGGAAAAAAAATTTTAAAATCCCGGACTTTGGAGGACATCATCTACCTTAAAAAGGAGGACAAAAAGAAAACAAAAATTAGGTCCACGAACATAAATTAAAATACAAAAAATTAATAACTTATATTTAAAAAGAAAATTTTATGAAGTACTTTTTATATTTATGTTCAGATTGAATTTTTTTTTAGTTTATTAATGAGACAATTTTCAGATAACCTAAAGGTAAGATTATTTGAAAAGTGAAATTTGAATTATTTAATTCCGGTTATTTTTAAGAATAACTTAACCTCTAAAATTCAAATTTAATTTTTCAAAATTTTAGTTTCTAATGTTCTAATTTCTACAAAATTCGTGAGGTTCTGGTTGGCTGGAACTTTTTTTTAAGTTGAACACACAATTCGTTTATTTTCGGAATGAACACTTTGCATTTTGGTAATGAGAATCCATTTGGACATCCACTATTTGAATAGAAAAATCTGCTTCTACAGTTCTTTTTCTTTTAAGTATGTCTACCTACTTTAAAAGTAAGTATTTGTTTTCTTGAAGTTTAAATGTTTTTATTTTTCTCTCTGGCGTCTGACCCCTATGACCCTCCCTCTGGATCAGCCACTGATTTAGAGATAGACATCAGGGGAGCGATACACTGGTGACTATGGCAGTGGCCTATGTCCTGACGCATGAGATTCCTTCAACCAAATCCGATTCGAAAAACATTTTTTTGTTTAACTCAGTGCTCAAATTGAGAGAATTAAACGATTGCTGATGACAAACCTATGTGAAACGAAATTATTGCCTCGGTAGCCTGGATATGTTTTTGTGTTGACTGAAAGCTTCCAAAACTCTTGATGTACCCAATCTTCTGTTATTTAAGTGCATTTGAGATGTTATGGGGTCCTCGATCGCGTATTTTCCTTTGCTTGCAATGGAAATCTTGGAGTTACAAACTGTGCAATCTGCTTCAAAATCATTTCTTCCTTTTCTAAATGAAGGATCATCATAATAAGCACTTTCTTTTTGGCATGGTTTTAAAATGATCTTGCAAAAAAATATTAGAGTACCTAAATAAATTGAACCACCAAATAAAATAAAGTTTGATATTTCGCAACTTAAGGCTTAGCTACGAAAAGATGTTTATTTCACACTTTTGTACTTTTTGCAAAAAGTAGGCCTATTTAGTTATTTTCTTGCTGAAAGGGAAGTCGAAGCTAGGGTTCCCAACCGTACTATAATATATAGTATTGTGCTATATTTTGGCTTTTTGTACTATATACTGTTAAGGAAATATATAGTACGCAAAAATACTATATTTCAATGGATTGAATGAAAAGCGAACATATCTCTCATTATGATTGCACCTTAAGGTCTCAGACAGAACTTCAGATCAAAAATGGCTGCATATTTTTCACAATACCGAAAACAATTTACCAAATATTTTTAAGCTCATTTCATTTCTACTCTCCATTTCTGCCATTTCGGCGTTCACGGAAAGGATTTTTTCAATCATGAACTCAAAATGGCGGGAAGAAAGAAACCGATCGTGTCTCTCATTAATCAAAAGTGAGCTTTTGGTCTCTATTAATTTGAAAATTGAATGTGATAAGGCTTACGAAACTTTTATTGTTAACAAAAAATTATTATAGAATATAATATATATTTTTTTCAAGCTTATTTGAAAAATACTATAATCAGTCGCAAAAATGTTGGGAACCCTAAGCCGAACAAATGGGCACGTTCAACTAAATTTAGAGGGTTGACACACGGGAGTCAAAATAAGATCTGTTTCATTTTATGTTTTTTATTAGATTTGTATTGGCTATGGTTTTCTTTTAAATTCAGAGTTCGATGACTTTTTTTAATTTTCGTAATTACTTGTTAGGGGGAAAAAGAGGACAATTTCTTTAAACGTTGGAGGACGCATAGCAACCCTATTTATGGTGGCCTTTTGTATAGAACCTGATTGGGTTAATATTAACGTTAGTACTCCGACTCTGGTATTCTGTGTAATTCAAGGCACTATATTGCCTTTCACACCATAATCTTTTCTATTTGAGATGGGGCAATTTTACACCACAAGAACATAGGTAATAATCGGCCGGATGAGGGTCTTGTTACAAATCACCTTTACACTGCTATCAAGACGGCTGTTTTGATGGCTATTTACTAGCGTGTGATTATTTGTTTGAATAAAATTTTTAACGGTTTCTAACAGCAAGTAGATACTTTTCTTCGTCTACTTAACAGTTTACTCCAAATATGCTCTGTCCTCCTGTACACTTCGCATTGTTACATAACCCTTACATTTTTATTTCGTTATCTAGTGAGAATACTTAGCTCAGAAACTAGAGCTGATGTCGAAAAAAAAGATGGCGGATTTGAATTCAGCTCAAAAAATTACATTTAATTTGAGTCTTACTTTCTCGTGACCAAAACCGTGTACAACTAGGTAGTTTTTAAATAATTTTCATCTAAAAAAGACGTCTCGTACAAATAATGATAATAATATAATAATGTAATAATCGAAGTGAAAAAATGTTGTTTGGCTATGTTCGGTAGGAAAATTGGTCCTCCGCAAAAAAGGTCCAAAAATGATATTAGCTAAAGTAATATTTAAAATAGCTAAAAACAGGATATATTTATTATAAATGAGTTTGAAGAGCTGTAACTTTAAAACGGTCAGATATACGATAAAACATGTGGAGTACTTTTCTTTAGAATGTTCAATTTTTCACAAGAAACATTAAGCTCTTAGTGTTGTCTAAATTTAATAATATTGAGAACTCATAGCTTCACGTTAACTGAAACTTTTGAGCCTGGGTTGAGAGGAAATCGATGTTTATTTTGTTTCAAATAGTTAAATATACCTATTTGTAGCTGTATATATGGCAATGTCAATTTTCGTCCAGCACTTACATTTTAAATTTCAACATGAAGTTATGCTTCAATATTTCAATAAATATTTGTAACCTCTCCTGGCTTATTATTTTATATTTAGTTTCATAGAAAGCAAAGCATAAAATCAATATTTTCTTCCAAAAATAGTTCCAGTTCATAATTTTTCCCCCTCCGTATCCTTCCTTCGTGAGTTTCCTTCGAATGTTTCCTTCGTAAATAACTCAACTTCTTTGTCATGCAAACAGAAACAGAAACAATCGAATCTGTTGAAATTTAAATAAATAATTAATTTTGGTATGCTTGTTCTTGTCGTGCTGTTCTCTAAATACAAATATACTTTGAAATAGATGAGAATCTCTGGAAACAAAGGTATACATTAGAAGGCATTTATCTATAGGTTCCTACGTAGCTATATGTACAGTGATGCCAAAAACATTGCGGATTTTTCCTCAGTATAATGTTTTTCTTAATATCAAGTAGAAAACTAATAACTTTCCATAGGTTTTCCATAATTTGTAAAGGGTATGAGACAATTTAATAATAAGAATAACCTTAAAAATCTAATGCTCCGATGACAAGAACAACAAAAAAAAAATATTTTATAAAGTTATTCAATAACATGCCTGTGCAAAACTAACCGGATTGCAGGGAGATTGCGAGTCTCGATGTTAAAGTAGCGGTTTTTTCGAGTCTTTTGACTCACGCCGTAGATTAAACAGACTTTACAAGTTGAGAGCTGTGTAAGTTGAAATTATATAGTGCAGAAAATGGCTAAAACACGTTATAGCAACGCGATTCGATACAAGGTAATAGAAAAGTTCCAAGCCGGTACAAAACAAAATTTAATATCTGAAATATTGCAAATTCCAACGTCAACGGTTTGTGACATCATTACAAAATTTAGAAGCGGGAAATCAGTAGAAGCAGATCATTTTGGTGGACGCCCTCGCAAAACAACTGTTCAAACTGATAGGCGCATAAAGAATTTTGTGCTTAAAGACCCTTTTGCAACTTCAAAGATAATTTGTGATGAACTAAATCTACCTATAGGGCCAAGTACGGTAAGGAAGCGTTTAAGAGATTTCGGTCTTTTTGAACTTCGACCAGCGAAGAAACCTCTTCTTACTGCTTAACATCGTAGAAAAAGGTAAGCCATGAAAGGTGTTTGGAAAAGACTTTAAATTCCTAATCAAAATATTTAACTCAGTGTTGAATTTGCAAAAAATCATCTTAACTGGTCTTTCAGTAAATGGAGGAGCGTGCTTTTCAGTGATGAAAGCAAATTCAACTTGTTTTACTCCGATGGTGCAAGGACAGTAAGGCGCTCAAAAGGGACGCGATTAAAGCCTGCAAGCAAATGTACTCCCTGCAGTTAAGCACGGTGGAGCCTCGGTGATGGTTTGGGGCTGTTTTTCAGGCGCAGGCTGCGTCCCAATACACCAAATCACAGGAATTATGGACCGTTTTCAATATAAGAACATTTTGGAGTCAGTAATGCTTTCATATGCAGTGGAAGAAATGCCTTTGCGTTGGGTTTTTCAGCAGGAATGGCCGTCTCAATCACTCGATCTAAACTCAATTGAAAACTTGTGGGGCATTTTAAAAAGGCGGGTTGGGAAAAAAACCACACGTCAACAACTTTTCTTTTTGCAGCCTTGAAAAATGAATGGGAGAATATATTCCTGCTTCTATTTTCGAAAATTTAATTCAGTCAATGCCACGTCGATGTCGAGCTGTGATAAAAAATAGGGGTTACTGGACAAAATATTAAATACAAAATAATAATTAATTGTACAAGATAAAATCCGGTTAGTTTGTCACATTAAAATTCTGAATCAACTTTATTTGTTGACTATTATTTTTTGTTTTAATGGATAATTTACCATGTTTTTTGTTTAAAATGATACAATTGTTTAATAAAAATGGCGAAAAATTACAAACATTTGATTTGTTCATTTTTATCTCACAAACCAACACTCAATGCAGTTGACCAAACAAATCCGGAATGTTTTTGACACCACTGTAGGTATAATGTTTTTCCTAACACAGTATTCTATATCGATCTGACCTTTATATTTAATTAATTGATTAACATCAATCAGTTTAATTCGCTTAAGCAATTATCTGAAACAGTTCCCCTTTGAATCGAAATAATCGAATTTATCGGCTTTCGTCTATCAATATCAATCTTAATTCTGTTCTGCATGGATACCTACCTATTGTTTATCTAGACGATGAATGCAGATCAATCTATTCACCGTGTTAAATCGTCTTTCCGCATTGCAACTCTCCATCTAGGTACTAATAATATGTTCCCTTAAGCCAGAGATTGCCATTTTCAGACCCGGATGATGGTTTTACACACTCTCATCATTGACTCCCTTGTTAAACGGTAGATAAATGAACTAATTTCTTCTCCTAATTATGTTAAATTAGATATACGGCATACGGTCGACAATGATTAATTCCGTTTACTGAGCACATATTTACTTACCAACCACACAAATACTGACCCATATTTTTAACTTGTCACATACATCACGCCAGCTGCGCCACCACAGTTACATTACAGAGCATGTAAAAATTAATATGCTAATAAGCCAGCATTTGTTTATTTTTTTTTCGTCTGCCTCTCTTTTTCGTAAACAAAAGAATATAAACGTAATAAAACTTCTGGCGCTATGTGCTGTGTGCCTGCGTTGCTATTCTGCCAGGGCAGTATTGTATTATGTATCCATAGACAGGCCGCCATTAATTATTTTTCAAAGCTAAACTGGGAATGGGAATGAGAATGAGGACTTCTCTGGCGTGTTTATTTTTAGTGTAAGGAATTCATGCGTGAAAATGTTTAGAAAATAGTTTGAATCCATTTGCAGTTCATATATGTACATGTATAAACGTCTAGCGGCATGAGAGGTGTTGAAAGATGGAATCATTTTTATACCTTCTAATATGAACTCGAATATTTCAATGTTATAGAAAAGTTTCTATAATAGATTTCAACGAAACGGAATACATAGTTTTCTTTTATAGCTACTTTGTCTTGGAGCGTGACATAATGTACCTAGGTACCTACGTGAACATGTGTGGTGACCATCTGTAGTAAGTTTTCCATTAAGGCAAATTAGTTAGTCCCAATTCCCCATTCAAAATAAAAAAAAAATGTGGAAATTAGATAATTTAAGACTAATTTTAAAAGGTTACAAATGTAGTCAACGACGGATTTTCGCAAAACGTAGGAAAATTCTGACACTACTATTATTGCTTACCTTGCGATACACTACACATCCATTATACGAACAGGGGATCAGACTAGGAAACAGTATGAAATAAGTACCAGAAATTTGAAAATATTGATATTGATCCAAAGTTTTTTCGGAATGGTTTGCAACAGATACTGGTGGTAAACAAGGGTGTCTTCTCAGTGGCGCCCTATTCTCCCTTTTTATAAATAACAATGTTAAACAATCATAAACATTTTACTTTACGCCGCGCCGATTACCTAGTTATATTGTCAGAGTCACCAGAAAATTTGCAACTTATGATAAATCGTCTTGCGGCATAATGTGAAAAATGGGGACTGACTATTAATACTGAAAAGTCAAAAGTTGTGGTGTTCTCGCGATCAAATCAGGGTGAAGTGAGATATACAGGTATCCGTTGGAAAAAAGTTCCGAAACGATAGTCCGTTCCGATCGGAACTTAGATTTCGTTCGAGGTATCCACTTGGGAACAAAAGAAATACAGCCGTATCTATAAGTTTATCTTAAAATGCCTTTTAGAAGTTATTTAGTTAAGCTTGCTTAAATATTAAAGTTGCCTTTAAACGACGTTACTTAAATTTGTATCTATAATCAATATTCTATGCATACTTAACTAAACAAGCGTAATGTAACGTAACGCAAGAAAATTGACAAATCTTCTACAAATTTCTAGTACATTTTTTACTCTCAGGCTATTTCTGTCACGTTGCAACAAAAAAAAAGCATACACGAAAGAGCGCATACATAATCAAACAGAAAGAGAAGCATCTGGGTGTATGTATGCAGGTATGCTGCATGCATAGTCAATCACAGGAGACAGAAGAAATGAAACCAGATAAAGATTCCATTTTGGTTTTTTTTGTTGTTGTTGTGTGTTCACAAATCTCTTTCCTATTATGTATATTGATGGTGGGAACATAATCCAATGAATTTCAGCAAATTATTTTATTTAAAAGAATGCAGATTATTTTTAATATTATTTCCATTAAAAAACAAACAAGTCAGCTTGCACGCACAATGCATACATAAAATATCTCCTTACTGAACGAACCCATTTTTTTTTTTAATAAAAAAAAAAAAACAATTCTGTGTCAAAATATATTTAAATTGGATGACGTTTAAGTTAAGAGGTGTTTAAGTTACGTTGCTTAAATGTGGAATTTGATTATAGATATCGATTTCACACTTAAGTGATGTTTAGAGGTAGTTTAGAGTTAAGAAGCCTTTAAAATTTCTTTATAGATTCGGCTGATAAAGCATACAATCGAATTCATTTTGCACATACGTTCGGATTAGTTCAATAAGTGAACATTTTTGTGATGTTTAAAAGTTTATAAATTCGTCCACAAAAATGAATACTGTTGCTTCATCATCTATTTATTATTTTAACCAACCTCTCTTGTAGAGTCTTTTTTGTTGATTATTGTACTAACGAAACAAAATTATGGTAGTAGCCCGTAGCGTAATGGTTAGTGCGTTCGACTGTCACGCTGGAGGTCTGGGATCGCTTTCCAGCCTCGTCCACCTAAAAACTAAAAAGTTTTTTTTCAGGGCTACTGCCTCTTGCGAGAAATTGACAAATCCTCCAAGAGTATCACTTGTCACGAATAAGTGCTTCTCGTCTAGCCGTTCGGATTCGGCATAAAATTGTAGGTCCCTTCCATTCCATTCCTGTCGAAAGGCGCACACAGGAATGGTTGCGAGTTGTTAGTCACTAGGCCCTGGTTCTTCATGAGCCGTTGTGCCACCCGATTTATTTATTTTATAAACAAAATTATGCGTTTATTTAGATTTTGTTTGCTTACTTTTCTTAAAATATTCCGCAACTATTTTCTGTCGGAGGATTTCGGAAGAAATTTAACGCACAACTATCAAAAATTCTGGTCTGAACGCACTTCATCGTTATGCGTTGATAGTCGTTACATTTTATCGGAAGATTTTCCGATCTGTCAATCGGAACTGATACCTCGGTAGAAAATTCTCCGATTTCGAATAGATCGGAAAAAAATTTCTCCGACCGGATACCTCGATAGGGCTGATAGTTGGATTTTTAATGAATGTCGTTTGGATGTGGCGAAAGAATACAAATATAATATCTTTGATTTTGTTGCAAAATCTTCGCTATAAAAGATAAAAGATTATGAAGAAATTGCAGAGAAACTTAACAAAAACTATTTTATGTTCCGATCGAAACTCCAACTATGCCATATACTTAGAAACAGGCTAACCAAAACTTTATACTTACACTCTTAAGCTTCAAACCGACTTCATCGTTAAAGTTTTGGGATACCCGGACTCTCGGTTGACCAAAAACCTGCTGCTCTATAAGGTAAAAAATAAAGATTGGTGGATGGAGAAGTGGCTAACTCCTGGTACTTTCTATGGAGAAGAAGAAAATATCGATCCAAACAACCTTCAACTTTTAAAGCATCAGTTTTATAAAATCATTCAAAAGCAAGAAGACACTGTTTGAAATCTCATGGCTGAATAGGCCTGCCAGTCGTTAAGCAGAATACTATACAGCCAATCAGAACAACAATCTCTGTGATGCAAATTATTTAACAGATGCATTTAACTGCAAAGAAATCTCCTTTATATGCAAAGCAAGGTATGAACTTCAAGGAATGAACGGAAGTCCCTACAAAGGAAGTTTTTATCAGTTCTGTACTCTATGTAACACAAAATCCAAAGTAGACTGCTTTCATCTACTAAGCATATGTCAAATCTTTAAGCAATATAGACTGTGTAACTTTGAAAAAGCTGCTCTTACAATGCCAATGGAGGAAACAAAAAGGATCCAACTGGAAAAGACTTGCCCTTTTTTGAAAGAAACCTGTACATTAAGAATGCTGTTTATAACAGAACATGCGTAACTATCATACAAATTAATACAATTACAAATTTAATAATTAATTATTTTTTAAATATTGCCAGTAGAGCTGAAGGCTAAGCAAAAGCTTTCAAATTCATAAAAATCTATATAAATGTATATAAAATTCAAATTGCCAATAAATGAATTCTTTACTTACTTAATTACTTATAAGGTCTAAGAGCCGACAGTAAATTTTGGGAGTGGATGTATAACCAAAATCTGAGTATGAGGCTTTATTGGTGCATAAATTGTGATATCGAAATCAAAAGTCTGGCCGGTTTTTTGTTCAGCCTTTGGCGGCGGTGGGGGGTTGAAAATAAAGATTTTCAAAATTTCTTATCAGGGTATTATCACTTCCATCAAATTTTTGAAAATACATTATGATGTTTCGTCATTTTCTCTAAGTCCAAATACCTTAATGTTGATGATATGACTAATAGATATAAAGATATAAGCTTTTTAATTGAACCTTATCGGTTTTTTCTTGGAGGTTTATAAAACGCGAAAAATCAACAAAATAAAGTCTCAAAAAAAAAGTCGGTTAAGGTTCGTTTAAAAAGCTTTTTGAGTTCTACTATACTCTGTTCAGTTTATATTTTCAGTACAGGCCTTATGGGAGAGCTTTTCTCAAAAGGGCTTTAACTTTCTACAGGATACATATATATTTTCAGTTTTGGTCTCTTTAGAATTATTTCACCGCTTTTCAACTTAATCTAACTATGTCTCTCTTTCTCACATTTATTTTAATAATAATATTTTATGTTCTTTCTTTTACTTTATTTAGTAGTACCTTCTTTGTTTACATTTTTATGTTTGAAATGTTCTATGCCAATTAGTGTGTTGCTGATGATGAGTCGCATTGAACTCGAAATGCATCCAACTTAAATTAAAAATTAAATTTAAAGATAAATAACGTTTTTTGTTTTATTTTTTCTTGTTTATTGGTTTTTTTAATTTTTTGATAATTTTGTGGTCAATAAATTTTTCGTTTTTTCTTTTTAAACTTTTAAACGCGACCACAAGCAAACAGTTCAAAATGTCGGCCTTTTGTTCTGGACAACAAAAGTGTTGAAAAGACTTTAATTTTTTAGAATCAGCGTTGAAAAGTACCCTAAAAGCATGGGTCATATGATTTATTAGATTGTATCATAACAAATTTTTCAGCTTGATAAACTCCCGCCTCCCCCCTCTCGCCGCCTCTTTAAATGCGTATATACAAAAATCCAATGCGGGGATTTTGGGGGACTTTGGATATGTTGTTGAGGATAAAATTCTGCGTCGATACCAGCAATACAATTTCATGAATTAATTTGTTCCCACTTGCCCATATTAAATTTTCTATCTTTCTTAGACTTAGAGGTGGTTTTCGGCTTCGAACATGTTGTTTTAGCGCTTGTGTCAAATTCCTGTACTCAAATACTTCCTTGTATTTTCATTTGATTATTTTGTATGAAGTTTCCATTGTTGACTGAAATTTCTCTAGTGTCGGATGAATGTCTAATATTTTTATTGATCAATTATTGATATAAATAATCAGATAGAATTTTAATTGCAATATTTTAAGCGGGGACTACTGTATAATTGCTCCATTTAAATTACTAATGGTTGATTTTTTAATGTACTAATTATCTAGTGCTTATTTTATTAGTTCAATTAGATAACAATATTTATTATAAAAAACCAGGGACGTAGCCATGAATTTGTTTCGGGTGTTATTATTGACAAAAGTATTGCATTATCGAGGTACCTATAGACCAGGGTTGCGAGTTTTTGAATTAAAAAAACACTAAGTCATAAGCTAGTAGGTGAATAAGTCATTCAAAAATATTGAATTCACAAGCTCTTTGTGATTTGTGAATTGAAAAATATTTAATTCAGAAGCCCTTTCTGATTTGTGAATTGAAAAATATTCAATTCACAAGCTCTTTCTGATTTGTGAATTGAAAAATATTCAATTCACAAGCTATTTCTGATTTGTGATATGAAAAATATTTAATTCACAAGCTCTTTGTGATTTGTGTATTGAAAAATATTTAATTCACAAGCCTTTTGTGATTTATGAATTCAAAAATATTTAATTCACAAGCTCTTTCTGATTTGTGAATTATAAAATATTCAATTCACAAGCTCTTTCTGATACGGTACTTAAAATCAACCGCGTGTGCCAAATAAATGGCCTTATGAGTAATTTATTCCTGAATTTGTCAAATAAAAACACAGTTTTTCGAAATATAATTTAAATAAAACAATATATAGGTACTATTAGAAACCAGGGTTGCAAAAGCTTAATATCTTTTTTAGCTTAAGCCCTCGTTTAATTCGTGATTCAGTAGTTGATTTCTGAATTAAAAAATATTTGGTTCACAAATCAAAAAGAGCTTGTGAATTAAATATTTTTCAATTCACAAATCAGAAAAAGCTTGTGGATTAAATATTTTTTAAACCACAAATCACAAAGACCTTGTGAATTAAATATTTTTCAATCCACAAGTCCACGACTGAATTAGGAATTAAACAAGGGCTTAAGCTAATAAAAGGCTTAAGCTTTTTCAACCCTGCTATAGACTTACCTTTTTAGTTTCCAAAAATATTAAGGTAAAATACATTAATTATATGTTAGTTAAAAGTCACGGAACCAAACCCGAAAACTCTCTAGATTTCATTAAATTTTGAATTAATTCACAAAAAATCAATTTTTTTGTTAAATATATTAAAAAAAGTTCAAAATTAGGTTTATGAAAGTTCAATTCAATTCAGAAAACAATTTTTGAAGTGAAACATTTTTGGTTTGTTAAATGTAAAATTTCAAGGTTGAATTTCAGATTAGACGAAAATTAACGAAAAATCGAAACACTACTGGTAGAGTAAAAGTACAAATTTGTAATGGTAGGCTAATATATTTTATCGTTCAATGCGAGGTTGGAATTTTTCAGTAATAAATAATAATCCATTATATTATACCTAAGGGATACAACGGAAAATTTAATATTTTCTAATTTTGTTTAATTTAACGGAAGGGTTTATTTTCAAAACTTATGTTGGATACCAGGGTTCCCAAACCAACGCGAAAAATTCGGTGCGAAAACAAATGTTCTCCCGTCAAAATTACTATACATGGCGATAAACTAGAGCACTCACGCTCCCTCTCCCATTTCCCATGTGTACTTGACCGACTATAAAAACGATGTCAACGGCGAATTTTTCGACATGGTTTGGGAGTGCCTTTAATCATTTTTCCATATTCATATTTTGTAGATATTCCAGGGGAATTTGGCAGTAATCTGATTAAGGATAGATTACCAAATTTTGGGGCGAATAGAATTTTCCGGTGAAAATAACTTTCCAAAATTCTTAATATAACTTTTGCCAAAAAGACCCGGGTAACGCCGTGTATTTTCTGCCAGTATTTTAATTCATAGATAGTGAATCAAATTTTAAGAACTAATTTATCATTTGTTTCTCAATGTTGCTTTAAAAAATGGCTGAAACGTGTAAAACAATGGCATATCCAAAAAACTAAACTAACGCCATATTTGACAATTATAAATGTCAAATTATCACATGAATTTATTACGATACTGAACATTTTAAACAGAAATTCTAGGTTAGGAAAACGTTAGAGATATTCGGCCATCACACACTGGCTCAATTTTCAACCAGACTAACGTGGGAAAATGAAAGTTTGTAGGCGAGTAAGGTGAAGTGTGAGTGTGAGGAATGAATAGAGAAAAATGTTGCTCCTGGTTTCGGGAGGAATAACAAAGTTGTTCATAAAGTTAATGAAGACTTAAAACAATTTTCGAACCGAGATGTGGAATACAGTTGAATCGGTGATTGTTAAAATAACATACTATGTAAGTACGTATTTTTCGAAATCGATTTTAGTATAGTTTTGCACTGTTTATGGGAAGAGCTTTAAGATTTTTTTTAAATTTTTAACAGTTTACAACTCGCAGAACTAACCCTAATCAGATTCCCTTTACATTAAAATAACCGACAACACGTGGGTCGTTCACTTAATTGCCAAAAACTGCCAATTTATACCAACTTAAGTCCAAAATCGTTCTTTTACTAAAGAATTTCAATTACACACCAAAATGGTAGAATTTTGCAGTTTTGGGATATACGGACATCCCCAAATTGGATGGGAACAACCGGAAAAATGTTTTGGCCAGACTTTCACAATCACCTTAAAAATATCCCGAAAGATGAGCTTCTGTTTGTGGGCGGAGATTTGAATGGCTTGTTGGGAAATCTAACGAGGAATATGAGGACTGTCATGGTAGTTTGGAGTACGGAACTAGAAACCCTCCTGGTGAAGACATCCTAAAATGTGCAGATCATATGGTTAGGTTAGGTTAGGTTATAGTGGCTGCCAGCAAAGAAGCCGACACACTTAGACCATCAATTGGTCCGTTGTGATACCACATGAATCTAAGATTTTCTCCGCACTCTCTAAAACCAATTGGAGCTTTTTACAAAGCGCATGAGACTGTTAATGTCCGAGCTTTCTAGATCTGTTGGATCATCGAAGAAGAAATCCCCAAGATGGAGTTCACGTCTTTGAGATAGGGCGGGACACGTACAGAGAAGATGAGGAATAAATTCTTCTTCCTCTTCATCCATACAGCTTCTGCAAAAGTCATTTGCGAATACTCCAAGCCGCCTGGCATGATTGCCTATAAGGCAGTGTCCAGTAATGACACCAATTATGGAGCTGATCTGCAATCTGCTTAAAGATAACAAACACTTAGAGCGCCTCGTGTCCAACACTGGCCAGATCATATGGTCTTATCGTGTTAAATACCATGTTCATCAAACAACAAAAGCACATTATCACTTACAGAAGTGGTGGAAATGAAACGCAGATCGATTACCATCTGGTACCCAGATTCATGAAGCCGCAAGTCAAAGATTGTAAAGTGATTTTGGGTGAACCAATCATCCCATAACACCGTCTCCTGCTGACAAAATTTTGTATGGAGACGAGGAAGACGAACAAACAATAAGGGTTCTAGAGGAATCAAGTGGTACAATCTGGATAAATTAAAAGGCGAAGCGTTTGTCTCTTTTATGAAAGATTATCTGTATAAAAACATCGACAGACATGCAAATGGAGGCTGTGGAGTACAAAAAATGTGGGACTCTCTGCAAGAAACCTGCCTGGGGGAAGCGAAATCACTGCTAGGAATTGTCAGAGGACACTACCAACATGGCACTATAAACATGGTGATGGAATGATGAAGCCAAATCAGTAGGTAATGACTAGGAACAAAAACGGCTTTCAAAGCTTGGTCAACTTGCCCCTCTCATAACATAGATGAAAAAGCACGCCTTGGAGTGGTTTACAGACGTTGTAAGAAAGAAGCAAAGAAAAAGTGTGCCCAAATTCAAGCAGGGAGTACGAAGAGCATGTATCGGGAGCTGGAGGAAATATCTGCATCGGTTGCTGATGCAAACCAAACTATTCAGGAACTGCGACATGCCAACATGAACAAGGGCGCAACTATTTTCAAAATCGCCGCATAGAGAAGGAAAAATGCTCAGGAGATTCGGTCACCAAAATTCATTAACAACGCTCAAGGCCAACTCCTTGTGGATGACGACAAAATTCTTTACAGATGGCAAGAGTATTGTGAAGGACTTTCAAATGAAGAGCTTCCGAGGATATACTTTCCAACAGCTTCACCTAGCAATGAAGAAGTCACCGACATCACAGTCGAAGTAAGTGATGCGTAACCTTCTTCCAATCTACAAGGAGAAGGGTGATACACGAAATTGCGACAGCTACCGTTCGATCAAGCTGATGTCACACACCATGAAGATCGTTGAGCGTATATTGGATGGCCGCCTAGGAAAAATAATGAGGATATCTAACGACCTAGTGCGGGTTTGTTTCGGGTTAATCAACCACAGATGCTATTTAGAGTATACAAATCAGAATGGAAAAATATCGGGATTCTTCAAGAGATTTGCATATTGTATTGGTTGATTTTGAAAAAGGCATTCGACAGACAACCACGAGATCTGATATGAGTTGCACTTAGGCATCAAGGAGTTCCGGAAGTCTACGTGCGGATGGTCATGGATATGTACGAGCAAGTTAAAACGAAGGTAAGATGCCCCGCAGGTATCACCGGAGAGTTCAAAATTAGAGTAGGTTAGCACCAGGGAAGCGTTTTGAGTCTTTTGCTCTTTATTACTGTCCTTGACTTTCTGCTTGACGACAAGGTGACGGACCTCAAAGTGAATCAGTTATTCTTTGCTGACGATGTAGCCATCATAAGTGAAGATCGTGTGTCCTTGCAACGAGCACTTGATGTATGGGTGGATGTTCTGGAGGGAAATGGATACCGCATTAGCGCGAAAAAGACCGAATACTGTCCGTTTTTTGATCCACTCAGGTCTATTCCGGACATCTATTTGAATGAAACAGTGCTTCCCAAGTGCGAAAAGTTTAAATATCTTGGATCAATGATCAATAGCGAAGGATCTTGTGATGACGACATAAAACATCGTGTAGGCGTAGAGTGGATGAAGTGGCGGGAAAACTCTGCCATCTTGTGTGATAGAAAAATGCCCCCTAAGCTGAAAGAAACGCTCTACACGGCAGTTGTTCGTCCAGCGCTTACATACGGTTCACAGTATTGGACAATGTACAGAAGTATGAGAGTAAATTGACGGCAGCTGAAATGACGATGCTTCGCATGACAGCAGGAGTGACAAAGCGTGATGGAATAAGAAGCAAGAGAATCCGTGGAAGCCTACACGTCAAAAATACCATCTTGGACAAAATACAGCATGACCAACGTAGCTGGTACTGTCATGTACAAAGAAGATGCCATGAGAACTTAGTTCAAAAGGCAATAGCACAAGACGTTCCAACACTGTCGCGGAAGAAAGGCAGGCGCAAAAGCTCCTGGATGAAACAAATGCAACGACACCTACATTAAGTTGGCCTCAGACATGGAACAATCCCAAAACCGGGAGGCCTGTGGATGTTTTCTGAGGTCAACCCGGCGAACAGTTGAGTGGGAGAGTTGTGGTCCCCATCGAGATCATGACAATCGCTGGTTAAATGAAGAAGAAGGGAATTACGGACATACGTTAAATTAAAAAAAAAAACTATAAAACGTAAAAACAGAACTAAAAATCGACATAGAAATTCCACCGAAATGTTCCTTCTTGTTGATTAATAATTACCATAATTTTTATGGACAACTATTAAATCAATGAATACAATCTATTTTTATACTATTGGGTTGTATCCCTAAATAAATCCACGATGACAGTTGTATAAATATACATCCACGAAATTGGCTTGTCTTTAATTTTATTTATAAAAATATATCTACTTAAATGCATATGGTCACCAAATAAGGTAAACGGTAAAGTACACAATGTAAGCAAAGTGATAAAAAAAACTCGAGTGCCGTTGTGCTTCCTTGTTGCCGGTATTTTTATTTTATTTAACTTGTAGACTTATTTATTTTGTGTATGTGTGTGTGTGTATATTTTTTGTGTGTCTACAGCCTACCTCCCAAAAAATTGCGTGTAGATAAAGTTTAATCGTGATTGAAGCACAAATAGAAATGCTTCAAAGATTTTAGTTTAATTTTTTATTTTTTTCATTTTCTGAAACGATGTGTTCTGGTGTCACTGTCATCGAGCAAATAAAAGGAATTAATTTAAAAAAAAAAAATAAATAAATAAACAAAATTCACTATCGCTAAAATAAAATTTAATTTAGATTTGTCAGCTGCTGAGGAAGAAGACAGCTGAATATTTGCTGGAAATGACTTGTTGTGTGTCTTTTTTGTATGTGTCATGGCTCATGGGCTTATCAAGTTTTTGGCGCTGCATTTGAAAGGTCATTTGCTCCCAGCTAATCAAATTTAATCAACGATATGATTATTGAAGCTGGTAAGTCATTGAATGTGTGCGCTGGCCAAAATTAAAATTGTATCGATAAATCGATAGTTTGAGTTGGTAATTATTGAAAACTCACTTGGTTGACAAGTTTCATACACAGGGTGAGCCAAACACAAGTTTCTTTTTAAAAACGCAATAAAATAAACAAAATTTAATTTTTTTCATGTAGAGGGTGGTTAAATTTTAAGGGCCGATGTTGATTTGGAATAAAACACAAATTATTTAGGAAATTATTGTCATTTCTTTTTATTATTATAATATTGGTATGGTTCAATTATTTATGGAAAAAAATATCGGCCAAATGGCCGCCGCGACCTCGGCGGCACACCTCTATCCGATGGTCCAAATTTTCGATGACGCTGAGGCATAATTGAGGTTCTATGTCGTTAATGTGCCGAATTATATCATCCTTTAGCCCTTGAATTGTTGGTAGCTTATCGACGTACACCTTTTCTTTCAAATAACCCCAAAGAAAGAAGTCCAATGGTGTCAAATCACATGATCTTGGCGGCCAATTGACATCGCCACCACGTGATATAACACGGCCATTGAATTTGTCGCGCAAAAGAGCCATTGTTTCGTTAGCTGTGTGGCAATATTCCAATTCGGGCTAGAAAAAGTTCGTTATCATCTCACGATAGCGAACACCATTTACAGTAACTGCCTGACCGGCCTCAATTTAAAAAAAATACGGCCCGATGATGCCGCCAGCCCATCAACCGCGTCAAACAGTCACCCTGTGTGGGTGCATTGGTTTTTCGACAATCACTCTTGGATTATCGTTCGCCCAAATGCGGCAACTCTGCTTATTGACGAACCAACTGAGGTGAAAATGTGCCTCATCACTGAAGATGATTTTCTTCGAAAATTGATCATCCACTGTTGCCATTTCTTGCCACCATTCTGACCATTGACGACGCTTTAAAAGATCAAGTGGCTTTAGTTCTTGAGTCAATTGCACCTTGTAAGCGTGTAAATGCAAGTCTTTATGCATAATGTTCATCAACGACGAGCGTGAGAGGTGCAATTGTTGGGCACGACGACTAGTTGAGGTGGACGGCTCTTCAGCCACACTATCGCGAACAGCAGCAATATTTTCTGCAGTACGAGCTGTACAAGCATGCACTGGTGTTTTCACATCTCCTACAGACGCGGTGTGCTCAATGCTTTAACGTCCGTCGTTTAAATGGCTGCCTCGGCTAGCTTCGCAGTAGCGCATTCTGTCACTACAAATTTCCAAGACCTTGTTGATGGTTTTGAGCTATAGCTCACGGATTGCTTGGATGATATTGACCTTAAGTGCTTGAATAGTTTCTGGATTGTTGGCATTACATCGGCCCTTCACGTTTTCCTACAAAAAAAAGTCCAAAGTGGTCAAATCGCAGCTCCGAGGCGGCCAATTGACATCACCAAGACGGCTGATAACACGATTTGAGAATTTGGTGCAAAAGATCGATTGTGGCATGGCGATGGCGTGCCGACCTACATGAACCAGAGGTCAGCTGAGTCCATAATTGTAAAATATTTTCGGTAGTTCTACCGTAACGTTACTTAAAAACTTTTATGAACACAAAATTTACAGTATCATTGCAGTATACAAACTTTGGTATAAACGCCGCGCCGTTCATGAAAGTTTTCAGTAATTATACAAATTGAATGAACAGATAATTGAGACATTTTCGGGGTAGATGTCTGTAGGCTTCGTAAGTTTTAATTTTCCTGAGGACTATTTTCTTTCTTCGTCCTGACGCAAGATCTTCCTTGCCTTCATTATTTATTCCATTATTTCAATTTAAAGGTATCTATTTAAGTGTTATTATTTAATCAAAATTGTTTCGGATCATAAACTGTGTTACTGTATCTTTACGATTATGGACTCAGCCGTCGCACACGCGTCGTCTTAATGCATGTCCTCAATTTCAGTAAGAAAAAAAAAAAACGGTTAAAATGGTTCTGTAACGCCCACCTTTGACCGAAACGTTGTTCCCAGTCTCATTTTCGAAGAGATATGGTCTAATGGTGCCACCACTCCACAATCTGCACCATACTGTCACTCAGTGGATGCATTGGCTTCAAATCAATCAAGTGCGGGCTTACCGATCCCCAGATGTCCCAATTTTGTTGACATTGCAGGCGCGGTGAGTGCTTCATTTCGACCAAAAATTCTTTTCAAAAAACCCACTGTTTGGTCTACACCAGCATTCACTTTGGAAATAAGTTTTCAATATTTACCAACGTTGTTCATGCGTTCATTTCGTTCCGCGGTGGTATGATATGACTTTCTGTCAAGATTTCGAAACAGCTGTCAGTGTCAAAATAACGTATAGTTAAAAAAGAATCCACTAGATGGCCCACCCTTTATGTACCTATAGTTAGAACCTTTGAGAGTCAAATTACAAATTTAACCCGCTGTAAACAAACTGGTTCAAAGAATACACTATTTTTGAAGCACTTTAAGTGCCAGTTGTACAAATGATTTGATCTGCGGATGAAGATTTGTATTCTTAGATTAAGGGCAATTGACATTAAATGATGTGTTGCTGATGAAACACTTAAAAAACGACGTAATTTAACTGGATTTATTAATTAATTTTAACTATACATGCCCTGATTTCATCAGCTTTTTTTTTTATCATACGACGCCTTATCGGATTATCGACGTTTTCGTTAATGTTTATGTTTATCTACAATATTGTTCATTTAATCATGTTTACGAGTTTTTTTTTTCTGAATTCCCAATAATGTAATTGCGTCTTAAAAAAAAGATTTCCTTTGACCAGCTGCTTAATTACTCAGTACCAGCCAACATTTAATAAAACTGAATTTCTTTTTTCATTTGAATAAGCAAATACTTTGAAATTTAAAATCCACCATGTCATAATGCAAAAATACAAAATAACATTCGCACAATTCCACGAAATGACCATCATACTCAGCTCTGTTGCGCTGATGGCTGATTGTTTACTTGGACTTTGTTGGTGAACTATAAGTCAAAAGACATATTATTCATTTGTTATGCAGCGTGCAGCTCCGTGCTCAACATCATCAGTAAAGTAACAACTGTCAATCACTTGCTATAGCTAGCTAGAAGGCAGGCAGACTTTTTGGTATATACATCAATTATTTACAATCCGCTGATTGATCAGCAATTGGAGATCAGTTGAGATATGCCCCATTAACGTCACAAATCCACATTTCTGTGTGAGCTAAAAGTTTATTATATGGCTTTGCTTAGCTTCAACCACTTTACGTGATTATTGTAAAGCATGACTCCTTCTATCACTATAGGCATGGTAACGTACGTAACGTTTGATTGGGAGTAAAGAATGGTAAGGTACATGAAAAGGTTGTATGAACTTGCTTGTAATGTCGAATTTGAAAATCGAGTTAAACTAATAAGTTGCTCAAAAATTGTCGCATCAAATTTGTAAGTACGCGTTTCAATGTACAACTTGGGAACAGTTCTTCCGAACTCATCCAAATACGCACACAGTTTCAGCAAGGAGAGGCGATTTCATTTTACTTCTTCAATTTCGTTCTAGAACATATCCATCCAACAAACCAAGTTTTAACAATACCAAAAATTACGGAAAAAAGTAGGTACTACAATATCCCAAATGTATGGTCATTGTTAAAAACATTCGAAATATTTCTTTGTCTTCGGTTCCAACGCTTGTCTTCAACGACACACCTGCTGTCAGCTCACTAGAAAAATCCAAATTTGCTAGCAGAAAAGTTTGCTGTTAATTCTATGCTTCTGGAAAGTGTAATGACTCCTCCTGTACGTGAGAGCGTGAACGAATTTATCGGACAAATCTTCTTTTTTTGACACTCGTGCAGTTGCAAGAGTTCTTAACGATCTTTATATACATAAATCCGCTGGCCCGGATAGAACAATGGGGGGGGGTGGGGGAGGTTCTCAAGAGTTCGTTTAAAGCGTGAATACAATTTTTATGATTGGGCAGCTGCTCCAAAAGCCCACTTGAGTCTTTTGGATAGAATACAAAAGAGAGCTTTAAAAATGATAAACTATTTTTATAATAAGTGTTCTAGTGAAATAGTCAGTTGCATTTCCCCTTTAAACAATTCAACCGTAAACCTCGAACCTTGACCCTAACTTCGCACGTATTGTTAAGTATAGGGATTCTTTCTTCAGTCGCACTACACGAATGTGGAATGCTTTAACCGGCTCCGTTTTTCCCTCCCAATGTGATACTCAAACATTGAAAACCAATGCGCATCGGTATCTCCTTTTAAATCCTCGCGTTTACATGTTTTAAAACATTATAAGGGTAGTCATAACCTTTTTAGTACGCGCTAAATATACAAAAATAACTGAGTGTTCTCTGTCTTCGATATTAAAATTCATCATGGTAGCGATCGAAGAACTTAAAGTACTTGCTATCAACAACAAACAAGCATTTGTCCAACACCTTAAACTGTTGATACCAACAAATTGTATGTATTTAAGGAATTCATCATTCTAAGAGTTACATTTATTTGCACAAATGACTTTTCGGTGAAATCCAGCGAGGAATTAACCTAAGAAACTGGTGTTTGGTACTGTGAAGTGTCGGACGATAACCAAAAAAGTTAACACTGATACAAATACTAGGCACTTTCGAATAAAAAATTGTTTCTTCGACGGTTTTCTTGTAAGTGAGAAGAGTGAATGGTAAGTTTTGCTTTAGCTGTAACAACAAACCTCAAGTTTAAAAACAGTGCCATAGCTTATGCCAGAGTACTTACTCTTGAAATAACTGGAAGCAGCGTGCTTGGTAATGGAGAGGAAGCAAAGCTTTTGTGTCCAATACTACGTTTTCATTAGAGCCGAAATGAGGTAATTTCGAAATAAGCTCATTTGGAACGTCAAATTTGTATAGGAAATGACGTTCCAAATGAGCTAATTTCGAAATTACCTCATTTCGGCTCAAATAAAAGCGTAGTGTAAGGAGCTGCATTGGGTATTCTTCCATTGTCGCTATCTCCTAATACCAGCATATATTATTCAAACATACGGTGTGGGAAAATTGATCCTGACCAATAAACTTTTGTTAGTTCTCAATAACTAGGGAGTATGATCAAGTAAATTAACGAAGATAAAGACGATATTTTGTATGAATCCAAGATTAACGCACAATGTTAAACTACTTTGCGCAGACACAAACAAAAAAAATAAAAAATTAACAAAACCAATTTATACTAACAAGGTCATCATATCCGCTCTTTGCCTCTATAGAAATTGCAGATTGAATATCAATCGACTCCTAAACTGATATTCCATATCTTTATTTCGTTTTATTGAATCTATAAGATGATGAATTATGTGCTGGCAGCCGGTTTTCATCATCATCATCCTCATAAACACAGATCATTTCTTTTTCTCTGATCGTCTAATTGAGCTTCCGTTTGATTGCCAGACGACGACTACGCGACGGACGATGTTGACTATCATGATGATGGAGAAGAATATTGGACAACGCACCAGCACGACGAAGATGTTCTGTTTCTGTGGAAGAAGTTTTCATTTCCTTTTTTTCTGTATGGGTCACAAAAATCAAGGAATCGTACAGAGTAAAAAGCAAACAAAAAACAAAGAATGGATCGATCGAAGCACATTATTATCATTGCTGGAGAGATGCTGCGCGGCTGAATCCTATTGCAGTCAATTCAGTTTGTATTGTGTCTTGTACTTGACTCAAAATAAACAAGACTTCGTGTACGTAGGCATTTATCGGATTTGTTTTGCTTATTTCCGATGCCAATACGTACACGTACAAGTTAGGTTGACTTTTATTCTTATTTTATTGGAATTGAAGAATACACGTTTTAAAAGTGCCTTGCACTAAACTCATTCTTAAAAACTGGTTTTGAAAATTACAGACAAAAACATTTAGGTAAACCCTTTTAAGTAGGGTACATTCAATTTGTTGGAATGTAAACAAAATTAAACTAATTTCTTGTTTGTGTCTACCATAATATGATAAAATTTCTTTCATGAAAATAAAATAAATCCATAAATTTAATTGCTTTGAATTTACCAAATGTTAATTATTAAGTTGGTTGTTGATATTTGTTTTTATCGAACGTGCTTACGTACTTCTTCAGGCCTGTCAAAATAATCTATCTATTATCTTAACTAATATATAAAAGTCTTTTTTTGTTTTCTTGTCAGTTTGGCTGTACGGGTGTCCAAACTAACAACAAAACAATCAAAATACTAACTTTTTTTTATGGCATCAACAATGTCTATCCCCCTGCTATCCGGTATATAGCTTCTAAAAAAAATAAACTTAATTTTTTTTTAGAAATCTTTAACAATAATAAAAAAATGTTGCCTATATGCAATTTGTTTTTTTGGTTTTTTATTAATATCTTTTTAATTAACAGTCGTAGAGGTTTGCAATGTACTAATAAATTATAGCTATATGTCCTAGGAACTTGTCTAAAAAAAAATTATATTCCTATTGTACCGTTGAGCTGAGAAATTCACAATATAATATTGTTCACACATATTACTTAATTACATGTGGGTGTGTGCAGGGATTGATTTGATTTTTTCTTATATTTAATCTCAATAGTATAGCCATTAATTTGATACCTCACTTTTTAATCTACCTCCAATATTAGCGTCACAATTAATTTTTTTAAAATTCATAAAAAATCGAATAAAATCCATAGAAATGCTCGTCTTTGTTCATTGTCAACAATCGTCTACCAGTGGAGAGCAAGCACCGTTATCTCAATTGAATTTCTAATTGGAGTTCTTTTAATATACAAAATCATAACTTCATTTCTACTCAGACGATTATTAAAGTTTTGATCTCAGAATTTAGCTATAAGATATGGCTAAATTGGTGTATAAAAATTATTGAGGGGGGTGAACAATTTCATACTAAAAGGGTGTGTAAATGACCCGTCAAATTTATATTACATATATTAAATTAAAAACTTGATGAAATTTTGTTTTATTTCAAAAAGCTAATGATGTACGTTTATAGGTGTAACCTTCTTCTATAAATATGTCAATAATTTTGTATTTCTAAATCTAACGGGAAAAAAAGTACGGGTAATTTAATAAATAAATCACAAAAAAAGCTACATTTAGACAACTTTAGAGGTTTCAAAATTGAGCAAACCTTCATAGTTCATAATATATTATACATGAAATTTAAATAGAAATTTATAACTTAAATTTGTGTGTAAAAATTATTGCAAAATATTAAAAAAATGTGTACTAAAAATGCGTTTTAATGAAAAATCAACTTATTTTTTCGTAATTTAAATTCAAAAGTTAATCAAAAATTTATATATTTGAAAAAAAACAAAGGATGCACATTTATAGGTGTAGCTTTCTTTTACAAATATGTGATAATTTTGTATTTGTAAATCTAACGGGAAAAAGGTAGGGGCAATTTAATAGAATAAATCACAAAAAAGCTCCATTTAGCCAAATTAAGAGGTTAAAAACTTGAGTTATACTTAATAGTTCATAACAAATGATACATGAATTTGAGGTAAAAATTTGTAATATAAATTCCAGTGTTAAAATTTTTGCAAAAATTCAATTTTTGGTACTTTAAATGCAAAAGTTAATAAAAAATTTATAAATTTTGAAAAACAAAACTAACACACCAATTGCTCTAGTCCTCTTCTAAAATATTGCTAATAAATGTTTAAGTGATTATTTCAACAAAAACCACTCTAAAATAAGTTTTATTGATTTATTTACCAAAAAATCATGCCTTTTCAACGAATTTTATTTTTATAATTTCACCACGCCCATAAAATATTTTCAAATTTAAAAATTATAAATCCTGAAAATCTGATAAAAATTTTGATATATAAAAAATAAATGCGCTTTGCTCACAAGCTGCACAAAATAATTTCAAATATTAAAATTTTACATTAGAAATATTTTTTACAGATAAAATCCAGAAATTGTCAATTTATCTGCATAAAATGGGATATAAATCGGAAAGTACTTATTCGAATTTCAAAATTTAGATGTCTTTGGAAAGGTCGTTATCTCACTATTTAAATACATTCAAAATATTAATAGAAAACCATACAATTTTAAAGACTGATTCGATTAAACAGATGGCAGGATTATGAACATGTCCAGAAAAAATCCAATGGAGTCCGAAAAATCTATGTCCACATGCAGCGACCGACATGGCCAAAAAATATAACTTTTTGAACAAGACATGAGCGTTGTACAAAGCTTAGCTATAAGATTTGACGTTTCAAGTGCGTATGAGTTTTTTGCCTGGTTTTTGTTGAATGTGTAAGTGAATGTAAGAATGTTGGAAAATATAATAAGTAGTGATGAGAGGCTAATGAATGGCATGATATAATTCTCAAGTAAGTAAAAATGCGCTGGTTGTTGATTGGATTGTGGTGGAAGGTAAAACCTTAACCAATTATGTTTGATTTACATGGTCGGTGAAAATTTAGTTATGCTGAAATCAACACGGCGAATACTTTCACAATCTCCCAAATCAGTGAGAAACATTCGCTCCGTAGAGTAAATCATTCACATGTATAACAAAAATGGTAACAGCAATGCTATAAGAGCAAAAACTGCCGTATTACAGCTCCTCTCTTCTGTGCGTTGCAGGTCGTGTGTCGAAATCTCAAAATCTAAGGGCACCAATCGATTAAGGAGGGTTTTATTACCTAATGTCTCGCCCAGCACTTCAGAACCAACAGATAATAAGAAATTTCACTTTTCAATTTGAAAGGTGTCAAAATGTCAAGATCTGAGAGCGCCAATCGATTTAGGAGGTGGATTTTGCACTCTAAGTGCAGTGGAAATCAAAAAAATCGCACTTCACAGTTAACAGTGATGATGGTGAAATGTCAAAAATCCGAAAAATCACAGCATTTGCTTTGACAGTTGATAGTTGGGGGCGAGATAGCAAACCATACAAATTTTTCAAATATTTTCTTACAAGTAGGTGACTTAAGCATAGATATTTAGAAGTACGTGAATAAGCTTTTATATTAATAATAATTAACACTTGCACAATATTTTTATGCTTTGAAAATTGAGAACATGAATGATGTTGAAAATTTATTGATGTCGGGAATAAGTTTTCCTGGGGAATCGGGCGGTCAATTCATCGAATTTATTTCAGAGATATTCACGACAGCAGAAATATTTTCAAGGAAAACTATTTTCCACGGGAAATTTTTTTTTCAAGATTTGTTAACAAACTATCCTTTAACAAAAGGGACCCGAGCAACGCCGGGTGTTTCCGCTAGTTATATATATATAAAAGAGAAATGTCGTCCGTGTGGGCGCCCATAACTCGAGAACGGATCGTTCGATTTTCACGATTTTAGGCTTGATGAATTCGTATTGACCCAAGGTAATTTTCAGGAAAATTGGAAATCAGGGATCATCCTCTTCTTAATGCATATCTCGGGAACGGTGTCTTCGATTTTCACGATTAAGTGCTTGATGGATTCGTATTGGATCAAGAAAGGACATAGGACACTGGAGGAAAATTCCAGAAAATGTCCAGGAAAATTGGAAAACGAGGAACATCCAGTTTTTAATGCATAAATCGAGAACGGTTACTTCGGTTTTTACGATTTAGGACTTGATAAATTAGTATAAGTTCCAGGAAGGGCATGGGAAACTGGAAGAAAATCCCCTAAAATTTCCAGAAAAATTAAAAAATCCGGGAACATCTGTTTTTAAGTGCATAACTCGAGAACGGTTACTTTGATTTTCACGATTTATGGCTTGATAAATTCGAAGGGTCTGAGAGCATCGGCTTTATTGCAATACTTGGAGAAATTGCAATTGAAAACAAACATGCGAGTCGCTTTGCGAAATGACCAGTTCGCTGCAGATTTCTCCAGTCAATTTATTGGCGATGGGCAATGGCGTGATAGCAGTGGACTTAGGCTGCGCGTACAGTAGTGCGACAAAGCGATGCGATGCGAGAAGCGATGCGAGAAGGTATTCGAGATTCGAGCAAAAGTGGTCAAAAGAGTTTGTGAACGTGATGCTTGCGATAAGAATGTGATAAAATCGCAACTCTCGCAGCAAATATCGCTTCCCTGTGCCCATGTTTATAAGAATAAATATTTTTCTCGCACGGAAACATTTCTCGCATCGCATCTCTTTGTCGCACTACGATACGCGCAGCCTTAGTCACTGGCCTTATTGAATTTCCACCGAATTTTTGCTACTTTACAACAACGCAGAAGAGAATTTCACTCAAAATTTTGTTAACCATGATTGGCTGAGCTCACGCGTTTGGTTGCGAAAAACAAGAATGTCGATCATTTGAATTTCGTCATTCAAAATCAAATCGTCGGTGATTTCATTTATTCAAATCCGTGGGCTCCGTGATGGATGAAGACGAAGCTACCAACTATCCCACGGATTTTTTTAATTCTTTTGATGTTCCGGGCTTTTCACCACACAATTTAAAATTGAAAGTCGGCTCAGTTATAATTTTGCTGCGCAACCTCAATGCACCAAAACTTTGTAACGGAACGCGTTTGATTGTGAAGTGCATCAAATCAAATCTTATATTCAAGCCACGATTTTGAGGGGAACATTCAAATGCGAAGATGTTCTCATTCCACGGAGTCCGTTTATTCCGAGCGATTTTCCATTCGTATTTCAGAGTATTCAATTTCCAGTGCGTCTCGCTTTAGCTATGACAATTGACAATCAATAAGTCGTAAGTCGACAATCGCTGGATGTTTGTGGCATCAATCTTGAATTCCCATATGTTTCTTACATGGTCAGTTGTATGTATTCTTTAGAATAAAGAATTTCAATTGATCATGCTCGGAATTATTATTTTATTTACATAAATGAATTTAGGCGGAACGAAGTTCGCCGGGTTAGCTAGTTTTATATAAACTATAAAATACTCATAAATCATAAAGATAAATTAAGATATAGAAATTAATTGAAGAAATTATAAAAATGCTGATCAGCGCTGCCGCTAAAAAAAATCTTACTGTCACCAACTATTTTTTTGAGTGCCAAAAAGTGCCACAGAGTGCCAAAGTAAAAAAAAATTGCATATTCAAACAAAAACAATAAATATTCTTTGTTTACATATTTCACTATTAACAAAATAAAATTATAAAATAAAATAAAAAAAAGCAATAGCAAAATTCATTTGCATATTTTAAGATATATTATATATGATATCACACGATAAGTATCAAAGGGCACGGTAGTGCCCAGGCAAGTTCTGTTTTTGGGGGTTCAACCCCCCTCCCCCGAAATGTATGAATTTCACTCTTTCACTCGTAATTTTTGAGTTTTCAGTTTAAACCCCCCCCGAAATTTTTTCCTGCGTTCGCGCCTGCCCCTTTAACTTATGTGCCAATAAAGTCAGAAACTTAAAATTCGCAGTAGTTGCTAAGGTTATCAGGTTCAGGCAACTCACTAAGTTTAAATTTTGTAGCATATGTAAGTGGTTCCTGAGATATAAGACTGCAAAAATCGCAAAAACCGTAACTGCCTGACTGGACTCACTGACTACCCATCAAAATTATGGAACACTTCCCGAAATCGTAGTATCATTTAAACTCAAACAACGGTAGACCTTGTGGTGCATACAAAGGAACAAATCGAAAATTTAAGATTTTTCATTCAGGGGGCGTGGTACCCGTCCATTTTCACAGAATTGATATCATTAATATGGAGCCCCTCTGACTGTCGTACACTGATGAAATTTGGTAAATCAAGTGATCAATACAAAGGAGATATTGAAAAATTTGAAATTAGCCATTGAGGGGAGTGTCACCCGCCCATATTCTCAGAATTGATATCAATTATGTGGAGCACTTTTGACTTTGGTAGAGCGATACGACTTGACATGCAAAAAAGGGGCAAAATTAAAAATTTGAGATTTTACATTCAGTGGGCGGGGCAACCACCTATTTTCGAAGAATAAGTATGTATATATTTAATAGACAGCACTTCTGCTTGGTGCAGAATTATGAAATTTTATAGAGCCGTTGGTTTCAGGTGTAGGTATACAAAGAAAAAAAATTGAAATTATGAAATTCTGCATGCAGGGGCGTGGCATCTTCACATTATACATAATTTTTCTTATGAGGCTTTCAGTGGACTTTTATTCCATCCACTTTTCCTGATAAAAAAAATCCTTCTAAAAAGAAGTGAGATTACACCAAAAACATAAATGTTTAAAAAGAAGCCAAGTTCTTCTATAGGTATACAAAAACCTTTGCGTATCAAGTCAGCCGTAAAAGTGCCAATGGGTGCACTTTTGAGTGCCAATGGGTGCCAAAGTGCCAAACTCATTTGAAAGTGCCACTTTCGGCAGCACTGATGCTGACAATACTAATGGAAATTCACAAAAAAGAGCTTAACATTGGTTTTTTATGAACAAAAACAAATTTGAACAGAAGAAAGCTTAGGTATTAACCCGGAGCATAGACTTTTGGTTGGAAAAAATTCCTAGATGAAACAATATGATTTTGGTATTTGAAAGAGAATAAGTACACGAGTCGAAAACCGCGTTTTTCACAACTGCACTTAGTGTCAATATGCCGCCATCTTGTTTTTAACGGTAATTTTACCTGTAATTGGTAAAAAGGTTATATAAGAAACTTGCAGCAAATTAAATTTCCTACAAAAAATATTAAATATCCTTTTTTGAAAAATCCAAAGTTACAATGCTTTTTATGAAACAAATTAGAAGTGTATCATTTTGTGTTTGTCCTATTTTTTATGTTAATAAAATCGAAAAACATTTCAGTTTAAGTTGTAGAGCTTTATTTAATAATATTTATATTAAAAAAATGTTCAAAACATGAAATTAATTTTTTTAATTGCTTTAAATCCTTAGCCAAAAAAAAAGATTGGTGTTATTTTTTATTTTTTTTTTTAGGTACGCAAATTGAAATGACCTAGGTTCGTTGAAAATTATTATTAATTTTCTACAATTTTTGTTTAAATTTCATTCTAACACTCCGGATCGCTGTATTTGGTCTTTATTTATTTAAAAATCTAAAACAATAATCGCTATTGTCATTTTTTCTATTTGATCGCCATCGTTTTTTCTGTTTCCGAAAACTATAACCTTCAATGTCTTTCAGATTTCGAGAAAATTTTAAAAAATTAAGGAAACAAATATTTTGAATCTTATTTTCAATTTTCTCAAACCCTGGCAGACACTTAAAGCCAAAAGTCGTGGGAAAATAAAAAATCCGATTTTTTATATTGTTTTGTTCTTTTTTTATTTGATTAATCAATTTGATTTTGTTGTGATTTATACAGCTTTTAAAAGTTAATTAATTTATGTGTATAAAGTGAGTAGGGTAACTCTGAGAATTTATAAAAAAATATGATATATAAAATATATCAGTTGCTAATTTATTGCTAATTAGTAAATTTGAAAAAAAAAAAAAAAAATGTATTGCGCTGTTGGATTTCGAGATACGGATTCACCTGTTAACTTGACATCAAGTTAGCAGCTCAACTTTCTCAAAAATGTGGATAAACGACGCGGGAGTGGATAAATGTTTAAAAATAATTTATTGCTAATTTGTAACGAAGAAAAAATATTACTTTTTTGTTTCGTTTGCGAGATACAAGATTACAATAAATTATTTTTAAACATTCATCCACTCTCGGGTAGTTTATCTACATTTTTGAGAAAATTGACCTGCTAACTTGACGGAATAAAGAATGGTCAAGCCTAATAAGCTGACATTCTAGTACGAATAGTACAAAAATAGCAATAACTGCTAACTTGGCGTCAAGAGGTAACCCTGTATCTCGCAAACGAAACAAAAAAGTAATATTTTTTCTTCGTTACAAATTAGCAATAAATTATTTTTAAACTTTTATCCACTCCTAGGTCGTTTGTCTATATTTTTGAGAAAGTTGACCTGCTAACTTGAAGTATCTGGAAATCCAACAGCGCAATACATTTTTTTCGTTACAAATTATCAATAAACTAGCAACTCAGGACTTTATATTATTGAATGAATTTTCGTAGTTGCCTTGCTTACTTTGTACACACACATTGTAAAAAAACGTCCACAAAAATAGCACTTAAATACGTACAATTTTCAAAAAAAAAATTGCTTAAATTAAATTAATTTTTCAAAAACTATTCCTTAAAATAACTTGTTTAACAACATTTAAGAATGGATTTCTAGCTTTAAAATCAACAACAGCATAGTATTGTAAATGCTGCATTTGGTTTTCATCCATTTTAAGTCAATTTTTCTTAGAAATTTACCTGCCTCGAATAACCGGGGGGATTTATCCCCCTTTTTGGAACCATTTCAAGAATCATTTCCCTAACGTTTTGTTAGCGAATTAGGATATACTTATACTTTACTTCTATTAACATTTGGTCCGTTCACTGAAAAAGCTGATACGCCAGAAAATGAAGAAAAAATACATGTTTTAATATTTTGATAAGAACATTTCAAATTGGTTCGTTAACTTCATTCATCCACTATAATTTATTATGATAAACTTTATTTTGGAATGCCATTTAAACACTTAGGCCGTGTGTCAATTGCGTTAACATTTTGCTAAAATATGATCCCAGTTAAATTTGATCCGTTTTTATATGGATGAATAAAATTGAAGGGTTTTGCTGTATTAATTGCATTAAATGGAATTTTTTAAAACATACATTGCCCTTGATTTGTTGTTGCAATAGCTTTTTCAGAAGGAATTACAAAACAAATCTATCCAAATCGCTTTGGATACGATCTTGGACGCGGAAATTGCATTTTGATAGTGGCAGTCACGAACCTAGTATACCTGGACTGCTAGTCGATCGTCATTCTCATTTGTTGAGCATGACACACAAGACGTCATTTTCAACTTTTGGTTTGCATTAGAATAATTTTGCATTTGAGTATGAATATGTTTCTTTATTCATTTTAGATATTCAAAATATTTGGAATAAAAATTTTGTGTTTCCTTATTCAATAAAATACTCGGGATAAACCATTTTTGTCGATTTTGTATTTATTCCAAATAATTGGAATGGATTTTTCATTCCATCTGATGTGCGGAGTAAAAAAAATACCAAGACAAAAAACTCAATGCTCATGCGGTCCCCCATCTAAGTACTAACCGCGCCCGAAGATACTGGATTCGGTGATCGAAAGAAAACCTATTTTTGTTTTTTTAAACCGATATTTGCCGTATTAAATAAAAAAAAACATAATAATTGTCTTTGCTTTTGAGAGGCGAGAACGATAAATGAAATCATGGTCGCCCTATTTATCGATACCAACACCGGGAAGTATTTTATATTGCCGCCTTTCAAGGGGTACATTTTCTTCCTCTGCATCATCTTCGCTGCTCCAAAAAGATGACGACCAATTCTCTCAGAAGTATGTAGTTTTCACGAAACATTTTTTATTTTATTATTTCCATTAAAACAGAGCTCTATTTTTATTTGATTACTATTTTTTTTAAGATTTTTTCCTTTCGAAGTCAAAAGCGAAAAGTTTACACAACTAAATGTCATCAATGGATAAACAGAAATGATGAAAACTCCCAAGTTTACTCACTAACTTCTACTATTTCGTTGATCAACTCTAGAGTTGAAAACGTGAATAAAAGCTATTTCTCAAGTTGACTGTAAAAATCCCAATGTAATGTTTAACTTTGAGTGAATAAATTAGGCCTAAATCGTTTTTAAATTGCCGGTAATGTATCGATTTTTTTTAAATAAAGGGAACCATCGTAATTTTAGTAGTAGCCCGTAGCGTAATGGTTAGTGCGTTCGACTGTCACGCTGGAGGTCTGGGATCGCTTCCCAGCCTCGTGCACCTAAAAACTAAAAAGTTTTTTTTCAGGTCTACTGCCTCTTGCGAGGAATTGACAAATCCTCCAAGAGTATCACTTGTCACGAATAAGTACTTCTCGTCTAGCCGTTCGGATTCGGCATAAAATTGTAGGTCCCTTCCATTCCTGTCGAAAGGCGCACACAGGAATGGTTGCGAGTTGTTAGTCACTAGACCCCGGTTCTTCATGAGCCGTTGTGCCACCCGATTTATTTATTTATTTATCGTAATGTTGGCTCCTAGTAGTCCAGGTATAATAGGTCGATGGTGTAAGTAATGTGCAAGAAGCTTAATACAAACGTCAAAATTTATCTAATAGTTAAAATTTAAACGAGCTCCTGAGCAGGTTAAGTTTTGACGACTGTATTCACCTCAGTAATGTCAAAATTTAGCCTTGGGATCAAATTTAAGGCACTTTTAACGGAATTGACACACGGCCATAGCCATAGATTAAAAAAAAAATTAACACTGTTTTAAAGTTAAAGTTTTACTTTAAATCTATTATCCGTTAGTTGTTTTTCTACAAAAATCATACTTCAACAAATGATTCTGAAACACCCTGTACAGTAATTTTCTTAAAATTCACTATTCTTATAACATATAGCCTTCGATATCTTCTTTAAGAAAACATTTTTGGAGCGGTGTCTTTATGCATTACAACGTGAGAGAATGTGAGAGCTGATAAATTATGTGGTTCTTTAATACTTACTTACTTTACTTTTGATGGCGCTCACAGCCCAGGATGGGCTTCGGCCTCAACTAACAAGCCCCTCCAGCCAGCTCTGTCCCTAGCTAGCCGCTTCCAGTTGCGCACACCGAGTGCTTTGATGTCGTCATTCACTTGATTGCGCCACCTGTTACGGGTTCTTCCTCTGCTGCGTACCTCATCGGGGTTGGATTCGAAGACTCGTCGGGCAGGTGCGTTGCTGTCCATACGCTCCACGTGCCCCAGCCATCTCAGCCGCTGTATTTTCAGCTTTTTGACCAGGTCAACTCGCTGTATAGCCCGTATAGCTCGTCGTTGAATCTTCTCCTCCATACTCCTTCGATACACACCGGACCGAAAATCACACGAAGAATCTTCCTCTCAAAGCACCCTAGCAGATTTTTATCCGAATCTTTCAATGTCCATGCTTCTGAGCCATAAAGCAGGACCGGGATGATTAGGGTCTTGTATAAAGTCCTTTGGTTCTCTGAGAGAGGGCCTTACTACTTAAATGCCTTCTTAGACCGAAGAAACAGCGGTTGGCAAAAGTAATTCTTCGCTTGATCTCTGCACTGCTGTCATTCTGCGATGTAATATTGGATTCCAGGTAGACAAAGTCCTTGACAACTTCGAAGTTATATGTGTCCATCGTGATATTTTGCCCGAGTCGACGATGTTGAGATTCCTGTCTCGATGACATCATATACTTCGTCTTGTCCTCATTAACCGCCAGTCCCATTCTAGCCACCTCCGATTCAGTGCTCGCAAATGCCCCTGCCACAGCTCGCTTCGTTCTGCCGACAATGTCTATGTCATCCGCATATGCAAGCAATTGAACGGACTTTTGATAGATTGTACCGCTGGTGTTGACATGTGCGTTGCGTACAATGGCTTCAAGAACGATGTTGAATAGGTTGCATGATAACGCGTCGCCTTGCCTCAATCCTTTCTCGACATCAAAGAAATCGGTGGTGTTCTTACCAATTTTGACGGAGCAGCGAGATTTCTCCATCGTCAACCTGCAAAAGCGGACGAGTTTGGCAGGGATGTCGAGACTCGACATGGCTCTGTATAATTCGTCCCTTTTCACGCTATCATACGCGACTTTAAAATCGATAAAAAGGTGGTGTATATCGATCTGGAATTCCCGAGATTTTTCTAAAATCTGTCGGAGTGTTAACATTTGATCGACGGTTGACTTGCCTGGCCTAAAACCGCACTGATAAGGGCCGATCAGATCGTTGACAAAAGGTTTTAAGCGGTCACACAGGATGGCCGACAAGATTTTATAAGCGACGTTTAGGAGACTAATTCCTCTGTAGTTGGTACATTTCAGAACATCTCCCTTTTTATGGATGGGGCACACTATACCGAGGTTCCATTCATCGGGCATACTTTCCTCCGACCAAATTTTGCAGATGAGCTGGTGTATGCTCCTAGCCAATTCATCTCCCGCTGATTTAAATAGTTCGGCTTGTAAGCCATCCGCACCAGCAGCCTTGTACGACTTAAGTTTGGATATCGCCAGCCGCACTTCGGTTAGGTCGGGTGGACGGAACTCTTGGCCATCATCGTCCAAGTTGAATGGAGCGTTCTGCCTATAAGCGGCATCTTAGCTGTCTTCGCCATTAAGCAGTCTAGAGAAGTGTTCTTTCCAGATCCTCAGCACTGACTGTGTGTCTACTACCATATTCCTACTCTCATCTCGGCAGGCTTCCGTTCTAGCCTTGAATCCTTGGGTAGATCGCTTCACCCTCTGATAAAATTTTCGAACATCTCCCCTACCGCTACAACCCTCAATACCAACCTCTTTAATAGTACGGGTAAAATATCTACACTAAATCATCCGAAATGAAAAAAAAATCTTACTTTCATGAAACTTAGTGGGAACGTTGATATTAATGTAAGATGAATGAACTATCAAGATTCCACAAAAATATCTGTGTTCTACGGGTGCTTTTTTAGCCCCCCCCCCTAACAAAAATTCAACTTTGTCGTATTTTTTCGAAGTGAATTTATTATTTTCCTGGACTATGTATTATAACATTACGATTATGTTTATTTATGTGTAGGTTAGGTTTCTATGGTTTCAAATTCAATTAAAAACCCCCTTTGCCTACGCTTTTGGCTCTTAAATTATTTAAGCAGATAATAAAAATAAAATTGTATAAGCATATTACTTTTGAATTTTTTTTTTAATGAAACATCCGCAAACCCAAAAGCTGAAAACATAAAACCAAATAAATGCTGAATATATGCTCAATGAGGCAAACAAAAGTTAAAGCCTTTAGTTATTAAAAGCCATAAACAAAAATAACATAATGTTCTACGGTTACACTACATTTTATTCAATTGTGTATTGTGGTTAATATTTGACCCTCTTGTTAGAGACCGCGTATTAAAATCACATGTATTAAATTTGTTTATTGTATCCATTTTACCAGGATTTACAGCTTTAATGTTAATGGGGAAAATAAAAACAAAGAACATTTTGTTAAAATTTTTGTCTTTTTTGCCCGACAAAACAAATTATTTTATTCCTGTGAGAAATTGTTTGGTTTTTATAACATTTATAATTGCTTTTTTATATCCATTATAAAATTTACATGTTTGTATTCACATAAACTTATTTAATTCCTTTTAAATCGTACATCTGTGTACATCTATGTATTTTATTATATTTTCTTAATAAGCAGGATACAGGAGCCAGATAGGATTTTCTCAGTCGTAGAATGAGTCTGAGTTTACCAGTTTAAGTATGCACAATATGACAATCTCTATCTCAGCTTTTTTGGACGTGAGACAAATTTTGTATTGTTTGAGAACATTAGGCTGTTGTAGGTTAAAAATGGGGTATGAGTTGAAGGGAAATAAACACCAATTTGTTCCTTATAGTCTAAGAGCCCACAGCAAATTTTGGGGTGCGAAAGTGAACCAAAAAAAAAATTATATGAGTCGAAAGGCAAGTCTTGCAGTCCCTGGTGGTGGCTGTAAGGTGGGAGGGGCAATTTTTTTAAAAAATTGACTTAGAAAACAACCGTTACATGTACAATATACTGTTATATTTTTATGAAAGGCAAGAAGTCCCTTCTTTCATTTACTTTTTAAATAAAGTTCTTTCAATGAATAGTTTTTGAAATATTAGCGTTTGAACTAAAAATTTTGAAAAAAAAAATTAAAAAAATGGTAAAAAAAATATATTTTTCGCAAAATTTCACGTAATTAAGAACTATTTTTGTTTCCAAAATTCCATGCTCTTGTTAATTTTTAGTCAAAAACTGAAAACCGGATGGTTCTCGGACTTTTACTTATTAAGATATTAGAAAAGTAAATGAACCAGCTTTTTCATAAAAATAAGACAAATCCGGCTAAATTATCATTTCGCAAACCAGTTAAAATAGGACAAACCTGCGGAAAAAAAATTCTTACATTTTTGAAACTTGGTGGGAATGTCGGGTTAGCCATAAGAATAAAGAATCAAAAGAGTCCATAAAAATGTCTGTATCCCACGAGTGTTTTTTGGAGGGGAAAAGGGGGAGGTTTGACTTATCGAAATTAAAAAAATTATATTGATACAATTTGGACATATGATACATGATTTTAGGGTAATTTTCAATTCTGAATATAATGACATCAAATTAAATATTTATACCAATTTTTATCAATGTACCATTCTTTTCAAGGTATTTTTTTTAATAGTTTACCAGTTTTACTGAAAAACAGTAATCTCTTGATAAAATGGACCATAACTTTTTTTAGGATTACTGTATTGCCTTAGTTTTGATGTCATTAGATTCAAAATTGAAAAATACCCTAAAATCATGTATCATATGTCCAAATTGTATCAACATATTTTTTTAATTTCGATAAGTCATACCTCCCCCTTTCCCTCTCCAAAAAACACCCGTGGGATACAGATATTTTTATGGACTCTTTTGATTCTTTATTCTTATGGTTAATCCGACATTCCCACCAAGTTTTAAAAATGTAAGAATTTTTTTTCCGCAGGTTTGTCCTATTTTAACTGGTTGCTGAAAGGATAATTTAGCCGGATTTGTGTTATTTTTATGAAAAAGCTGGTTCATTTACTTTTTTAATATCTTAAAAAGTAAAAGTCCTAGAACCATTCGGTTTTAAGTTTTTGACTACAAATTAATAAGAGCATTGAATTTTGGAAACAAAAATAGTTCTTAATTACGTAAAATTTTGCGAAAAAAATAATTTTTACTATTTTTTTAATTCTGTTCTTCAACATTTTGAGTTCAAACATTAATATTTCAAAAACTATTCATTGAAAGAACTTTAATTAAAAAGTAAATGAAAGAAGGGACTTCTGGCCTTTTATAAAAATATAACAGGATATTGTAAATGTTACTGTTGTTTTTTAATAATTTGTTTTCTGTTCTAAGTCAACAGCCGCCACCAGGGACTGCAAGGCTTGCATTCCTTTTATTAGGCTTAACACACCTTTCGACTCATATAATTTTTTTTTGGTTCATTTTCGCACCCCAAATCTTGGTCTATTAGTCTTTTTTGTTTTTTATTTACAAATTGTAGCAATACGAAATTAACAACAAATATAAAATGCGACCTGTGCAACTCCGTTTGATATTTATTTTTCGAAACGATCAATGATGCATTTTTTATTTGTAAATACCTCAATACCTCATATATTTCTCTAACAGCCGTGAGAAAATCTCTAAAAATAGAAAATGTATCAATAATATGACGTTTCTCCTGAAGTGTTGAAGGTGCTTCATTATTATTTAATTAATATCTATATTGGTACTTACAGTAACTGCAAAAGCGGTTATGTGAGTACATTTTCTCAAGGTTAGTTTTGTTATTTATTGCAATGTACTTATGAACAATGTATACTTAGGACGTACATATGTAGGTATCTAATTATTTTCTCAGTGTGTCAGTTGCAAATATTTGACATTCTACATATCGTACATATCAAGAATTATATCTTATGTTACCTATGTTTTATCAATAGAACATTAAACTAATATTCTCAAAGACCTATATAACTTAACAAGACTTATGTTGTAGGTGAGAGTACTTTTTTTTGTTGAGTTTTAACACATTATATTTGAAGTTTATTGCTTTGATTACTTTTTTTCTTACGGTATAGGTACTATAGGCAAAGTTTTGGATTTTTAGAAGAGATTTTTAATATGTCATTTTTTAGATAATTTTATTTAATACAAATTGTTGTTAGATCTTTTTTTTGAAAAAATAAAATTTTCTCGGGAGTTATTAAAAAAAAATAAGAAAAATAATTTTTTTCAAGATGGCGGTACTTACCACTCTTAAGACTTGGTTCTTATATACAGTAAATGAAAAAATTCCAAAGAGAACCGTTTGGCAATACGAGGAAGCCAACTGGGACGGTCTCAATAATTTCTTCAAGAGCTTCAACTGGTCACTATGCTTCCTCGATAGTGACGTAGACGCCAGTGCAGATATGATAACAAACTTGATTCTTTGGGGAATGAGAGATTTTATCCCGAATAGGGTGAAATCTATCAAACCCAAAAAAAAACTCATGGTTTGAGAGGTTATTAGGGTTAGAGAAGTAAGCTTCCGATATTTTAAAGCCAACCCTACTGAGGAAAACCGGAAAAAGTTTCAACAAGCTAGAAAGACTTGCAACGTCAATATTCGAAAAACCAAGTTTTTACATGATCAAAAATTACGGCAAAAAATACTACAATGTCCCAAAGGTAGTAAATATTTTTGGTCATTTGTCAAAACGTACAAAACACCACCTCGTCCTCGGTTCCAACGCTCGTCTTCAACGATAGTCCTTTTGTCAGCTCACACGATAAAGAGAATTTGCTTGCAGCACAGTTTGCTGTTAATTCGACGCTGCCAGAAAGTGTTATGACTCCTCCTGTACTTGAGAGCGTAAATGGTTTTATGGGACAAATCTTCTTTCGCACTTGTGCAGTTGCTAGAGTTATGAAAGATCTCGATATACACAAATCCGCTGGCCCGAATAGTATCCCTCACATTGTTCTGAAGAGGTGTTCTTCAACGCTGGCAAAACCACTGCGTAAGCTTTTCCATCTGTCCTATTCTTCTGGTCTCTTTCCGAGTGGATGGAAAACAGCATTTGTCCAGCCTATCCCTAAAAAAGGCGTATCTTCTTCACCCTCTAACTATCGACCAATTGCACTTACGTTCCTTCTTTCCAACGTCATGGAAACGATGATTAATTTCCAGCTCAAGAAATATCTCGAGGAACGAAAGCTTTTTAATGACCGGCAGTACGGCTTTCGTAGCAATAGGTCCACTGGTGATCTGATGGTATATCTCACCGAACAGTGGAACAAATCTTTACATCGTTTTGGTGAAAGTAAGATTATTGCACTTCATATTTCAAAAGCGTTTGATAGAGTTTGGCACCAAGCTCTCCTATCGAAAATGCGTGCATTTGGTTTCGATGAATCTCTTCTTCGTTGGATTAGAAATTACCTTTCAGACCATTCAATACAAGTTGTATTGGCCGGTTTCAAGTCTGATATCCACAAAATAAATGCTGGTGTGCCTCAGGGCTCCGTTTTGTCTCCGAATCTCTTCCTTTTTATTTTATAAATGATCTTTTGTCTGAAACTTCTAATACATTAAACTGTTTCGCTGATGATAGTACCCTCAGCTTCTCATATTCGTTTACAGATTCTCATCCATGTCCTTCGGATGTGAAATTTGAACGGCAGCGTATGATAAGCTCATTAAATTCTGATCTCGACAGCATTGTCCAATGGGGAATCAAAAACCGCGTAGAATTTAATGCTTCTAAAACTCAATGCTGTCTCCTGTCGTTAAAGCGAAACCCACCCCCAATGCCGCTATCCATGGGCGGCACTTGCATCGAGGAAACCGAATAGCTCTCAGTTCTCGGTATCTGTGTCACAGACCACCTTTTGTGGAATGACCACATATTTGATGTCGCCAAAAACGCTGCAAAATGTTTAGGTTTTCTCCGAAGATGCAAGAAATTTGTCTCCCCTTCTGATCTGGTTGTGGTCTACAAAGCTTTAATTCGTCCAAAACTTGAGTACAATTTTCATGTTTAGGCAGGATCTCCAAAAACACACTTGAGTTTATTTGACAGAATACAAAAGAGAGCTTTAAAAATGATAAGTGAAAGATCTATAACGGAAACAATTACATCTCTCTAACACCACCGTAATGTTTCATGTCTTTCTTTATTCTACCGTTGTTTTTATAAACAGTGTTCTAGTGAAATAGCCAGTTGCATTCCTCTCCTTCAACAATTCAACCGTAATACTGGCGCTTCTAGGAATGCCCATCAGTTTACCCTCGAGCCCAAATTCGGACGTACTGTTAAGTATAAAAAAATAAATTGGGTAGCACAACGGCTCGTGAAGAACCAGGGCCTAGTGACTAACGACTCGCAAGTATTCCTGTGTGCGCCTGTCGACAGGAATGGAAGACCCCTACAATTTTATGCCGAATCCGAACGGCTAGAAGAGAAGCACTTATTCGTGGCAAGTGATACTCTTGGAGGATTTGTCAATTCCTCGGGCCTAGGCGAGGATTCCTCACCTAGCCCTGAAAAAAACTTTTTAGTTTTTTTTTTTTTTAAGGTGGACGAGGCTGGGAAGCGAACCCAGACCTCCAGCGTGCCAGTCGAACGCACTAACCATTACGCTACGGGCTACTTCACTGTTAAGTAAAGAGATTCTTTCTTTAGTCGTACCACGAGAATGTGGAATGCTTTACCTGGCTCTGTGTTTCCCTCTCATTACAGTATTCACGCATTCAAAACCAATGTTCATCAGTATCTCTTTGATCCTTATCCAATTTCCTAACTGCTCGCACTGTGTGCCAACATTTTATGGGTAATAATAATCCCTTTTGTGCGCACAAAATTAAAAAAAAAAAAAACTTAAATATTTGAATGTTTTTCCAAACATAACCCCAAACAAATTTCCCCTATCTAAAAATATAATAAATATCCTGCCATATAACACATATTTTCGACCGTTTTACTCCAAATGAAGAATTTCATGAATTTTCGAGTAATTTTGAAAAAAAAACTGCATTTTAACTCCTTAACCCCCCCCCCCCTTATACTTTTTGTTTCACTCCAAATTTAGAGTACTTTTTAGGAAATGTTTGGACGTGCAAATGAAGCTTTCCTTTCCACCAAAATTCAGCGTTGTCGGAATGTTTAAAAAGTGAATATCTAATTTTCCTTTGATGGGGAGCTTTCAACTCTTAAAGTAGTGTGCCATTCTCGCACTGAATCCCCCAATGGTAGACGCAGAGTGGTGTGTGTTTGGGAATTCAACCACCCTTACCTCGAAATATTATGATAGATACTTAAAAAAATGACTTGACTAAAGAATTATATATTTAATTTAAAGATTCCCACGAGAATATACAAAATTGACGACTTTAAATTTCTAAATTTCAGAATTAACGTTAGGTAACACATTAGTTACCTCTTTATTCAATATGGATTACGAATATTTTAAATAAAAACTTTTGTGTTTCTTTAATTAACGAAATACTGCGGATAAACTATTTTCTGGCTTCTTTATCACATTTGAAATTTTGTTCTTTCTATTCCATGTTGAGGGTCGAACAAAATAAATATAAGGTGTGTTCAGTGTAAATTGGGTTTCATTTCTCCTTAAGACAGATTCGCATTGGTGTTTTTTATTACCATATTGTTTGTGCATTTTAATCTGCGCTTGAGAAATTCTATGAAAAATACAACAACAATTCCTTATAATTCAGTATTGTTGTCGAATTTACCGTGATATATTGTTTTAGCGCACATAGGATTACACAAAAACTGAAAAAAAAATCTTTTTTCTTCAAAATCCACCGAAACTTCTGTTCTGCTTACGCGTCTGGACTCCCCTCGTAGTAGCGGATCTAGGATTTTTTGGAAATCCAGTTTGTAAATTTGAAGTTATATAACAGAAACGAATTTTGACATCACTTTTCCTTTAATAATAGCCGTGTTTTTTGTGCCCTTATATCCGCTCCTATCGCGCTTTATAATTTTTTCAAAACGAAGCACAATAAGAAGAATTTGGGATTGATGTGTTAAGAATTGGAATTTTTTTTAAAAGCCAATATTAAGGCTCAGCAAAACATGGTAGTATAACTAATTTTATAACTTTAAGTTCTAGCCACGTTACCACACGAACGAATTCGTTTATTTAAAGGTATATTGCTTAATAATTGATTAGGTATCAAGTGCCCCACCATTATGTAAGTGTTTGTTTAAATAAGCTGAAGGTATGCCTTGAACTTCACCTTTTTAACAAAATTTAAAAACTTTTTGTAATGCTAGTTCAGAAAAATGATATTTAAGCAGTGTTGCCGTTTTGACCTGTTTCATGTCAAATTTGACAAGATTTCACCGCTGTTGACAGGAAATGAAATACAAATCTTGTCAAAAGTGTTTTGACTTTATTCAATAATTCAATATGCTACTTAACTTTTTGTTAAAATATTTTAAAATACATTTCAAATTTAGTGTAGGCCGAGTGTAGTGTGTTATACTTTGAACTGCAATCAATGAAGTTACCTTTGAATATATATAATATGGAGTACAGCCTAACACAATCCATTCCCAAATCCCAATCATATGCTGTCATTCTGGTTTAGCTGCAAGCTGCACAAAACAACTGGTTTCGGTTTACAAACTAATCCTTATCTGGGAGCAGAGTGCGAGGAAAGACTTAATGTATTGAAAATAAAATCAGAAGTGAGCGACGAAGAAATTCATATTTGTAGAAAAAACTACAAAAGTTTTATTATGAAAATAATAAAAGAATTACAGCAGTGAGTGCCAAAAAATCTAAAATTTTTTAAACAGATCAGCATGCTTTCTGTCGATACATGCCCTTCCCAGAACAAAAGCTCATTGCTTCTAGTTCTGGAAGAGATGAAGGTTGAGCCTGATTCAAAAGATAAAAGAGACAGTGCCTTTCTGGTGCGAAGTTTATTCGTATAACGATGCCAGTAGAGAAAATCCATTTAAAGAGTTGGCGAAGTGTTCTGTATCAAAATTGGTTTTGGCAATTTCCATTGCAGAGGTAGAAAGAATTTTTAATCAATTAAATTTGATCAAAACGAAACAAGGAAACAGAATTCAGCTGTTGTTAACTAATTCTCTTTTGACGATAAGAAATCATTTGCGCAATAAAAACTGTTGCAATAACTTTGGAATTATGCTTTATACAAAAATATAGATCATATAACCAATAAAATTGAATGTGATAGCTCAGATTTTGAAGATCTTTAACTTTATGTACCTTAACTTAAGTACCTATGTAATAATTTATGAAATATTATTTATTTTAATTAACACGTTGAATTGAAGTTGAAATACTTTATGTTTTGTTTATAATTAATAAAATGTGTTTATGTTATCATTAATATTTGGTATTTTGATATTTGACTTTTTTTTGACTAGAAACTAAATCTTCAAATATTTGACTTTTTTTTACTTGATTTGGAAGAGACAAATAAAGTCGTCAAGTCAGATTTGACTTTATTTGGAATTTCGACTTGGCAACACTGTATTTAAGTGGTCTTTCTGGCAAAAGCTCATATGTGTTTTGACAGTTTCAGTCTTCTGAGATCTCATTTTCTTTAATTAGTCAAATCAACTAACTTACTTGTTTTCTTCAAATTGTCACTGGAAAGCACGAAAATAAGATTTTGTGGATCGAAAAATAAAATATCAAAATTTCAAGACTTTTAGTCGGGCATAAGAAACAGCTGCTCTAAGAAATAAGCTGCACGGCTCAATTCTGCAAGTGCCAATGAATTTTCGTTTACACTGCACCTTCATACACTTTCTATTCGTGCTCAAAAAATGTGTCGATACATTTTTAAGCCACTCAAGAGTCTATAGAGATTGTAAATATTCATGTCCACCTGCAAGATTTTTCTGAGTTCACAGAGTTTCTCACGCTTTTGGAATTTGGCTCCTCGACTAGAGAATTTGTATTGAATTGCTTAGTCTAAAACTGTTTTATATGTATTGCATTGGACCTTTGAAATTTTAAAAACTAAGCCCCAAAATGATCTAAACCCAGCCACTACACTACACTAAACTTTACACCCCGGTGTTCTCAATTAGCCTCAATTGCGTTTCTTTCGTTAAATTAGCTAAGTTTTTAGTGTAGGTAAACATTTGTTGCTTTTGCCATGTAAACGTCCCGACCACGTTTTTTAAAAATTATATCTTCAAGCTTTAGTTCCAACTTCGGACTTTAAAAATCCTTAGACCTATGCCCCAAAAGCTCTCTGGATTAAGGTTAGTTTTTAGGGAGTTAGTTGTTTAACCCTGACTACGTTTTTTGTCCAATATTCTCAGACCTTATTAGTCCCAAGTTGTTTTTTTTTTTTTCAATTTTCTGGGTTTTGTTTTAAGGGGAAATTGTCGTTGCATGAAACATGTCCATTTTTTATAGCCCCCAATTGTTTTTTTTTCCAATTCACTTCATAGGCTTAGGCCCCAACCTTAGGGCTTCGAAAAGAAGTTGCAGAACATGTAAATTGTTCAGCCCCAAACACGTTATTTTGTCCATAAAAATTCTCATCTTAACAATATTTTAGACGAATATAAAATTTAACACGTTGTAATGTATTGCATTTCAAATTATTTTAGCAATCGGCTGTGGGGGGGGGGGGGATTTAGGCCCTATAGCCACCCCCCTGGATCCGACACTGTCCCCTTGTACATAAAATGCAATTGAGTCCAGTACAAAATCATATAGCTTTTGTTTTTATCAAAATTTTGTAACATTTCAATGAGTTAAAGTGTAATAACAATATAACAGTTATTTTACCAGCACAATTAATTGGGGTTTGGGACATAGTCCTAAATCTCTAATGACAAAAACTTCTCACTTTTTGTTAACAAGACTATTGTTTCGAATCCCGTATGCCCAAAATCCCTAGAGCCAAAATTTCGAATACCAAAATATCGAAACTCCTTATCGTTTTTATTTTAATATAAAAGTTCTATTCAAACAAGCCCAAAACAACGATTATTTCTTGAAGAATCTATTTTAAAAAGTGAGAACCTATAATAGCAGTAAACTTTATTCAATTCATTCTTAATGACATAATATCAACACGTTTCTACCTTTAAGCAAAACAAATAAAAACATTTTGGCTTTCGAGATTTCGTGCTCAACCATATTAATGGTCCGGGAAGTCAATTATTTGCAATAACTCGCTGCAGAACGAATTTGGTATGGTATATAAATATCTTATAAATTTTTATTATATTTATTTCTCTTTAAAAATAAAAAAAATAATATAAATATTTTTTTTTTCTTTCAGGATTTGACAGGTATGAAGACATGAAATCGATTGTGAATGCGGTAAGATCACAAACTTTGAATTTTTATTATCACCTGATTTTGTGTGTAGGTAGGCATATTTGTATATGATACTTAAGCTCCCGCTTTGTTCGAAATCCTAGTACTGACCAGTAAAATATTGACAGCTATTACCTCAGAGGCATGGCAAAATGTTGAACAATGCATTGTATTTCATACTTTGTTTCGGACTCTTACCACATGTGCACGCGTACCTACTCGATTGAGCAAGTGCTGCCGGAGGCGCTGAAACAATAGATGCCTAAAACAGATGTGCAGCTTTTTCCATGCAGCGAAATTAAATTACACATGTTCTTATGGGAGCCGATTCACTCAAAGTCTGCATGCAGCGCAGCGCTGCACGATGTCTCTATTTCTAAATTTGCTGCCTAGTTTCATTGCAGCCACAACTGAAAAACGAAAATTTCTAAATAATTATTGACATCAACTGCCATTCTTTCAAAAAATTTGTTTGTGTTGGTGATTTTTGTTTCAGAATCCATGAAGCCGGCGTTGCCACCCTACCATCGTCCAACCAAGAGAATCTCATTCCAACACTTTTGTGTGACATCGGCAACGCTGTGCTTTCATGTATTTGTTTGACATAACTATGCATCATGAATGTCAGAAACTATGCGCATGTGTTTCGTGTGCAGCTCTGCATGCAGAGATGCGTGCATACTCCCTGCACATCTGTTTTATGCCTAAAACAGATGTGCAGCTTTTTCCATGCAGCGAAATTAAATTACACAGGTTCTTATGGGAGCAGATTCACTCAAAGTCTGCATGCAGCGCAGCGCTGCACGATGTCTCTATTTATAAATTTGCTGCCTAGTTTCATTGCAGCCTCAACTGAAAAACGAAAATTTCTAAATAATTGCTATTTGGCATTACTCATATTGACATCACCTGCCATTCTTTCAAAAAATGTGTTTGTGCTGGTGATTTTTGTTTAAGAATCCATGAAGCCGGCGTTGCCACCCTACCATCGTCTAAGGAAGAAAATCTCATTCCAACACTATTGTGTGACATCGGCAACGCTGTGCTTTCATGTATTTGTTTGACATAAATATGCATCATGAATGTCAGAAACTATGCACATGTGTTTCGTGTGCAGCTCTGCATGCAGAGATGCGTGCAGACTCGCTGCACATCTGTTTTAGCCATTAGCCAATAGTTACAGTAGTTGCGAAAGACACAGTAAAGAGAGAAGTCGATGCACTATGAGTAATTTACTAATCGATTGCCGCTAAAATTTTCAAAATCCAACAATTTTTACGGTGGTATTGGTGATAGTCAGACAAATTAAAAAAAAGTTCTAGGATGTTTATACTTTTTTCAACATAATATTTTTTGTTACGGTAAATGCAAAAAAAAAATGGCGTACCAAGATTTTAAGATGGCTAATCGCTTGCCGTTCCATTCCTGTCGACTCCCACCTCTCCCACCTCTCCCTCCTTTACCCCTCTTTTAATGCGTCTTTTGAAAAAGAAACCCATGCAGGGCATGCAGGGATTTTATGGGACTTTGGATATGTGGTTAAGGATAAAATTCTGCGTCAATACCAACAATAAAATTTTATGAATAAATGCTTGTCCCCTGTCTGATCCTATCTTTCTTGGAGTACTAAGAAGATATGCACTTCCTTAGTTTTTCCCACTTTTGTTCATACAATTCGTACGGACGAAAATGGCGTTGAGGCACATTTAAACGTTGAAATTTTGAGCCTATTTTGTTCCCAGAAACTGTTTTGAGCTAAAAGAAACCAATTTTTCATAGTAAATCAAGTTCTGGCACTACACCCTTCTTACAGGATCAAACTCAGGCGATTTTCGACCCCCCTCTAACTTCAGTACCAATAAAGTCAGAAACTTCTAACTCGCAGAATTTGCTAAGCTCACCAGGCTTAGGCAACTTACCAAATTTCAATTCTTTAGGATAAGTGGTTTCCGAGATATAAGACTGCAAAAATTGAAATAACCGTAACTGATTGACTGACTCACTCACTCACTCACTGACAGATCATCAAAATTATGGAGCTTCCCGACATCGTTTAATCTTGTAATTTCGCACAACGGTAGGCCTTGTGGTGTATACAAAGGAAAAATCGAAAATTTAAGATTTTCCATTCATGGGGCGTGGCAACCGCCTATTTTCATAGAATTGATATAAATTATTTGGAGTACTTCTGATTGTCGTAGAATGTTGAAATTTAATACAGCGGTAGAGCTTAAGGTGCAGGCAAAGGCAACATTTTAAACATTTAGATCAGGGGGGCGTGGTATCCGCCCATTTTCATAGAATTAATATAAATTATTTGGAGCACTTCTGATTGTCATAGAATGACAAAATTTGGTACAGCGGTTGGGCTTATAGTGCAGGCAAAGGCAACGTTTTAAAATTTGGGATTTTTAATTCAGGGGCGTGGCATCCGCCCAATTGAATAAAATTGAAATCAATTATGAGGACCACTTCTGATTGTCGTAGAATGATGATATTTGGTAGAACGGTAGCGCTAGAAGTGCAAGCAAATGCAGAATTTTAAAAATTGAGATTTTTCAATCACAATGCATGACATCCGCCAATTTTCGCAGAATTAACATCAATTATACGGAGCAATTCTGGTTGTCGTAGAATGATGAAATTTGGTGGAACAGTAAGAATTGACTTGCAGGCAAAGAGAAAATTAAAAAATTGAGATTTTACATTCAGCGAGCGTGACAACACCCAATTTTCACAGAATCAATATTTAAAATATTGAGAGCACTTCCGATTGGTGCAGAATTATGAAATTTGGTAGAGCGGTTAGTTTTCATTTGTATACAAAGAAAAAGTTGAAAGCATGAACTTTTTTATGCAGGGGCGTTTCTCCCACCCACTTTTCCTGATAAAAAGAATCTTTGCAAAAAGTAGTGAAATCACACCAAAAACATAAATGTTAAAAAAGTAGCCAAGTTCTTCTATATACAAAAACCTTTGCGTAACAAGTCACCCGTAAAAAGTAGTGTGATCTAAAAGTACGCCAAGTTCTAAGTTAAATAATGTTAAATATCAAATATTTTAAGTAGAGTAATAAGGAAGAACCTACATTTTTTTAGAGAAATCTGTTATTTTATGATCACTGACTTAAATTGAGTTGTTTTACTAGTCAAGCTTTCATTTAAAAATTGAGTAATTAAGTTATAAAAGAAAACTTGCCAAGTAAACCAACTCAATTTAAGTCAATAAACATTAAATAACAGATTTCTCTGAAAACTTTTAGGTTCTTCCTCATAACTCTACTTAAAATATTTGATATTTAACATTAATAAACTTAGAACTTGGCGTACTTTTAGATCTCACTACTTTTTACGGCTGACTTGTTACGCAAAGGTTTTTGTATATATGAGAACTTGCCTACTTTTTTAACATTTATGTTTTTGATGTGATCAAACTAAATCAAAGCAATTTCCTTAAATTCGGCCCACCTTAAATGCGTATTGATTTTGAAAAAAAAGTATCCAATAATAATTTTAAAACCTCCGTGGATTCTTATGTTAAATTCCCAACTACCCTACTATTCTGTTATGAAAAACTCAAAACTTCCCACTGACTCTAATTTAAAAATGTATTGTTTATTATTCGATTCAGCGGTTAACAGTACAAAAATAAATAATACAAAAATAAATCGTACATTTTTACTGAATTCGAAAGTTTGACCCCACTGTGCCTTAGAGTAGGACATTCCTTCACAATATTTTCTAATTTTACTATCTGAATATCAAAATTACGGAAAAACATAAAAATAAGTTTGATCATAGCTTTTGAAGTAGGTATGATATGTACCTTCGTATACTTCCGAAAAATTCACGATTCGTAGAGTAGGAAAAAATATAAAAAAAAACTTTCTAAAAGTTTTCCCATATCCTTTTTTTGCTACATAATAAATTCAGTTTTTTAACTTTACGACACTTAAAACGACTGGGTGTCTTGTTTTGAAACAACTTTATTCTTTTGATAGTAACAACATAAATTATTTAACATCAGAATGAAATTTCGTATACGTTTTCAGGAAGTTCCAATAATGCAATAATTTTAAATTTATATAATTATGAAATATTAACAAACATTTTAGGTTCACCTATCACTTAAAACTTTAATAACTTTGAAAATAAAAAAAAAGAACTCTGGTAGCACCTGATCGGTGATATTATAACTTTTCAAGGCTAAATGACATTTTTATGATGGATTTGTGACACACATAAAAAGCTTTATTTATTACCTACATTCAGAATTGGATAATTCTTTTTTAATTTTATTACGTAGGTATTTAATCGAATGACGACTAAAATATCTCCATGAATAGACTTTTATTTTATTAAGTATTTTTTTATAGGCAAAGCGAAGATGTGGCCTAGCTGATTTTTAGAGGCAACGCATATTTTTATGTACCATGAATTATCATTTTGATATTATTTCACTTCGCATCAGTAAGGAAATTTACTTTTAATGGGACATCAAGTGTCTATTTATAACACAGATTAATCAATCAAATTAACTTAGATTGACAAGTTGTTATAATATTAAGTGCTCGATTTGGGGGAGAGTCTTGTGTTCTATATTGGAAGGACAGATGATTTGAAAATGCTTAAGAGCTTTTGAGAATAATTGTGTTCAGCGAACATCTCACAATTAAAAATTAAATTGCATTCAATTTAATAGAAACATTGTAATATTAATGGAAGAATTAATTAAAAGTGAATTGGCAACATTAAACGACTGAACAAAATAAGACACGTTTGAATGGATGGGATTTTATAGTAGTTTGCATTTCGGTCGGAGGAAAGTATGCCCGATGAATGGAACCTCGGTATAGTGTGCCCCATCCATAAAAAGGGAGATGTTCTGAAATGTACCAACTACAGAGGAATTAGTCTCCTAAACGTCGCTTATAAAATCTTGTCGGCCATCCTGTGTGACCGCTTAAAACCTTTTGTCAACGATCTGATCGGCCCTTATCAGTGCGGTTTTAGGCCAGGCAAGTCAACCGTCGATCAAATGTTCACACTCCGACAGATTTTAGAAAAATCCCGGGAATTCCAGATCGATACACACCACCTTTTTATCGATTTTAAAGTCGCGTATGATAGCGTGAAAAGGGACGAATTATACAGAGCCATGTCGAGTCTCGGCATCCCTGCCAAACTCGTCCGCCTGTGCAGGATGACGATGGAGAAATCTCGCTGCTCTGTCAAAATTGGTAAGAACACCACCGATTCCTTTGATGTTGAGAAAGGATTGAGGCAAGGCGACGCGTTATCATGCAACCTATTCAACATCCTTCTTGAAGCCATTGTACGCAACGCACATGTCAACACCAGCGGTACAATCTATCAAAAGTCCGTTCAATTGCTTGCATATGCGGATGACATAGACATTGTCGGCAGAACGAAGCGAGCTGTGGCAGGGGCATTTGCGAGCATTGAATAGGAGGCGGCTAGAATGGGATTGGCGGTTAATGAGGACAAGACGAAGTATATGCTGTCATCGAGAGAGGAATCTCAACATCGTCGACTCGGGCCAAATATCACGATGGACAGATATAACTTCGAAGTTGTCAAGGACTTTGTCTACCTGGGCTCCACTATTACATCGCAGAATGACATCAGTGCAGAGATCAAGCGAAGAATTACTCTTGCCAACCGCTGTTTCTTCGGTCTAAGAAGGCATTTAAGTAGTAAGGCCCTCTCTCAGAGAACCAAGGAGACTTTATACAAGACCCTAATCATCCCGGTCCTGCTTTATGGGTCAGAAGCATGGACACTGAAAGATTCGGATAAAAATCTGCTAGGGTGCTTTGAGAGGAAGATTCTTCGTGTGATTTTCGGTCCGGTGTGTATCGAAGGAGTATGGAGGAGAAGATTCAACGACGAGCTATACGGGCTATACAGCGAGTTGACCTGGTCAAAAAGCTGAAAATACAGCGGCTGAGATGGCTGGGGCACGTGGAGCGTATGGACAGCAACGCACCTGCCCGACGAGTCTTCGAATCCAACCCCGATGAGGTACGCAGCAGAGGAAGAACCCGTAACAGGTGGCGCAATCAAGTGAATGACGACATCAAAGCACTCGGTGTGCGCAACTGGAAGCGGCTAGCTAGGGACAGAGCTGGCTGGAGGGGCTTGTTAGTTGAGGCCGAAGCCCATCCTGGGCTGCCATCAAAAGTAAAGTAAGTAAGTATTTCGATTTAAATGAAATCTTTGAAACTGGAAGGTTAACAGCAATTTGCGGTTTGTATCGTCATTATATTTAAGTATACTCATACTGCTTTTGATTTTGTTGGATGAAAAGGGAAACATTCCCTTTTTTTGTGAATTTCTCCAAACCAATTATCTAAGTCGGTTTGAAGATATGACAATCGTTCCTTATGAAGTTCTCACAAGAAAAAAAAAAAAAAATCTCGGTCACGCAGTGAGCGACAAACAACGCAACGGAGCGACAACATTAATAAATAATTTAATTTTAAATAAATACGATTGTATGGTTGCGTTCACGCACGTATCGATGAGCCACAGGCGAAATTCTGAGCGACCCGACGTTACTTGTCACTCTGCATTTAGTTGTGTTCTTTTTTGTTTTGAATACTGTGAGACGACAAGAACAAACAAAGTTCTTAATTTGAGAATGAAACTTAACTTGACAACGGCATTTTCAAAGACAGGGTTGGGCTATTTATAGCAAATTGGCGACAAGAATCATATTAATAAAAAAATTAATTTTAAATAATTTCTTATTACGTATAATAACCATATTTTTTTTTTTTTGAATTATTAAATATTGTGTTTATTGTATTATTGTAAATATTCTTTTATTTTTTTGCTAATCAAATTTTTTTGTTTGACAATCGACTTGGACAGTTCTCAAATTGGGTTATTAAAGTGAATGGTGAACTAGCAACCCTGTTCATAACTATACTCTGTCCAATGAATATGTGCAGTACAGGCCTTATGGGAGAGCTTTCCTTCTCCAAAGGTTGCCTGCTGCATATAAAAATATCTCAAATCCCCTTAAATTACCACTGTCTGTATGTGCATTTTCTCGCACTTTCAAGCGTACACCCCACTACGACATGCCTTTCGAACGGCTCGAGCCGTACCGTACTGATCGTATGCGTATCCTCGTTAACAATCCTCTTTGTGTGACGTCTGTGAAGTTGGCAGGGCAACTTTCACGTAGAGTGACGGGGCCAACGCAGTAATTTGCAGTTTTATTGCATTTATTTTGCATTTCTATTACTGATTTTGCAGTTCACCAAATAGTGGGTGTAATCGAGTGATCTGCTAACTTCACAGTAAAGTTAGCAGGTCACATAGTAAAGCTCGAGAACCAAACATAATAGAGACTTGAAGAAGGGCTCCAAATTTGCAGTTTATTTTGCATTTCAAGAAATTTGGGGTCCAAATTTTGTATGCCTTTATTTGAAAAAAAAAAAATGTATACTGCCCTGCTAACTTTACAGTGAAGTTAGCAGGTCAGAGGGTATCTCGAGAACTAAGCATGCTAGAGACTTGTAGCAAGGCTCCGAGTTTGCAGTTTATTATGCATTTCAAGCAATTATAGTTAAAAATTTTGAAGTTCTAAATTTGAAAAAAAAATAAATTGATACTGCTCTCCTAACTTCAGTGTGAAGTAAGCAGGTCATATTAGTGTGTCTTGAGAACTAAGCATGCTAGGAATTTGCAGTAAGGCTCAAAATTTGCAGTTTATTTTGCATTTCAAGAAATTCTAGCTGCAAATTTTGAAGTCCTTTATATGAAAAAACATGTCATACAGCCCTGCCAACTTCACTGTAAAGTAAGCAGGTCAGTATGAATTTTTTTTTCAAATAGAGGACTCCAAAATTTGGAATCATAATTTCTTAAAATGCAAAATAAACTGCAAATTTATAGCTTTACTTCGAGTCTCTAGCATACTCGGTTCTCGAGATACACTCTGACCTGCTAACTTCACTGTGAAGTTAGTAGGGCAATATCAAATTTTTATCAAATAAAGGACTTCAAAATTTGTACCTAAAATTTCTTGAAATGCAAAATAAGCTGCAAATTTGGACCCTAACTGCAAATTCCTAGCATGCTTAGTTCTCAAGATACACTAATATAACCTGCTAACTTCACACTGAAGTATGAATTTTTTTTTCAAATTTAGGACTTTAGAATTTTTAACTATAATTTCTTGAAATGCATAATAAACTGCAAATTCGGAGCCTTACTTCAAGTCTCTAGCATGCTTAGTTCTCGAGATACCCTCTGACCTGCTTAATTCACTGTGAAGTTGGCAGGGCAGTATGAATTTTGTTTTTCAAATAAAGGACTACAAAATTTGGACCCCAAATTTCTTGAAATGCAAAATAAACTGCAAATTTGGAGCGTTACTTCAAGTCTCTATTATGCTTGGTTCTCGAGATTTACTATGTGACCTGCTAACTTCACTGTAAAGTTAGCAGGTCACTCGATTTCACCCACTAATTGGTTAACTGCAAAATCAGGAATAGAAATGCAAAAAAAACTGCAAATTACTGCATTGGTCCCGTTGCTCTACGTAAAAGTTTCCCTGCCAACTTCACAGACGTCTTTGTGTGTGCCAAAAATAAGCACATCAAATCAGTGTTAACGTGGCAATGGTAATGCTTACAAATGCATATTTTTCTTTGGATTTTATAAGGGCGCTTTCAGGATGGAAGCTTTTTCTACGCTTATAAGGATACTTGAAGACAAAATTGTTACCGTTTAATTTTTTTTTGTTTTCATAGATTTGGAAAAAAATTAAAAGCCATTAAAAGAAAGTATTTGGCTAATTGAAATAAGAAAAAGGATTTATTTGAGTGGATTTTCGAGCGCGTGCGGTTTGGCACGTAATTTGTATTGATGTTAAGTATTAATAGGTATAGTCCGTTTACTTCTATTAATCGTTTTGATTTCTGGTTGTAAAACGAAAAAGTTCAATGCTCAAACTTATTTTTTAGTGCTGTGTAAGAGAAACTGTGTTTTTGCTTTTACTTTTGATGTACATGTACAAACCTACACAATAATAAGTTTAAATGACGACAGCAACAGCAGTTACTCGCCGTCAAATGAAATAATGTGATATGGTGCTGTGTAATTTACATTGAAATTAAGTCCCTTACTTATGGAGAAGATAAACAATAACAATAGAAAAATTGTTTTTGTTTTTTTGTTAAGTGCACTTTTTAATATGATATAATATTTTAATACTTATATTTATTATCCTGTATAACATGTATATTTTGTTTATGGAAGAATAAATTTGTTTTTTTTTTGGTTAAGGGATCAGGCCTATTGGCGATACCCTTAAAAAAACGCGCTTATCATCTTACTGCTTGGTGGTGTCGAAAAAGATAAGATCAACTCATTTCAGTTGATATACAAAAACTCTGACTTAGAAAATCTTGACATTTTCATATCCGAGATAAAATTATTTTTGATTCTAGATTTTGGGATTTGCATTTTAAGAATTCAATTAATGATTTTTGTAAAATGAATTTCTTTGTTTTAAACTAAATAATAAAGCATAGGTGGCAGCCCTTCTGAGCTTTTTGCTTTTTATAGTATGCAGTACGGAAACCCTTCACAATTATTTCTTTCACACAACTAAATGGGATTCCTTTGCAGTTAGAGTGAGATACAAACGGCCTATCTTCCCTGTTCTGCACATATTCATTGGACAGAGTATAGCAGCTCAAGAGTTACCCATTGAACCCACAATGAGTGTAGGTGTAGCGTGCAGCAAAATTTGAAATGAGTTTAACTTCAGCTACACCTCTCGTTTATGGTTGCATTCGCAGCTTCACATTGTGGCGTACCTTTTACAGCTACACCATTGTGTTCAGCCAGGTATTACTTGAAATGGTTCTTCTTGTTCTGTCACTTAGTCTACATTAAGACAATCAACTATGACGTCTATTCTGCCGTCCTAAGTAAAAAGGGCACATCTACATTTTTGTAGTTTTGAGGTAAATGCGTTTTATTGGTTTCTTTGAAAACCATACGAAAATGGATTTATGCCCATTTTCATACGTGATTTTGAGTGATTTGCAGTTGGAAATATGTTTTTTTTTCACACAAAAAGGAGAAGGGTCAAAGTGGTCTACCCACTCAACAGTAATGTGTTGTATGTCGTTGAAAAGGTAATTTTACTGACTTCATTTCATTGTATGAACATTAAGCCCTAAACTATGGGGTTCGTGAGATATTCGGAATCAAAGCACCGAAAAAGACAATAATGCATTTCTTCATTGGTAGTGTCTCCTCGTACCTACATTAATCTGTGATACATCGTTGAAAAGATAATTTTGTGTACTTTATTTTTGTATATAGCCGTGAAGACGTAGATCATAGAGTGCAAGAGATATGTGGGCATACAAATCGGCAAATATAACAACAATGCAATTCTTCATTTGGTACTGGTCTACCGACTCAACAGTAATGAGTCATACGTCGTTGTAAAGGTTATGGCATTTGCTTCATTTCATTATATGGCAGTTAAGCTCTAAACCATGGGGTTCGTTAGATATTCGGCTCTTAAGCACAAAAAACAGCAATAATGCAATTCTGCATTAGTAACTTATCAACCAAGTCAACAACTATGAGTCATGTGTCGTTGACAAGGCTGTTGCGTGTACTTCTTTTTATTATATGACCGTTAAAGTGTAAATAATGGGATTCGAGAGATATGTGCCAAAAACGCTGAAAAGTGCAGTAATGCAATTCCGCACTGGTGCTGGTCTTTCAATTCAACAGAAATCTCTCTTATATCTTTAAAAACGCTATTGCATGTACTTCATTTTGCAATATGCCGTTTAGCTGTAGACCGTGGGGTTCAAGAGGTATTTGGCCATCAAAATAGGCAAATATAACAAAAATGCATTATTGCTGTTTTTTGTGCTTAAGAGCCGAATATCTTACCAACCCCATGGTTTAGAGCTTAACTGCCATATAATGAAATGAAGCAAATGCCATAACCTTTACAACGACGTATGACTCATTACTGTTGAGTCGGTAGACCAGTACCAAATGAAGAATTGCATTGTTGTTATATTTGCCGATTTGTATGCCCACATATCTCTTGCACCCTATGATTTACGTCTTCACGGCTATATACAAAAATAAAGTACACAAAATTATCTTTTCAACGATGTATCACAGATTAATGTAGGTACGAGGACACACTACCAATGAAGAAATGCATTATTGTCTTTTTCGGTGCTTTGATTCCGAATATCTCACGAACCCCATAGCTTAGGGCTTAATGTTCATACAACGAAATGAAGTCGGTAAAATTACCTTTTTAACGACTGAATGTTATGTCTCACATTGCTGTTGAGTGGGTAGACCAGCTTCCATACATTTTTGCCCATTCTCCTTTATACTATTCCAAATATGCTTCAAACTCAATTTTTGATTTTTGGCGCTCTTGCCCTTTTTACTTAGGACGGCAGTATTACTCTTGCGAAAAAAAAAAAATTGTCAAAAAAAAATCATTATTATTATTACTTTTATTATTAAAAAAAAATATTAAAAATATTATTCTTAAAAATTGCAAAATTTTTTGACTAACTTGGAAGTACCGAACTACAAAAACAACCAATTCAATGACTAAGATATTCAGGAATATCCCAAAAAAGGCAATTTGCCCAAAATAACCGAAAAATGTATTTCATTTATTAGAAGTTTTAGGCAATACCTTGGTATACACACAGGGTGGTCATTCCGTAAAATGAAATCGATCGAACGATATCGTTTCGACTATATCTGTCTCTATCATTTTACGGAACTACCCCCCAGTTTTAGGCTCGTTTTACACACATTCGGTTTCATTCGGTTCGGTCTCTATTCGGTTTGTATTCGGCTGTGCCTGATATGTGTGAAACGATAAAACGGTGCTCTACGGTTTCTATTAGGTTGTTATTTTTGCAGTTTTATCGTTTCACACATATCAGGCACAGGTTAATACAAACCGAATAGAGACCGAACCGAATGAAACCGAATGTGTGTGAAACGAGCCTTATTGAAACGGATCTATAGAGATTACCTACTTGTACGAAATTTAATCAAAATCCTTAGAGCCGTTTTGGAGAAAACTTGATAAAAGCGAACTTACGGAAAATGACAGAGCACCATGAAACCGTGATGTATTTAAAAAAAAAAAAATGAATGAAGTGATAATACCCCAGATAGGAAATTCAGAAAACTCTAATTTCAAGCCCCAACCCCTGCCAAAAGCTGTGAAAAAATACTGTCAGTTTTTTTATTTCGATATAACAAAATATTCACTATACAACACCCACTCCCAAAATTTGCAGTCAGTTTTGATCAAAACCTCGATCTTTTTTTGGCACGAGAGACGAGATCAATGTTGGGTAACACTAACATTGTGAGTCTGTTTGTTTTATTATCATGATAAAATGTGGGCCAGATCTGCAGCTTTTGTTAATTTTGCCAAAAACTAGAGATAGAAGAAAACAAACGCTTGTAAGTGACACATAAGACAAGTTCAAATGACAGAAAGTTAGCGAAAAAGAATGTTCGTGCAAATGTTTACAATAGGGTAGGGCGGGGCCACTTTTTTCTGGAAGTGTTATAATTACCAAACTGCTCATAGTACAACTATGAAAGTGCGATCAATTAAAAGAATGGACTTTTGGCTTCTAAATAAAATTTAAAAAAAAATTGAAAATGTGTAACACCAGAAGAATTATATAGCCTCAACAGCACCAAGTCCAAGTGGTCCAACTTGCTCCACTAGCAGGGTGAGTTGGACCATGGGCCAAAAAAGTGGAACCATGATATCTTAAAATAACAACAAAGCCATTATTTATTAGAAATTGAATTTTATTTTAAATAAACTTTACTTGAAAATTAATAATTATTTTTTAGGTGACAAAAATAAATATTTAGAAAAAAATAAAAGAATTAAAAGCAAAAAATTAATTATCGCAATTAAAAAAAAACCTCTTCTTGGATAAAAAAGGATATAAAAAAAATTAATATGTAAAACATTAAAGAAGTTTTACGCATCTTAATCGCTTTTGCAATTAATTCAAATAAATATGACTATGTCCAGTTTTTAAGCCTTCCGTATGGGCAAGCACAAGCATAGCGCTCAACCCAATATAAAGCATACATTTTTGAATCAGCGGGGCAAGTTGGACCACCACCGCACCGGTCCAACTTACCCCGCAACTAGTTTGATGCACATATTGCGTCACTAAATAAAAACCACTGACAACATTCAAATTTGAATCACAGAATATTTAAATATAATAACAGGGCTCAAGAAAATACTATAACTTGTTGTGAGACTCGCACGTTTTCTATTAAATAACATAAAATGAAACAAACATGTTTTTTTTTTTACTTTGGCACTACAAAAACACGAATCGGTGTGTGGCTACCGTTCTACTGACAAAATGCAATTAAAATAATTTTCGCACGTGCCTTTTAATGAACACGCTCCGTTCGTTATTAATCATCTTCGTGTAGGACTTTTATGTTGCGAGTAATTCACGTCGTTCAACTTGCCCCATGGGCCAACTAGCCCCGCCCTACCCTACATGAATAAATACGTCTTGGGTTCAACATTTTGACGTTTAACCCTTAAATGCATGATTTTCTATTTTCTAAAAAAAAAATTTTTTTTGGATGGGAACATGTTTACGAGTGATGAAAAAAAATATTTTAAAAATCCTGTTGATGAAATAACGGTTCTTTTTTTGAAAAAAACTGATTGTATCATTTTTGATACAACATGCATTTAGGACTTCATTGAGACCTGGAAATTGCTAGACAAAAAATAATGTGAACATTTTTGACTATTTCATTTATTAGAAAAAATTAAGAAACAATCAGTATTTTTTTTTTCACACATAATGGTACTTAGGAGTTTACATCCTGACATCATGCATCGCATACGGTTGCTCTGTCTTTATTGTTTGTGATCGGTTCCATCATGTATGACATCACTGGATGGCACAACCTGCAACACATTCCTCCGCTTTTGGGGCTGATTCCTCAGAAAAACTGCTACTGCTGCTGCTGGGTCGACCTCTAGTTAGCTGAATGTGGACTTTATACTTACAGAGCGTATCAGAAAGTTCGCTTCTGAAATCAACCAAATTCAGGATTTCTTTCGGTGGTTTTCCTTTTTAAGCGAAAACTTGCTTATATAACCCCATGAATTAGATCCAGGAGATGATGGAAAAGTCTCATATACCATTTTCTGCTCTTCATGCGGATTCGGTATCGACCCAAGTACGAATCCATCAAATCCACTCCACCCATATGGGCCTTGTACTCTTTGACTATTTTTGGACATTTGATGTTTTTCCTTCTTTTGTCAGCCTTGTCGTACCTTTCAGTTGTAGTTATAGGTTCTGCTCCTACATAAGTTGACAAGAGAGTAACCTGTTTGTTGTCCTTCCAACTTACAGTAGTCATCTCAACACCGTCGTAAGTTGTGAGGTATTCGTCGTAAGATCCTCTTTCCACAGATTTTGCCATTACCTCTGGCTTCGTTGGAAGCTTACAGTTTTTTCCGAGGCGGTTTCTTTGTACTGTCCCCAGGCAGAAAATTCCTTCCTTGGCCATATAGTACATTAGTGGCAAGGAGCTATAAAAATTGTCGAAGTACACGATATGGTTCACTCTCCGTTCAATTGCTCGCGAGAGCTTTATCACAAAGTTTCCAACCGCTCCAAAGTCCATCTCATTTTCTAACATCGGTTCGTTGTCCTTGCCCGAATATATGATGAATTTGTACGCATACCCTGCCAGTGAGCAGAGTACGTAAAGTTTGAAACCCCACTTATGTGGTTTCAAGGGCAAATATTGTTTCATAAAGTGCCCCATTTTTGTTGCACACATTTGTTCGTCAATGGAAAGGCGCTGATCCATTGGTACGCTAGCATACCTTTCGTTGAGGTAGTCTATTATAGGGCGGAGTTTATGGAGCCTGTCATGGTTGGGGTCGTTTACCGGTCTGTGTTTGTCGTTGTCATTGAAATGGAGAATTCGCCTTATTTTTTCAAAGCGGTTTACGGTCATTGTATCTTTTATGCCCTGAAATCCATGTGCTTTATTCCAATAAGAACGAACGCTTGGGTAATGATAAACTGACATAAAAATCAATATTCCCATATACTTCCGCAATTCACAGGCTGTGACATAGTCAGGGTGATCAGGCTGCTTTTGAATAGAGAATTTGTTAGTTTCTTCAGCTATTTTGTCGATAAGATCCGGAGTAAAAAAATAAGAAAAAAAAATGGAAAGGAGTTTAAAGATACATCAAATTTGATGGAAAGGTGTTGCAACCTTGAAATTTTATCTTTTCCTCATCAAAGACAAGAGATTTTTGTTTCCATCTAAGCCGTTGCATATCAAAGGGCTTAGGAATAGATCCACGAGAAGTAGATGGGCCTGGATCATTGACTATTACCGGCGATGCGTCTTTATTTTCAAGCAGCAGGGCATTCTGCTCATGGGTTTCAGTGAAAAGCTCCTCATTTACAATATCATTTTGAATTTCATTTTCAATTTCAACTTCATTTTCCACTTCATCTTCAAGGAGCGCTTCCAGCTGCGCGCGAGTCAACAACTCCCCAATGGAATTCATGCAACGTCGCGTCGTAAAACACTATTATTTATTTTATTTATTTATTATTAGTTTAGGAAATTGTTTACTCAATTTGGGTAAAATTATTCAAGGATTTTGCTGCGGAAAGTTAACCAAATTTATTTAGTTGAACTTATCCAAACGTCATGGTGATTTTTAGAACTAGGCGTGTTCAGAAATATGATACATATATGATATCTCAGAGAACTAAACAGAACTGATCATGTTCTGTCATTATGGTATCGCGATTATTTGGCTATAAAAGCTGTTAATTAAATCGTATTTTTTAAAAGAAAAAAAAAACTAGGACGTCAACATTTATAGCCATATCACAATCACGCGTTAGGTCGCTCCGACTTTGACATATTGAATAGAAACAATGAATTCGTATGAAACAAACCAAAATGTTACCTCAGGCGTTGCGTCGCTTCAGATCGAAAATATCGTAAGCGCGAGCTCCAACGCCCGAATAGATCTATTTTCTATTCTGGCTTCGCTTTGACAGTTCACAATTCTCATTTTATTTTTGTTGTGGTTAGATTTAATTTGGGTGCGAAAGTTTTTATACAATTTAGCATTTCTTATTTACAAAATTTTTTTTCAATAATTTATATCAATAAAAAACTAAATATTTTATTTAGCTGAGTGACTCGATTAATAAATGCAAAAACAGCAGCATTGAAATTATCTAGTTAATATGAGTTCTTTTTATTGTGGTTCAATATCCAGTACTTCGTATTGATTGAATCAAAATACATATTATTAACGTTACCAAAAGCAATAAAATTAATCAATTTCCTGTGAAATCTTCTCTATATTTTGTTTCATTTCAAAAGAAAAAAAAAAAAAAATGTTTGGTTCTTCACAGCTGTTTTGTCAGTACCTACCCTCCTTGGACGTGTTCGATTAAGTATGAATTTAGGTTCCGGAGAGTAAATTCTCTGATGCCAGAGTATTTTTATTTCTCAATGTAGGTTTTCTTAATAGAAATTAAAAGACACTATTTTATTTACTTGCAATACATACCTTGAGAAATAGTTTTTATTCACTCAAAGTTGACGTTTCCAACTTTTTATTTTCCACTCTAGACAACGGCGTATACAGGGGGGGGGTCACGGGGTCATGTCCCCCCCCCCGAGAATCAAGATTATTTTGTTGATCTGAAATAATTATTTAGTAACCACAAAGAAAAAAAAAGAAAGTTGGTTACTTAGAAAGCTAGTAGGATTTTCGATTGATAATTTAGAATTCAATAGAGAATTTGAATGTTGGTAACTTCAATTCAATAAGAAATTTAATTTTCATGGCAATGGAATACCTACGTTATTTTGTAGTCAATCGATGATACTTTGATTTTCTTCCTCGTACCTCAAATTTAACATAACAACAAACTTCTCATAATATGATAATGCATTCAAATCTTAAAATATTAGCATAGGCTTGTTTTCGTTTTGAGATGACAGCCAAAACCTGTTAAACCAAACAGAAATCAAAGTGCGGAGTTGTTACCAAATTTTTACTCAGTAAAGTAAAAACTAATAGGATAATTCAAAAAAAGAATATTTTTTTTTTCTGAAAATAAAATCTTTAAACACATACAGAAATTGTTTTGTTTGTATGACAGATTTTTTTTAAAAGCAAAAAAAGTGATAACTTTCGATTTATAGTTATTCTAACCAAAAAATATTTATGTTAACGATAAAAGACATAAATATATAAAACTATGATGAAAACCTATTATGAAAGGATTTTGTTTGCACTTATTCAACATTTACGATCGAACAATACTGTTATTGATTTGGATGTGGATTACTTTTACAAAGTAACCTATGAATCCCATAATGCAAAAGCCAATAGCTATGGTAAAGGAGATTTTTTGGAACTCCTTGCGGTGAACCGTTTGACCGGTCGGATGGAATTATTGACGAAAAGCGACTAGGCTCGTAGAATTTAACAACTTTGTCCATTATTTTTTTTAGAAAGGCTTACTGGTAAGAAAGATAAAAAGATTAGGTATATTTGATGTACATATTTATTTTGTAAGGTGCCTTTCACTTTTCCATCGGTGGCAGTCTTAGAGACATGCATTTTTTTCAAATCAGGGGCATATCATAATCACTCGTGAAATTTGTTCACACTTTTCTTGAAACGCAACGAAAACGAATCTTTGTATTCAATTGTAATACGAATATGTAATGTATTTTAGTTTTTCCACTATTGTAAAAAGAGCAATTTACACAAGTAGTCATTTTTGAAAATCAGAGCTATTGTTTTCATTTTCAGTAGTGAATATTTATAGATATCTATTTACTAAAATTAAGAAACAGAAAACAGTGCACAGTATCTATGATATTTTACTAATTTTTCCTGCAACTTCAATTCACTGAAATAAAAACTTTGAAAGGATTAAAATAAATTCTGAATAAAATTCAAAACAAATGATCAATCGAATCCAAACATTTTTTTCCTCAGTATTTTGAAAGCTAGCTAAACTGATGTTTTTTGGTCAGGCAACTGGAGATTGGTATGCTGTTGCTGAGGCCCTCCGAAATAAAAAATGTAACAGTCAGGAATAAAAACGAAGAGCGCGGTCACTGGTCCAGCCAATAAAGGTTCGTTCGATTCAGTTGTTTATTTTAATTTTCTTTGGAACCAAAAATGAGTTAACTTTGCAAATACCAAAAAAGTGTTTTCGTCTTAAATTTGTTAATTTTTTTTGTATAGGTAGCTCATTTCATTTTGAATTGGCTTTGGCAGTTCGAAATATATATTTTCAACGAAATTGCCTAACTTTGCGTAGTGAAAATTTAGTATTACATTCGTAGTCTGCTATTTCACGCCGACTTTTGATTCTTAACTCCCCCGGCTTCGCTGGGTGGCGCGGATTCGAAAGGTCCAGCTTTCGATGACTTTGGCGCATAAATCAGGCTGAATTTGACCGATGGCATCGATTATGTTGTCTTTGAGGGTCGAGGTGGTTTGCAGCTTATTCGCATAGACCTGCGACTTAAAAAAGCCCCACAAGAAAAAGTCCAAAGGGGTAAAATCACACGATCTTGAAACCGCTCGTGCAGAATATCGATTGTGTCTTAAGCTGTGTGGCACGTAGCGCCATCCTGTTGAATCCATATATCTTCAGTGTCCATATCATCCAATTTTGTCCACAAGAAGTTGGATATCATCGACCTATAGCGATCGCCGTTGACAATGATGGCCTAGCCAGCATCATTTTCGAAGAAGTACGGACCGATGACGCCTCCAGGCATCCAGCTCAAAATCCACACAAAACAGAAACTTTATTTGGATGCATTGGCACCTCGTGAATCTCGCGTGGATTTGTGTCGTCCCGAATCCGGCAATTTTGCTTCACGTACCCATTCATCCAAAGATGGGCCTCATCGCTAAAGAAGATTTTTCGACCAAAATTGGGATAAACTTCTAACTGCTCTAAAACATCATTTGCACGTGTTGCTCCACGCTGTAACTCACCATGATGATTTGTCTGTAGTAACTGATTAAAAGAGGATATTTTGACCGAAAGTAAAAGAAACAATATGGCCGCCACAAGCTGTCAACCCGTCCCTATTGGAAAACCCTTTAGTATAGTTAATTAAGATTTTTTCCCTTTTCTTTTATATAGCTACGCACAGTAAAATATGAAAAAAAATATAAGGCACTTGACTTTTAACAAATATTAGTTTGTGTTATTTTTTTTGGCGTGACCCCCCCCCCTAAGAACTAAAGCTGTATACGCCCCTGACTCTAGAGTTGATCAACTTTGGATTTTCTCAACTCCCCGAAATAGTAGAAGTTACCGAGCAAACTTGGGATTTTCCTTCATTTCTGTCTATTCATTCATGCTATTCAGTTCTCGACCGATCACCGAAATCAAGCATCGTCGGGTGAGTTAGTACTAAGATGGTGGACCGCATTTGTTTTTTTTTTTTGTTTCATATTTTTTTTTTAGGTATAACTGAAATTTGTTTATAAAAATGGTGCCTTTCCTCCACCAAAAAATAGAACAAGTGTACAATTTCCATAAACAGATCACTTCAGTACTGTGTTCCATGTTATAAATATATGGAATGATTTGCTGGTCTTGAGATGTTTAAGTAGTGGGCGACGATTTCGCCGGAAAAGTGTAAAAACATACTCATGAACATCGATCCGTTAATGATTCCATTTCACAACAACAGTTCTTACGTTTCATGGAGTTGTTGATCTTTGTTTGGCTTATCCTGTTTGACCCTGCATTATTCTTCTCAAACATTTGACAAATTTCTACACACCAAAAAATAAAATAAAAACAGATACACTCTTGCTTCTCCAAATTCCTATCTTGTCAAAGCCCGAAGCCTGACGCGACATTCTGTTTTGCAAATTTTAGGGTCGCGCTTAATGGCACATGAAAGTAAAGTCGGTAAAAAGCCTGTCAAAGTCAGAGCGACCTAACGCGTGATTGTGATTTGGCCACTACTCAACTCAATTATTATAGAAGCTGCTTTTCGTAAACCATTAAGTAAGAACTATAAAGGCTCTCACTAACCAATGTGAATTATTCGTTGACGCCGAAGAAACTACATCAACAACGTGTTGTTTTGTTTTGTTGTTCTTTTCTTCGTTGTCAACAAATGATACGCATTAGTTTGGGAGATCCTTAATAGTCGGAGCTGTCAGAAGCAGATATCCTTCTCTTTTGTTCGTTCCTGCCTCAACAAATTTCAGTTTCAGTTCCGTCAGGTGCTCTCGTGCCTACCTGACATGATTTCTTGCATTTATTTTATAATTTGGGTTGACGTGACTATTATTGTGTTATAAAAATATGTAATTAAGCTTTTCAATCATCAGCTCTATATTTTGCAGACCAGCTTAATCTTAAAATTCTGCCAATCCTTTTCCAATAGAGACACATTGAATAAACTCACGTAGGTTCACTTCCATTGTAAAACTTCAGTAATCGCAATATATCACATAAAACCATTTCAATTCAAACGTAGGTAGTTAATTTCAATTTTCGCAATTCTTCAATCTATTAAATGTCAATCAATTTAAAACGTGACTTTCAATTCATTTTGTTTAACACTTTTAAAAATTGAATATGTTATGTTGTCTCTTGTCTATCATCTGCTACTTACTTGATTCCTAACCATTTTTCTATTGTTTTATCCATTTAAATACAAATGGTTGTCTATCATCTTCAAAATCCCTCTTAACCCCACCCAGAAAATGTCAGTTTTTTGTTTTCTATTTTATCCCGATCAGAAATCAACAATCAACGTATAAACTAGAAACACCTTCCTTCAATGGCAATGGCGAAGTAAATACCATGCAGATGGTTTATAGCAGCGAACATCATGGTGGAGTGGAGAGTGGAGTGGAGAGTGGAGTGAAGACCTCCTATCATATTCAGTTTTATGTAGGTACCTTCATAATATAGTTGTACCAAGTAAACAAAAAGCTGTGGAAGAGATTTTGAAGTGCATTTTTACAATAGAGTGCACATGGGTGCATTTTGTAGGTATGATGCCTACCTACTTACTATACTAGATATAAAACAGTGTCAGACGTAATAGGTTGTTTAAAATGTGCGGCTGAATTATTGTCTGATGATGAGGGAGTGTGCACTGGGCAGTGCAGTGCAATGAAGTGAGATGCAGTTCGTTTTCTATTGACTTTATTGATTCGGGCAAAATTTTTGCATCCGTGAACGTATAAATCATATGAGATCGTGTGTTTTTTTTATCATAACATCTGAACGTGGTCGTTAAATATTGTATTCGAAATGTATGGTGTCACGTGTTACTTTTTCAATTAAGAAAATATAATGTTTAACTTTGTGATCTAAGTGACAAAAATAAATAAACATACCATGTTAACTTAAATTACGTAATTTTACGTCATCAATTAAATGTAAAACAACGTGTTAAATTACTAGTTGGGTCTCTCTCAACGGCTAGGTATATGAAATTTGGTCCCAATGGAAAATGGCTTGAAACAAAAAAAAATTAGGGCTGGCCTTGAGACGAGAAAAGTCTCGGTCTCGCATGACGAGGCCGAGACGAGACTGCCTTTTAACCATCTGAGACGAGACCGCCGCGAGTCTGCCTTTAAAGCATCCGAGACGAGACCAAGACGAGACTGTATGTTTGGACCGAAATTTACAGAGCACAATAAATTGAAAAATCCAATTTCAGTTAAATATTTATTTTCTTCTGCACATATTTAAGCTATATGGTGGACAAATTATATTTTGACGCATCGAAAATATTTCGTTCCATTTATCCACAGGTTGTCCGGAATCGTATTTTTCGGTGATGAGACCAGGACGAGACTGCAAATTTAATTTTTTTTCGAAAAAGGCGAGACTGAGACCGAGGCGAGATATACGAGACCAAGACGGGACTGAAAATTTTCGATTTTAACGAGACCAAGACGAGGCTTATAAAAGTCTCACCGTCTCACAAATTACTCCAAAAATGTATATGGGTGATTCTCTGTTAAAAGCTCCTTTTTAGCACACAAAATGTCCCCTACCTAAATTTAAGAAAAAATGATGTACATTCAAGTGTTTTTATAAATTATGGAATAATTAATGATTTAAAGTGCGTGCACTTGATTTTTAGCGTTTTTAAAAATTAGGGCTTCGATACGGAAATGATAATGTACCAGTAAAAAAAATTTTCCTTTTAAAATGTTCCTTGTAACAAGGGCCGTGTAATTCAGGATGCATTTAAAAGATTTACGGTATTACAGGAATTTATTTAAAATTATAAAAATCTAAATTAAATCGATTTGCGGAAATGATTGTGTGGTACGGAGATGACGTTTAACTAAAATATAAATAAATAATTTGTTACGTTTTCGCTTCCCCACCTATCTCAGATTTACGGTCTGGAATATTATTTTAGTGCTTTTAAATGCATGCATACAAATTTTAATGATTTGCAATAAATTCATGATTTTTTTTTAAGAAAAAACACATCTAAAGGCGACGGAAATGACGAAAATCGATGTTTTTTAGCTTTTTAGACAAGGAAAATAGAAAGTATATTTTATTTTTAATTTAATATAACTAACTGCAACATAAGACTGTTACAAAATAATTTTTTTTACTATCAGGTAAGGTAAGGTAAGGTAAATAATTCATTTATTTTTCTTTCTTCTAAGTACATTGTTTAACAATAAGATGAATTTCAAAGCTATGACTTTGCCGTCAGCTCGGTTAGCAAATATAATTTACAAAAATTAATGCATTGTAGAATGTAATATATACCTTTTATTTTTTTATTTTTTTTTTTTTATACAAATTCTGTTTTCAGTAACAACCTATATTTATATATTACTTTTAGAAAGTTGTACAGTGATTTCCAGTTTAACCCGTTCAAAATCATGATTGTTTCCTGCATCGTTAAAGTTTTCTTTCCAAAGTATTTAAGACGCTGTGGAGAAAATACCGGACATATAGCAACAAAGTGGAAGCAGTCTTCTTTAGATTTAAGATTACACAACGAACAGAATTGGTTGCAACATCCATTGTAAGGGCTTCCGTTAAGAGCGATCACTTCACATCTTGCTTTAAATATAAGTGATATTTCTCTATAGCTAAGCAGGTCATTAAAGTAGTTATTTGACATTAAGTTGGAATTGAGCTGTGCGTATAGTATTCTACTCTCCGATGCTCGAGCTTTTACTATGAAGGTATTACGCACAGAACTTTCATGTTTTTGAATAATACTATAAAGCTGTTCTTTGAATAAGTTTAAGTTTTCTGCGTTCACCGGATCAACCTCTCCACAAGCATCAGCTATACTCTTCCACTTTGCCATTCACCAATCCTTGTTCCTCAATTCGTACAACGCCATTTTTTTCATGTCCCTCAACTTAGCAGAGCAAAGTCAGCAGAACATAAAAAAATTGATGGCCTTACAACGTGCTTATAAAATGCTAATTAAGTACCCAAAAATTAAATTTAATGCTCCAGTACTTTTGGAAAAAATGAATGTTCTGCTAACTTGATTTCAAGTTAGCAGACCAATTCTTTAATCGTTCAGGTAGAAAAATGGGATGAATACTATGTTAACGAGCTACTTAAATGCTCTACGAATCCAAAAAAAATTGTTTTTTCTAAAAAAAAAAAAATATTTTAGTAATTTTGAAAAAAAATATTATATTTTTTATTTCAACTTTTTATCATCCGAATTTTTTTGATTAATTTTGAACTCGTACAGTTAAATTTAATGCTCGCCCTTCTCCAACGATTTTCCGCGATCTGATGTGAAAAAAAAATTATTTGATTTCCCATACATTACCTGCTCTGCTAACTTAAAATCGAGTTTTCCCGGAAAATTCAACTTTTTTGCATCCGCATTTTTTTGATTAATTTTGTACTCGTACAGTTAAATTTAATGCTCACCCTTTCCCAAGGATTTGCCGCGATCTGGTGTGAAAAAAAAAAAATGATTTAATTTTCCATACATTACCTGCTCTGCTAACTTAAAATCGAGTTTTCCCGGAAAATTCAACTGTTTTGCATCCGAATACTAATATTGCATTCCAAAATATTTTTTGTTTTATTATCCTTTGGCCTTTTAAACATTTTTCCGTTACCTAACAATATAATTGCATTAATAAAATGCTATTTAACAACTTCAAAACTTTGCCACGTATTATCCTTGTACCTCAAGAGCACGTTCGCTCCATCCTTTCGTACACTTGTATTTAAAAAAACTTACAACACTAAAATATGTATGCATGGAAATTTTCTTGTAGTTAAAATAAACTACATAGTAAAATTTAATAAAATGAATTTACGTAAGGGATGCACTTAAAATTTCTTTACATTCTACATATATATCAAAAGATTATAGTCATCCTCTTACCAATGTTTATTTCATTTAAAATAATGTTAAATACAATTATTCCTACATCGTTAAGCGTTTATAGTAGTTGTAAAAGAATTGCACACATAGCTTCCTTTTAATGCAAATTCTCTGTCAAAAGTTTTGGAAAAGTACTAACAAAAAGTAATTCTTTTATACGAGTATGGATGTACATGTACATTGTACATACATTATGTATACGTATATTTGAAAGAGAAGCTCCTCTTGATAAAGTACTCAAAAAAGACAAACGTGACCTATTCTCGAGATAATTTTTAATTTTAACAAAAAAATTTCCTGTCACACACAGACTCTTGCTTTATTATTTTTTTTTTTTTTTTTTTTTCGTTTAAAATTCAAACAATCATTTCACTCGAATTACAGTCGAACGAAGCTAAAATATTAAATTCACCAATTAACGATTTGACAAACTGGAAAATTAAAGTATGCACTTTTGACGGATTCTTTATAGATTCTTTTTGAATTATTTAATTTTTGTGTTGGAAATCGTGAACGAAAAATATCTGCATTGAATGATGTAATAAAATCTGGAAGCTATCCCACAGGTCCTTTCCATCTGTGACGATGCTTGCTCATTTTAATTTCGAAAACAAAAAAATGCAAAGAAAGTGAAGAAATAAATTCCAGATTCTCAACGGAATTTAAGGAAAGCAGCAGTAGGTACGCCAAGCTATTAAAAGGTCTGGTATGTTATATTTTGCAAGTGAAAGTCGCACAAAATGGAAACACACAGACACAAAGCGAAAGGGATTACATCGTTTTCTTTTTATTCAGCGAAAGGATGCATGTTTTCCATTCTCTTAGAAAAAAAAAATGAACATAAATAAATAAAAACATGAGATGAAAATCTTTTGAATTTATGTAGGATGCATGTGTCTAAAAGGAAGAGAGAGGTTGCATCGTAAACAAAATACACATTTTTCATACAAAATGTTCAATAAACATTAGGTATGTACTTTACATATAGCCATCAGGGCCAGTAGCGTACGCAGAATTTTGTTTGGGGGTGGGGCTCAGTTTCAATTTTGGTGAAATTTTTTTAAGGTATCATAAAATAGCAAACAAAATTAAAGCCTTTTGTATTATCAACCACCAGAAGTAAGATTTCAATAAAAAAAATTCGTCTGGGATAGACTCACAAGAGTAAATTCCCATTCCCAGCGGGAAAAATTCAAAAATTCGTTGAGGAAAAATCAGCTTTTTCCTTGAGGAATGGCAGCTGCACCGTCCACTTTTCAACTGATTCCTTTGATGAAATTAACATGGGCATGTCCTAGGCGGGAAGCACATGCTGAAAATCCGATGCAAATTCGCCAACGAAATCACTACTTCGTTGGAAGTTGTTTATTCACCCACCCAGATGATGAAAAACATGGTGGTTGCATAGTCTATGAATTCACTGCATAAATGTATGTGGTTTATTCATCAGTTCAATATTTTCGATGAAAATGGTAATGAAAATTCAATTATCAAATCACAAGATATAGAAGTAGGTAGTTGTTTATTCAGCAATTAGTTAATTCAATATGACAAATGTGAAGAAAATTAAATAAATAGTAAATTCATTAACTCTGTTGTGTTGTGAATTATTTGCGATTGGTTAATTAAAATATAGAATTAAAACTTTAAACTAAAGTTAAATCACTAGGTCAGTGGTTGTTGGTTAATCACCCCTTCATATGCGAAGTGGTGATTAACCAAAAAACTGAAATACTTTGAGAACATCTGAGATTGCCTCTTTTTAATGGAAATTCATTAGTCCTCTTATAATATTTACTGTCAGTAGACAATGTCAACGCAGAGAACACAAAAAAAATCAACTTCTATCAAAACACACAATGGCGGTGCACACTTTACAAAGCATATGAGTGGACATAGACGATGAACTGATGAACTTGTACATGACTTTTCAACAGTTTTTTCATCTTATAATTTTCCATATCAAAAGCAATTTTTAATTCAACGACAGAAAGGGTTGTTTTCTTAACACAAAGCAGAAAGTGAGTTCAAATCTATGAACTGAGGAAACCTCGCATGACTCTTCACTCACTAAATCATTGCATGACGTTTCCTTTTATTATTTGGCTAGTGAATTGATTGAAGAATTCAGCTATAAAATTCATTGGGGACGATATTTCCCGCTGGGTTGGTGCACTTGAAAACCATGCATATATGTACATATTTACTTAAGTGAAGAGTGGTACAGTATATACAATATACATATTATATAATTATATATTTTATATTGTAATAACTTTAGGTTTTTGGATAACCAGTATATAGGTAGGTATAGATTTGGAGACACAGGGCAAAATGTGACATTACCTATTTTTTGTACATTTTTTTCCTAACTCTTCTCGGTATAGAGGTACTAATTATTTAAGCCAATTACTGAAAAAATACCAAAAATCAGGGGAGTTTACTTAAAAAAAAAAAAACATGGTTTCAAAGAATATAAAAAGGCAAATTAAGTGTCATATGAAAAATTTCGACTTTGAAGCGATTTTGATGGTAAGAATTTTTCGAATTAAAACATTTTTGAAAAGTTTTTTCTTGCAACATTTTGATTTTAAGCTTTTTAAAGGGTGGTTTTAAAATCTCAAAATCACACAACATTAAGATGGCATAGGTACATTTTTGGTAAGAATTTGAAATCGATATCATTGTTTGTTTTTCAAAATATTTGAATTGAAAAACATTTGTTAAGAATTTTTAATAGGTTTTGTTCCAGTTTTTTTGCTCTAAAAAAAACTGTTTATTGAATTTTTTAAACAAAATTATCAGTTGTTGACTACTTCATTATATGTAAAAAAAAATAGATTGGGTTCGGAATCATTTTTTGGTCTTGAAATATTTAAGACGAAAACTATTTGTCAACCCGATGGCTCAATACTTTAATGTTCTATGTCATACAAAACGCAAAAATAGGTTTTTTAGATCAAAATGTTTTTTGTCGACTTTAAGAAAATGTATGTTGCATTTTTTTTTCTTCAACAAATACCTTTTTTATAGCCCTTCGAAACGTAAACTTTCCAAAAAATCTTGATATGCTTAGTACTTAAACGTTCATTATACACCATAAAGTAAATTAAATCAATAAATAAATTATCAGAAAGTATTGGCAAATGTATTGGCAATATCATTACTCCTGCCGATAGTTCTATCTCTTACATATCCGTCGTTAACTCCTCTGAATCCCCCATTGAGTTTAATACTGATGATATAGTATTTGACGAAGTCTCTAATTACAATATTTTGCAAATTCAACACTAGCCTGCTTCTTATGAAAGAATTAAAACTATACAAGACCTAGTCGTGACTGACCACATGACCAAAAACGAAAAGGACTCTATTTTAGATTTATGCTGCTTGTACAGTGACTTATTTTGTATAAAAGGAGATAAATTAACCCATACCTCCTCTGTACAACATCCTATCATAACACAAGATGCTACACCTACATATATAAAACCCTACAGGTTGCCGGAAGCACAACGACAAGAAGTGGATAAACCTCTATTGTGATATACTTTAATCTAGAATTTTGTAGTTTCTATGTATTTTTTAAGCATAAATAATAATTTGTTACCGTCTAACAATCGCAGTAACCAGTTTTTTGTAATTTCACTGCATATTTTATTCCATTTTTCTCCAATAATCCATTGCATTCCATATATCTCCCTCAGTGCTATAATATTCTTTGTCCGACATAGAACAAAAAACTTACACAAAATACAAAAAAGTTAGAAAAATGTTCTATGTTAAAATTGAAAAGTGTTGTTTTAATTTATATTCAATACAGAAAAAAGAAAGTAGGTCCTGAATTTAATAAAGTATCTTAGTGGTTTTAATATTTTACTATTTTATTTAATAAATCATGATATTTTGACACAAAATCAGCTTCGTAAAACTTTGCAAGCGATTATCTCTGAATAATGAAAACCTAACATAGAACATTAAATTATTGAGCCAGCGAACTGTTTTTCGTAGTTTGAAAAAAAGTGTCTGTTGAATTTTTTTTTTAATATTTACCAATTTGGTATTGTTTAATTATGTGTAAATTAAAATAAGTAGACGAAAAAAGTACCCCGAACGTACGTACATACACACATACAGACATCTTGCTAAAAACGACGGATTCTGATTCTAGAGACCTCAAAACGTGAAGATACAGTCGTGGCCAACTAATTAAGAACGATATTTTTATAAAATTTTAACATGCATAACTTTTGTATGGGAAATCTGTTTAGGGTGCATTGACTTGGTATGGTATGGTCGATAAGTTAGAAAAAATTGCTCGAATTGACCAGAAAGTTTATAAAGACATTGAGGAACATGTTATGGAGTCTTATTCATTTGAAATCATGTCCCTAAAATTTGTTTTTAAGGACGATAATGATCCAAGAAGTCCTCAACGGATTGCTAAGGAGGTATTTTTTTAGATTAGACCATCCAAAGCTCGGGCCTAAATTCTTTCGAGAACTTAAGGGGAGACAAGGGATGGTTAAAGTAAAAAAAAAACATTTTGATCGGAATGTTCTAAATATTGAGGAAATCTGATAGAGTACACAACTATCAAGATTCCATGCCTTACCCGAAAATATGCAAGGAATTTTGTCTGAAATTATAAAGAATTAAAGTTTTCCTACAATATGTTCACATTAACATATTGAAATTTCAAAGATTTTTAATGTTATGACAATATTTTCTGTTCTTAATCATATTGCCAGACGAAATAAGAGTTAAATTAATGTTTATTTTTTTCCTACTAATATTCTCATGCACATATTTTTTTAAAATTACTCAAAGTGTACCGTAGTTCATGGGCTTTTATTAAAACCACTACTCAACCTAAACAGATTTCCCAAACAAAAGTTATGCATTTTATAAATTTATAAAAATATCGTTCTTAATTAGGTGGCCACGACTGTATGTCAAAATTTTCAATTCGACAAATCACACCAATTACAATAACTTCCAATGTAGTTAAGGCCATATTTTAGCTCAAACCTTGCACTTCATTCTGACGGGATGAGTATGGTACTCTAATAGTCCAAATCCTAAGTTTACTTTAAAGAAGTGTTTCCATGGTGGCAACACTGGCAGACGGGAGATATAAGGGTTGCCTTCTGACCATGATTTAGCACGAAATCTCACATAAATTAGCCTATAAATCGGGAACCAGACATCGATTGATGTGTCGTGCAATATCTCGTTGGATTAAGAATACTTGAAGCCATAGGAATATGTTAATTTTATATATTTGTCTTGGTATAATCTAAGCATGTGGCACTTGACTTTCGGGTAATTTGTAATGCCCAATCTTATGCAATCAAAATAATTTCTATATAATTTCCCTAGAAAAAGTTATAACCTTTTTATAAAATGATGACTAAATTTTTAGTGAAACGAGCATAATATTACCAAATTACAGTGGTATGGTGATGAAACTTGGCACACATGCCTTATTTGTCGTAAGAAATTAGAATCAAAAGTGTCCATACAAATATCTGGGCGAAAGGGTGTTTTTTTTGAGTGAAAGGGAAAAGTGAAAAACTATCACCAGTAAACCCCTCCCGAAACGGGTATATTGGTGAAAGTTGGTACTTACTTACTTTACTTTGATGTTCAAAGGGTAGTTATGTGCATTCAAGAGGACACAAGCGTCCACAGGTTTTTCTCAAAATCCACCTCTGTCTACCAACTCCTACTCTCACCTCCACGTGGTGAACATCGGGTGTCTAGTACCTCAGCTGGAGACGGGGTTTAAATCCCCGTGGAAAGCTGTTGGGGACAGCCAACGAGAGAGGGGGGGGAGGAGTGTTCCCACTAAGGCACTTCTCCTTTCATCGAGGCGGCAGCGGACGAATTCTCTAGATGGAATCAACGGTGGCGTCTACAGTTCCAGTTAGGTTGAACTACTTAGTGAACACCTTATATGGGCTACTACGACATATTTGTAGCTCAGGCCTATAAGGAGCGGTTTATCCGGCTCCCTACCCTTGGAGTTATACGAAGGGTCTGGTCCTCCGGGTCGGGGGTTGTGCGTCGGGGTAACTTCCCTACCACGTAAAAAAAAGTTGTTCCGAAACAACAACAAGCCTCGGATATGGATGATTTTAAAGTTGACGACCCCAGCAAACGAAACAAGGACAATGAATTTCGGATCTGCACGTGGAACGTCCTGTCCTTATACAGAACACGTGCAGCCGAACAATTAGTGGAGAACCTGGACAGGCTAAAGGCTGACGTAACCGCCATCCAGGAAGTGCGATGGGATGGAGAGGGCGTACGGAGACTGAAAACGTGTGACATCTACTACGGCGGGTGCTTGAAGGAACCGGGTCAGCGGCTCTTGGGTTGTGGTTTTGTGATAAGGGGAAGACTTAGGCAAGAAGTCTTGGGCTTCCGAAGTGTAAGCGAGCGCCTGGTCACAATCCGCATCAAAGGCAAATTTAAGAACATTTCGCTGATTTGTGTTCACGCCCCCCATGAAAGGAGAGAAGACTCAACCAAAGAAGCATTCTACGATCTCTTGGAGACAACGTATGATATGTGCCCGAAGTACGACGTGAAGATCATTCTTGGTGACTTCAACGCAAGATTCGGAAAGGAGGGCATCTTTGGTTCGATAGTCGGAGGACACAGCCTACACGACGAAACTTCCGGCAACGGACACAGGCTGGCAGACTTTGCGGCGGGGCGAAATGTCATCATCTCAAGCACCTACTTCCCACACCTCAATATACACAAGGGGACTTGGCGGTCGCGTGATCAAGTAACCGTCAACCAAATCGACCACGTTGCGATAGACGCGAGACATGCTTCCAGTATCTTGGACGTCCGAACGTTCCGAGGGGCCAACATTGACTCGGATCACTACCTGGTGGTAGCTAGACTACGTATGCGGATATCCATGACGCGACAACGCAGAGCAGATGCTGTGAAAAGATTCGATGTCGAGAAGCTTAAATCGCAAGAGACTGCCAGAACTTTTGCAGACCACGTAACTCTTAATCTCTCAGGAGGTCCGCTACCAGCATCAAGTGCAGAGGACCAGTGGGAACACTGTCAACAAGCCATTAGAAGTGCCGCCTCTGATGTGCTGGGTTTCACTAGGCGAATACAACGAGACCCCTGGTTCGATGAGGAGTGCCGGCTAGCGCATGCAGCTAAGGACGAGGCCTACCAGGCAATGCTGCAGACTCGAACAAGAGCTGCTGAGAGAGTGGCCCGGGAGCTCTACGGGCTGAAACGAAAAGAGGAACGCCGACTTCTCAGGAGGAAAAAGAGAGAGCACGAGAAGCGGGCGGTAGAGATGTCTCTCAACTTAGCAGAGCAAAGTCAGCAGAACAAAAAAAAATTGATGGTCTTACAAGGTGCTTATTAAGCGCTAATTAAGTACCCAAAAATTAAATTAAGTGCTCCAGTACTTTTGGAAATAATGCATGTTCTGCTAACTTGATTTCAAGTTAGCAGACCAATTCTTTAATCTTTCCGGTAGAAAAATTTGGTGAATACTATGTTAACGAGCTACTTAAGTGCTCTACGAATCCAAAAAAAAAATTCGAAAAAAATTGTTTTTTCTACAAAAAAAAAATATTTTAATAATTTTGAAAAAAAAATATTATAATTTTTATTTCAACTTTTTTTCATCCAATTTTTTTTGATTAATTTTGTACTCGTATAGTAAAATTAGGTGCTCGACCTTTCCCAAGGATTTTCCGCGATCTGATGTGAAAAAAAAAATTATTTCATTTCCCATACATAACCTGCTCTGCTAACTTAAAATCGAGTTTTCCCGGAAAATTCAACATTTTTTCATCAAATTTTTTTTTGATTTATTTTGCACTCGTAAAGTAAAATTAGGTGCTCGGCCTTTCCCAAGGATTTTCCGCCATCTGATGTGAAAAAAAAAAATTATTTCATTTCCCATACATAACCTGCTCTGCTAACTTAAAATCGAGTTTTCCCGGAAAATTCAACATTTTTTCATCAAATTTTTTTTGATTTATTTTGCACTCGTATAGTAAAATTAGGTGCTCGACCTTTCCCAAGGATTTTCCGCCATCTGATGTGAAAAAAAAATTATTTAATTTCCCATACATAACCTGCTCTGCTAACTTAAAATCGAGTTTTCCCGGAAAATTCAACATTTTTTCATCAAATTTTTTTTGATTTATTTTGCACTCGTATAGTAAAATTAGGTGCTCGACCTTTCCCAAGGATTTTCCGTGATCTGATGTGAAAAAAAAAATTATTTCATTTCCCATACATAACCTGCTCTGCTAACTTAAAATCGAGTTTTCCCGGAAAATTCAACATTTTTTCATCAAATTTTTTTTGATTTATTTTGCACTCGTATAGTAAAATTAGGTGCTCGACCTTTCCCAAGGATTTTCCGTGATCTGATGTGAAAAAAAAATTATTTAATTTCCCATACATAACCTGCTCTGCTAACTTAAAATCGAGTTTTCCCGGAAAATTCAACATTTTTTCATCAAATTTTTTTTTGATTTATTTTGCACTCGTAAAGTAAAATTAGGTGCTCGGCCTTTCCCAAGGATTTTCCGCCATCTGATGTGAAAAAAAAAAATTATTTCATTTCCCATACATAACCTGCTCTGCTAACTTAAAATCGAGTTTTCCCGGAAAATTCAACATTTTTTCATCAAATTTTTTTTGATTTATTTTGCACTCGTATAGTAAAATTAGGTGCTCGACCTTTCCCAAGGATTTTCCGCCATCTGATGTGAAAAAAAAATTATTTAATTTCCCATACATAACCTGCTCTGCTAACTTAAAATCGAGTTTTCCCGGAAAATTCAACATTTTTTCATCAAATTTTTTTTGATTTATTTTGCACTCGTATAGTAAAATTAGGTGCTCGACCTTTCCCAAGGATTTTCCGCCATCTGATGTGAAAAAAAAATTATTTCATTTCCCATACATAACCTGCTCTGCTAACTTAAAATCGAGTTTTCCCGGAAAATTCAACATTTTTTCATCAAATTTTTTTTGATTTATTTTGCACTCGTATAGTAAAATTAGGTGCTCGACCTTTCCCAAGGATTTTCCGTGATCTGATGTGAAAAAAAAAATTATTTCATTTCCCATACATAACCTGCTCTGCTAACTTAAAATCGAGTTTTCCCGGAAAATTCAACATTTGTTCATCAAATTTTTTTTGATTTATTTTGCACTCGTATAGTAAAATTAGGTGCTCGACCTTTCCCAAGGATTTTCCGCGATCTGATGTGAAAAAAAAAATTATTTAATTTCCCCTGCAGTACATATACCTACTAAATACAAACCAATTTTCGTCGGAAAAATCAAAATTACCCTCTTATAGTATAGTTCTTTTCAGTTGGAGAATCAAAAAAAAAAAAAAAGAAAAAACAAATAATTTTCTTTAGGGCTTTCAGTTTTTCATGACAACAGATGTGTTTGTTATAGGTCCCTACATATGTATACCTATGCCTTGAAACAAATAACTTTGTATGCTAACGCACGTACCTAATTCAAATTTTTTATTCGGTAAGATTAATTTCCCCTTTAATTTGTGTAGTTGAAAATTGAGCCAATGTGATGTACCTACTGTGAACATTGAAGAACAAAATGTAGGTAGGTAGCTTTTTCGTTTTTTGTTTAATAAACTGAATTTATGTATGTATTAATTTATTTTCAAAAGATATTTTATTTTAACGGTCTACCTAAATTATTATTATTTTTTTTTGTATGCTCTCGTAGGTACTACAAGAAACTTGTTTCTTTTACCCGTAGGTATAAGAAACTTCTATTATACTCGCTTACAAGAATTAAATATTGTGCAATTTATGAGTTTCTTATAAGCGTCATGTACTGTAGGTACCTTTATATTTTTAGTGCACGTCGAAATTGTATTTGGGCAAAAAGGAATTTTTACGATATTCAATGTGTAATAAAGAGATGGGTAGATTCCATTCTCTTATCTACACAGCTAAAATACACTTAGATTGTAGGTATAGGTATATGGAACGTGTTCAATACCAAAACATATAACAATGCTTGGAGGGGTAATTTTTGTGCCTTTTGTTTCATCATGGTCGTTTTGCTTAGTCTTTTTTTACGATATTGCATGTGTAGAAAAGAGAAGAGTAGATTCCCTTTCTCTTTTTTCGCATATATTAAAAGGGGATTAATTTGAGATGTTGCTGTCTGTAAGTTTTTGACATTGTGGACTAGGTATATTAGGTATGTTGTAGGTTCGTATGAATCTGTTCTGCTTGCCATGTCCAAATAAAATCTTTTCTGACTACCCTAGAGATTTTTTAGCTGGGAGAAAATTAATCAAATACCTACCTATAATAGTTATTAAAATTATGTTCGTGGCAGGGACCACCTAAATTTTCATGAATATGTGACTTGAACAATTTTTTATAGGTATATCTACCTACCTAGGTAAATAAGTATAGGCAGATAGGTAGGTACTTCCTCTTCCTATTATTATTATTGAAGGTAGTGTCCATTTAAATTATTTTAAAAATATTTTTTTGTTTTTAATTAGTTAGGTCGGTAGGTAGGTACATAATGTGTATAACTACCATAAGGAAGGTATAGTCCCCCCAATTCAGGTTGTCGTTTCACTAACAATAAAACAACTATGCTCTTGAGACGAAATGATTAGGTATCATTTTTTGTACACGAATTTCCTCAAGGTGCCGAAGAATGTGAAGATTGAAGAGAAGTTTTATATAAACTTCAATAATTGTCGCCTCTAGTGCCGGTCGGTTAACAGTTGTTTTAGTAAAACAACAACCGTCGGTTGTATAGTGGGTTCGATTCGAAGGTAATAATACCTACCTAGCATAGAAAAAGTATTAATACCTAGGTACCGTACCTACCGAGGTATAAAATAACTATTTTTTTTTGAAATTAAACTTCTTTGCGCGCGTTGAGAGTTAAATTTCAAGGTTGAATTTTTGTGAAACGAAAAAAATGTAACGCCACATGCGCAACGCTGAGATCATTGATTAGCTTAGTAGTGGGAGGTATACCTACTTAATAGTAAAAATTTGTATTAGTAGGCTAATATATTTTATAGTGCAATTAGTTTGGATTTTTTGATAATCTAAATTATTGTAGCAGATAAAAGGGAAAATGTTCTTTTATGTCTATTTTCTAATTCCGTAAATTAGAATGCTAGAGTTTTGAATCAGTACCTAGATAAAACAATTCTAAGAATCTAACTAGTTTAAGGTTTTTTTTTTCTATCTCCTATTGGTATGCAGATATAAATTATTTTAAGCATATTATCTCAAGATTGGCTAATTTCAAAAAATTGAATTAAATCAGGAGAGTCCACTAAAAATTTGAGTTATACCTATAGGTACTTAGGTAGGATGGTTGAAAAATAAATAAAACCAAATTTAAGTTGTCATATACAAATTTTTAATTTCCAGAAATTATGAGTGTAGGAATTTTTGGAAATTCAACATTTTAAAAAAGTCATTTTTACCACATTGTTATTTTTATAAAATCAAGGAGTTGGCTTAATTTACTGAAAATTGCAAAACGTAGGAACTATTTATATTTCTGATTTTTTGATACCATTATTATTTTTTTTAGTGCACCGTTAACTGGTGAAAGTAAGCTGTCTGCTACAATAATATATATTTTTAAAAAACCCAAACTTTTTGCATTATAAAATATACCTACCTATTAAGTTTAGTTTAAAAGATATTCTATGAAAGTCAAATGTACTTGATAGATTTAAATAAATAAATAAATATGAGCCTGTCAATAAAAATGTTTGCTTGTACTGTACCTCCCACCACTTAGCTAATCAATGATCTCAGCGTTGCACATGCGGCCTTACATTTTTTCGTTTCACAAAAATTCAAGCATGAAATTTCACTCTAAACGCGCGCAAAGAAGTTTCACTTCAAAAAGTTGACAAATTTTCTAACGGACAATATTTGTCTTCAGATATATGGCCTTATTCCGGCCGTCTGCAGTAGCCGGCCGCCTACCAAAAAAAGGGTCGTAATTATTGAAATAGTAGTAATACTTATGTGGTTAGAGTTCTTAAAGGGTCTGTCAGCTCTCTCCTACTAGTTGCACATTTTTTCGTTCCATTACACAAGTATACTAGCTTAGTTTTTGCATCTGTAGTTGTCCAATCTCGCCGGCACGGCACACGAGTTTTGTTGTCAAAAACGTTAGTGGGCCAGTGTTCCAAAATAAGTGTTTATTTTGAAGTATTTTGAAGTTAATGGGCCCTACCAATAATCAAATTTAGTAACGACTTAAATATTTAAGTAAAATGGACCATAATTGTATGGGCTTTAAATAATAAACCAACCATGGTATGACTTAAATATTTAGGTGGACCCTAATTAATGAATATTGCATGGTATGGACTCTATAATATGAAACATAACATGCATGGTTCATTTTTTTTAGCCCATACTTTTATGGTCAAATATTCAAGTCGTTACTAAATTTGATTATTGGAAGGGCCCAATGTCTTTTATGCAGTTATATTTGTTTATTATGTTATGTTTTAGTGAAATCTACTTTAAAAAGCAAAAAAAAAAGTCATTTTTACGATTTTTTTAAGGTGGCCGGCAATTGGACATACAAAAAAACCCTGTTTGCCTATACTCGGCCACCCCGGCCCAAGATAGGAAACATTATTTTTTGTTTGTCTCCTTATTTCGGCCCGTAGCGTAATGGTTAGTGCGTTCGACCGTCACGCTGGAGGTCTGGGATCGCTTCCCAGCCTCGTCCACCTAAAAACTAAAAAGTTTTTTTCATGGCTGCTGCCTCTTGCGAGGAATTGACAAATCCTCCAAGAGTATCACTTGTCACGAATAAGTGCTTCTCGTCTAGCCGTTCGGATTCGGCATAAAATTGTAGGTCCCTTCCATTCCTGTCGAAAGGCGCACACAGGAATGGTTGCGAGTTGTTAGTCACCAGGCCCTGGTTCTTCATGAGCCGTTGTGCCACCCGATTTATTTATTTATTATATATATATTAAGGGCCAATTTTTCAGTAGTCAGTTAAGCAGTCAGTTAGTACTTAAACCTCAGAAGGAGCAATAACATATTTTTCAATAATCAGATATACCTAACTTAATTTATCTGCTCATATTGAGAAGTCAGATTAAGTTATACACAGGAATAAATATTTTCTATCTCCGCATCAATAATTGTTTGTCAACATTGCTTTAAAACAAACGTTAAATAAAATTTAAATTAAATAGAAATGTTCTATATACACACAAATAAAAATCTCAAAAACATAAGTGTAAACGTTAAAAAACGACTTTCAAATTATTTTAATATTCTATAAAACATTTCTTGAATGAAAAATTCAATTTCGATGTTCGATGTTAAAAAGCCAGATAACTTTATTCTTCCGGCAGATAACTTTGAGGATTAAAAAATCGGCTCTAAATTACATATTAGGTATTAATATTAATAGTAAATTGTTGTTTATTACGCATTCTCTAGATAAAATTGAACTTAAAGTCACAAAATTAGGATTTAAAAGAAAAATGGTACAGGCTACAAACAGGATATCTGAAGACTTTAAAAAGATATAAAATTTATTTAAACGCAGTTACAGTTACACGTGTTTCTTCTAAAGATATAAGCCTAAACAAAATGTCTATCATTAGTATTAATAGAGCGATTTCCGTTAACATGGGTAAGGGTACACCAAAATAAGCCTTTTCATAAATCCTTGAAAAAAGATGTTGGAGATAGACCGTTAGTGTACAACGATTTTGTTCTTAGAATATAACCAAGAACCATTTTCTAAAATATTATTGACAAATTAAAGGACACCCTGTACTTATTTTTTTTTTGTTTTGTTATTTTGAGTAACAAATATATTTAATATTGTTTTTTGTTGAATTAAGGTTTTGTTTTCTGTTTAGTTTTGCAGTTAAAAGAATTTTGTATAAGGAAAATATTTGTTTATGTTTAACACTTGTTTTTCTAATATAACTAAAAACAAAAATATGTTGTTTTTGTTATAAGGAACGAAAATAAATAGAAAATAATAGTATACCTAGAACCTTTTTATTGAGGGGGCTGAGTATAGGAAACAAGGTGGCCGAAATTAAGAGCCAAAGGGCCGAAAACAGGAAAATGTGTTTTTTTTTTCATAAAAACAATGAAATATATTGTTTTATGTTGAAATATCATTGTTTAATGTTTCTATAACTTTTAATAAATATCTAATGAACTACTTGTTAAATAAAACAATATCAAAAAGTTAACAATTCAAGGCTTAATGACAAGTTTTGTCGGAAAATTTCGTTAAGGGGCCGGCTACTGGCAACTCTACCCTAAGTAAACTTTGCAGTGTTACCGAACTTTTACATTTATGAATTTGACCTATACATATACTTACGTTATAGGTAGGTACCAACCTACCTAGCTACATCAATAATTAGTTAATCTAATTAAAATTATGTACCTATAGGTATTTTTTTACCTACCTACACCCAAGTGCCGTATGAAGGTACTTACCTACCTTATTATTCTAAAATACTACATAGGTACTTATCTAAGTAGGTACCTACTTGCCTGCCAAAATAAAATATTACCTAGGTAATTATCTATCTATGTAGGTACCTATCTAGCTATTTTTATAAGTGTGATTTTTTTTATAGTCATGTAGCCCTCTAGATAGGTATTATTAATAAAAGAAATTACAAAAATGTTATTTATGTAGCTACCTTCCTACTTTAAAAACAAACAGCAATTGCACTGAATTCAAAGTAAATTTTGAGAAGTTATTGGAATTGGTGGCTTGCAACTTAAGCTCACGGTTATTTCATATCTTCCATAGTTAGTACCTACTGACTGCCGCTGGTGCTACGCTAACTGAAATAAAAATAAAATTATTTTCTTTTATTATCCTTTCAGCAAGCCAGATCGTATCACATTGGTATAGGTTTTTGCTTGCTTCTTATTCTCTCCTTAACTAATTGGCTTGGCGGTTGGCGCGCACGTAGTTACATACCTAACCTATTCTTTACTGGGGAAATTAGATAGGCATGTATGTACTGATAAAAAGGATTGAAACGAACATATACCCAACCTATATATATCTCTAGATATGTATGAAGAGTAGTCGAACTCTCTGATCGGGACAACAACATCAATATGCAGCGACCGGAGGCGAATTTATTGCCTCCTTCAACCCTTATATTACACGTGCTAACACACGAAGTTTTAAAGCGGCGAAGATTTGTCATTTATAACGGTTTAAGGCAGATCGTATACTACAAAACATTTGCATTGAAATTTGTGTTGACTGCTTCTCGGAAGGTACCTTACCGTAATATGGAAAGGAAGGAAACGAACTTACATCAAAAGTGGCACGTGCCGTGCACACAGAAGGAAAGAGAGGGGTCGAAACTCTTGATCGTGCAACACAACCATCAACTTTGAATCATCCTTCTCCAACCCCTGATGATAAGTACCAGTACCAGAACCAATACATATAAAGCTACGAAGTGGCGAAGAAGAACTGTCTGATGTGATGGCAATTTATTGTCTACTTACATGGAAAACAAAATACACAGCCGGGGTCTTATGTACTTGCTCTTGTTGCGTAGATTTTTAGGGCGATGTTTTTTTTTTATAAAATAAAATTATGTATGTAGGTATTATAGCTACCCATCTACCTTACCAAGATAGATTATGATGGACAGAAAAAAAAAATATAAGAAACTAGGTACACCATCTATTTTCTTTAATTTTAATGAAATTATAGGTTAGTAGGTATAGATACCTATTATGTATCTATACCTACATTATCATATAGGTATGTACAAAAAGAGACATAGCTATGTAGGTGGGTAACAAAATCATAATTAATTGTTTTTTACAAAATTTGTTTTATGAATGCTATAGGTACCTAATCAATAAAGAGAAGGTATAATACAAATCTTGGCTTCGATTTTATTTTAGGAATTTTACATCCTTATCCTAACTATGTACTTATAGGTATCTACCTAAATGGTGTTGCCATAAAAAAGTAGGTATATGTAACTATTTCTCATATCATTTTTAGGTAGGTAGGTACCTTTTCGAAAATTTTGTAAAGTTCAAATTATGATGATTTTCAAAACAAGAGTTGGGAAGATTCGCCTTTTGCCGGCCCCCTCCAATGGCCGCACACTATCAAAGAAAATAATTATCTGTTTCCAGTCTTCGAAAGATCTGTTACCTTTTTATACTTCATGATCCAGCATTTTCCAAGTTTATTAATTTTTCAACCTAGTCGTTTACAACAGTAGACATTCTTCCAGAATTAGTGCTTCTTCAGGATAAGTGATTAATGGCCAAGATCTTTTCGAAGAAACAGTTCCTAGGTAGGTAGGTAAATAGGTATAAAGAATAATTTATTTTTAAAAAAAGATTGAAATTGTGGATTTTTTTTTTTTCAAATGGGGACGGCCATCGTTCTTGAAAATCGAAAATAGAAAATGTAGGAAGTTAGGTAGCTATGTAGGTAGGTACCTTTGTTTTATTTTCTTATTTATTACCTATATTTATTTATCATATTTATTATTCATAAAACGTTGAAGACAGTGTTATGTTTGGAGGTACGTAATTTATATTTTAAATTATATTAGTGAACCTGAAATTCATTACCTATTGTCTGCAAATTGTAAAAAAAAAAATTATTTTCACTTTTTTTTCGTTGTTGGAATTGATTAGTTTTTGGCTTAATTTCCAGCCTAGTGTAATTAAATTGCTATTTTTAGGTAATTATAAATAAAGAGGTACCTATTCCCAACCAATAAAAATCTTAACATTGCTGAAATTACGTTTGTACCTACCTACCCATCTATGATGTATCGTCTTGTTACACACAGTTTATTTTTTTTTTCTACTTGCATACATTTTATTTTTTGTATTCTTTCTCCAATAGCAACAACTTTCTCTAAGAACGATAATTTTTAAAGTAACCTCTTCATATTTAAAAGTACATTTCATTATCCGAATCTTACAAAACTCTTACCAGCATATTCCTTAATCGAAAGTATAACATAAACGAATACCATTTTCAAATCGTATTTTCAAAAATATTTTATTTAGTGGATTTTCATCAATTTGTTTTTTTAATGTTCCAAACCATTTAGTGATTAATTTGTATACAAATTTTTGTTGATCTTATGAAATACAAAGTATTTACAAAATAAAAAAAATAATTATTTATGTTAAGTTATAGATATTACAAGAAACAATAGCAATTATAGCTTCTATTTAATCAATTTTGTGTTGCTGTACAAAAATATTTTCAACCGTTCCTTGCACTTATTTAATGTTTTTACGTCAATGCAGTGAGTATTACTCTCTTCAATATTTTTGGTAGGTAGGTATACACATTTGTGTTCTTGTTCAAAAAATATATATTTTAAGATATTTAGAATTTCTTTCAAAAACATTAACAGAAACAAAAAAAACAATTATCATATAAGCTAATTATAATGTAATAACAGAAACAAGTAACATTTTTAATAGCTATTTACACAATTTTGCTATAGTAAAACTGTACAAAAATTAAAGAAAAATATATAATTTCCTTCTTTTATTGTAATTTTATTCAATAGGTCGGTACCAATCATGATTTGTTTTATGGGTAAGTACCTTTTTCATTAATTATAATTACATAGTTTCTTTTTATTTAAAAAAAATGAACACATACAAAAATAAATTGATTTCCATGAATAAGATAAAGTTTTAAGAATACAATCTGTATGATAGGATTTCAACCTACGTACAATTATTGGCCAACATCAGGTTTGATACGAAATCATTTGATTTGATTAGAAATACAAAGCATACAATAGGTTGACAATTATTGGTTTGAAAACTATTTTTTTTTTTCACGTGAACTTTAAAAGTTTGTGTTAAGGTACAATCAATAAAAACAGAGATTAAGATTTTATTGCCAATATATTAAACTAAACTTAAAAAAAAACTTACTTTAAAAATTAAGGATTCGCACATACATATGTGAGGAAATTTATGCTACCGTTCAAAGCCAAGAAGATGAGATTTTGATCTTATTTGAATATGCTCAAAAATGTACGAAAGAAATTTGAAAGTATGGAACACCTGCAAAGAGAAACGTTTTTTAGAAAAAGCCCTTCCTGTAGAAGCATACAAATTCAATGCAGATTATTTGGAAAGAAAAAAAATTAAAGAGAAGACAAAACGTAATTAAAAATATAAAAATATAAAATGAAACAGAAAATCCGACACAAAAAAGAAGAGATGAAAAAATGATGATGAATGCAAATACATAAAACAACAAAAAAAAAAAGGAAAGGAATACAGTGGGTAACTGGATAAAATATGCTGTTTCAAGATTATATAGAAAATTACTTTTAATTAATCTATTTTAATAAAAAAATAATTTTACCGGTATCTTAAACAAAAATTTTTTGGAAAATCTAAAAACTATGAGTCCATACAATGTAAATACTGTCACTTTTAAACTAAAAAAGGTACAATAAAATGTTCCCTCAATTTTTGGACTAGTATTCAAGTCCGTGATTCTTTAAAACAATGATGTCCGTCTTGAGCTCATTGGTTGCTCTTTAACGCTGTCGCTGGAGAATTCCAAAAAATTGTGTTTTGTAATCTGTGTGTCATCTGGATACAGACAGTTTTCATTGATATTGAGCTCATTGCAGCGCATTTAAAAAAATATGTTGTCCTTTTAATTCATTTTGGCTACTGTAAATAAACAAAAATAAATATTAACTTAAGGTTTTTTATAAAATAAACAAATAAATTGGGTGGCGCAAGGGCTCGTGAAGAACCAGTGTCTAATTGACTAACAACTCGCAACCATTCCTGTGTGCGAGTGTCGACAGGAATGGAAGGGACCTACAATTTTATGCCAAATCCGAACGGCTAGACGAGAAGCACTTATTCATGACAAGTGATACTCTTGGAGGATTTGTCAATTCCTCGCAAGAGGCAGTAGCCCGGAAAAAAAACTTTAGTTTTTTAGGTGGACGAGGCTGGTAAGTGAACCCAGACCTCCAGCGTGACAGTCCATCGCACTAACCATTACGCTACGGGCTACGGGTATTTTGGGTTCAAAATAGTTAATGCAACTGGTTTTCTTAGTCTTAATTTATTGTTCAATTTTCAATAACAATCTTGAAATGTACCTTATAAGGTATACACAAGATGCTTTTGAGTACATAATAAACTGAAATGTTTTAGTATAAACATTTTATAATAAATAAATCTTTGTAATCTTTGTAATTTAATAATATAAAAAACTATATTTATGACATCAGATCATTTTAAGACAAAAGAAAAAAGACATGTACATATTTTACAAAAATAAACTATGGATAAGACCATTTAAGAGTTGTATGCGAAAAAAATTATATTGAAAGTTTTTTAATATTCGAAAGTTGTAAAAGACGGACGCACAAACGGACGAATTAATGGACTGATAAACGGACGGACGTAGAAAACATTTTATATAAAAAACTTACATAATTTATGATTTCAAGCATCATTTTGTTGAAAAATAAGCAAAGATGGGCAACACTGGAACGATGCCGTCCTACTTTTTTCCTTATCGGACAGGTCATCGTACTCTGACCATCTCCCACATGGCCGTGGGCAAATCGCAGTGTAATGCCCAATAGCATTAAGGTTTGTCCTAACTTCTGCTTCAATTTCTTTTGATTTTCTAAGTCTGTAAGGAGCTTTGAAATCAATAACTCCAACAATCTTAAAAACCGTTCCACCATTCCATGCAATTTGGTATGCACTTGGCAAAGTGCTCAATGCTACTTTTGGTAGTAGATCCGCATCTTGCACTTCAAAGAACATGAACGTCCCTGTAGAAATCAAAAGATACGAGTTATAATTCCTACTTTTACTACACACCTAAGCTTTATTTTGCCACTTAAACTGGAAAAAAAAGGTATCTGCTTTTTTTTATTTTCTTAGTTAAGCCTAGTACCTGCTGATGCGAAACGAAATTTTTCCTGTTGTCTACAAAAAGACAACGAAATGCTTTCGAAAACACCGCGTACAAATATTCATGGAGAGTTTCAATAATTACAAATAAATAAAACAAAATTTAACGAAAAATCAAACAACAGCCATGCTGTAATGAAAGAACCAACAAGAAATAACACGAACAAACCCAAATGTCATTTTTCCGCACAAAATCCGGACAATGAATTGTGTTTGAAAGTAGAGTGGAGGCTTGTCAAAGCAATCTGGTATAATCATCTATATCGTTGGTCGAATAGCGTACCACAGAACGAAAATCAAAACGAAATTTTTCGTTTATGATTTCGTCATGTCATTTTTGTATGGGATTTTTCGTTTCACATCAGCAGCGTACCAGGCTTTAGCTTTAAAATTGAAATGTTTGGAATAATTTGTATACTCAATAAAAGCTTTCAAGGAATAAGAATATTTTTTAATTAAAAATAGTATTATACCTACTTAACAATACAAAAAATATAGCCAGAATCTTTAGGCAGTAGAAACAAATATGCAGATACTTTTTTTTCTAAACATGGCAGTATGTTAGGTTTTCTGTTATTTCCCAAGATCATTTACGTAGCTTAAATTTGGGTGCTTTAAGTATTAGTATGAGAATCTGATTGATGACGGATTCCATTGAACGCTTTGATTCGATTCTGCTTCACTTCACTATTTCCTTAATTTTCAAATCTAGTGCACCTTGCTGGCAACCTACTTTGATTTCTAAGTATTGATTTTTACAAGAATTAGAAACATGCTTAACCTCCTAATAACCGTAAAAAATTTATAACAAATAAAAAGGACGTTAAAAATAGAAACATGGGTTCACTGTGGCGTATACGTGTTTTATATTTCATTTTAAACTTCCTCAGTGGACTTATTGCAAGTATTGTGTTATTAATTTCCGTTTTGTCACATACATTAAAATGATTTAATGTTAATAAAGGCTTTTTATTTAATAATCTAGGCTAACTAACTATAAATCGGAAACCTGTCAAGGCCCTAAGTTCTCCACGACATTAATTTCATTTATTTATTAATTTTATTGAGAATAACAGACCCTCTAACATAATTATAAATACACGTATGTAAATATGTACATGATATTCAAATACAAAAAATATTAAAACTTGAGATATACAGGTTGAGAACAATAACGTCGAAGAATAAGTCTGTTTTATACGTTACTCGAGATTTTAGTTAAGATACATTCGTGCAATGCGGTGGGTCTCAATTCGTAAAACTTTTCAATAGTGGGTATAAAATTCCTCATTAAATTGAATTTTTTTCTGCATACGTTTTGTCGCTTTAGAGTTCGTTATGAAAATTTTGTATGAACTCTTATAGAGAAAAAGTCTTGTCTTGAAAAATAGTATATTTTCTAGTGTGACCTTTTTATTCTCAACGTGCGATTAGTGCCCATATTATGATTCGCGAGTCGAACGTTTTTATAATCACTTATGTCGTGGTTTTAAGAAAATCAAACAGCGGCTTTCGAATAGAACAACATCTCAATTCAACACATTTTTGACATATTAGCTGAATTAAGCTACGTGATTCAGATTCGCCAAATATTTCTTGCGACTCGCGACTCATTATAGGTGCCTATATGATTTAAAATGCTAAATAAAATGAATACAAAATAAAATTAGTTTTGAGTTTTGCATACCAATGGACGTTATTTTTGTTTCCACTGGTGTTTTACAGAGTGCACAGGATCTCTCAGCAAGTTGAAGCTTTTCCTCAATAACTTTACTAAAATTATTGTTGGTAAGGTCTTCAAAAGTAACTGTAAGCACCGTTCTTGTTTTCAAATTATTTGTACAGCCAGTTCTGCAGTTGCTCAACTCCGTACAACTCGGTGCATCCCGAAATAAATTTAGAACGGCAGATGGGATGCCGATCGCACAATCTAGGATCATGCAATTATTGTGTAGCCGATTACGGTTTTCTTTTTTCCCAAAATAACTGCATAGTAAACGGGTCCTTTTTTGGTACAAATGTGGACCTCTAAGTCCATTTTTGGCTACTTGTTGGGCGAGTTGCATGATGTTGTTCTCATGAACCTCATTATCATCCTTTCTTCGCTTAGTAAACACTGAGATGAGAACTTGTAGCAACGCGTCAAAAGCGCAGGTGTTTATTACGGATTGGAAAATTTTAGTTTTGTTACTTGGATCTAAGTAACTTATTTGGCCAACTCCTAACGACCCATTTTTCAAAATTGGGAACTTTGAATTGTTTTCAAAATGTAGGGCTTCATTAAGATACCCCTCGTTTCCCAGATAAAGGCTCTTTCGTTTTTTGCTCCCGGTTATTTGACCTCTCCAATTTTCCAGGAACCTTGTTGGAAGAATATTTGTGCCGGCTTTGGATTGGTGGCATTTCTGGCACATTCTTTTTTCGCCATAGCCTTCGAATTCGCTAGAAATCAGCATAGAGCAGCCTTCTAGAATGTGAACGGACTTGAAGCAGCATGCACAAATATGGGCTCCTGTCGGAGCATCGCCATTCTTGCATGCTGTGCAGGCAGTCTCTTCGACTTCTGTTTCCTCTGTGTGTTCCGCTGACTTTTGATCCGGTGAACGCGGAGATTGAGTTGGTGAAATAGATGGAGATGCACATGTTTTTTGTCCAAGGTTCGTCATTTTGGCCTGTGCAAGGTTCGTTTGGCCTTCCAAAGTTTTTATATGAGTGTCTACAAACCTGTCAACCCTTTGTCTACTCTCATTTGCAAAATAAACATTTTTAATTTTATTGAATTCGCCCTCGACGGGCGCACTTGTGGCTGGTATTCTGCCATGTCCAAATTGATTCCTGTATGCACAGGACCACATGGGAAGGTGCTTCAAGTCTCGAATTAGTTGTTTATAGAACGCTGGGCAAAAATGGGCGTTTGGAGAGATTCCGTCTTTGATTTCGGACTTTATTTCCCGGTTTAGATCTTGAGCCCATTTTGCCCAGTTGTTTTGCTGTCCCTCTTCTCCTTCTTCAGATGTCATGCCTATATTAGGGTATTCAACTGATATGTCAGCATTAATCGCATTTTCTACCTCAGTGATAGATGCCTGTCCCGTGATCAGATTCATTAATGTTGACTTATGGAGGGCACATGGGATGCATGTATTTGTTATTGGGCTTAGTCCTTCGGTCTCACTTAAGGCAACTAGAAGTGCTGATCTTATCAGCTCCCGTGCAGCAGCTATATCTTGGGCTAAAATGATGCAACCGACTACTCCTAAATAAAACTTTTTAATAAGTCTATGCTCATTTTTCAAAGCGTTGGCATACGTTTTTAAAAAATGGTTAACGTCTATGCGAACGTAGCATGGTGGCAGCCTACCAGCCAGGAATTCGTCGCAGTATTTTTCGATTGTTTGAAAGCCCGTGAAAGACCTGACTATGGCTGTCAACAAGGCCCTTGATGAATCCGTCACCGTCTCAGATGGAGGGAGAGCTCCCGAACGCAGCCATTGCGTCAACCAGTTTGTGATGGTTGATGTATCATGTGCCTCCGAGAGCATTTGGCTCACGCTCATCTGCCCACTTCCATAATGGACCACCGCTATGTACAAAAATATATGTTGGCTCAGGGCTCCATCTGACCTCAGTATCTTGGAGACTAGGCTCCCGGATGCATCGATCTTCAAGCTTGAAAACCCTGAGTCAGCATACTTTTTGTAAATAGCGGTTTGCTGGTTTGTCCAATAAAGCACGTAGAAAGGATCATATCCCACTTGTCGGATTGCAAGTTTGTGACAAGTTTTCCCTATTCGTTTGAGTTTGGCTATGGAAAGTATGGGATCCTTGTCCAAGCAAAGGGACTCAACATATTGATACTTTGCCATGTTTAGGGTTGACCCCTTGGGCAAAAAAGGGGGCTCCGCGTCACCTGGCGACATGAATTCTTTTGATAATTCCACCCTGTACATCTCCGCCGATTTTTTAGTCAGGAGCTCTGCCACTTGACTTCTATGTGGCTCACGTAACTGCCGCTTTCCGCATGTCCCTTTTTTTAGGATAAGTTGGCAATTTAACTTCACACACGCCGACAAGATTTCCATGTCTATATGAAGTTTGCTTCCACAAGCACATTTCGCTGTAACATATAACATTATTAAATATTTACACGTATATGGTACATTGTCCTAATCGACAGTCAATGTAGCCTATATAGTAGGATGTCCGTTACTTCTCAAACTCAATTTGTTTGATGGGGCACCCCCTAAATCGAAAGTTGAGGTCACAAAAAAAGTTTTGTATCAAAAAAAATGTTACCCAGTTTCATTTACCAGTGCCTCTAAAGCTTTACTTTTTCAAATAAAAAATGTATGTGTGGTTTCTTAAGGCTTAGAATTACTTCAAAAATTTGTAATTGTTACATCGATAAACTATGGGATATCAAAATGCTACCGAAGATGTTTATTTTCTAAAAAAATTGTTAAAATTAAAAAGGACCTCTTACCATAAAAAAATTGGTTGAGATCAATTAGCCGTTAACGAGAAATTTGAAAACCGTTATAAATAATTTTTTTTTCGACCAAAATATAGTCCTAGAAGTACTTCGTATTTTTTTTTTTTTCAATATCGTTAGCCGCTTTTGCCATAAATCAATTTTTGCATATTGGTTGTATGGCAGGTACAGTTATTTTTTGAGCTAAAAAAAATTTTAAATTTTCCCTCCAGGGAATCCCATAAGAACCTTAAGTTCAAAGTTTGAAGAAAATCGCTTCAGCCGGTTAGGCTGCAGGTCGAGGTACAGACAGAGAGACGGACAGACAGAATTGCGAAACCCAATTTTTTCGCGTTCCCTTTCATCGTAATGTTATAGGAAATTATTATCTCGAGTTTTTTTTTGCAGGAATCCTAAACTTGCCATGTACATATCGAAAGTAAAAATAAAAGGCTAAAGTAAGAAAATAGTATATTATACAAATTTCAAAAATTGAGATAAGTTATAAATTTTTGTTACACAATTTTCATAATGTGGGGTTTTAAAGGAATAACTATAAATTTAAAATCAACAAAAAGAAGCACAGGTAAATGAACCCAAGGCATTTTATTTTTATGCAGACATTATTTTTGTGACCTAAACATTAAAAAAAAAAATTAGTTTGTGAAATAATGGACACCCTACTGTATAGTGTATACGTATTTCAAAACTTTGACCATTCTTAAAAGCTAACGCTATCTATTTATATTTTCGTAAGAACTGTACCTATAAATGGTGTCCCAATGTCACCGATCCGGACGAAAACCATGTGTAGTGTATCTGAGGTCATTTTAAGTCAAAAATTTAAATGTAATTTTCTCCTTTTCACTTTTTTCAACCACAATCGATTCTTATTTTTTTTTTTTGTATTTGAACAAGAGCATTTAGCCGTGTTTACCAGCCTTACATCTTTTTTCTATGCGGATAACGGGTTTGCCGTAATTTATTATCAAACCCATCTGTTTGTTTTTAGAACGTTTTTTTTTTTTTTTAATTAAGTATCATTTTGTTCACAAAAATATGTTAGTATCATTTTTTTCTTTTTTACTTTGAAAGCCCAATTTGTTCTCTTAAAAATACTGACAGCCATATTTTTGACTTTTTTCAAAACTAGTTTTACATTAAAAATAGTTTTATAGAGATTTAAAATTACAAGTTTTGTACAAATATGTATTATTTATGAATGTTTCTTATAACTCAGTTTCAATGTTTTGAGTTTAAGATACCAAAACTTTTGTGAATAATACCAATTCGTAACTTCTATTGAACTAGTTTTGCCGTAAAACTAGTTTTGAAACAAGTCAATAAAATTTCTTAACAAAAGAATATATTTTTATTGTATTTTGTAAATAATTTAAAATGTACTTTTTGGTTAAAAAATATAATTTTTTTAAGAGAACGAATTGGGATTTCATAATAAAAAAGAAAAAATGGTTTTTTGTGAAAAACATGACACCAAAGTCAAAAAAACGGCCTGAAAGTACAAACAAAATGCGGGACAAGTATTATCGGCATAAAAAAAAGTTGTAGAGGTAGTAAGAACAGCTAGGTGCTCTTGTGGGAATACAAAAAGAATTATGATGAATCGGTTGTGATATGGCAAAGTTAGAAACGATACCAAAAATCATAAAAACCGTTATAAGTTGAAGAGGAAGCTAAAACGAGGAAATTACATCTAAAATTACTTTAGCCCATGTTTTTCGTATGGGCCGGTGAAGTTGGGACACCCCGTGTACTTAATGAAACCAACTATAGTTTATATACAATGTGATTCACTCAAGGTGTGACTAAATGCTAGAGTGTGTAGGGAGGAAATAAAAAAATCGTATGGGAGGGAGCAGGGAGGTCCATTTCCCTTCCCGCTTTAGTCGGAAGGAACAATTTAAAAAAAAAGACTTAAAACAGATAAAAACTATTTAAAACAGCGGTTAAATCCATCCAAAGCACAGTACGGTGTCTCGTGATCAAATGAAACAATATTCTTAAACTACGATTTCACTGGGCCAAATGAGGTAATTTTGTTGCAAATTTCCAAATGAGATCCGAAATTACCTCATTTCCCATACAAATTCTCGTTCCCAAATGAGCTAATTTCAACCAAATTTATAAGAATTTATATTGGAAATTAGGTGAATGCATCCAGCACGAATCAGTTTTAAAAGCTCCGAAACAACTCAGATTAGAAATAGAAAACAACAAAAATAAACGTTTAACTGTCATGCCAAATTCAAATTGAAATGAGGTATCAAATGAAATTATAGCAAATTTGATAATGGAAACACTTTGCCGAATTTCGATTCTCATTTCAGCTCCAATAAAAATGTAGTATTATTCACTTTGTTGCATAATGCATATTGAACACCTGATAAGGTTTTTGAAAATCTTGAATGGATCATTTTCATATGACAAAAGTTAAGCCATGTATTAAAATTTCCTATTAATTATAGTAACGAAATGTTCGTAGAATATTAAAGTGACGTTCACCAAAAATCCCTTAAGCAAATCTACTACGGTAAGTAAGATGCCTGTTTAGTAACTTTTCCACCAAGTTTCGGAAGCTTGGGTTTTGACAGCAAATTTTGAACATTTTAAGTAGGTTTATTGATTTTGAAAAAAAAAACTCATTGATTTTTTTTGTTATTCTTATCAATTATTTATCACATTATTATCTGTAGAATAAAATTAACCCGAAGTCGATAGCATAATTTGTTTTCGAGATATTTGAGACCAATTATTTTTTTTTATATTTTTTCTTAAAGGGCTGTAGTAAAAAAAAAAAGCTAACTGAATTTTTGTTAAATAGATTCGACAAAACCGACCAATTACATAACTTCGAATGGAAAGTTAATAACAATGTTAGTGTGGGTCACACCCAGTCTCTCTTTTCTTAATATTTTGAAAAGTAAACGTCCTGTATTCTGTCCAACAAAAACAAATTAGTACAGGGAAGATAGGATATTTGCCTCTTATTCTGACTGTTATGGATTTGAATAAGATGTCCCTTTCTTAAAGCTCTTACAGGGCTTAATAGCCACAAATCTGTGAAAAATATCAGTTGATATTAGTTGGGCTACCATCTGTTAAGTTAAATTTCAAAGTTCCATTAAAGAACTGGAAGCCGTTTTTTAATATTTTTTGTTTTAACTATTTTTTTAGAAAATTGCTCCTCCAGCATGAACGGGGGAACATACCTCACCTCTCCCCTACAATTTTGTCATTGTTTCAACCTAACGTACACGAATCACCCTGTTATTTATTTTTTTTTATTTATATTAGGTACCTACCGTGAAACTGGGTGAATTTTATTTTAATCAAAAATATGGCATATGATGAGTTAACTTTTGATGCATTTTGGAGGACTTTCACTTTGGCCACAACAAATTATTAGATAAAATGCAACAAATGAGTAAACATAAGTCATAAAGCATTTGGGAAAAGCGTTTAGGTACATTTTTGATTTTTAATAAACTAGTCATTTAGGTAGGTACCTAAAGTAAAAAAAATTCTAATTAAAAAAAAAATTAGTAAAAAGTTATCGAAAATTGCCAGAAGTCACCCGGTTTCGCGATACTGAATTGAAAATTAGATTATATAGGTACAACTGAATAAGTATGCCTTAATAATATATATATATATTGTTATGAATTAGTAGACAAAATATTAACCCTTAATGGAGCCCGATGTTACTTCATTATTGATGTGATGGTATTTGAAGTTGAACCCGCATCTTAGTTTGGTGGCGTTCCACAAACGTTCTGAAATCTCCCGTTGCCAAATACCTGGCCTTAATTTTCTAACACAACGTCCCTTGTAAATTTTTTCTATGAGCATTTGGTTGAACGTGTGTCTACTCAAAGACAATGTTAGAGAAAGCAGACTGTCGTCACCTTTGGTGGAATCCATTGTGGAGTTCAATGATGAATTTACCAGCGAATCATTTTTCACGCAAGCACTATTTAATTCAGTTGCTATATTTTCCACACCAGCACTATTTAATTCAGTTGCCATATTTACCACACTAGCACTATTTAATTCAGTTGCCATATTTACCACACTAGCACTATTTAATTCAGTTGCCATATTTTCCACACTAGCACTTTTTAATTCAGTTGCTATATTTACTACACTAGCACTATTTAATTCAGTTGCTATATTTCTTACACTCGCACTATTTAATTCAGTTGCTATATTTTTATTGTTTAAAATGTCCCTAAAACCATGTTTGTTATTACAAACTAAAGTGTATAGAGACAGGGCACTTTTTTTGTTATTTAAATCGTAAGAAATTTGTTCCCAAACGATGTCTTTTTTGGAAACAATTTTGCCACCGGGTAGTATAATTTTTGTTTTATACTTAACTAAAACATCTAAAACAACAGTTTTATCTACCAACGGAATTCTTCCTAGTCTAAACATTTTGTTAATGGACATATAGGTACTTTTTAAAACAAATGGGAGGGGGGTCCGTATCGATCAAACGCGCTTTATAAAGTGAAATCAAAATCACACCAAAGCTATCTTGAAAAATGGTTTGCCTCGGACAGGATACAATATAAGGCTATTATTTCTATCCTATCGTCTCGTTGATGTGTGTGGGGTAAAAAGTTCACATATATTACATTATCAATATCGTAACCCAACCCACGACCAAGTCATGATCAGGAATTTCACCTCCGATTGAAAATAGTAGACTCGAAATAGTATGTGTAAGTCCTTACATCACACGTCCAAAAATTTTGAAAACACACCGAATCAGTCAAAACGGTTTTTTCACAGCACACAAACCAATTCATATTGGACCAATGCGCCAGTCATATGTTGATCAGTAATTACGCCTCGGATTCATACTTGTATGTGTAACTATTTACTTTTCGCTCGGCAAAAAAGCTGAAAACACAACGAATCAGTCGAAACTGTTTTTTCACAGCACACCAACCAACACATATTGGACCAACGCGCCAGTCATGTTGATCAGTAATTTCGCCTCGGATTCATACTTGTATGTGTAACTATTTACTTTTCGCTCGGCAAAAAAGCTGAAAACACAACGAATCAGTCAAAACTGTTTTTTCACAGCACACCAACCAACACATATTGGACCAACGCGCCAGTCATGTTGATCAGTAATTTCGCCTCGGATTCATACTTGTATGTGAACTATTTACTTTTCGCTCGGCAAAAAAGCTGAAAACACAACGAATCAGTCAAAACGGTTTTTTCCAAAGCACACCAAACCAACCATTACATAGAGTGATAAAACCAGTAGTCGGCCACTTAATTTTTGTTAATGTTTGATTACCGTTTAAAAATTAGTAATTTTTAAACAAAGCTATAATAATTGTCAGTTTCTATGCATAAATGTGTAGTGAACAGGACTTAAGTGAATTTAAAATTAGGTATATTGCGATGGAAGTCGATTCCTTGTGCAGTCGGCTCTTTAAGTTCAGGAAGTCGGCCAGTAGTCAGCCGCTATAAAACTTAAATGGCCAACATAAGAATACGTATCTTCCATAATCGGCCACCCATTTTCCTTCACATTAACAGGCGACCGACTACTGAAAACAACTGAACGCTTTTTTGATTATTTTGAAGTAGATAAAAAAACGAAAAACCACAATTACCTACAACAAAAACGAAAACATGAAGACAAATTTTTTTTTTACAATAAAACCAGCAACCAAAATGGAATACAGTTTTGTACCCAGACAGGCAGAAGAACTGTACATTTTTGAGCAAAAAAGGTACATTTTTGAGCAAATACAAATATGTATGTAAGTTCAAATTCTTCACTGCTTGGCTTTAAATTGTAGCTTAAATTTCCTCACATATGATGCGCAAATCCTTAATTTTTAAAGTAAGTTTTTTTTTTTAAGTTTATTTTACTTTAATGGCAATAAAATCTTTATCTCTTTTTTTATTGATTGTACCTAAACACAATCACTTTTAAATTTCGCTTGAAAAAAAAAAAAAATTTCAAAACAATTGTCAACCTATTGTATGCTTTGTATTTCTAAGGTACCTAAGATAAAAACTTTTAATTTGCTGTAAATACAAAAATTGTAAGACTACAAATAGACACAAGACACTAGAGATTCTGTATTAGGTATAGTTTTGGTAGGATGATATCCCTTAAAAAAACGAACTCTGATTTCGTATCAAACCTGTACCTAATGTTGGCCAATATTGGCCCTTAAACAACGTTATTTATTAATTTTGTAGGTTGAAATCCTGTCATACAGATTGTATTCTTAAAACTTTATCCTATTCATGGAAATAAATTTATTTTTTGTATGTGTTAATTTTTTTTATAATTTAAAGAAACTATGTAATTATTATTAATGGAAAAGGTACTTACCTATAAAACAAATCTTGATTGGTACCCACCTACTGAATAAAATTACAATAAAAGAAGGAAATTATATATTTTTCTTTAATTTTTGTACAATTTTACTATAGCAAAATTGTGTAAATAGCTATTAAAAATGTTACTTGTTTCTGTTATTACATTATAATTAGCTTATATGATAATTGTTGTTATGTTTCTGTTAATGTTTTTGAAAGAAATACTAAATATCTTAAAATATATATTTTTTGAACAAGAACACAAATGTGTATACCTACCTACCAAAAAGATTTAAGAGAGTACCTAATACTCATTGCATTGAAGGAAAAAAAATGTAAATAAGTGCAAAGAACGGTTGAAAATATTTTTGTACAGCAATACAAATTGCTTAAATAGAAGCTATAATTGTTATTGTTTCTGTAAATGTGTAACATCTGTAACTTAACGTAAATAATTTTTTTTTTTATTTTGTACTTTTTATTTAATAAGATCACAAAAATTTGTATACAAATGAATCAGTAAATGGTTTGGAACAATTAAAAAAAAACACATTGATACAAAATCCACTAAATAAAATATTTAAAAAAATACTTATTTGCTTATGTTTTATACTTTCGATTAAGGAATATGCTGGTAAGAGTTTTGTCAGATTCGAATAACGAAGTATGTACCTTTAAATATGAAGAGGTTACTTAAAAAATTATTATTCTTAGAGAAAGTTGTTAGTATTGGAGAAAGAATACAAGAAATAAAATGTATGTACGTAGAAAAAAAAATGAACTGTGTAACAAGAAGATAGGAACATCATAGATGGGTAGGTAGGTACAAACGTAATTTCTGCAATGTTAAGATTTTTATTGGTTGGGCATAGGCACCTCTATATTAATACTTACCTAAAAATTGCAATTTAATTACACTAGGCTGGAATTTCAGCCAAAAACTTATTACATAATTCAAAAAAAAAGTGAAAAAAAGTTTTTTTACAATTTGCAGATTTTATTTTTGTTCTTTCTTCAAATTCATAGAACAAAAATAGCAATTCACTATTTAAATTAAATGTATGTTAAAATAGAATTCCTCACATATAATTATTTTCCATGTTAATTTGTATGAGTTTAAACTTACCAGTGACAGTAAAAAAAAAAAAAAATGTGAAATTTTTAATAGTTTTAAGGCTGAATGAATTTTGATATATACAGTCGTGGCCGCCTAATTAAGAACGATATTTTTATAAATTTATAAAATGCATAACTTTTGTTTGAGAAATCTGTTGAGGTTGAGTAGTGGTTTTAATAATAGCCCATGAACTACGGTACACTTTGAGTAATGTTTAAAAAATATTTTTAAAAAAATATACATTAATTTAACTGTTATTTCGTCTGGCAATATAATTAAGAACAGAAACAAAATGTTATCATAACATTAAAAATCTTTGAAATTTCAATATGTTAATGTGAATATATTGAAGGAAAACCTTAATTCATTATAATTTCAGACAAAATGCCTTGCATATTTTCGCGTAAGGCATGGAATCTTGATAGTGGTGTACTGTATCAGATTTCTTCAATGTTTAAAACATTCTGATCAAAATGTTTTTTTTTTTACTTTAGCCATCCCTTGATGTCTCCCCTCAAGTTCTCGAAAGAATTTAGGCCCGAGCTTTAGACGGTCTAATCTAAAAAATGACTTCTTGACCACGCAAACACCTTCTTAGCAATCCGTTGAGGACTTCTTGGATCATTATAGTCCTTAAAAACAAATTTTATGGGCATGATTTCAAATGAATAAGACTCCATAGCATGTTCCTCAATGTCTTTATAAACTTCTGGTCAATTCTAGCATTTTTTTCTAACTTATCGACCATGCTATGCCAAGTCAATGCACCCTAAACAGATTTCCCATACAAAAGTTATGCATTGTAAAATTCTATAAAAATATCGTTCTTAATAAGGTGGCCATGACTGTATATCAATCATTAATTGAAAACAGGCCGACTAAGGGGAGGGGACAAAATCTGAAAAAATAAGGGGATTTTTTTTTTATTATTTAGAAACTATGGACGGGTGGAGAAGTGTTTTTTTTTTTAAGGTGCCTAAGGTCCAGTCTAATGTAGGTAGATAGGTAGGATGTAAAATTCCTAAAATAAAATCTAAGTATTATACCTACCCACTTTCTTGATCAGGTAGGTACCTACTTAGCATTCACAAAACAAATTTTGTAAAAAACAATTCCTTTTTTACCTACAGACCTATATAATAATGTAGATATATGTAGGTACATACATAATACCTATAGGTACCTATCTTTAATTTCATAAAAATTAAAGAAAATAGATGTAGTTTCTTACATTTTTCTGTCTATCATTATGTAGGTAGGTAGATGGGTAGCTATAATACCTACATATGTACATAATTTTATTTTATAAAAAAAACATCGCCCTAAAAACCTACGCAACAAGAGCAAGTATATAAAACCTCGGCTGTGTATTTTGTTTTCCACGTAAATAGATAATGTACCTATAAGTTTCCATCACACCAGACAGTTGTTCTTCTTCTTCGGCACTTCATAGCTTTATGTATATTGGAATTGGTACTTATCATCTGGGGTTGGAGAAGGATGATTCAAAGTTGATCGTTGTTGTACGATCAAACGATTCGACTCCTCTCGTTTTCTTCTGTGTGCACGGCACGTGTCATTTTTGATGTAAGTTCGTTTCCTTCCTTTTCATATGACAGTAAGATACCTAACCAAGATACAACAGTATTATTGCTTTTAACCAACGATGTGTAGGGATAGTGCGAGAAGCAGACAACAAATTTCAATGCGAATGTTTTGTAGTATATGATCTGACTTGAACCGTTATCTTCGCCACTTTACAACTTTGTGTCTTGTGTGTTAGTACGTTTAATATAAGTGTTGAAGCAGAAAATATACCTCCGGCGGCCGCTGCATTGCATATGCATACATGTTTGAGATACCTACTTGTTGGCTCGACTACTCTTCATACATATCTGAACTGGAGATATCTATGGGTTGGGTATATGTTCGTTTCATTCCTTTTTATCTACGTGCGCGCCAACAACCGCGAAGCCAATTCAATTTGTTTCGTTAAGGAGAGAATAAGAAGTATGCAAAAAACTTTACCAATGTGATACGATCTGGCTTGGCTTGCTGAAAGGATAACAAAAGACAATAATATTAATTTTGTTTCAGTTAGCGTAGCACCAGCGAACTACGGCAGCGGCAGATATGAAATAACCGTGAGCTTAAGTTGCAAGCCACCAATTCCAATAACTTCTCAAAATTTACTTTGAATTCAGTGCAATTGCTGTTTGTTTTTAAAGTAGGAAGGTAGCTACATAAATAACATTTTTGTAATTTCTTTTATTAATAATACCTATCTAGAGGGCTACATGACTATAAAAAAAATCACACTTATAAAAATAGCTAGATAGGTACCTACATAGATAGATAATTACCTAGGTAATATTTTATTTTGGCAGGCAAGTAGGTACCTACTTAGATAAGTACCTATGTAGTATTTTAGAATAATAAGGTAGGTAAGTACCTTCATACGGCACTTGGGTGTAGGTAGGTAAAAAAATACCTATAGGTACATAATTTTAATTAGATTAACTAATTATTGATGTAGCTAGGTAGGTTGGTACCTACCTATAACGTAAGTATATGTATAGGTCAAATTCATAAATGTAAAAGTTCGGTAACACTGCAAAGTTTACTTAGGGTAGAGTTGCCAGTAGCCGGCCCCTTAACGAAATTTTCCGACAAAACTTGTCATTAAGCCTTGAATTGTTAACTTTTTGATATTGTTTTATTTAACAAGTAGTTCATTAGATATTTATTAAAAGTTATAGAAACATTAAACAATGATATTTCAACATAAAACAATATATTTCATTGTTTTTATGAAAAAAAAAACACATTTTCCTGTTTTCGGCCCTTTGGCTCTTAATTTCGGCCACCTTGTTTCCTATACTCAGCCCCCTCAATAAAAAGGTTCTAGGTATACTATTATTTTCTATTTATTTTCGTTCCTTATAACAAAAACAACATATTTTTGTTTTTAGTTATATTAGAAAAACAAGTGTTAAACATAAACAAATATTTTCCTTATACAAAATTCTTTTAACTGCAAAACTAAACAGAAAACAAAACCTTAATTCAACAAAAAACAATATTAAATATATTTGTTACTCAAAATAACAAAACAAAAAAAAAATAAGTACAGGGTGTCCTTTAATTTGTCAATAATATTTTAGAAAATGGTTCTTGGTTATATTCTAAGAACAAAATCGTTGTACACTAACGGTCTATCTCCAACATCTTTTTTCAAGGATTTATGAAAAGGCTTATTTTGGTGAACCCTTACCCATGTTAACGGAAATCGCTCTATTAATACTAATGATAGACATTTTGTTTAGGCTTATATCTTTAGAAGAAACACGTGTAACTGTAACTGCGTTTAAATAAATTTTATATCTTTTTAAAGTCTTCAGATATCCTGTTTGTAGCCTGTACCATTTTTCTTTTAAATCCTAATTTTGTGACTTTAAGTTCAATTTTATCTAGAGAATGCGTAATAAACAACAATTTACTATTAATATTAATACCTAATATGTAATTTAGAGCCGATTTTTTAATCCTCAAAGTTATCTGCCGGAAGAATAAAGTTATCTGGCTTTTTAACATCGAACATCGAAATTGAATTTTTCATTCAAGAAATGTTTTATAGAATATTAAAATAATTTGAAAGTCGTTTTTTAACGTTTACACTTATGTTTTTGAGATTTTTATTTGTGTGTATATAGAACATTTCTATTTAATTTAAATTTTATTTAACGTTTGTTTTAAAGCAATGTTGACAAACAATTATTGATGCGGAGATAGAAAATATTTATTCCTGTGTATAACTTAATCTGACTTCTCAATATGAGCAGATAAATTAAGTTAGGTATATCTGATTATTGAAAAATATGTTATTGCTCCTTCTGAGGTTTAAGTACTAACTGACTGCTTAACTGACTACTGAAAAATTGGCCCTTAATATATATATAATAAATAAATAAATCGGGTGGCACAACGGCTCATGAAGAACCAGGGCCTGGTGACTAACAACTCGCAACCATTCCTGTGTGCGCCTTTCGACAGGAATGGAAGGGACCTACAATTTTATGCCGAATCCGAACGGCTAGACGAGAAGCACTTATTCGTGACAAGTGATACTCTTGGAGGATTTGTCAATTCCTCGCAAGAGGCAGCAGCCATGAAAAAAACTTTTTAGTTTTTAGGTGGACGAGGCTGGGAAGCGATCCCAGACCTCCAGCGTGACGGTCGAACGCACTAACCATTACGCTACGGGCCGAAATAAGGAGACAAACAAAAAATAATGTTTCCTATCTTGGGCCGGGGTGGCCGAGTATAGGCAAACAGGGTTTTTTTGTATGTCCAATTGCCGGCCACCTTAAAAAAATCGTAAAAATGACTTTTTTTTTTTGCTTTTTAAAGTAGATTTCACTAAAACATAACATAATAAACAAATATAACTGCATAAAAGACATTGGGCCCTTCCAATAATCAAATTTAGTAACGACTTGAATATTTGACCATAAAAGTATGGGCTAAAAAAAATGAACCATGCATGTTATGTTTCATATTATAGAGTCCATACCATGCAATATTCATTAATTAGGGTCCACCTAAATATTTAAGTCATACCATGGTTGGTTTATTATTTAAAGCCCATACAATTATGGTCCATTTTACTTAAATATTTAAGTCGTTACTAAATTTGATTATTGGTAGGGCCCATTAACTTCAAAATACTTCAAAATAAACACTTATTTTGGAACACTGGCCCACTAACGTTTTTGACAACAAAACTCGTGTGCCGTGCCGGCGAGATTGGACAACTACAGATGCAAAAACTAAGCTAGTATACTTGTGTAATGGAACGAAAAAATGTGCAACTAGTAGGAGAGAGCTGACAGACCCTTTAAGAACTCTAACCACATAAGTATTACTACTATTTCAATAATTACGACCCTTTTTTTGGTAGGCGGCCGGCTACTGCAGACGGCCGGAATAAGGCCATATATCTGAAGACAAATATTGTCCGTTAGAAAATTTGTCAACTTTTTGAAGTGAAACTTCTTTGCGCGCGTTTAGAGTGAAATTTCATGCTTGAATTTTTGTGAAACGAAAAAATGTAAGGCCGCATGTGCAACGCTGAGATCATTGATTAGCTAAGTGGTGGGAGGTACAGTACAAGCAAACATTTTTATTGACAGGCTCATATTTATTTATTTATTTAAATCTAACAAGTACATTTGACTTTCATAGAATATCTTTTAAACTAAACTTAATAGGTAGGTATATTTTATAATGCAAAAAGTTTGGGTTTTTTAAAAATATATATTATTGTAGCAGACAGCTTACTTTCACCAGTTAACGGTGCACTAAAAAAAATAATAATGGTATCAAAAAATCAGAAATATAAATAGTTCCTACGTTTTGCAATTTTCAGTAAATTAAGCCAACTCCTTGATTTTATAAAAATAACAATGTGGTAAAAATGACTTTTTTAAAATGTTGAATTTCCAAAAATTCCTACACTCATAATTTCTGGAAATTAAAAATTTGTATATGACAACTTAAATTTGGTTTTATTTATTTTTCAACCATCCTACCTAAGTACCTATAGGTATAACTCAAATTTTTAGTGGACTCTCCTGATTTAATTCAATTTTTTGAAATTAGCCAATCTTGAGATAATATGCTTAAAATAATTTATATCTGCATACCAATAGGAGATAGAAAAAAAAAACCTTAAACTAGTTAGATTCTTAGAATTGTTTTATCTAGGTACTGATTCAAAACTCTAGCATTCTAATTTACGGAATTAGAAAATAGACATAAAAGAACATTTTCCCTTTTATCTGCTACAATAATTTAGATTATCAAAAAATCCAAACTAATTGCACTATAAAATATATTAGCCTACTAATACAAATTTTTACTATTAAGTAGGTATACCTCCCACTACTAAGCTAATCAATGATCTCAGCGTTGCGCATGTGGCGTTACATTTTTTTCGTTTCACAAAAATTCAACCTTGAAATTTAACTCTCAACGCGCGCAAAGAAGTTTAATTTCAAAAAAAAATAGTTATTTTATACCTCGGTAGGTACGGTACCTAGGTATTAATACTTTTTCTATGCTAGGTAGGTATTATTACCTTCGAATCGAACCCACTATACAACCGACGGTTGTTGTTTTACTAAAACAACTGTTAACCGACCGGCACTAGAGGCGACAATTATTGAAGTTTATATAAAACTTCTCTTCAATCTTCACATTCTTCGGCACCTTGAGGAAATTCGTGTACAAAAAATGATACCTAATCATTTCGTCTCAAGAGCATAGTTGTTTTATTGTTAGTGAAACGACAACCTGAATTGGGGGGACTATACCTTCCTTATGGTAGTTATACACATTATGTACCTACCTACCGACCTAACTAATTAAAAACAAAAAAATATTTTTAAAATAATTTAAATGGACACTACCTTCAATAATAACAATAGGAAGAGGAAGTACCTACCTATCTGCCTATACTTATTTACCTAGGTAGGTAGATATACCTATAAAAAATTGTTCAAGTCACATATTCATGAAAATTTAGGTGGTCCCTGCCACGAACATAATTTTAATAACTATTATAGGTAGGTATTTGATTAATTTTCTCCCAGCTAAAAAATCTCTAGGGTAGTCAGAAAAGATTTTATTTGGACATGGCAAGCAGAACAGATTCATACGAACCTACAACATACCTAATATACCTAGTCCACAATGTCAAAAACTTACAGACAGCAACATCTCAAATTAATCCCCTTTTAATATATGCGAAAAAAGAGAAAGGGAATCTACTCTTCTCTTTTCTACACATGCAATATCGTAAAAAAAGACTAAGCAAAACGACCATGATGAAACAAAAGGCACAAAAATTACCCCTCCAAGCATTGTTATATGTTTTGGTATTGAACACGTTCCATATACCTATACCTACAATCTAAGTGTATTTTAGCTGTGTAGATAAGAGAATGGAATCTACCCATCTCTTTATTACACATTGAATATCGTAAAAATTCCTTTTTGCCCAAATACAATTTCGACGTGCACTAAAAATATAAAGGTACCTACAGTACATGACGCTTATAAGAAACTCATAAATTGCACAATATTTAATTCTTGTAAGCGAGTATAATAGAAGTTTCTTATACCTACGGGTAAAAGAAACAAGTTTCTTGTAGTACCTACGAGAGCATACAAAAAAAAATAATAATAATTTAGGTAGACCGTTAAAATAAAATATCTTTTGAAAATAAATTAATACATACATAAATTCAGTTTATTAAACAAAAAACGAAAAAGCTACCTACCTACATTTTGTTCTTCAATGTTCACAGTAGGTACATCACATTGGCTCAATTTTCAACTACACAAATTAAAGGGGAAATTAATCTTACCGAATAAAAAATTTGAATTAGGTACGTGCGTTAGCATACAAAGTTATTTGTTTCAAGGCATAGGTATACATATGTAGGGACCTATAACAAACACATCTGTTGTCATGAAAAACTGAAAGCCCTAAAGAAAATTATTTGTTTTTTCTTTTTTTTTTTTTGATTCTCCAACTGAAAAGAACTATACTATAAGAGGGTAATTTTGATTTTTCCGACGAAAATTGGTTTGTATTTAGTAGGTATATGTACTGCAGGGGAAATTAAATAATTTTTTTTTTTCACATCAGATCGCGGAAAATCCTTGGGAAAGGTCGAGCACCTAATTTTACTATACGAGTGCAAAATAAATCAAAAAAAATTTGATGAACAAATGTTGAATTTTCCGGGAAAACTCGATTTTAAGTTAGCAGAGCAGGTTATGTATGGGAAATGAAATAATTTTTTTTCACATCAGATGGCGGAAAAACCTTGGGAAAGGTCGAGCACCTAATTTTACTATACGAGTGCAAAATAAATCAAAAAAAAATTTGATGAAAAAATGTTGAATTTTCCGGGAAAACTCGATTTTAAGTTAGCAGAGCAGGTTATGTATGGGAAATGAAATAATTTTTTTTTTCACATCAGATGGCGGAAAATTCTTGGTAAAGGTCGAGCACCTAATTTTACTATACGAGTGCAAAATAAATCAAAAAAAAATTGATGAAAAAATGTTGAATTTTCCGGGAAAACTCGATTTTAAGTTAGCAGAGCAGGTTATGTATGGGAAATGAAATAATTTTTTTTTTCACATCAGATGGCGAAAAATCCTTGGGAAAGGTCGAGCACCTAATTTTACTATACGAGTGCAAAATAAATCAAAAAAAATTTGATGAAAAAATGTTGAATTTTCCGGGAAAACTCGATTTTAAGTTAGCAGAGCAGGTTATGTATGGGAAATGAAATAATTTTTTTTCACATCAGATGGCGGAAAATCCTTGGGAAAGGTCGAGCACCTAATTTTACTATACCAGTGCAAAATAAATCAAAAAAAATTTGATGAAAAAATGTTGAATTTTCCGGGAAAACTCGATTTTAAGTTAGCAGAGCAGGTTATATATGGGAAATAAAATAATTTTTTTTTTCACATCAGATGGCGGAAAATCCTTGGGAAAGGTCGAGCACCTAATTTTACTATACGAGTGCAAAATAAATCAAAAAAAATTTGATGAAAAAATGTTGAATTTTCCGGGAAAACTCGATTTTAAGTTAGCAGAGCAGGTTATGTATGGGAAATGAAATAATTTTTTTTTCACATCAGATGGCGGAAAATCCTTGGGAAAGGTCGAGCACCTAATTTTACTATACGAGTGCAAAATAAATCAAAAAAAATTTGATGAAAAAATGTTGAATTTTCCGGGAAAACTCGATTTTAAGTTAGCAGAGCAGGTTATGTATGGGAAATGAAATAATTTTTTTTCACATCAGATGGCGGAAAATCCTTGGGAAAGGTCGAGCACCTAATTTTACTATACCAGTGCAAAATAAATCAAAAAAAATTTGATGAAAAAATGTTGAATTTTCCGGGAAAACTCGATTTTAAGTTAGCAGAGCAGGTTATATATGGGAAATAAAATAATTTTTTTTTTCACATCAGATGGCGGAAAATCCTTGGGAAAGGTCGAGCACCTAATTTTACTATACGAGTGCAAAATAAATCAAAAAAAATTTGATGAAAAAATGTTGAATTTTCCGGGAAAACTCGATTTTAAGTTAGCAGAGCAGGTTATGTATGGGAAATGAAATAATTTTTTGTTTTCACATCAGATCGCGGAAAATCCTTGGTAAAGGCCGAGCACCTAATTTTACTATACGAGTGCAAAATAAATCAAAAAAAATTTGATGAAAAAATGTTGAATTTTCCGGGAAAACTCGATTTTAAGTTAGCAGAGCAGGTTATGTATGGGAAATGAAATAATTTTTTTTTCACATCAGATGGCGGAAAATCCTTGGGAAAGGTCGAGCACCTAATTTTACTATACGAGTGCAAAATAAATCAAAAAAAATTTGATGAAAAAATGTTGAATTTTCCGGGAAAACTCGATTTTAAGTTAGCAGAGCAGGTTATGTATGGGAAATTAAATAATTTTTTTTTCACATCAGATGGCGGAAAATCCTTGGGAAAGGTCGAGCACCTAATTTTACTATACGAGTGCAAAATAAATCAAAAAAAATTTGATGAAAAAATGTTGAATTTTCCGGGAAAACTCGATTTTAAGTTAGCAGAGCAGGTTATGTATGGGAAATGAAATAATTTTTTTTTTCACATCAGATCACGGAAAATCCTTGGGAAAGGTCGAGCACCTAATTTTACTATACGAGTGCAAAATAAATCAAAAAAAATTTGATGAAAAAATGTTGAATTTTCCGGGAAAACTCGATTTTAAGTTAGCAGAGCAGGTTATGTATGGGAAATTAAATAATTTTTTTTTCACATCAGATGGCGGAAAATCCTTGGGAAAGGTCGAGCACCTAATTTTACTATACGAGTGCAAAATAAATCAAAAAAAATTTGATGAAAAAATGTTGAATTTTCCGGGAAAACTCGATTTTAAGTTAGCAGAGCAGGTTATGTATGGGAAATGAAATAATTTTTTTTCACATCAGATGGCGGAAAATCCTTGGGAAAGGTCGAGCACCTAATTTTACTATACCAGTGCAAAATAAATCAAAAAAAATTTGATGAAAAAATGTTGAATTTTCCGGGAAAACTCGATTTTAAGTTAGCAGAGCAGGTTATATATGGGAAATAAAATAATTTTTTTTTTCACATCAGATGGCGGAAAATCCTTGGGAAAGGTCGAGCACCTAATTTTACTATACGAGTGCAAAATAAATCAAAAAAAATTTGATGAAAAAATGTTGAATTTTCCGGGAAAACTCGATTTTAAGTTAGCAGAGCAGGTTATGTATGGGAAATGAAATAATTTTTTTTTCACATCAGATGGCGGAAAATCCTTGGGAAAGGTCGAGCACCTAATTTTACTATACGAGTGCAAAATAAATCAAAAAAAATTTGATGAAAAAATGTTGAATTTTCCGGGAAAACTCGATTTTAAGTTAGCAGAGCAGGTTATGAGTGGGAAATTAAATAATTTTTTTTTCACATCAGATCGCGGAAAATCCTTGGGAAAGGTCGAGCACCTAATTTTACTATACGAGTGCAAAATAAATCAAAAAAAATTTGATGAAAAAATGTTGAATTTTCCGGGAAAACTCGATTTTAAGTTAGCAGAGCAGGTTATGTATGGGAAATGAAATAATTTTTTTATTCACATCAAATCGCGGAAAATCCTTGGGAAAGGTCGAGCACCTTATTTAACTATACGAGTGCAAAATAAATCAAAAAAAATTTGATGAAAAAATGTTGAATTTTCCGGGAAAACTCGATTTTAAGTTAGCAGAGCAGGTTATGTATGGGAAATGAAATAATTTTTTTTTCACATCAGATGGCGGAAAATCCTTGGGAAAGGTCGAGCACCTTATTTTACTATACGAGTGCAAAATAAATCAAAAAAAAATTTGATGAAAAAATGTTGAATTTTCCGGGAAAACTCGATTTTAAGTTAGCAGAGCAGGTTATGTATGGGAAATGAAATAATTTTTTTTTTCACATCAGATGGCGGAAAATCCTTGGGAAAGGTCGAGCACCTAATTTTACTATACGAGTGCAAAATAAATCAAAAAAAATTTGATGAAAAAATGTTGAATTTTCCGGGAAAACTCGATTTTAAGTTAGCAGAGCAGGTTATGTATGGGAAATGAAATAATTTTTTTTTTCACATCAGATGGCGGAAAATTCTTGGTAAAGGTCGAGCACCTAATTTTACTATACGAGTGCAAAATAAATCAAAAAAAATTTGATGAAAAATGTTGAATTTTCCGGGAAAACTCGATTTTAAGTTAGCAGAGCAGGTTATGTATGGGAAATGAAATAATTTTTTTTCACATCAGATGGCGGAAAATCCTTGGGAAAGGTCGAGCACCTAATTTTACTATACGAGTGCAAAATAAATCAAAAAAAATTTGATGAAAAAATGTTGAATTTTCCGGGAAAACTCGATTTTAAGTTAGCAGAGCAGGTTATGTATGGGAAATGAAAAAAATGTTTTTTTCACATCAGATGGCGGAAAATCCTTGGGAAAGGTCGAGCACCTAATTTTACTATACGAGTGCAAAATAAATCAAAAAAAATTTGATGAAAAAATGTTGAATTTTCCGGGAAAACTCGATTTTAAGTTAGCAGAGCAGGTTATGTATGGGAAATGAAATAATTTTTTTTTTTCACATCAGATCGCGGAAAATCCTTGGGAGAGGTCGAGCACCTAATTTTACTATACGAGTGCAAAATAAATCAAAAAAAAATTGATGAAAAAATGTTGAATTTTCCGGGAAAACTCGATTTTAACTTAGCAGAGCAGGTTATGTATGGGAAATGAAATAATTTTTTTTTTTCACATCAGATCGCGGAAAATCCTTGGGAGAGGTCGAGCACCTAATTTTACTATACGAGTGCAAAATAAATCAAAAAAAATTTGATGAAAAATGTTGAATTTTCCGGGAAAACTCGATTTTAAGTTAGCAGAGCAGGTTATGTATGGGAAATGAAATAATTTTTTTTTTTCACATCAGATCGCGGAAAATCCTTGGGAAAGGTCGAGCACCTAATTTTACTATACGAGTGCAAAATAAATCAAAAAAAATTTGATGAAAAAATGTTGAATTTTCCGGGAAAACTCGATTTTAAGTTAGCAGAGCAGGTTATGTATGGGAAATGAAATAATTTTTTTTTTTTCACATCAGATCACGGAAAATCCTTGGGAAAGGTCGAGCACCTAATTTTACTATACGAGTGCAAAATAAATCAAAAAAAATTTGATGAAAAAATGTTGAATTTTCCGGGAAAACTCGATTTTAAGTTAGCAGAGCAGGTTATGTATGGGAAATGAAATAATTTTTTTTTTTCACATCAGATGGCGGAAAATCCTTGGGAAAGGTCGAGCACCTAATTTTACTATACGAGTGCAAAATAAATCAAAAAAAATTTGATGAAAAAATGTTGAATTTTCCGGGAAAACTCGATTTTAAGTTAGCAGAGCAGGTTATGTATGGGAAATGAAATAATTTTTTTTTTCACATCAGATGGCGGAAAATCCTTGGGAAAGGTCGAGCACCTAATTTAACTATACGAGTGCAAAATAAATCAAAAAAAATTTGATGAAAAAATGTTGAATTTTCCGGGAAAACTCGATTTTAAGTTAGCAGAGCAGGTTATGTATGGGAAATGAAATAATTTTTTTTTTTCACATCAGATCACGGAAAATCCTTGGGAAAGGTCGAGCACCTAATTTTACTATACGAGTGCAAAATAAATCAAAAAAAATTTGATGAAAAAATGTTGAATTTTCCGGGAAAACTCGATTTTAAGTTAGCAGAGCAGGTTATGTATGGGAAATGAAATAATTTTTTTTTTTCACATCAGATGGCGGAAAATCCTTGGGAAAGGTCGAGCACCTAATTTTACTATACGAGTGCAAAATAAATCAAAAAAAATTTGATGAAAAAATGTTGAATTTTCCGGGAAAACTCGATTTTAAGTTAGCAGAGCAGGTTATGTATGGGAAATGAAATAATTTTTTTTTTCACATCAGATGGCGGAAAATCCTTGGGAAAGGTCGAGCACCTAATTTTACTATACGAGTGCAAAATAAATCAAAAAAAATTTGATGAAAAAATGTTGAATTTTCCGGGAAAACTCGATTTTAAGTTAGCAGAGCAGGTTATGTATGGGAAATGAAATAATTTTTTTTTTCACATCAGATCACGGAAAATCCTTGGGAAAGGTCGAGCACCTAATTTTACTATACGAGTGCAAAATAAATCAAAAAAAATTTGATGAAAAAATGTTGAATTTTCCGGGAAAACTCGATTTTAACTTAGCAGAGCAGGTTATGTATGGGAAATGAAATAATTTTTTTTTTCACATCAGATGGCGGAAAATCCTTGGGAAAGGTCGAGCACCTAATTTTACTATACGAGTGCAAAATAAATCAAAAAAAATTTGATGAAAAAATGTTGAATTTTCCGGGAAAACTCGATTTTAAGTTAGCAGAGCAGGTTATGTATGGGAAATGAAATAATTTTTTGTTTTCACATCAGATCGCGGAAAATCCTTGGTAAAGGCCGAGCACCTAATTTTACTATACGAGTGCAAAATAAATCAAAAAAAATTTGATGAAAAAATGTTGAATTTTCCGGGAAAACTCGATTTTAAGTTAGCAGAGCAGGTTATGTATGGGAAATGAAATAATTTTTTTTTCACATCAGATGGCGGAAAATCCTTGGGAAAGGTCGAGCACCTAATTTTACTATACGAGTGCAAAATAAATCAAAAAAATTTTGATGAAAAAATGTTGAATTTTCCGGGAAAACTCGATTTTAAGTTAGCAGAGCAGGTTATGTATGGGAAATTAAATAATTTTTTTTTCACATCAGATCGCGGAAAATCCTTGGGAAAGGTCGAGCACCTAATTTTACTATACGAGTGCAAAATAAATCAAAAAAAATTTGATGAAAAAATGTTGAATTTTCCGGGAAAACTCGATTTTAAGTTAGCAGAGCAGGTTATGTATGGGAAATGAAATAATTTTTTTTTTTCACATCAGATCGCGGAAAATCCTTGGGAAAGGTCGAGCACCTAATTTTACTATACGAGTGCAAAATAAATCAAAAAAAATTTGATGAAAAAATGTTGAATTTTCCGGGAAAACTCGATTTTAAGTTAGCAGAGCAGGTTATTTATGGGAAATGAAATAATTTTTTTTTTCACATCAGATCGCGGAAAATCCTTGGGAAAGGTCGAGCACCTAATTTTACTATACGAGTACAAAATTAATCAAAAAAAATTGGATGAAAAAAAGTTGAAATAAAAATTATAATATTTTTTTTCAAAATTATTAAAATATTTTTTTTTTGTAGAAAAAACAATTTTTTTCGAATTTTTTTTTTGGATTCGTAGAGCACTTAAGTAGCTCGTTAACATAGTATTCACCAAATTTTTCTACCGGAAAGATTAAAGAATTGGTCTGCTAACTTGAAATCAAGTTAGCAGAACATGCATTATTTCCAAAAGTACTGGAGCACTTAATTTAATTTTTGGGTACTTAATTAGCGCTTAATAAGCACCTTGTAAGACCATCAATTTTTTTTTGTTCTGCTGACTTTGCTCTGCTAAGTTGAGAGACATGCGGTAGAGTCTATTGAGGGTTGTAGCGGTAGGGGAGATGTTCGAAAATTTTATCAGAGGGTGAAGCGATCCACCCAAGGATTCAAGGCTAGAACGGAAGCCTGCCGAGATGAGAGTGGGAATATGGTAGTAGACACACAGTCAGTGCTGAGGAAATCAAAATAATTTCTATATAATTTCCCTAGAAAAAGTTATAACCTTTTTATAAAATGATGACTAAATTTTTAGTGAAACGAGCATAATATTACCAAATTACAGTGGTATGGTGATGAAACTTGGCACACATGCCTTATTTGTCGTAAGAAATTAGAATCAAAAGTGTCCATACAAATATCTGGGCGAAAGGGTGTTTTTTTTGAGTGAAAGGGAAAAGTGAAAAACTATCACCAGTAAACCCCTCCCGAAACGGGTATATTGGTGAAAGTTGGTAGAAATGTTTTAATTATTGTTAGAACCAAGACTCAAAAGAATCCATGCAAATATATTGGTTCCAGGGGTGTTTTTTTAAGCGGAAGGAAAATATGGGTTATACACCCAACATTTTATTTGTATGGAATCGAGGAACAAATATATAATATCGTACATGATTTTAAAGTATTTTTTAACGCTGTATCCAATTTAAGTAAAATTAAGTCGATACAATCACTATTAAAAAAGTAATCATCGTTTAATGGAAAAATGAATGTATTTTTTGAGTAGAGCAGATAAAACAATAAATATTTGATTTATCTTTTTTTATTCTTGGTTACAATAAAAAACAAAACATTTCTACCAACTTTCATCAACGTCCTAGTTCTGGAGGGGGTTTACGGGGCCTAGTTTTACACTTTTCTGTTTCGCTCAAAAAAACACCCTTTATCCCCAGATATATTTATGGACTCTTTTGATTCTTATTTATTACGACAAATGAGATATGTGTGCCACGTTTCATCACCATACCAATGAAATTTGGTAATATTATGCTCGTTTCACTAAAAATTTGTCATCATTTTATAAAAAGGTTATATTTTTTTCTGGGGAAATTATATTGAAATTATTTTGATTGCATAAGATTGGGCATTCAAAATTACCCTAAAGTCATGTGCCACATGCTTAGATTATACCAAGACAAATATATAAAATTAACATATTCGTATGGCTTCAAGTATCCTTAATCCAACGAGATATTGCACGACATCAATCGATGTCTGGTTCCCGATTTATAGGCAAATTTATGTGAAATTTCGTGTTAAAACATTGTCAGAAGGCAACCCTTATAACTCCGGTCTGCCAGTGTTGCCATCGTGGCAACACTTCTTAAAAGTAAACTTAGGATGTGGACTACTAGTGTACTATAGCTCATTCCGTCAGAACGAAGTGCAAGGTTGGCTCCCCTAACGCCCTAACTAATGGGAAGTAAAAAAAAAACAAAAGGAAAGGAAAAATACACAAAATACTCCCTAGTTATGAAATGAATTTTACATTTCTTTGCAAAAAATATTTTTTTTTGTAAAAATACACTTTGACAAAAATACACTTTATGGACTCGATTTAAACAACTTCAACGGTAATAGGGGTAGGTGAAAAGTGTATTCACATTTTAATAAATAAAATTTCCGTTTTTTCTTTAAATAAGCTCATAGCTATTGTTATAATCCATGTTTTTTGAAAGAGTGAATATCAGCTCAGCTAAAGAATAACAAAACAAATTATTATAGAGAATTTTGTTCCTGTTTTCCGTGTAAAGCTTTTACTGAGTTGCTAGTCACTCTCTGAAAAAACACATTTATTACGTCTGTTCCTTAACCTTCTGTGAATTTCTGTGATTTTTAGTCCAAAGTCCTGTCAAGTTCATAACGGGTGATTTTTTAGCTGGTTTGTTTTGGCAACACTGGTTTTGACAGCTGACGTGTGTTTAGTACCTTGTGTCACTGTCAAACAGCTTCAGTTTGGTTTGCAATTTAACCATGGATCGTCTTACAAATGAACAACGCTTGCAAATTATTGAATTTTACCAACAAAATTCGTGCTCGGTTCGAAATGTTCATCGCGCGCTGCTTCCATTTTATGGTCGGCATTCTCGACCTTCTGAGCAGTCTATTCGGAAGATTGTGACCAAATTTCGCACCAAATTTACTTTGTTGGACATTAAACCACCAACACGTTTACGTACTGTGCGTAGTGAAGAAAATATTGCGGCCGTATCAGCTAGTGTGACAGAAGACCGCGAAATGTCGATTCGGCGCCGTTCCCAGCAGTTAGGCCTTTGTTACAGCACTACGTGGAAAATTTTGCGGAAGGATTTGGGCGTAAAGCCTTTTAAGATACAGCTGGTGCAAGAACTAAAGCCAGCCGACCTACCACAACGCCGAATTTTTGGTGAATGGGCTCTTGGCCGAGGATCCGCTTTTTTATCGAAAAATTGTGTTCAGCGATGAGGCTCATTTTTGGTTGAATGGGTACGTAAATAAGCAAAATTGCCGCATTTGGAGTGAAGATCAGCCAGAAGCATTGCAACAGCTACCAATGCATCCCGAAAAAGCCACTGTTTGGTGCGGTTTATGGGCCGGCGGCATTATTGGGCCATATTTCTTCAAAGATGATGCGAATCGCAGCGTTACTGTCAATGGTGAACGCTACCGAGCGATGATAACAAAATTTTTTTTGCCCGAAATGGAAGTTCTTGACTTGCATGATATGTGGTTTCAACAAGACGGTGCCACATGCCACACAGCACGCGAAACAATGGCGCAATTGCGAGGCGAGTTTGGTGAACAGTTAATTTCACGTTTCGGGCCGGTCAATTGGCCGCCTAGATCGTGCGATTTGACACCATTATACTATTTTTTGTGGGGGTATGTCAAGGCTAATGTCTATAGGGACAAGCCCGCTTCGATTGACGCACTGGAAGCCAACATCCATGCATTCATTCGTGAGATACCGGCCGATATGTGTGAAAGAGTATGCCAAAATTGGACTCAGCGGATGGGCTACCTGAGACGCAGCCGCGGTCAACATTTGCATGAAATTATCTTTAAACATTAAATTGCAAGGTTCAAACTATCGATTCAAATAAAAATTTCATTCATTTTTTCGAATTTTTTGTGTTTTTTTTTTTTTAAAGTTCTAAACCTCTTAAAAAATCACCCATTATAAAAGAAATGAAATTGACAGAACTTGGGAACAAAATGCACAGATAATCACAGAAATTCGGAATAAAGGAACAGTAGCTATACAATGAAAAAAATGGTAACATTTTTCAATGGAATTCTCATAATACAAACTATTATTAGGGCGTTTTCATATTGGTTTCGGTAAACTCAGGTTTTACTTAAGTACATTTTAAATAAGATAAATTATAACATTTTATTCCAATTCGATTTCTGTACTTATCAAAATATGTAGAAGTTTATTAAATTACTGAACGTCAAAAAATGTGCATTGACAAAACCCTTTTTAGAAGATTGTCTACCTCTGATACAAGTTAAAGGCAGTTTTTCGAAATGTCATCAATTGACTCTAAACTACAGCTTTCTTAATGCCTTATGTCGTAGCATTACAAATAACATTCGTCAAAAAAAGAATGCAGTTTACAGTTTACAGATATTTAATAATATTTTTTTTCAATATTTGATACTACGTTCACTGAGCGCGAAGATACTGGTTAAAGCATAACCAAAGCATTTGACCACACTAAAAAGCAAACTAAAAAAAGAGAAGGTAGTAAGAGAATGCATTATTTTAATAAGTGCACTGTATTCGTTATTTCATTCCGGCTTTTTTTTTAATGTGAAAAGAAGGACAAAATTAAATGTGTGAAATCATATTTTGCGAATTTTGACGGATTACAAGGGAATTTTGTTTTGGTTTCTATAAATAATATTGAGATACATTTGAAATGTCAAACACAATCTAGATTACGTGTGGTATGAACTAATGATTTCAATACGACATCTATGTCTATAGTTTTCTTTTCAATTAAAATTGAAAATACTGCTAAAGTTTAAAATTAACAAAAATAAATTTTGAACTAAAAAATAATACAAAACTTTCTTCGATGATATATGAAATCTTAGCACACTATACATATACCATACCACAGTATACCCCCCCTGCGTACGCCACTGATCAGGGCTATCGAAGTCACTATATCTTCTAGAGGAATATTTTTTGCTGCTCTATCATTCATTGAACTTAATCATAATTTTTATAATAATTTATAAAGAATTTAATCAAATAAAACAGAAGCATGTACCTAGTCATTTTCGTAGGACACTGCCAAATTAATTCTTAAAAATGACGTCTCATAATGTTTATCTATACTTCTGTCTAAATTGTCAATTTTCAAATTAAATACCAATTTTTTTAGAATTAACTTCCTTGTGGGAAGTTCCGAATGGGGAGGGGAGAGGATTACTACATGCAAACATCAATATTTTGTGCGTTATGAAAGATTGGAAGGTTTGGGATAGGGTGTTTGCTCTTATATTATATCTAGAAATGGACGTACGTGTATATGTCACCGAAATCACCAAAATTGGGAAACTCTAGAATCTACCGGTGAAACCTAGAAATTTTTTTTTAGAAATATTGGTAAAAGTCATAAATGTTTCCATGGATTTTTTAAACGGAAAATTGAATTAAATAAAAGAAAAGAAATATCTTATTAGTTTTAGATTGTGTCGGGCAGCTTCAGCGTCTCCAAAAGTGATTTTTTTAAATTTACGATTCAAATAAAAATTACACATAAAAAAAAAAAATGCGCAACAAATTATAAATATGCTAATTTGGACATCAAAAAAATTATTTTATTTGAATTTTGTGCTTATTTTAGCGAGAATTTGAATATAAAAAAAAAAAATAAAAAGAGCACGCAGCAAATTTTTGGGTGGTTGTGAATGATTGCAAAAATTCACTGTATAGTATTTAAAGAATAATAAGTTTTAGATTTACTATTTATATGCAAATATGAAAGTCCTGCGTTGTGTGGTTGAAGCCTTGCAATACTGCATTTAAAATGCATACTGCATTGAAGGAACTTCAAAATTATATTAAAAAAAAGAGCAAGCGTCCGCCTGGGCAAGTCAATGGGGTTTGCCATGGAATAGACAACTCAATCCTTGAGTGCTTCTTGAAGACATTTCTACCCATGCAAAACGTCTTGAATCCCATTTATTCATGTCTAGGGCGCACAGAACTTTACAAATTTAGTTTTCTTAGCTTCAAATTATTTATTTCCTCCACAAAGTGTCTGCACAAAACAAGGGATGTAAAACATTTCAAACTTTTTACCCATGTCGTTGAATTTTTTTTTTAGAAATTAATTATGGAGTTTTGCAGTAATATAAACAGGGCTAAAAGGTCTGACAAAGAGGCTAGAGCGTGTAGTGTAAAAGAACCAAGAAACAAATCGAATGGGCGTGGGGTCTATTTCCCGCCATTTATGGGGGATTTCTATCAACAAAAAAAAAAATTAAATAACAACGGAGCCACTTATAATCTCATGTTTTAGATTTTCTGAAAGCCTTAAAACCATTCTTTAACTTTCTTTTTAGATCCAGCTGATCTAGTGGTTTTTCAAAAATTAATTTTAAAACTCAAAATTTTGGGAAAAAAATAAAATAAAAAGAAAATTAAATTAATTTTTTCTCAAAATTGTACGTTATTTCAAAGTTTTCAATGTAACAATTTTTAGTTTGACTTTTGTCTTACTTTTTCTCAAATTTTTTTCAAAAACTAAAGCTTATTAATTTTAAAAGAAATAAAACATGACCTTGTAAGTATTGCCGTTGATTCTTAAAATTTTTTATCTATTTTAAGTAAATATATTAAAAAAATAAGTAGACATGTTTTCTAGTCAATCTTAATAAGACGAAACAACTATTCTTTATGTCAGCGCATAACTCATAGTCATAAAGTATTTAACTGATTTAGGTGGAACAAATTTTATAATATCTAGTCCTTATATCTATGAGAGTGTCTTAGGCTATTTTTTATTTCTTCAGAATATTTTATTATTTTTTTTATTTTTTCAGAATATTATTGTTTTTTTAATTTTTGTCACCTTTTTTACAAGAGTTTGACCAAAAATATTCACTTATACTCCAAACTAGTTTGATATTTAAGAAATATAAGAATTTTTTGATAAATTAAACATTGTAACGAAAATTTTAAGCCCTACCAGATTTGACGTAAGGTATCCTTACTTTCAGGCGACACGGTTACTGGACTACAATGTTATATGAAGTGCAAAATAATCTCATAATTGTCTTTGTAGAATCGTAATAAATAAATCATTAATATCTTTATTGGAATAGGTAAAACGTATAACACTATGGTTAAAGGTATGTTTCCGTATGTCTCACGCGAGTCGTCACCCCCTCAATTGTTGACACACAAACTTCCGTGATACCCTAGGTAACCAAACTTCCTAATCTGAAAAAAATACACTAAATTATTCCTATTTAATTGGTTTCGTTCTTATCCTAATAAGCATAAAATCCTGTGAAATATGGGAGATATTGCCATTGCGTGGCATATTCTTATAAGAAACATAAGAAACAGATGTTTTGTATACCTTAACTTCCCTCAATACACATGCTCGTAAAATATTGCACCAAATTATAAGAGCCCTTTCTAGTGTACCTATCTACTTTATACACTAAGCTCATTTGCATGGAGGTGTTTGCTTGCAGTAACAAACTACTCTCCCATGTCTTAAATTATTCTCGTTTTTATGCAAGGCCTGTCTGTATTTGTGTATCCCTCACACACCCATTCAATTCTGATGTCAGTCATCACTTCGTTTGAATAAACCTTTTCAGTTTTTGTTGACAGAAAATTTATGTCACTTGCCTACAATTTTGTTTACCTTGAAAAATAACGATAGTTAACGTGTTAAACAAAAAAATATGTAAAAAAAAAGATTCACAAAATAGAATTCTCATCCAATGTATATGTATAGGTACATCATTACACATGCTCCCCTTGCGCATCCCTATCAAAAGAATATAGAGATGTCTTTCACACTTCAACTAGAAATGCACTCGACCTGACACTGACACAACACATCATCATCACCTTGATTTAATGTTTGTTGCCATCGTTGTCGTTCTTTGAGTCGCGCCTTGGTAAGAATACCACAAGAGTCTATAACCGATACACGATTGTTAAGAGTTGTTAACATAATAAATCACACGTTACACGACTGCTTTTCCTTCTGGAACAATGGCCTTCCTTAATCACGTCCTATACGGACGCGAACGATCGAACAATATAAAACTACATTTTGGTTCTATTCTGTTGTCTGGTCATAATGAACATTTTAATTAGATTTTATGGAGTGATCTTTTCTAATTTTTATTTTCACTGACCTTCTGTCTGAATTTCATAATAAACTAGCAAGTTTCTTATGAAAAAATAGTTATAACAGATGATTATATGACCTTACAGTGCACCGGAAGTTGTTTCCGCGCTAATAGGCTCATAAAATTCTTCGTAGCTCTGTGGTTATTAAGTAAATGAGTTTTTATTTTTAGAACCACGTTAACGCATCTTTGGACGCCCATAGTTTATTTTAAAAGCGAGTAGGAACTGGTAGCTTTATTTAAGCTGACCAGATTTTGTTAAGCCGATTTTTCGGCTTGAGAAATCTAGTTGAGTCATTTTTTTTGCAATTTTTCGAATTTTATTGCTCAACTAGCTCTTTTAACAATAGAAGATTATAAATAAATTAATTAGTAGTATTATCTAAGTTTGTCAGAATTTCATCCAATGCTTTTGCTAGAGTTCTGAAATATCTCAATATACACAAATCGGCTGACCCGGATAGTATCCCTCCCATTGTTCTGAAGAGGTGTTCTTCAACGCAGGCAAAACCACAGCGTTAGCTTTTTCATCTGTTCTATTCTACTGATGGTCTCTTCCCGAGTGGATGTAAAAGACCATTTGCAGCTTGTTCCAAAAAAGGCGTTTCTTCTTCACCCTCTAACCACAAAATTCACTCACAAAATTCTGATCTTAACAGCATTATCCAATGGTGAATCAAAAACGAAGTTGAATTTCAAAAAACTCAAAAACTCAATGATGTCTTCTGTTGTTAAAACCAAACCCACCTCCCTGCCGCTATTCATGAGCGGCACTTCCATTGAGAAAACCAAAAAGCTTTCAGTCTTTGGTGTGTGTATCACAGACCACCTTATGTGGAACGATCTCATAATTGACGTTGCCAAAAATTCTGCTAAGTGTTTAGGATGCCAGAAATGTGTCACCCTTTCTTATCTGGATATAATCTATATATAGCTTTTATTCGTCGAAAACTCGAGTACAACTCTCACATTTGGACAGGAGCTCCAAGTTTATTGGATAGAATTCAAAGAAGGGATATGAAAATGATAGACAATAGAAATATCACGGAAGCGTTTGCGTCTCTTGAACACCGCCGCAATGTTTCATGTCTTTCATTATATTACCGATATTTTCACAAAAAGTGTTCTAGCGAAATAGCTAGTTACATTCCTCCCCTAAAATAATTCAACCTAAATAATCCTATTTCTAGGAATGCACATCAGTTAAACCTCGATCCCAATTTCGGACGTACTGTCAAGTATAGAGATTTTTTTTTTAGCCGCATTACCCGAATGTGGAATGCCTTAACCGGCTCTATTTTTCCCATTCCATTTCGATATTCAAAGGTTCAAAACCAATTTGCATCGATATCTTCACTACGTTTCCACCGGGCACTTAACCGAGATTCAGCTAGATTTACACAAATCTCCTTAAGATTTACCATACAAATTTTAATCTCCTCAAATGAGATTTCAAATAAAATTCATTTAAATTTTCTTGGAAACATCAGTTTGTCGAATCAAACAAACTTTTTTTTCGGAGAATGATTGTGGAACTGACCCAATTAAACGCTTGACACATGAAAATGTAAACAAAAACTATCTATTTCACTTCCACTTCATATCAAAAAAATTGAAACACCATCTAAATGTTTTGTCATAATCCTCTATTTGATCTTTTTGTGCAGTGGAAACACCAAATAAATCTCTTTACCTAAATCTCAGTTTAGTGTCTGGTGAAAACGTAGTATTAGGTTCCAAACAAACATTTTCGATAATAAAAATGCCGAAGCCGTTAACGAGAAATTAGAATATCTAAAAAAAAACGTTTCTATGACAGGATTACCTTTAATAAAAATTTAAATTTTGTTGTACCAAAATGTTGAATATACCTGCATAATATGGTTTAGTTATTTTTGTATGAAAGTCTTTAGAGCTGCTTTGATCTAAAAAGTTCAATTTGCCCTCTAGAGCAGCGGTTCCCAAAAGGTAAAAATATATTTCGGAACACCAACTCATAACGATAGCAAAAGATGGAAAACAACACTATCACATTTCAAAATAAATTTTTTGTTTATATTTCATGTGAGTGTGGCTCGTAATTTTTTTTTGGAAAGTGAGTGTTGTTTTATCATTTTTTGTGGCTTTTTTTTATTATGACATATTTGTGATTTGATAACATACCGTGTAGCTAAAATTTTGTAGGTAGGTGAAGGTAAAAATTTGACGGTGGGTGGGGTAAATTTGGTCAATAAACGGACATTTTTTTCTATTTTTTTTTTTTTTTAGATAGATAGATAGATAAATCTTTATTTACAATTTAATAAGATAATACATTATATTTGAATAAAGAATTACAAGCATGGCCTGGATGCCATCTGCCGGATTTTATCTGAATTTTTAGTTTTCAATGAGATAGATTCAACAAATCAATAATATCTAAAAAGTATACAGTTATTAAAAAGTTTATACAAAATAATAATATAATATAAAATAATCAATACATTTTTGTTCTCAATTTAACAATTTGACATACTTATATTACTGTTTGAATTGCAGTTATATAAAGAAAGACATACATTTATTTGCGTCATTAAACTAATATAATTATATAAAAGAATTAAACAGGCTTTTAGTGTAGCTAAAACGAAAAAATAAATTAATAAATTAAATAAACACTCTTTTAGTTTAGTTAAAAACGAGAAAAAAATTAAGTAAATGAAACAAGCTTTAGTTTAGCTAAAACAAAAAAAAAAATAAATCAATCAATTAATCAAGCTTTTAGTTTGGCTAAAACGAAAATTAATAAGAATTTAATATTAAACGAAGGTTAAAGAACTACAATATTAGATAATAATATTCTTTTAAATTAGCATCAGAAACAGAGAAATATTACATTACCAAACGTGTTCTAATTAAGTAGTGAAATATAGAGGCTTTCAGTTTACTAAAACAAAATGTATCTATTAGACTTGAAGAAAGTATTTGCTTCAAAACATGTTCAAAAAGAATTTCTGTAATTTGTCGCATAAGAAACATAACGCACGAGCACCTTTCAACCACTCTCCCCGTTAAGAACATTGAAACATTCTTCGGAAGACAAGAAACTTTTGTTAAAATGCAGTCTGCGGATTTCCTGTAAGATAGGGCAGACACCTAGAAAATGGTATACGTCTTCATTTTGGTTCAGATTACAGAGCGAACAAATCGAGTTAATATCGGGCCTGTGTGGCCTGTGATTAAGCTCAAGAGTTTCAATTCGTACTTTAAATATTGTACTCATATCTGAGATTGAAAGATCTTCATTGAAATAATTACTAATCCTCAAATTAAGATTAAGACGACTGTAAGTAGATCTAGAAGCTGATTCCTTAGCCCTTTCAAGATTCATTCGGTACATTCTTTCATCAATCATAGATATGCAGTCGTAAAAATTGTTTTTCCACTCTTTTCTGTTGTTGGCGTTTAAATTCAGTGTCAAGGCAAGTTCTTACCAGTTTTTGAAAGGAGAATAGCCGCAGCGAAGTGATATAAGCTAAATTTGCTTATGTAAATTACTATCAGGTCTGTGCATCACTTTAGAGAGGAAGTCTGCATTGGCCTTCAAGTTCCTGATGTATATTTGTGGTAAACCGGACTCAACGTAGATGGCGTAGTTGGGAGTATTGAATGGCAACCGAAAAATTCGTTTGAAGAAGTATCTTTGAATAGCTTCCATTTCTTCCAACTTTTGATATCCATATACTCCGTTCCCATAACAAAAGCAGCTGTTTATTGTAAAATTAAAAACCTGAAATTTTGATGTTGCGTCGAAAAAGTTTTTTGAAAAAAATTGCGACTAAATTGTATTAATAGCCGACTTTGCAACTGCAAGTTTATCTTTAATATGAGGTTTAATACTTAAATTATGAGAAATAATAAATCCTAGATATTTATATTCACTAACAACTTCAATATTGGCCCCATCTAAACTCCAGTTCCGTGCACTATTATTATGTCGGTTTTGAGGTCTGAAAATCATTATTTTATATTTGGTGATATTGATTTTAAGATCCCATGCATCACAAAAATGTTTCAGTTTGTTTATCTGCAGCTGTAATGTCACTGGGTTATCAGAAAAGATCACTAAGTCATCAGCATACTGTAAAAGCTTGACAGATAAATCACCAAAACAGACACCTCTCGGTAAGTGATTTTCAATATCATTGATATACAATGCGAATATCAACGGGCTCAAGATGCAACCTTGAGGAACACCCGTTTCTGATCTAAACGATTTACTTTTGCATTTACCACTGCATACCACTGCTGACATATTTAACAAAAACTGTTCATATACCCGAATAAATTTCGTTGATAGACCAATCCCTGCTAGCTTATATAAAAGTGATCGCCTATTGATGGTGTCAAAAGCAGCTTTGAAATCTACAAAAAAGGTATATAAGGACTATTTTTTGTCGATAAATCGCCTTGCGATACTTGTGAGTACAAAAATTTGGTCAATTGTTGACAATCCAGCCCAAAAACCAGCCTGAAAACCACTTATAATATTATTGCTTTCGACCCAGCTCACAAGCCTAAAGTACAATATTTGGGCAAAAAGTTTCCTTAGGATAGAAATGCCTCTGTAATTTTCAGGAAGACTTGGGTCACCTTTTTTAAAAATAGGAAATATGTTAGCCATACGAAAACAGCTCGGGAATGTCTCCTCCATAAACATTTTATTCAACAACCCCAAAATATGAGCAAGAAACTCAGGAGTTGCATTCTTATAAAATTCAATCGGGATACCATCTGACCCCGCAGCCTTATTATTCTTCATCCTGTTAAGCGATGTTAAAAGTTCACACATAGTAAAAGGCGGGTCAAGCTCAGGTATTGAAATGTTTTGCAAAGCAAAACTAATATAATTCTGATCTGGTAGCAGTAGAATTTCAAAATACGTTGCAAGGCAATCTACACTTATATTTAGTGCCGATGATGACTTACTCCGACCTCCTGATATCCGTACATTGTTCCAGAAAGACTTTGAATCCCTACATTCTACAAGCTTTTTAGCCACTTTGTTAAGATACAATTGTTTTTTTTAACTTGCACAAATCTTTGTATATATTGTTTTGTTCAAGGTACAGTTTTTTGTATGCTTCACTGTTGGACTGCCTGAAAAGTTTTAAGTATGTAAAGGATTTCATTCTACATTTTTTACACTCTACATCATACCATTTTGATTTTGACCATAACCATTTTTTTTTTTTAATATAAAGAACTTTTCTAATCTTTTCAGCTTTCTTTCTTAAAATGTATAATTTAATAAATTAAAAATGATTCTAATATCTTCATTAGGATAAATAATTTTTACTCGGTTATGTGGAATATTATGCAAATTGAGTTTGTTTTACTTTATTAATGTACCAATAAAACAAACAAATATATTAACTTTTTATCAAAAATGACATTTGATGGGGTGACATTGGCTTGCATTTTGAGTGACTTTGACCACGATTACGATACTTGTGCAAATAATTTTATATTGTGTACAAAAATCTATCCAAAATTTCTTAATATTTTGTGGGGGGGGGGGTTCACTTAAAAAAAATATTTTTGTATTTTTACTGTTAGCACTTCCAGAAAGTCGCGGAACCTTGAAATTTCTTTCGCGGATCTCCAGGGTTCCGCGGAAAACAGTTTGGAAACCAAGGCTCTAGAGAATCACCTGCAAATCTCCAAAACTAAAAAAATCTTTTCAGCGGCTTAGACCATAGGTCGTAAGAGTTGACGTTGTTTTTTTTATTTTTGGTTTTATTTCCACTAAGAGAGTTTAATCATTTAAGGGTAGCCAAAACACTTGTTATGCGCTTTTATTTTAGACAATAAAAATAAACCGCTAATATGCTACTTACGACACTTAAAATTCCAATTAAACTACGGCAAGTAAAAATATTTATACAAATCTATACATTTGTGAATTGTTTAGGCCTAAATTAATTATAGCAGGAAGACGAACATTGTCCATGTACCTGTGCATGTCTAGTTTATGGTTCGCCCTTCGTATGCAGACAGCCTTGCATGCGTCAATTTGATTTATATTCCATTGCTCATTCATCAACATTAAGGTAAAAAGTAGTTTTAGATTTTCATTTGTCCATCAATCAAAAATTAACAATAATGTACTAACAGTTGATTGATTATAATGTGACTGAAACAGTCATCTAACGGCAGTAATGTTGAATCCACTTTTGGTTGAAATACATTGCTTATCTGGAGTAAAATTTAATAAACCAATTTTCTATATGATTTTCAAATAGTTTTTACTGATTTCATTTTGATGTTCGCTGGTCCCCGTTGTGGCCTGTGGCCTTACGATATTTACTAATCGATAGACATTGGCTGCATTTTTATACATTCACACTTAAAATAGATTAAAAATAAAAAAAAAAAACGTGTAAACGCAATACCATATAGATATAACTAATGCAATTTTTTTTAATAATTCTATTTGTGAGGTTATTAGGTTTTTTAGTCACATCTATGCTGGGAAACTTTATAGCTAATTTCACCTGGATTTAAAGTAAAGGGTTTTTCAACAGGGACGCTACAAAAGTAGAGCAGCAAGGACAGACGACGACACCATATTTCTTGCCGCTCTTTTGACATTTCTCTTTAGTAAGGTTTGCCATTTCATTATGGAAAGATATACGAGCCAACAACGAGTCGAAATTATTAAAATTTACTACCGAAATTCGGAGTCAGTGGCCTCAACGTTAAGAGTGCTACGTTCAATTTATGGTCGTCATAATCGTCCTAACAGATCAACAATTGAGCGTCTAGTGGAAAAATTTGAATCCACAGGCACAGTACAAAATGTTCCCGTGCCAGTGAGACAAAGAAGTGCCCGTAGTGTCGAGAATATTGCTGCCGCTGAGGCTTCAGTTGCAAAAAGCCCAAATGTGTCTCTCACACGTCGTTCTCAAGCGTTGAGCATCTCTGTGACGTCGTTGTGGCGAATTTTGCGAAAAGATCTTGGCCTACATCCTTACAAGATTAAATTGACGCAAGAACTGAAGCCGCTTGACCACCAAAAGCATCGTATGTTCGTGAATTGGGCTGAGCAACAGCTTGAAAATGATTCGGATTTTCATCGAAAAATCATCTTTAGCGATAAGGCTCATTTCTGGCTGAATGGCTTCGTCAATAAACAAAATATGCGGTATTGGTCAGGCAGCAACGTACTCCAAGATTCATCATTGCATCCCGAAAAAATTACGGTTTGGTGTGGTTTATGGCCCGGCGGCGTCATTGGGCCGTACTTCTTCCGTGATGATCAAGACCGGCACGTTACTGTGAATGGGGATCGCTACCGTTCAATGATAACCGAATATTTTTGGCCCCAATTGGATGATATGGACTTGGAGGACATGTGGTTCCAACAGGACGGCGCCACAAGCCACACAGCGAATGTCACAATTAATTTGTTGGAAACCAAGTTTGGAGAACGTGTTATCTCACGAAATGGTCCAGTCGCTTGGCCGCCTCGGTCGTGCGATTTGACGCTGTTAGACTATTTCCTGTGGGGCAACGTCAAGTCTATGGTCTATGCCAACAAGCCAGCGACGATTGATGAACTTCGTACGAATATCGAACGTGAAATTGCAGCAGTATCGGCCGATTTATGCTAGAAAACCGTCGAAAATTGGGTTCAGCATCTGAACTTCTGCAAGCGTGCCCGTGGTGGCCATGCTAAAAAAATCGAATTCCATACATAATGGCATCGAACGTACTTTCACAGAAATAAAGAATTTCATTGATATCCAAAACCGTTTTTGTTTTATTTAAAAAAAACTTTTGTAGCGCTCTTATTGAAAAACCCGATATATGTCTACTTTTTATTAGCACACAAACACGTCACGTGTGTGAAGTAAAAAGAGGTTTAATTTTGTTTGTATTAAACTTGTTCACAAAAATTATTTAATGATAAAAAATAAAGCCGTTATAAATAATAAAATAAATCGTTGCCTTAATTCGCTGTCCTTAATGTTACCAAACAACATGCCAATCTTTTTCTTTAAATGTTCAAATTATCGCAAGAAAAAGACAACATTCAATCCATTAAACATAAGACTAAGTTAAAAAAAAAAATTATTATTAAGAGCCGATTCGGACTATCTTAGGTTAACTTGCCTATTAAAAAATTGGCTCTAAGTCAAGTTAAAGTTGAAGTGAATTTTTTAACTGAATTATTTTTAAACGGTTCTCTAAAAAAGAAGTACCTACATTTTCTTTCTTAATTTCTTCATCTTCATTATTAAAGTTATTTGGGCTAAGTAAGGTTAAAAAATTATTTAAATTAATGTAAATGATGAAATAATATCAAATTGGGCTAGTTTCTTCAAATTCTTGTCGTATATGTATAGGTAGAGATAACGGCCACGAGCATCCTCGCCCGATGACCCAATTAGGGCTGTAGTGCGCCGTTTTAATACCATAAATTGTTTGAACTGTGGATAAAAGCGGGGATTAAGAGGAAAGAATGGACTTGGGGATAGATCTCCCAGATCGCCTACGTCTTGATTTCGGTTGCAATATGCCAACCTAAGAAATTTGCTGATTTGCTCAAGACGCATACGATCTGACCTCTAAGGGTGGTCATCTAGTCTCACAGTCGGATGTGGTTATCTTTGTAACCTCCACCAGTGTGCAAGTGCCAGCTGCTCGTAAGACCGGACATCATTCTTGGATTTGTTTTTATTTACTGAAGCGAATACCGGCCCAACCGTGTGATGTGTGATCGTCTGGCCCTCGTGACCCATGAGCTCCCTTCAAAAACCATAATTAGTGTGCTTGCTTGCAGTCACAAAAGTTCAACGAAGGAAATGGTGCAAGAGAAACCGAGGTCAATCCTGAATCGCTTTCATCGCGTTGAGATAAGAAATAAAATCTTCTTAATTTTGGAGAGTTCGTTAAGGTCGTCAAGAAATGCCTCATTCTGGTCAAAGCGGGACATTAACAGACGAAATGAAAGACAGTTTTCTTTTCCATCTGGTCCCCACAATTGCGAAAGTGAGTATTGTAGGAGATGTCCAGCTTTGCCACTTGCTCTCCTACTGGCCAGTTTTCAGTGCATGTGTTGATCCTGGCTATGTCTCGCCTGTAACTGCATGTTAGATTAAGTTCGGGATTTATAATAGGTAGGCCAAATCTTTCCCCGCAATTCCACTGTGACCCGGTATCAAATTAAGATTGACCCTGAGGTTAATTTTCAGGCTCAAAAGCTCATCCTGGCATTGCTGTACCAATTTAGAGGATTATGTAGCCGAATTAATGGCTTTAACAGCCACTTGACAGTGTGAGAAAATAAACGTGTTTCGTGTAGGAAACTGATTGCTGTTAATTCAGCTTCAAAAATCTAAAAAGTTTTAGGGCTAGCCACCAGACGAGACTCGGAGATACTTTTGTCTTGTCTCAGTTTCTTTAAAATCGAATTTTCGTACTCGTGTCGGTCTCGTATAATTAAGTCTTGTCTCGGTCTCAGTCACGCCGTTTTTGCAAGAAAATTTTAATTTGCAGTCTCGTCCCGGTCTCATCTCAGTCTCGTTTTCGAAAAATATCATTTAAGGGCAACCTGTTGATTATTGGAACGAAATATTCTTGGTACGTCAGAATATAGTTTGCCCCCCCCCCCATATAGTTTGAATATGTGCAGAAGAAAATAAATATTTAACTGAAATTGGATTTTTCAATTTATAAGACTTTTTGTTTTTCTGCTGAGACAACCGAGGCCGATGAGACTCTCGGTAAATTTCGGTCCAAATATATAGTCTCGTCTCGTCGCGTGGCCAGTCCACGTCTGGTAGCCGTAAATTTTTGTACCCAAGTCAAATTAGACAATTCCCTAAACAAAATTCCAATAATGCTTAAATTTTTTACGGACTTTCACTGACCATAACGAAGCACTGGTAGAAAGTCCCGTCGATCCAACGCGAGCACATCTTTTTACGCAGGATCAAGTGTCGAAAAAATCGGTTTTTCGCAAATAATTTTTGAACGGTGAATGCTATCAAAAAGGAGTTGAGAGGAGGAGGAGTGCAGTTTCTAGATCACAAAATTCTCTACAAAAAAGACTCACATACTTTTTTCCTGCGATCAATGATAAAGAAAGTACAGCAATTTAAATGTTAAACCGTCAATGCTATCGAAAAAAGTCTAGGTACACTTTGTTCTTTCAAAAATATTAACACACTTTATTTCCTACGACAGTTATACTAAAAACAAAACAATATTTTCGACATTTTATATATATTTTTTTGTTTTTAAAAAGCTATACTTTTGTAGTAATTTGTCGTAGGAAAAAAGTTTGTAAACCTTTTTTGTAGAAAATTTTATGATCTACAAACTGTACCTAGACTACTTTTCGATGGAATTTACCGTTAAAAATTTATTTGCTAAAAAAAAAAAAATGTCGACACTTGACCCTGCGTCAAAAGATGTGCTCGCGTCGGATCGAAGCGGACATTTTCTACCATTGCTTCGTTATGCTACGTTTTCATTTACTACTTAATCCGGATTAAAGTGGATTAACCACAAATCTTCTTTGAAATCTTCTGAAATCTTGAAGATTTCCCACACAAATATAGGAATTTATTCCAATGGTTTTTTATTTAATATTAAGTTTTAACAATTGTATTTAAGTTTTATTTAATTCAGAAAATTTAGAAAATTAATTAGACAAATTAAGCAAATGTACAAAAAAAGAAAAGTAGGTAGGATTATTTAAATTAGCAAATTAGGTCTTAACTCGATGAGGTATAGAATGAGAGTGATTCTTATCTCCTTCTTATCTTCTTCTTATCGCTTCATCTTATCGCTTCTTCTTATCGCTTCTTCTAATCAGTTCTTCTTATCGCTTATTCTTGATCAGTGTGGTGAGTTTGTTAATAAGATTATAACAGGGTGATCCCACAATCGGCCATCCTGTAAAAAATCTCGCCCTCGAGAATTTGTAGTCATCATAATTATAACGTCTTGGAAAATTTTAAGCATCTTAACTTCTTGGATAAATTTCGGTTTGTAGTCATCATAGTCGTAGTGTATTTGTTATTCATCTTCGTAGCAAGTTGATTTGTTGTCATAGCAGGTGGGTTTCATCGTTGTAGTAGGTAGTTTATTCGTCTAAGCAGGTTGTTTATCGTCTGGGCCGGTCTTTCTGTTGTCATCATTTAATGAACGTGTAACTTCCAGGTCGTCTTCGCTCTCAGAGTAGGAATCACTTGCTGTCTTCCATGGCTTCATAAAATCTGCACTGGTTGTAGTTTTTCTTGGACCTTCTTGACTGCCAACTTTTCGAACTTCATATCTCTCATTTGGACATACTTTTGTGACTCGGTATGGACCTAAAAATTTTCGAAAAAGTTTCAAATTAGGACCAAATTGTGTACGTTTAATAGCAACTAAGTCATCGAGTGAATACAAGTGAGCAGGTTTACGCTTTTTATTGAAACTACGAGAATTTTCTTTTTGAACCAGCTCAATATTTTTGCGAGCTTCTACCCTAAACTCTTCTCTTTCGCTATCAAAAGCCTGCCTAAACTCTTCATTGACTGCTTCAGCTAAAACAACGTCATTTTTAAGCTTCATTTTCACCCCAGTTAAAATCTCGAATGGACTCCTCTTTATACTTCGTTGAAAAGACGAGTTAATTAACATTTGAAGCTTAGAAGTATAACGAAACCATTTTGTAGGATCGTCCATAGAAAGTTTAGTTAGCACTGAGATAATTATGCGGTTTATTCGCTCAACTTGACCGTTGGCGCGTGGTACTCCGGTTGTTATGAGTAAATGTTGTATTCCTTCGTCTTGGCAGTATTCTTTGAACATATTGGATGTGAATGCCGTACCGCGATCTGACACAATTCTTACAGGGTTTCCAAAGATCGTTTTTTGTTGCTCCAACTTGGTGATAACTTCGGCTGTGGTTGTAGATCTGCACGGATATATCCACACAAATTTAGAAAAGGCGTCGATAATGCAAAGGATGTAGCTGTATTGTTTTTGAGTTGGTGAGAGAGGTCCGAGATGGTCGATGTGATATGTATCGAGAGGGAATTCGTTTTTCGGGATAGGATGTAAATATCCTTCTTGTTTTCCAGTCTTTTTATCTCCTAGAATACACTTCACACAGTTTCGTCGAACCTTCTCAATCTTGTCTTTTATTTTGGGGATGTAGTAATCCTTTACCAAAATGTCTTCTATCTTTTTTGTTGCAAAATGGCCTTCATCGTGTACCGTCTTAATAACTTCGTTGGCCATATTGCTGGGAATGCAAAGTTGTTTGTTGCCCTTGTCGTCATACCTGTAAAGTATTCGATTTTCAAGGAAATATTTTTCATAAGGTCCATGACCTAACATCGTTTTAATGATTTTCAGATGTTCATCTGTGGATTGGGCGTCTTCAACTCTTAATAGGAATTCACTTGAAATGGTCATTGAGATAGGGTTGCGGCTGAGTCCATCAACGTGCTTCATACGACTTCCTGCGCGGTGCTCAAGTGTATAGCCATAATCTTGCAGCAAAAGGGTCCATCCTGCGATTCTAGGAAGTATGTCTTTTTTTCCCATTGTGGCTTTAAAAGCCGCACAATCCGTTACAATTTTGAATTGTATACCCAGCAAGTACACACGGAGCTTCTTCAAAGCGTTCACAATTGCTAATACTTCCAGCTCGTAGCTGGAATATTTCTCTTCTTGTTGATTCGTCTTTTTACTGTAGTAGTATACAGGGTGGAAACATGCGTCATCGGATTTTTGCAGTAGCACGGCTCCAAATCCCCACTTCGAGGCGTCAGTGTGCAGCTCCGTCTCAGCTTCCTGGCTGTAAATTCTAAGAACAGGTTCCGTCGTTATGCACTTTTTTAGTTTCTCAAATGCAGCCCTTTGAGAAACCCCGAACTTGAATGGTTCATCCTTTCTTAATAACTGGGTTAATGGTCTAGCTAGTATTGAATAGTCCTGAATAAACTTGCGGAAATAGCCTGTGAGGCCTAAAAAGCTCTGTACCTTTTTGATGGATTTGGGTTCTGGAAACTTCTTAATTGCCAAGGTTTTGTGTTCAGATGGCTTGACGGTACCTTTCGAAACAATGAAACCTAGATACTCAATGGTGTGACACAAAAATTGACATTTTTTCCACTTTATCTTTAAGCCATAACTTTCAGCCAGTGCAAGTACCTCCTTTAGCCTCTGTAAACATTCTTCGAAATTCTTCCCTTTCACAACTACATCGTCAACGAAAACTAGCATATACCCTTTTCTAATTAGCGGCAGAAAAATTTGGTAAATAAACTTCATGAAAACAGTCGGGGATGTGGAAAGTCCGAATGGAGCTCGCAAAAACTCCCATTGCCCAGAAGGCGTCACAAACGAAAGGTATTTACTGCTTTCTTCAGCAACCCGAACATGGAAGAACCCATTCTCTAAGTCTAAAGTGCAAAATACTTCTGCTTCACTGAGTGCATCTATCTGATCCTCAATTAATGGAAGAGGAAAATGATCTTTAACGATCTCCTTATTAAGCCGCCTAAAATCTATGCAAAGTCGCTTAGTCCCATCTTTTTTATTGACTAAAACAACTGGGCTTGCATACTCCGAAGAACTTGGCCTAATAATTCCATCGCTCAGCCACTTTGCCACTTGATCGTCCACAATTTTTTTTTCCAAAGGTGAAAGCCTTCTAGGGTGTTGTGAAATTGGAACATCTGACTTTAAGACCAAAGTCATTTCAACTGGTGATGAATTTTGTGCTACAGGATTATAGCTGGTAACTAATCGATCAATTTCATCCTTATAATCTTTGTTAACTATCGTATAAACAGTTTCATTTAATGTGCACACTTCAGCAACTTGGCAAAGATGTTCTTCAATCTCAGTAACCTTTATGCCCTCAGGAGCAAGTTTTATATTTTTTCCTGTCAAGACATCTTTTCCAACAATGAACTGTGACTGCATCACCGAATCAGACATGACATAAACACACCCATTGCAAACGCAATCATCAATTTTGATCTCTGCCATGAAATAGCCAAGAGTCTCTACTGGCTTTGATGACAGACCCCGCACTGGAAAAGACTTCTGAATAACAGCTGGTGCACCCATCTTAACGTAAACATCGCTTCTAACTAGAGTAATGTCACTGCCAGTATCTATAAGACCCTCCACTTCGTAACCATTCACAGATATTAATTTCAAGCTGCTAACACCTGACGCTTCAACCACATTGCTACTCTTCTCTTTTTGTGGGGTCTTAGGGCTAGGACAATCTGTTGATTTGTGCCCAAACTCGTTGCATGAAAAACATTTAGGCTTCTTCTCACTACACTGTTTACTCTGATGTCCTAATTGCCCACAGTTAAAACAACGAATATTCGACTTACGAACAACAGTCTTGACACCTTCTGATGTGGATTTGGAATCCTTCGCCTTACGACTCGAAGAAAAACTTTCTTTGAATTTACCATACGTCAACAACTTTTCCTTAAATTCTTTCATGCTAGCCGCACCATAAAGAATCATTTTATTTTGTGGAGAATCGCCTATACCGTCAATAACATACTCAATGACTGAAGCCTCATCTACTCTTCCTCTAGACCCAATTTCTCTCATAGCCAACAGATATTCATGAACAGTTTCATCTCGTTTTTGCAATCTCTGTGCTAATTTTTTATGAATATCTGCGGTGCAGATTTTTGGAGAAAATTCTTCGACAAGAAAATCTTTTAACTCTCCCCATTTGGAGATGCCTGGTTCTGATCTTATTGCCAACTTAGCGGGACCTTTCAACAACCGTTTACCGAACAACACCATCTCAATATCTGACCACTTCATATTTTCTGCAGCTTTTTCGACATCTTGAACCCAACTTCCTACGTCATAATCGTCATTCCCACTATATTCCGGTACAACAGTTGCAACATCATCAAAAGTAATATTTGAGCGCCCTCTCACCTTCAGCAATTCCTCTTCTAAAGACGTTTTCAGAATCGACACTTCCAACCTCATCGCCAACTCATTCTCCTTTTCCCTAATCAGACCCTCTCTCCTACTCAACTCTAGTTCCTTTTCTTTTTCTATAATAGTTTTTTCCCTTGCTTCAACTTCTTCCTGCCTTTTTTCTAAATCCTGGAAAATATCGGAAAAATCCCGAACACCTCTTCCGCTGATCGAAGTACTGTTTTTATTTTTTTTCCCCATCATAAATTCAAATATTTTATTTTTTTTTTCAAACAGTAAATGAAAGTACCCTTAATTGTGTCAAATCAAAATGTATGATGTAATAAAAGCATTTACCTCGTGCTGTGAACTTACGGTTTCACAATATGCAAATACTACCAAGCGTGTTCCGTTATTCAAGTCCTGTTTTTCCAACAGTTCCCGTTTATCGTCTTATTTTCCAACAATTTCCCGTTTTTCGTCTTCTGTTCTTCAACAGTACCAACAACCAACAGCTTCAGCAGAAATTCGTCACTTCTACGACACAGATCTTATCTTTTTTTTTTTTTTTTCGTCGCAGTGATTTTTTCCGAGTTTATATTTTTTATACAATTGAACTCGAAAGGTTGAGCCCCCAGAATTTATAGGAATTTATTCCAATGGTTTTTTATTTAATATTAAGTTTTAACAATTGTATTTAAGTTTTATTTAATTCAGAAAATTTAGAAAATTAATTAGACAAATTAAGCAAATGTACAAAAAAAGAAAAGTAGGTAGGATTATTTAAATTAGCAAATTAGGTCTTAACTCGATGAGGTATAGAATGAGAGTGATTCTTATCTCCTTCTTATCTTCTTCTTATCGCTTCATCTTATCGCTTCTTCTTATCGCTTCTTCTAATCAGTTCTTCTTATCGCTTATTCTTGATCAGTGTGGTGAGTTTGTTAATAAGATTATAACAGGGTGATCCCACACAAATTATAATCTTCTCAAACAAAGATTAGAAATAAATCTCATCGAAATCTTCTTGGAAAAAGGAGATTGTCAAAACAAACAAACCTTATTTCGTGGAACGCACCTATCCAAATGTCATTTCCTCCATTGACAATAAACAAAAAAATAAACCCGTCAAACTTTATTTTGATGATGCCGGTTTTGGAGGTGGGAACATAAAATTTTAAAAGTTTTTCGGGAAGTTCTTAAATTTTCCTTAAAAAAATCTTCGTCATTTTTCACAACATCCTTTTCCAAAAAACTGTTCGTTCGTGTCTTTACCAAATGTAAGCGTTATCGTTTGTAGATACTTATGTCTGTTTTCACTGGGGTATCTTGTCGTACATTTATATCAAAGATAAGTTATTTTTTTTTTCAGAATATATTATAAAGAAAATCCACTCAAATTTAATTTTTTTTTAATTTCAGGAACAGACAACTTTACACATCCTTCAAAGTAAGTATTCAAAAATTAAACATAGATTACTAAGATTGAATGTAATATATGTAATACCTCCATTATGAAAGGGCAAGGTAGTGCCCAGCCAAGTCCTGGCATTACACCCTTTTACAGGCGATTTTCGACCCCGCTCTAACTTAAGTACCAATAAAGTCAGAAACTTCAAACTCGCAGCATTTGCTAAGCTCACCAGAATTAGGCAACTCCCCAAATTTCTTTGGCACTAGGGGGTCCCGAGATATAAGACTTCAAAAATCGCAAAAACCGTAACTGACTGACTAACTGACAGATCATCAAAATTAAGGAGCACTTCCCGACATCGTAGAATCTTGTAACACGGTAGTTGGTTTACTTGGCAAGTTTTCTTTTTTACCTAATTACTCAATTTTGAATTGAAAGCTTGACTATTAAACCGACTTAATTTAAGTCATTAATCATTAAATAATACGAGTAGATGTCTCTTATAATTTTGAGGTTCTTCGATATAACTCTACTTAAAATATTTGATATTTAACAGTAATATACTCATTACTTTTTACGGCTGACTTGTTACGCAAAGGTTTTTGTATATAGAAGAACTTGGCTACTTTTTTAACATTTATATTTTTGTTGTGATATACTTTATTTGGAAAGATAAGATTTCCTTAGAGATAAAAAACCAGTTTATTCCTGTTTTGGAAAAAAACAAAAATTTAAAGGTAAATCAATGGAACAAAATTCCAAAAGAAATGTAATTTAACAAGACAAAATCCCCATGGAGAAAGCACCCAATGGACAAATCCTCCAAATAAATAATTTAATTTTTACAATCTCCAAATCTCTACAAATTTCCAAAAATCCCTAACAATTAAAAACATATTTATTTTGGATCTTCTCTTGGGGATTTAAGTTGAAGAGATTTTCTCTTGAGGACACATATCTGTGGTGTTTTGTGACTCCATACAAAAATTCTCTTTTGACGCCCACTTCACATTGAGCCAGAGTAGGGTTGCCATGGCTGTATAAGCCAGACCTTGCAGGACATCATCTACCTTAAAAAAGAGGACAAAAAGAGGACACAATTAAAACAAAAACTAGGTCCATGAACTTAAACGAAAATGTTTTTAAAATAACATAAATTAAAATACAAAAAATTAAAAACTTATATTTAAAAGGAACATTTTATAAAGTGCTTTTTATATTGATCTTCAGATTGAGTTTTTTGTTAGTTTATTAATGAGAGAATTTTCTGATAAACTTTAGGTAATATTATTTGAAAAGTTAAATTTTAATTTTTTAATACCGGTTATTTTTAACAATAACTTTACTTTACTTCTAAAATTCAAATATAATTTTCTAAAATTTTAGTTTCTGTAAATACCAATTTCGTGTGGTTCTGGTTGGCCGGAATATTTGTTTAAGTTGAACGCACATTTCTTTTCTTCGGATTGAACACTTTGCATTTTGGTAAAGAGAATCCATTTGGACATCCACTATTTGAATAGAAAAATCTACTTCTACAGTTTTTTTTCTTTTAAGTATGTCTAGCTCAGTGTTTCCCAACGTGGGGCTCACGCCCCACAGGGGGGCAGTTTGATAGTAAAAGGGGACAATTAAAGTTATGCTGCATAACACTTCTCTCCGAAAAATCTATGCTTCTTGTGTTCCACCCTTAAAGATATATTTCACCCTGCAGTTGCAAATAAACAGGCTGAATACTTTTTGCGAGAAATGGGGGTTAGTCGTTAATACAAGCAAGACTAATACTACGTTTCCACCAACCACTAATCCGAGATTTAGGTAATGAGATTTGTTTGGTGTTTCCACTGCACAAAAAGAGGATTATGGCAAAACATTCAAATGATGTTTCATTTTTTTGATATGAAGTGGAAGTGAGATAGATAGTTTTTGTTTACATCTCCATCTGTCAATAAACGAAAATAGGTCGGTTCCACAATTATTCTTCGAAAAAAAAGTTTGTTTGATTTGACAAACTAATGTTTCCAAGTAGATTTGAATGAGTTTTATTTGAAATCTTCATTTGAGGAGATTAAAATTTGTATGGTAAATCTTGTAGATTTCAAGGAGATTTGTGATAATCTTGCTAAATCTCGGTTTAGTGTCTGGTGGAAACGTAGTATAAAGTGATGATTTTTGAAGCGCGTCAAAGGAGAAGGCAGCCCGAAGAAAATTGGTCGCTCAATAATGTGGCTATTGAAGTTGAGCAAGAATTTAAGTACCTGGGAGTTTTAATCACGCATAATCTCAATTTTTCAAAACCTACAAAACAAAAAAGCACTGATGCCAAACTGGCTTTGAGTATAATGTGCCCTAAGTTTTTTGCAAACCAGGACATCGATCTCGCGTCAAAATACCGTGTTTTTCACGCAACGGTCAACACATGTAAGTGCTATGGTGCCCAGGTTTTTGATTATATATTTTTCGAGGTGTTTGAAACGTTGCAGGGATATTTCTTTAAACACTTATTCAAACTGCCTAATTCAACGCCAAACTATGCCATCTATGTGCAATCTGATTATTTGATAAGAGTGATGAAAAGAAGTGGAAGAAGTCTTCACAAGTCTATAATGGTAAGACTTCTGCAAACTAACGCCTCTCCATTCAAGAAATAGAATAAAATAGCCCATTCCCATGAATCTCATCTATCACTAATGGAATCTAACGTTGATGAATGGCGGGGTATGTTTGGAGATGCTACTGCAAAAATAGAAACGATTTACACTCAGCATCTATCCAGAGCAACCTCTACATCGTCTAGAAATACAAACAGGAACCTCAATCACCAGATGTCTTCAGAAGCGAACTATTCTCTGTCGAAGTTATTAGCTTCATTTTTAGGGCACGTGTTGAAGTTTTTAACCTAAACTTTATGCCTCATCGACCTGACCTACCTCAAATCTGTAAGCTTTGAAACAGAAGAGAAAATGAAGATATAAACCATTTTATTGCCATCTGTCCTATACTGCAGGAAATCCGTCGGTTATATTTTGATGAGAGTTACCTTTCAACAAGTCGACTCTATGAAATACTAAACGGAGCACTAGGATGGTCTACTTTATATAAGTATTGCAAACACGCCTTAACTTTTCGCAACAATTTCGAAACTTAAAACCTTTAGTTCAACCAGTTACTGCAGTTTAAGGCACGCTATTTTGTGTTTCAAATCACTTTAAAATTGAAAAATTGTAAAACTTGTTATGTTTCAAATCATTTTAAAATTGATATATTTTTGTGTTTAAAATCACTTTAAAATTGAAAAATTTTTTCAAATCATTTTAAAATTGTAGAACTTTTTATATTTCAAATCATTTCAAAATTGGTATCTTTTCGTATAATAAAGAACTTATCTATCTATCTATCTATATTTCGGAACGTACATAGGATCTGCTTCTGCATTAATCAATTGTATCAACTGTTGCCAACTTCACCTCACTCAATGACACTTCTTGACGACAAATATGAATCATTTTATTTTTTCACGTTGATTTCTAACCGAAATCAAATACCCCAATGCAACCAAAAATGCAAAATAACTGTTTTTTATTACCTTTTCCACATTGGTATAAACTAAATGTGGATTAAGTGCCATAATTAATTTTGTTGATAATAAAAAAGAAATTGCATGCATATAACAAAACGGGGAGACTTAAGACTGTAGCTGGATTGCAGGAGGCACCAAGCGCAAGGGAAGGGATTTAAATATAATTATTAAATTATTTATTATTTGAATTTTAGTTCAACATTAGGCACGTTCAGGGAAGAGAGGTATCGGAGATGTTGCTCCGCCAAAAGCTGAGTAAGAGAATCCAATATTTTTTTCTTTAGTATTTTGACAGCCAAACTGAGATTTTTTGCTGAGGAATCCTGTTCAGGAAACTGAGATTGTTGAGGCACTCCGAAATCTCCTTTTCCTGAACTCGCCTATTATACTCGTATGTTTTGAAAATAAACTAACGGTTTACTTAATTTCTATGGAATTCTTCCTTGTCAGCTATTCAAATTTTCCACTGGACATTTCAGATTTTTTATGTTCAAAATTATTTAGGTATCTTCACATGATGTTAGGGGGACACGAGGATTTTAGAAAGGTTCTGTGGGGCATAGCACACAAAAGGTTGGGAAACACTGGCTCTAGCTAATTTAAAAGAATTTTTTTTCTTGGAGTTTAAATGTTTTTATCTTTCTCTCTGGTGATTGACCCCTATGACCCTCTCTCTGGATCAGTGACTGATTTAAAGCGATTACACTGGTGACTATTGCAGTAGCCTATGTCATGGCGCATGAGATTTCTTTACACAAATTTGATTCGAAAAGCAACGATTGCTTATGACAAACGGTAGCCTGGATATGTTTTTGTGTTGACTTGTTTAAAACTAAAGTTTCCAAAACTCTTGATGTACCCTACGAACTTCTTCTGTTATTTGAGTGCATTTGAGATGTTATGGGGTCCTCGATCGCGTATTTTCCTTTGCTTGCAATGGAAATCTTGGAGTTACAAACTGTGCAATCTGATTCGGAATCATTTCTTCCTTTTCTTAATGAAGGATCATCATTAAATAAGCACTTTATTTTTGGCATGGTTTTGAAATAACATGAAAAAATACTAAAGGAAATAATTTGAAGTACCAAATAAAATAAAGTTTTTTTTTTTTTGCAACTTAAGGCAAAGCCATGTTTATTTCGCACTTTTGTACTTTTTGCAAAAAGGAGATCTATGTAGTTAAGCCTTTACCGAACGACAGATAAATTATTTATTTATTTTCTGGGTGCGTGAAAGGGGGAAAAACAAAACAAATGACAATGATGCTGAACAAATGGGCGCGTTCAACTAAATTTAGAGGGTTGACACACGGGAGTCAAAATAAGATCTGTTTTAATTTATGTTTCTTATCAGATTTGTATTGGCTCTATTTGTCTTTTAAACTCAGAGTTCGATGACTGTTTTAATTTTCGGAATTACTTGTTAGGGGAAAAAAGAAGACATTTTCTTAAAACGTTGGAGGACGTTCCGCGCCGGGGATAAAAAGAGGACATGTCCTCCAAAAAGAGGACGCATGGCCAGAGTCTAAAGAATTTGACCGATTTCCTTTAAAAATATACATTGAATTGATAAATAAATGATTCCCTTATTTTTGAAAGAGATTTCCAACATTTTAAAATGACTATTAAAATTCCTTTACCGTGAAAATAAGTTTATTTAGTTATCATGTCTTGACAAGGTTTTCTCTAGGGGATATTGGCTTCTATTTTTGCCGCTGAATTCTATTACAAGATACTTACATACACTTCACATGTAAGTAACTACCTACCCATTCTAAAAGTTATTAGTAAACGTTCTGGGCAGAAGACATTTTTAGCTCATTAAGGAATCCATTCCTGGAATTAATGAATAACTAACTGATGGATGGTCAAAGTGAACTTCGAGATCTCTATTTATCTCATTCACATAAAACGCCGACAAAAAAGCTAGCAAATATATAGAATTATCTGACATCCGAAAAAAATACAAGAAAATATATGTAGGTATATACCTACAAATGTGTAATACCTCCTTTCACCCTGAAGAACCATTAAAATGAAAGCTACCAACGACCGTTGAATGAACAAACAAACGGGAATTAAAACATTAATAAATCTAAATACTTTATGAAATCTAGTCAAAATGGAAGAATTCGATTTAAGATTAGTTTTAAAATTATAAAATCTGAATTTTATTCGCTAAAATTTGTCGTCACGAATTGCGGCTATTCGCGACGAACAATTTGTTTTCTCAAAATTCTCTTCTTTTAGAATTTAAAGTGCAATTTTTAGTTGCTTAACATAAATCTTAATTATATTTCTACCATTTTACCAGATTTTGTAAAGTTTTTAGGTTTATAAATGTTTGAAATCTCATTTTGTATGACAAACAAAAAAAAAAAAAACGAAAACATCTAAAAACAAAAATAAAACACCCGAACTGCAAAAATATACCTAAGTTGAGGTATCTCTAAAAAAAAAAAACAAAAACTGCATCCGACCAGCATGGCTTCACTAAATCAGGTTTTCCATTCGAAAGAAGATTTTAAAAACGAACATTCATTCCATTGTATAAGGCTCTGCTCACTGCGTTCCTTTGTGCTATTTTTTGTTCCATGGGTTTTTTATTCTTGCCTTTTGCCCTTTTTACGCTCCTTTTAGCTCTCTATAGTCCATGTACCTTAAAATGTGGTATCATTCATGTGGTTGCTGATGGGTATTCTTTCATAACCAGTGCTGGATTTTCTTTCTCATAAATTACAAGTAAAATAATATTATTGTTCTGAGAAGATTCCAAGCCAAATTTTTTAGAATGCAATGACTGGGCCTTCTGCACCAGTCGATGGATTCGAGGTTAGGTTAAGTTGAAGTGGAAAGACTGACATACTTAGACCATAAGTTGGTCCATTGTGATGCCACGTGAATCTAGAGAATTTCTCCCACTTGGAGCATCTTATAAAGCGCGTGAGACTACTGATGTCTATATTTTTTGATGTATGTCAAGTTAGCACTACATTTGTAGAAATTGTAGCTTCTTAGTAGTTAATTAGTTGTGGAAAAAAATTTGTAGCTCTACTATTTAAAAAAAAAAATTGTATGTAGTGCTAACTTGATATCAACTTGGCACTACACTTTCTGCAATTCCAAAAACTAAGTAGGCATTTCGTTGAAGCTTTTTAATAGTAAATTAGTTGTGGAAAGAAAAAAATTCCAAAAAAAATTGTTGCCGGAATTTTTTTTAAATAAGGGTAGGTAGTGCTAACTGCTAACTTGACACTGGTGAACTCAGCCATTAAAAAGGGAAATTCGAAAATGTAAACGTGTCATTATTTGTAGCGTTTTAGTAGTAAATTAGTTGTAGAGAGAAAAAAAATTCAAAAAAATTGTTTGCCGTACTTTTTTTTTTTTCCTTTTTAATGACTGATACCTAACCTTATTTAAACAAAAAAAGTACGGCAAACAATATTTTGGAACTTTTTTATCTCCACAACTAATTTACTACTAAAAAGCTACAAATAAGGACACATTTACATTTTCGAATTTCCCTTTTTAATGGCTGAGTTCACCAGTGTCAAGTTAGCACTACCTAACCTTGGCTCTCATCACGTAACTTTTCTGACGACTTTCGTCCAGACGATAGCTAGAAACGATATCGACAATAGTTTCCTTTACGTTACACTTCTACTCTCGTTTCGTCTATCGTTCTCGTTTTTGAAAGTTCGAAAGTCTCTGAAAAACACGTTTGAAATATAAAACATCAGAAATATTGTACTGTCATCGTGATAAAATTCGTTTTGTTTGCTGTTGGGCCTTTCTTTTAATGGAAATTAATTTTTATAAGGCCTTAGGCATAAAATGACAGTTTTTTCAATATCGTCGTGGCCGTGGGTGTCGTTTATTAAATAGTTAAAATGTTGCGTTGACAATACACACAAATGTAAATATGTATGTGTATGTATGCATGTACATATGTATTTATATTTGTAGTCATACGTCAAGAGCCAACAGTGAATGAGAATGGTCAAAGCAGTCTACCTACGCAACAGTAATTTTCCATAATCGCTAAAAAGGTTAGTGCGAGTACTTCTTTTTGTTATATAACCTTTAAGCTGATTCTTTAACTTTTGAACGAAGTGTGACACATTACTGTTGAGTTGGTATACCAGTTAAAGAATTGCATTATTATTCTATATATCCAGTCCCAAAATTTGCTGTCGGCTCGTAAAATATAAGAAATCACATCTAAAACTAACAAAATACACCAAGACGATAGCTAAATAGATATCGAGCAGTTGATATCGTCGAGACGATAGTAAATGACAGCTTTTTTAATTACATGAAGCAAAACTCAAATCGTCAATTCGATATCGTTTGAACGATAGACGTTTTGTATTCTTACGTGAAGCATAGCTATCGATAACGATATCGAAAACGATATCGTCAGAGTTACGTGATGAGAGCCCTTATTTATAAAAAAAAGTACGGCAAACAATTTTTTGGAACTTTTTTCTCTCCACAACTAATTTACTACTAAAAAGCTTCAAATAATGACACGTTTACATTTTCGAATTTCCTTTTTTAATGACTGAGTTCACCAGTGTCAAGTTGGCACTACCTGCCATTATTTATTTTTTTTTAAAGTACGGACAAAATTTTGTTGGATTTTTTTCTCTCCACAAATAATTTACTACTCAAAAGATACAATTAACTACATATTTACTTTTTTGAATTTCGACAAATGTAGTCCTAACTTGACATACATCTATATTTGCAAGATCACTTGGATCATTGTATGAGAAGTGTCCTAGATACAAACGTCGCCGTCGTCTTTGGATAGGGTAGGGCATGAATTTAGAAGATGAGGAATGTTTTCGAGGTAATTTTTTAAATAAATTGTAAGCAAAACATGAAATAGGATGACCTCAGAACTTCTCACGCAGGACTTTTAACATTGCATTTGATGCTTGGCTAGTTGTATCACACAAATGTCCTTCTAGATCAATAGAAAATTTCGGGTAAATGAGATCTCAATGTCTCACTTTCATTCAGGAAACAATCTTGTGATTTGCTGAGACATGTATTTTTAACAGACCTTTGAGATCTCATTTTCTTGAACTTGCCAATTAACTTCGATTGTGTACATGTATATTGTGACTCATCTGTCATTTCATCAGAGAAGACTTTTTAATTGAGATAGTTGAATGCAAGTAAATGATACTTTTTCAATACTTCTGAATTTTAAATTGGCAACACTTTTCAGTTGGCAGCAGTGACAGTACATTTGACAGCTGACAGATGATTTGTGCTCAGAATATTTTGCTATTTCAGAATTATGAATGTGTGTCAAACAGTTAACGAATGACCCATCTGCTTGATGAATTTGTCGAATATATGTCCTTAATAAGCCGGCCGCTACCGTCCATTTTCAAAAACATACATTTTCTTCGACTCAAGACTTTTAATGATAAGGGCCCACTATTTTTCGAACTCCGGTTCTGTTTATATCAAAGGTGCAAGTAGGTGTACAAAAACCAATATCGACGACCACAACTTTTTTTTGTTTTTTTTTGCTTTTCAAGAAAACTTTTGATCGAACTGTCGAGTGTCGACACTGGAAACTCGCGGGTTAACTGGCCAAATCAATGATGTTGGAGTAGATTTAAACAGAAGAAGACGGACAATCAACAACTTTTTTTTGTTTAGCACTTTTTCAACCATCCTCATATATCCACATAGTCGTCCTCGTCTTACCATCAGCTTCAATTTTGTTGCATGCTTACCGGTTTCAGTTTTTACTGCCTAACCTGATGTCTTGAAAGTTAGTTTGCCTCTATTTATCTTCAATAACATTCTTTTACTCATGGGAAGTAAAGAATAGTTATAGTAGGTACATTTATGAAGAGGTCGAATTTAGCAACGGTATGTACAAAAGAAATCAAGGTCCATTCCATATAATAATAATGAAGAAGGATCGGTCACGACTTACATATTAAATGTAAATAATCGTCCCGTATCTGGACCTCTATAAGATGTATTGTATAGATACCTACATTCCTACTATGTCGAGGTTATACCTACTTACAGAGGAGCACAGAGGTCGTTTGCAATGAGTTTTTGCAAAACTGTATGTCGTTGCGAATTGCATTGTCGTGCTATTTTATGGTTTTCTTTCCTTTCTCGACATTCTGAAGGTATTTGGAGATCTTTTTTTTACTGTTGCATTATTCATTATATAATTGTTTATACCTAATCCACTTTACCGAATGAAATAAACTTTACAGGGTTAAACAAGATATTTAAGGACTTATTTTTAAAGGAGTTTTTTAATTTCAAGTGTTTATTGATACATTAATGTCGAGTTTTAGAATTTTCTTTTGATTGTTATTTTGACATAAAAAGAACATTTTCATCTGTAAATTTAGAATTCACATAAGACATAAAGCTAAATCCTCCGACTTCTCTGTAATTTTTTCGCTCCCAGGATTTTTGTTGTCGTTGTTGCAACTTGCGATATACGTAGTACAGGTACGGTGACCATATTTCCGAGAGCAAAACCCGGGACAAAAAGTGAAAAGTTTAAAAACGTACAAAAAAATATAATGTAGGTTTTTCATTCATTTTTATTTTGATACATATCTAAATACATATTACAAGCCTAGTACGCTGCTGATGTGAAACGACAAATGCCATACAAAAATGACATGAAGAAATCATAAACGAAAAATTTCTTTGTGCTTTTCGTTTTGCGGTACGCTGTTCGACATGCGAAATTGATGATTATACCAAATTGTCTGGAGAAGTCTCTACTCTTTTCTGAAGAAATGTCTTTTACAAATTTGTCGTTCCTTTTTAAATAATTTTTAAATTCATGGCACATATTTTTCATTATTATTGAAAAAAACCTTTCAGTGAGAGCATAAGCACCATTAGAACCTGGCAAACACAAGCTGAACTCAACAATTTGTAAAGGTTTGGAAAGCCAATGTTTTATCTGAGAAATGTGTACATTTTATCAAGCAACTGCGAGTCATAAATTCTTGTGTCGCTTCGCTTTTGGTTCACAAAAACCAAACATCCTTCTATTTCTGGCCAGGAAGGTCATTAGAAAGAATAACCCAACTAAAAATGTCCAGTCCTTTAAAAGATCTATCCCACTGATTTAGATATTCGTAGCAAGTGTTATAAAATTGAAATACATTTTCTTTAAATTTCTTTCGGTTTATTGAAAACGATTCACAAAACCACCCTTATATAATATTATTAGAGGTTGAAAATGTTTTTAGCTTATTCCTTACTAAGGAACGAAGAAAACGGTTGTAGGTATATTTTATACGGACTGATAGTACAAAATTGTTAGTTTTGAACGGATTTATAAATATAATTATTTATTGTAGCCGAAAATGTTAGATGTTTTATACCTTAAACCCATATTGCACAATTTACAGAGATTGGTATATAATCTACCTTACTACTGCCAAGTGAGAACATTTTTTTAATCAATTATAATAAGCTTTAATGGGAACGATTTGAAGGAAAATCTACTATTAAAAACCTTCATTAAACAAAAAAGAAAACAAAATAATATAGAGGTATACGTGTGTATAGATATACTTTCTTAAATAAGGATTTGAGATAAGGGGTGGCTTAAACACAAAAGCGTACAATAGCTTGTTCAAAACAGCTTTTACAAAACAATAATAAATTATTTCAATAAATACTTTACATAAATCCTTTTGAGTACAAAAAAAAATAAATAAATAAATTAACAGAAATGTATCACATTTTTAAATATGTAGACACAAAAAAGAATAATAAATAACTATGTAGATGCTAAATAGAAAAATAATCAATAAACGATTTAATATATAAATAAAATAAATAAATAAATGCATAAATAAATATATATATATAATAAATAAATAATTGAATGAATAAATAAATAAATAGATTAATAAATAAATAAATACATAAATAAATAAATAATTGAATAAATAATAAATAAATAAAGAGTTAATAAATAAATAGATTAATAAATAAATAAATACATAAATAAATAAATAAATAATTGAATAAATAATAAATAAATATATAAATAATAATTAAATAGCGATATGAACAATGAAACATAAATCAGTCTTTCAATCAATAGTTTTATAATTTAATTTACATTTTTATTGAATTACATACTAAATTTTATAGGATTTTAAATTTAAGAAGCTAGATTTGAGATAAGGGAATTGTCGGATAATAATCAAGAAGTGTTTTATCGTTCAATCAATCTTAAAATTCAGCTTGACACCATTTCAATATTTGCTAGGTTGTGCAATTCACTAGTCGAAAAGCACCAAGGAAGATTGAAAACCATTTTTCAGAAGCTTATTTTGCGAAATTTGTAGTCTTCGTATGTGACTCTTAGCACATTTACCCCAAACGGGCGACCCATATAAAATAATCGCCTGAAAGATAGCTTTGTAAATCAACAGTTTGTTTTCACAACTCAATTTCGATTTCATGTTTATGAAAGGGTAGAGTATTTTCGTAGTTAAGTTAATTTTTTTTATAATGCCTTGTATGTGTGTACCAAATGTTAATTTTTTATCAAGGTAAACCCCAAGATATTTAGTATTTGACTTCCAGTCAGTTCCACAGCCGTTTATTATAAGTCTATTACTTGGTAAGAAACAGGGTTTCCTTTTTCGAGTGAAAAAGACAGCCTGGGTCCTAGAAGCGTTCAGCTTTATTTTCCAACTACTAAAGTAATCTTGAATTATATTTAAACTAGATTGCAAGTTCATTTCAATAACGGAACCAATTGAATCTGTAGAATATAAACACGTATCGTCGGCAAAAATAGCTATATCACAGTTTTGAAGTTTTGGAAAGTCAGAAGTAAACACATTGTAGAGGATAGGGCCAAGAACTGAACCTTGGAGGACACCTGCAACACAACTAAAGACTTGAGAAAGGCAATTGTTGACTGACACAAAACATTTTCTTGAAGATAAAAACTATTTTACAGTTTTAATTAGGTACATTGAGAAATTTAGAATCAATAATTTGTGTAGAAGTCCTTCATGCCACACAGAATCAAAGGCTTTTTCCACATCGAGCAACACCATACCTGTACTTTTTCTTGCGTTAAAATTACTTTCTATATGATTAGTTATACGATGAATTTGATGCACAGTGCTGTGAAAAGCTCGGAACCCGAACTGTTCTAATGGGAGGATATTATTGGAGCTTATGTGTTCAATAAATTTTTTCTTGATTATTTGTTCAAAACATTTACTAAGTGAACTCAATAAACTTATTGGTCTGTAATTGCCAGGTATATTAGCTATCTTGCCAAGCTTCAAAATTGGTATAACCTTTGCTGATTTCCATTCATTTGGAAAATATCCCGACTTTAGACAAGAATTAAAAAGTTCTTGTAAGAATTTCACACCCAGCTTTGGCATGTGCTTTAAATACAAATTTTTTACACTATCAAACCCAACAGATTTCCTAGAATTTAATGAATTTAGTATCTCATTGATGTCTTTAATGGTGACGCATGATTGATCACCGTTCAAAACACTGCTGTTGATTAAACTTATTGAATGAGAAACTTGATATTCTAAGTTTTTGCTGGTAATCGCGTTACTAGCTAACAATTGTGCTTCATAAAAAGTTGTTGCCAAAGCATTTGCCTTTTCAGATCCAGTCATCATTAAAGAACTTCCTACCTTCAAAGATGGAATATGAGAGATTGTTTTTTTTTTTGATACGTTGACTATATTCCAGAATGGTTTAATTGCTTTATTCATTCCCTGCAATTTCTGGTTCCAAGATAAATTTCTGAATTTCGCGATTCCTTCATTTATAATGGAATTAAGAATGTTCATTTCAGTCAGATAGTTAAGTTACTATTTCTTGTTCTTATCCATCTGGTTCTATTACTGTTTCTTATTTTTATAAGCCGGATCGTCGTTCTTACACAAGAATTACTTGTAAGTCGTTAACGTTAGAGTTTAACGGATTTGTCACTTTGCTTTTTTATATACATACATACATATGTTAAGCTGGTATATCAAAAATTTTGTTTAATTAAATATAAAAATATTAAATCAAACAAATCAGAAAATACGGGACAAATACGGGACAAATAAAGAAACCCGGGACACTTGTACGTCCCGAGTTTCTTAAATAAGAAACCGGGACAGGCTATTGACATACGGGACTGTTCCGGGAAACCCGGGACGGATGGTCACCGTAAGTATAGGGCAATTTTAGGATTCGTGCAAAAAAAAATCGAGATAATAATTTATTTTCCCTAACATTACAATTATAGAGAACGCGAAAAAAGTGGGTCTCGCAATTGTGTCTGTCTGTCCGTCTGTCTGGCTGCCTGTACCTCGACCTGCAGCTTAAACCGCTGAAGCTGAAGGACTTAAGGTTCTTAGGTAATTCCCTAGAGGGGAAATTGAACTTTTTTTTTAGCTCAAAAAATAACGGTACCTGCCATACAACCAATATACAAAAATTGATTTATTTCAAAAACGGCTCTAACGATTTTGAAAAAAAATTACGAGGTACCACAATTACTACAATAAAATATTTTGGTAGAAAAAAATCTTTTTTATAACGGTTATTAACAGTACCATTCATAGGACCGATTTTTTGGTTTTCAAATTTCTCGTTAACGGCTACATATTGATTTCAACCAAATTTTGTATGTAAGAGGTCCTTTGAGACAAACACAGATTCGCTGCCAGACCGATGGATTCAGTATAGGTAGAAGCCTTCAGTGATGTAAATTTGGAGCGTTATAAAGCTGTTTTAGAGGGATTAATACTGTTGTTGCATTTTGAAAGTGAATTTTAGTGGTGTTGGGGCCGCGATATCGCTGCCAGACCGATGGCGTGTAGTTTGCACTGATACAGATGACATGGCCACAAAATTGGGAGCGGTATAAAACACTTTGAGTAAATGTTCACTAGCTCTTGGACTAACCGCTGTGTATTCAATTTACAAATTTCAGTATTTTGAGATCTCCGAGGTCTCAGTAATCTCATACATACGCATAATTTCAGATAAATCGGCACCTGCCCGTTCCCAATTTCCAGAAATTGATTTTAGAATATCTCAGCTGATCGATCATTTTGCAGCAGAATTGCCTTACACATATGGCATTTTTTAACAAAAACAAGTTTATTAAAACACGCGTGTATTTGAATTCTACGTTGTTACAAAATATCAAAGTAATCGATAAAAAAGATTTAGAGATTTCCGGTTTTGAACTACATTTGTTACATTTATTTGTTTACGGTTTGTTGCGGTGCAGGGTAAGAAATAGCTTTGCATGTCCAATCTTTTCAAATCAGCTATAAGGTTTGAGATTTGAGCATATTAAAAATTAGAAAAAAAGAGCGATTTCTTAATATCTATTGCAATAGCTGAAATTTCAAAATTGTGTCCTAAAAATATAAGAACTGTATGCTTAGTTTTTAATATTTTTAAATGCGTTATAAGGTTTGAGATTTTTTTTTTTTTGTTTTTTGCATTATGCTACAATTGTCCACACCTGGTATTTGCAGCATAATGTAAAAAATATTAAGAAAGTGCGTGATTTTTTTATATTTTTCTTGTTCTCAAGAACTAAGAACTACATAGATACGTATTGTGCAATATTTTTTTGTAGAAATGAATAATTTACCCAAATTTTAGGTGAGAAAAAATTTCACAAAATTTAAGCCTTATCACACGACTTAATATTATGTCTGTTAGTTTACTCCCCAAAAACAGCTAACTTTTACAAATTTTAGTCCAACATTTTTTTTCAACATTGATGTCAAAAGATGAAGTTGATAGAACTTTTGTGTACAGTTGACAGTTTTGGGAAAACAGTCATAATATTAACAATGCTTTGTTTATAAATGCTTTGCAATTAAATACAGTGTTGCTTTAGTTTTGAAGCAGACAGAAAACCCATACAAGTTATCACGGAACTGCCTTCTGAAGAATGATCACATATTCGATGTCACCAAAAAATACTTTTCAGCTACGGAAGAAAGTCACCTTTTCTGAGTAAGCTGTAATCTACATATCGTCGCCTTTCAAGGAAACTGGCATAATAAAAAAAACTACATTTTAAATAAATGATACCAACGACTACAAACAAGGTTCTTCCCTTTCAGTCCCTTCAGTATCTCACCAGATGGATGTATTCTAAATATGTGAAATTTTAAATTTTATTGGAAATAGTTCGACTCAAAAACCTTAAATCGATTTTATGAAGAATCAAGTTTTTTGAGTTATGCCATTTTTCTTAAATTTCATTTTGGCTTGTGTATAATTAAAAGTTGAGCTTTAAAAATGATAGGTAATAGAACTGTAGCGGAGAATTCTACATCGCTCCAAAACAGCTATCGCATCCGCAATGTATTATATTTCTAATTATCTTATAGCTTTTTTTGTAAAGTAGTACCTACTGAAACAAAATTGCCACCTGCATTTTTTTTTTATATTTAACGAGCGATTAGGTAGGTTGGAGGGGATTTGAAAGGAGAAACCGATGTACATTGGTTTTGAATGTCTGTAGATCACAATGGGAGGGGAAGATAGAGCTGGGTAGAGCATTCCACATTCGTGTAGTGCGACTAATTCCTGCATTCCTTTCTTCAGAAATAAATTCAACCGTTTTTCTCTGACTTTCAATGAATTTAGGATACAAATTATATACGAGGCAAATTTTGCACTTACATACCTACTATCTAGTCTAGGAAGAATGATTAACATTTAATTTGATATTTAGAACTTCGAATTTCGAAACCAAGTTGGAGATAGTTCCCCTTTCAATCCATTGCTTTCTTCCTAACACACTACGTTTATATAATCATTTAGATTTTGAGAGTAGTCTATTCGACTAAAATAGTAGATACGTCAATATTTGTATTCAATTTTGTAATTATAAATTAGAAGGTATGTATTAGGACTGGCCACGAAACGAGAGTCAGCGAGACTTTTGTAAGTCTTGGATCGGTGCTCGGTCTCCTTAAAATCTAACATTTTCAGTCTTGTCTCTCTCTCGTATAAATAAGTATTGTCTCAGAAAGATACGATTTCCAGACAACCTGTCGATTATTGGAACGAAATATTTTCGATTATAGTTTCAAAATATGTGCAGAAGAAAATAAATATTTAACTGAAATTGGATTTTTGAATTAATTACACTCTCTGTAAATTTCAGTCCAAACTACAGTTTCGTCTCGGACGCGTAAAAGGCAGTCTCGTCTCGTCTTGTCTCGGTCGGTCTCTTCATGCGAGACCGAGATCGAGATTTTTCTCGTCTCGTGGTCAGCACTAGTATGTATGTATGTATATCCGCTATATTCACATGCCTTGTATGGAACTTTATCACATGTTTTCCATATATTATGTCTACTTTATATCCCTTAGGATTCCTCACTCCCAACCTTATATTATTGCATTTTTTCGGTAGATATATCCCTGTTGGCAATAATTCAAATGAAACATCTCAGTGGAATTCAGACAACTTTAATACAACTCAACATTGGAAATTTCAATTTCATTACCCTCATAACTCACATCCTATCTGATCCTTAAAATCTTATCATAATATCACTTCTATTTTGAAAATACCAACTGTGTCTTCAATTAATCACTAGCAAGCTATTTACAACTAATTACATCCAGTGAAAATGTCAAGCTAATAAAACACAACATGTCTTCTATCCGGACGTTACTGCTCATGCTGTTGCTTTAGCTTAGACTACTAGGTATACAACATCTGTAACTTGAAGACTTTCATTTTCATCTCTATTAATTACTATAACTGTCAAATCGGACTTTAAAATTTTGACTTCATGCGACACTCTTGTAGATCTGTCTAACTAAAAAAATTAAAAAAAAAAAAAAATAAAAAGAAAACGAAATAATCGTCTTTATGTTAAGAACTATGTTAGGATTCATACAAATAATTGTTTTAGATTTTAAACTTGACATTCTATTGTAGAAAAGCTTCAACATCTAAGTGCATTTTAGAATCCTCAACGCAAACAGTTCTATTCATATTCAGGCCACCAGGCCTAGCAGCACTTCAAAATCCAAATTTTAGAATTTTTGTAGCCCAAAATCGACGTCCTGAATGTAACCCGGAAAATAGTGCATTTCCATTATTCATTAATCTTTCATCATTATCATTAATCTTTATTTTTACTGTACAAAAATACAACATGAAGTATCATTATCTTATTGGAAAATATCGTTAAAGTTTGTAAGCATATTTGAAGGAAAAATAACTTTAAATAATTCATAATGATAAAATAATACAAAATTGGGCTACTTTTCTGTTGCCTAAAATTCTGGACGAAAATTTAAAAAAAAAAATCAATTAGCCCAATTTGCAATAAATAGCCCGAACTGGAAACCCTGCTGAGACTAAACAAATCTGGTTTTATATAGGGTTCCAATGTCTTGAAACTTAAACAGCCAAATTTCAGAATAAGTTTAGTCCATTCTAATTTAAAAATCATAAAAATATTTATTTTTCATTTGTTAAAATTAACAAAAGATAACACTTTAACACATTTCTTTTATTGTAATATTTCAGTTTAATTCCCTCAGAGTACGGAAGAAAAATTACTTAAAATAAATTAAGTTGAAGAAATAATACAAAATTGAGCTACTTTTTTGCTGCTTAAAATTCGAGTCGTAAATAAAAAAAAAGATAGTTTAATTTGCCATAAACAGCCTGGGCTTTTCAAACCCGCTGATACTTCAAACTTGCTTTATAGACCTTGTTGCCAATTTTCATTTCAATTATAATCGCTGCCCTCAATGTAGCCCAATTTCATTTATGAAATCTTAATTTTTCTTAGAATTGACAAAAGACAGAATTTAAGCGAATTGTTTCGCAAATCAGAAAAAAAATCGTATACAAAATAAGTCTAAATGTTTAAATAATATCAAATCGGGCTACTTTCTTCAAATTCGTGTCATAAACTTCCTGAACTTATAACCCTTCTGGCATTTTTCGACACATAACTTATATTAACAAAAAAAAAAAACAACGTTTTAGCACTATTGGCTCATTGGTAAATTATCTGCTTACATTTCTTCAGTATATCGCAAGAAAAATTATTTTAAATAAACTTATATTATTAAATAATGTCAAATCAGGCTACAATGGTCAAATTCTTGCTGTAAATTTAGAAAGAAACAGTACAATTTGGTTTGAATTACCCAAACTTGCTGACTCCACCTGACTCTTCAAATTTGGTTTATAGACAGGGTTGTCAGGTCTCGAATCACTTTAAAAGCCCAATAATAGAATTTTCGCTAACCAAAATCGCTGCCATAATGTAGCCCAATAATAGCCCAATATCATTAAACAAAATTAATTTTTTTTTTTTTTCAAAAAATATGAAAACTGCCTCTGAAAATTGTAATAAAGGGTCCGCCATCTAACGTGCTTATTTCGTGAATGGTAACACTTAGCTCATGTCTGATTTGACAGATAATTAGTTTTATCATTCCGCTGAACGAATATGGTTGTGTATACGCTTGAACAACGCTGGAAAATATTGCGACATTACTTTGCCGATTTTGCCAAAAAAATCATCTTTTTAGATGAAGCTCATTTTGATCTTGGCGGTTATGTAAACAAGCAAAATTGTCGCATTTGGGGCACAGAAAACCCGCACGCATACATTGAAAAGCCGATACACCCAAAACGAGTCACTGTTTGGTGCGGATTTTGGTCCAGAGGCATATTTGGGCCATTTTTCTTCAACTGAGCAAGGAGTGGCCGTTACAGTCAATGGCGATCGTTATCGGGCCATGTTGAATCAATTTTTGTTCACAAAAATTGAAGAGGAGGATATTAGCAACATTTGGTTTCAACAGGACGGCGCTACGTGCCACACAGCCGAAGCTACACTCAATGTTGATAATGCATTTTCATAAAAAAAAGTTATTTGGCGGACCCTTTATTAAATTGGGCTTTTTTTTTCAAATTCTTCCATAAAATTTAGGAAAAAATAGACCTTTTTGCGAATAATAGCCCAATTTTTAATTCTCTTCGCACCTTTCAAATTTTGTTCATGATAGGGTTGTCAGGTCGAAGCAATATAAAAAGCCCAATTTCGGAATTTTTGTAGCCCAAAATAAACTTAAAATTAGCCCAATATCATTTCAAAAATCATTCTAATATTCACATCATGTTCTTATTGATAAATTGTCATTTATTGGAAAGAAATTATTTAAAAAAAATTAACATGATGAATTAATATCGAATTGAGCTACTTTTTTTAAATTTACCAATAAATATTCGAATTTGCGAAAAGCAGCCTAAACTTGACACTGTATTGACTTAACAAATTTAGGTTAATGATAATGTTTCGAAGCTCAAGGCCAATTACATAATTTTTGTGCCCCCAAATCACTGCCTTGAATGTTGCCCAAAATAGCCCATTCTGATTTAAGAAATCTTAACACGACGAAATACTATCAAATTGGGCTACTTTCTTTAAATTCTTTCCAAACATTTGCAAAAATCTACCTAAATAGCCCAGTTTGTGATAAATAGCTCAAACTTAATAGACAGTGTTACCAGTTTTCAGTTTCTTTTCCAAAATTAGGGGTTTTTTTATAATAAAAGCAAATACATACAACTGATTCTTGCATTTTAATTATTATAATGAAAAAAAAAAAAAACAGCTCACTTACAACATCTCCCATCCTGTCATGTGTCAGCAATTATCACAGAACATTAACAGAATTTTTAGTGTTAAAGATGAGGAGTCTGCCAGGCACTTTAGGAGAATTGACAACAACTGTACAAGTGCACACACCACACATAACAAGAAGGGTGTACTTTATAGAGAGCGTTGTTTAAATAGCATCCGTTGTTGCAGTGTTATAACTGCTCTTTTTGTATCCTCAAGTGGTGATCTGTCATCTTGAGTGGTTTTTGAACTGCAATTCAATTTTATCTCTCGATCTCCCTATTATAGTCCCAACCCAATCCCAAGATTTGAAAGTTGAGCAATCTAATGTCAACAGAGTGCTTTGTTTAATAACAACGCAGATATACTATTATACTCGTAGGTTTTTTTTTATACTGAGTTCTGGAACAGATGTTTTTGAAGTCTCTTCTTGAAAGACCCATCATTCGCGAGGTCCTATAAAATTTAAACCTCACTTTTATATGGTTATTATTATGTTGCGTCGCACTGGCTGGTAATTGGATCGTTTGGTTATTTTTTTTTAAAGTGCATCTTTTGCAGCCGCGACTACGGGAGGGAGGGGGTGCATAAAAATAGACTGGCTTGGCTTGGCTAGACTCGTTAGAGCAAAACGTGTGATGAAGCGTGTAATTTTCTTCAAATTTATTGACATTGAATCAGAGAGGCGAGAGGTATTCTTTTCCGCCTTCTACAAATATAGTCGTATGTAATATATGCATAGTGCAGTCATGCGCTTCAGATTTCCTGGATAAACATGAAAGGCGGTCGCGTAGTGCCACATAAATAGTTTTATGCGCTATTGGTCTTGTTGCAAAAGGAAAGAGTGACGGACGTGATCTAAAGATATATACACCGTAACGTATGATTGCGGTGGAGTATTATTCATATGTATGCATGTAGTTTGGGACAAACTGTCACTTAATGAAAGCGCAGTAATTTAATTTAATTTGCTGTTGGGTGCAGTCGAGGATTTACGCAACATGATTTAAGTCACTTTTTTTTTTTTTTTTTGTTAAAGTTTGTAACATGAGTGGAAAAGAAACATTTTGTTGAAGAGATCAAGCAGGCGTGCGTGAACGCATTTAATGGGGTTTGATATGTCCGTTCTTGTTCATTTGATATTATACTTATTTTGTCTGTTTTGAGAATGGCTGGTTTGATTGATTTAATCTCTTTATTTCTGTCAGGAAAATATCTAGAGAGATCTTTGATCACATTTCGACACAGAATGCGTTTGTGAACTTGTGTACCTACTTCCAATGGATTTATTTCTTTCAGCTTACTTTTTAGAGATGCAATTTTGTTTCCCACTTGCCACCTAGTTTCTTCATAATTATATACAAGTTGCGCATCATGCTAGTTGTAATCTTCTGAAAAACTCATTTGATCAGATTTTTTTTTTTTAAGGGTTAACTCTGAAAAAAAAATTGCTTTGAAAACAGCAACTCACATACTGCAACAACCCCTCATAAAATTATCAATTAAATGATGTCATTTTGTAAAAAAAAAAAATCCAAATCAATTCCTCTAACCTACAAATTTCCAATGAAAATTTCAATTTCAATAGCAATTATTTCAAGAAATCGATTATAGAATATTGTTCTCGCCAACTATGTTGCAACTAATTCAGACCGTTTGAGAACCGTTTGGCAGTATGAGAAAGCCAACTGCGACGGTCTCAATGTTTTCTTCAGGAACTTTAACTGTTCACTATGCTTTCTCGATAGTGACATGGAATCCAGCGCAGATATGATAACAAACTTGATTCTTTGTGGAATGAGAAATTTTATCCCGAATAGGGTAAAATCTATCAAACCCAAAGAAAACTCATGGTTTGATTGGAGCTGTAAAGAGGTTATCAGGGTAAGAGAAGTAAGCTTCCGATGTTCTGAAGCCAACCCTACTGAGAAAAACCGGAAAAAGTTTCAACAAGCTAGAAAGACTTGCAACGTCCATATTCGAAGAACCAAGTTTTTACATGATCAAAAATTACGGCAAAAAATACTACAATGTGCCAAAGGTGGTAAAACTTTTTGGTCATTTGTCAAAACGTACGAAACGCCACCTCGTCGTGCGTCGGTTCCAACGCTCGCCTTTAACGATACTCCTTTTGTCAGCTCACTAGATAAAGCCAATTTGCTTGCAGCACAGTTTTCTATTAATTCGACGCTGCCAGAAAGTGTTATGACTCCTCCAGTACTTGACGGCGTAAATGATTTTATGGGACAAATCTTCTTTCGCACTCGTGCAGTTGCTAGAGTTCTAAAAGATCTCGACGTACACAAATCCGCTGGCCCGGATGGTACCCCTCCCATTGTTCTGAAGAGGTGTTCTTCAACGCTGGCAAAACCACTTTGTAAGCTTTTCCATCTGTCCTATTCTACTGGTCTCTTTCCGAGTAGATGGAAAACAGCATGTGTCCAGCCTGTCCCAAAAAAAGGCGTATCTTCTTCACCCTCTAACTATCGACCAATTACACTTACGTCCCTTCTTTTGAAGGTCATGGAAACGTTGATATATTTTCAGCTCAAGAAATATCTCTAGGAATGAAAACTTCTTAATGACCGGCAAAACGGCTTTCGTAGCAATAGCTCAACTGGTGATCTGATGGTATATCTCACCGAACAGTGGAACAAATCTTAACATCGTTTTGGAGAAAGTAAGATTATTGCACTTGATATTTCAAAAGCGTTTGATAGAGTTTGGCATCAAGCTCTCTTATCGAAAACGCGTGCATTTGGTATCGATGAATCTCTTCTTCGTTGGATTAGAAATTACCTTTCGGCACGCTCAATACAAGTTGTTTTGGACGGTTTTAAGTCTGATATCTACAAAATAAATGCTGGTATGCCCCAGGGCTCCGTTTTGTCTCCGACCCTTTTTCTTATATTCATAAACGATTTTTTATCTTAAACTTCTAATCATTTAAACTGTTTTGCTGACGCCAGTACCCTCAGCTTTTCATATTCGTATCTAGATTCACATCCATTTCCTTTAGATGTGGAACTGCAACGGCAGCGTATGATGAGCTTATTAAATTCTGATCTCGACAGCATTGTCCAGTGGGGAATCCAAAACCGAGTCGAATTTAATGCTTCCAAAACTGAATGCTGTCTCCTGTCGTTAAAGCGGAGCCCAACCCCTATGCTGCTATCCATGACCGGAACTTGCATTGAGGAAACTGAACAGCTTTCAGTCCTCGGTATGTGTGTCACAGACCACTTTTTGTGGAACGACCACATATTTGCCATCGCCAAAAATGCTGCTAGGTGTTTAAGTTTTCTCCGTCGTTGCAAGAAATTTTTCGCCCCTTCTGATCTGGCTGTGATCTACAAAGCCTGCATTCGTCCAAAACTTGAGTACAACTACCATATTTGGACAGGTGCTCCAATAACCCACTTGAGTCTTTTGGATAGAATTCAAAAGAGAGCTCTTTAAATGATTAGTGAAAGAACTATAACGGAAACGTTTACATCTCTGGAACACCGTCGAAATGTTTCATGTCTTTCGTTATTTCACCGTTATTTTAACAAACAGTGCTCTAGTGAAATAGCCAGTTGCATTCCTCTCCTTAAACAATTCAACCGTAATACTCGCGCTTCTAGTTTACCCTTTAGCCCTACTTCGGACGTACTGTTAAGTACAGATAGTCTTTCTTCAGTCGCACTACACGAATGTGGAATGATCTACCCAGCTCAATTTTCCCCGCTCATTGTGATCTACAGACATTCAAAACCAATGTGCGACGGTATCTCCTTTTAAATCCCCTCCAACCTAACTAGTCATAACCCCTTAAGCGCGCGCTAAATATAAAAAAAAAGAAACAGTGCTGTTTTTCGGTTATAAGTTGAAACTATAGTTATCGGAGAGGAACTGAAGTGTTCAGATGAAAACAAGCCAATAAAAGGGATACACATATAACTGCGGATCGTGGCTTTCTGCTTAGGTTCCTTCGCTTTTGATTTCGGGCGGAAAAAAGCCCACTTAAGTAAGATAGACGTTTGGTTGAGAAGGAATGAAAAAAAAAAGTGAAAGACGATTCATTAAACTTAAGTGCAGTATGGTTGAAGAGTCCTTTTAACAGTTTTGAAAGCTACTTTTCGTTGGTTTATGACATCTAACAATTACAATTTCGGCATTATATTGAACAAGCGAATATAGGAATGAAAATAAGACAAATATGATTCATTTAACTTAAGTGCAATATGGTTGACTTCTCCTTTCGAATGTTCAGAAACCTATACTTATGACATCAGATACAGTGTGGCTGTCCGGAAATTATTAATAAGGAAACTCAAGGGGTTGAGTTGAAATTTAGAAATAGAAGCAAGCAAATTTATTATGGGAATTTAACATTTAGTAATTTTTACAATACTGAAAAGGAAATCGCTTGCAATTGGAAGGAACGTGTTGGATGTACCAACTTGAAAATCTCACACGATTATAACAGCAAAGAAATATTGTCAAAAACAAAAAAAAAATATGAAAAATACCCACAAAACTGTTCTCATCATGGTGGTATGTGCGTCTGTACGTCCACTGTTCATTTGATTCAAATTTGGTATTTTATCTTTTGTATGTGATTTCGTAGAGAAGAAATTCGAAGTTCTTGATGAGTTACAACTCAAATTTGATACAATTTTTTTTTTAAGTACGAAAACGGGTCATACAGTTTTAATTTAGATCAGTATGACTGTAACAAAACTGTATTTCAGATTTCTGCCAAAAAGTTCGGATTCACTGAACGGAATCAGGGCGTTGAAGTTTTTTTTTCAGAAAGTTGGTTGTTTTTTAGTTGTCATATCCCATATCTTGTTAATGATGGACTCGACAATTTGGGTTAAAAAGTATCTTTAAAAAGCACAAACAAAATTGGATTCCCAAATTTTACAAAAAAAAAAAAAAAATAATAATAAGACAAAATTCAGGGAAAAAAATAATTTTTTAGACTTTTGACTTCTTCACACTTCCGCATTACTAAGAAATTGTAGGTTAGTGTATTAAAACGTCTTTATGTATACAACAATGCTTATCCATATTAAAGTTTTGAAACACAAGAGCAAGTTCTAAGATCCAGTCATGCATTTGACCTGAAAAATAAAATATTTATACTAAATATTTTATTTGTCCAAAATCAATTCTAAACACTAATGCCAGAATACAGCTAATGATGCAACATTTTTTTACAGCCATGTTAATGTTTTAGTATGATAGGTTTTACAGTGAAACCTATCTTAGGCGGACAGCGACGGCAGAAACAACACGTTTATCCATTTAAAGGAGTTGGCGTTTCAAAAGAAAAAATGAATAAATTACATGCCTGATGTTTTTTACTCTGAATTTTGCTTTGCGTTTTCATCCAAAATGCTGTCAATTTTTCAGAAAAAAGAAACGGACGGGAAGAAACCAAAAACTGCCTCTGCAAGCTAGTTTGAACGTTAAATTAAAAAAAAAAAGAGGTATAAAAAGGTATTGCTGAAAAGAACGGCAGAAAATCACAAATTACTGAAAGTTTTTGTCCGCCTTTAACAATTTATTTATATTTATTTTTGTCCACCGCCGATCAATGTAGGTACAGTGCTGCCAAAAACATTCCAAATTTTTCCTCAGTATAATGTTTTTCTTAATATCAAGTAGAAAACTAATAACTTTCCATAGGTTTTCCATAATTTGTAAAGGGAATGAGACAATTTAATAATAACCTTAAAAATATAATGCTACGATGACAAAAACAATAAAACAAAAATATTTTATAAAGTTATTCAATAACATGCCTGTGCAAAACTAACCGGATTGCAGGGAGATTGCGAATCTCGATGTTAAAGTAGCGGTTTTTTTCGAGTCTTTTGACTCACGCCGTAGATTAAACAGACTTTACAAGTTGAGAGCTGTGTTAGTTGAAATTATATAGTGCAGAAAATGGCTAAAACACGTTATAGCAACGCGATTCGATACAAGGTAATAAAAAAGTTCCAAGCCGGTACAAAACAAAATTTAATATTTGAAATATTGCAAATTCCAACGTCAACGGTTTGTGACATCATTACAAAATTTAGAAGCGGGAAATCAGTAGAAGCAGATCATTTTGGTGAACGCCCTCGCAAAACAACTGTTCAAACTGGCGCATAAAGAATTTTGTGCTTAAAGACCCTTTTGCAACTTCAAAGATAATTTGTGATGAACTAAATCTACCTATAGGGCCAAGTACGGTAAGGAAGCGTTTAAAAGATTTCGGTCTTTTTGCATTTCGACCAGCGAAGAAACCTCTTCTTACTGCTAAACATCGTAGAAAAAGGTAAGCCATGAAAGTTGTTTGGAAAAGACTTTAAATTCCTAATCAAAATATTGAACTCAGGGTTGAATTTGCAAAAAAATCATCTTAACTGGTCTTTCAGCAAATGGAGAAGCGTGCTTTTCAGTGGTGAAAGCAAATTCAACTTGTTTTACTCCGATGGTGCAAGGACAGTAAGGCGCTCAAAAGGGACGCGATTAAAGCAAATGTACTCCCTACAGTTAAGCACGGTGGAGCCTCGGTGATGGTTTGGGGCTGTTTTTCAGGCGCAGGCTGCGGTCCAATACACCAAATCAGAGGAATTATGAACCGTTTTCAATATAAGGACATTTTGGAGTCAGTAACGCTTCCATATGCAGAGGATGAAATGCCTTTGCGTTGGGTTTTTCAGCAGGATAATGACCCCAAACATTCTTCAAAGCTGCTTAAAGAGTGGTTTGCGACTAAAAATATTCGTGTTTTAGAATGGCCGTCTCAATCACCCGATCTAAACCCAATTGAAAACCTGTGGGCCATTTTAAAAAGGCGGGTTGGGAAAAAAAGCACACGTCAACAACTTTTCTTTTTGCAGCCTCGAAAAATGAATGGGAGAATATTCCTGCTTCTATTTTCGAAAATTGAATCCAGTCAATGCCACGTCGATGTCGAGCTGTGATAAAAAATAGGGGTTACTGGACAAAATATTAAATACAAAATAATAATTAATTGTACAAGATAAAATCCGGTTAGTTTGTCACATTAAAATTCTGAATCAACTTTAATTGTTGACTATTATTTTTTGTTTTAATGGATAATTTACCATGTTTTTTGTTTAAAATGTAACAATTGTTTAATAAAAGTGGCGAAAAATTACAAATATTTGATTTGTTCATTTTTATCTTAAACCAACACTCAATGCAGTTGACCAAAAAAATCCGGAATGTTTTTGACACCACTGTATGTATGAAATTTAAATCCTAGATCCACGTTCGCGAGTATTTGTCCATTTAAAGGATGTGTACTGTAAATTTTTCTAATTTCAAAACAGTTTACTAAAACTATTTATCACCCCATATTAATAAACGGAGCTAGCGGCGAGTTATCATTAATTAGTGGATTAGGAGTTAGATTTGAGCCACTTACGAGCTAGCTAAACCAACAAGGAAAGTGGTTTAGCGAAGGGTTAAATAAGAAAAGTAAATATACGTTTAATTCAGTAACTATATATCTAACTATACATTTATGTAAATATAACTCTATGAAAACTATAAAACAATAACTATTTAACAAAAAAAAAAACCCCCAAACTAGGGATTGAACCCGGGAAACATAGTTCTTTTTATTCATTTTTTTATTTTAATTTTTTATTGTTCACTAACTTATACGTTTCTTAAAACTAGACAAGAATTCATAAACACATAGCCTACTTATCAATAAATAAATTACTTACAGTTAACATTTTTGTATCATTCGAACAATTAACTAGTAGTAGCCCGTAGCGTAATGGTAAGTGCGTTCGACGTTCACGCTGGAGGTCTGGGTTCACTTCCCAGCCTCGTCCACCTAAAAAAAAAACTAAATGGAATTGACAAATCCTCCAAGAGTATCACTTGTCATGAATAAGTGCTTCTCGTCTGGCCGTTCGGGTTCGGCATAAAATTGTAGGTCCCTTCCATTCCTGTCGACAGGCGCACACAGGAATGGTTGCGAGTTGTGAGTCAATAGGCCCTGGTTCGAAATATTTATTTAATGCCTTAAAGACTAACGTTAAAGTTTACAATATTTTCTTAGATATGCATGTATATTTATATTATATTATGTTATACTACTATTGAACAAGTTCATTTTAAATTTAATACTTTTAAAATTGTCATTTACTGAAAAAATCATGAAGTAATATTTATTAAACACTGAAATCAATTGATTTAAGGGACTATTCAGACCATAGTTCGTTCTACTGAATATTGGACATAAAGGTATTTGTCTTCTATAGATATTTTGGCTAAAATTAAAATTTTAGCAACCCAAAGCTGATGGTGATACAATCGAACCATTAATTAATTTAATAATAAAACACAGCTGTAAGTATTCTCTATGCTTCGAGAGGAGTGGAAGATTCAATAGCCTAAGTCTTTGGTCATAGGGGGGTAGTGACACTCTGGGAGGCCAAGGGAGAAAGCGAAGACAAAAACGCAGAAATGTTCTCTGAATACCTTCCATTCTATTAATGTGAATTGAATAGTATGGTGACCATACAACACATCCGTATTCGAGGACAGGCCTAACAAACGATATAAAAAGAAGTTTCAAGACGTATGGATCGTGGAAATAACGGGAGAATCGTTTAATGAATCTCAGAGTTCTATTGGCCTTTTTTAAAATGAAATCATATTGGTCAGTGAACACAAGTTTTGGGTCGAAGATAATCCACAAGTCAGAAAAAACAGATGGTCTAGTCAAAGGACTTGTGTCAAACATGTAGTCATACGTAATAATTATCTTTTTGCGTGTAAAACTCATTGTCTATACATTTGTCTAGACATTTGTCTATATTTAAAAATAAGCGGTTTTTATTGCACCATTCCCTTAAATTCCCTTAAAGATCTTCTTGCAGCTGTAGACAGTCATTAATAGAGGATATTTTTTTGAAAATTTTCATGTCGTCGGCATAAATTAGAACAGATGAGTTTTTAATGATTCAGGTCACATCATTTATATATAAAGTGAATAAGAAAGGACCTTAATGGCTTCCTTGTGGAACACCAGAATTTACATAAAATTGTTCGGAAAGCTCATTACAGAAAATAACAGCATAATTTCTATTAGCAAATTAAGAAGCGATCCACAAGGCCTTTAGTTTAATTATGAGAGTCTTGTGACATAATTTGTCAAAAGCCTTTCTTCACGAGCCGTCGTTATTTTTGAACAATTAACTGCTTACCTAATTTTAAACTTTTCGGCCTGGAAAAAACTTCTATATTCTAAAATTTAGAATACAAAAAATAACTTGAAGGCCATCACAATTTTTGAACTGGCTGCGTAGTGTAGAAGTATATAAATTTAATGAAGTATACAATTGACAAAAAAAAAAAAAACTACACAAATTGTATCTAAATCTACGTTACCTGTACAGTTAGTACACTCAATATTCTTCTTCACTAATATGGTGATTATATGGTTTTATTTTTTGTTTTGTAACCTGTATCAACTTTGAAACAAAAACTACTTTATTAAATTATTAAAGCTTTATAAAAGTTTCATAAATAAAAAAAAAATAAAAAAAAGACTGCCGAAACCAGGGATCGAACCAGGGACCTTTAGATCTTCAGTCTAACGCTCTCCCAACTGAGCTATTTCGGCACAAATTTACTCGAACGAGTGTCATTTATAAACAAATTTATTTCTTTTGTTCTGGTAAATTTTAGAAAATGCTATCAAAAAATATTTTTAGTCCAGTTTTATTGTTATAAAAATAGAGTTCTTGTATGAAAGAAATATAATCAAAATTAAATTGTTCTGAGTATGTTCCTTCTCTTTACTCCCCCTCACATACGAAACTGCGAATGAACCCAATTCGTAATGGATTCGTAATTTCCCTCTCGTAAAAATGCATTTTATTAAATTTATGGCTTACAGCAAAAATGCACTGCTCATTTGTTACAAAACATACGAAAGGGGTTCATTTTAACCACATTCCCGTATTTTTCTGAGAAGTACGGCAAATTAAACACTGATGCACAATGGGACAATCAAAATACCAGGGACAACTAGGTACAATAGCACTCAAGTGGCAAGAAGAAAATTCCACAATGACGACAGAGTGAACGCTGCCTGTATGACGACGACGGCCGCGACGTCGTCGACGAAGAGTATACTAACTTGAATATTATCAAGAGTTCCATTGGTAGGTAGAGGAAGGTATGTCTGTCCCATGGTATACAAGTTGCAAGATCCAACCTTCATGCCCAACTCACTAATATGGAAAGGGTGGGAATTGGGAAATTATTTTTTGTGTGGGGTTTCCCGCCTTGGAAGAGGAAACACCACACTTGGAAAAGAAAAGAAACGAAAAGAAAAGCATGTTGAACACACACCTCAATGGGCTATTGTGAGAAAGTTTATGGTGTGTGCAGTGGCAACATAATACGTGAAATTAAAACGCAAAGCAGACCAAAAGTGCATGAGCATAAATCGCATTTTATTTGCATAGAAACGAAGTGAAGTGAACCACTTTACCCACTTTACCCACTTTTGCATTGTTTTTTAATAGTCAAGTGTGTCCTGGTTCTAAAGTGATATCTTAAAACAATGCGGAGTAGATTGTTGACGTTGCGGTGGTGAATTATGAAGGCCGCGTTAATGGGGCGCGATAAAAACAAACTTTGTGTAGGGTGGATGTGTCCTATTATTATACGTATATTTTACGTTGGAACTTTAGAGTAAAGTTGAAAACTCATACAAAATTCTAGCTTTTGAATATTTTAGAATATTCTTCTTCTTTATTTAGCCGGCGATTCTAATGATCTCGATGGGGACCACAACTCTGCAACTCAACTGCTTCACCTAAGGTTCCACTTGTGGGGTTCGCCGGGTTGACCTCAGAAAGCGTCGACAGGCCTCCCGGTTTTGGATTTTTCCACGTCTGAGACCAACTAAATGCAGATGTCGTTGCATTTGTTTTATCCAGGGGTTTTCGCGCCTGCCTTTCTTCCGCGATAGTGTTGGAAAGTCTTGTGATATTGTCTTTTGAACTGGGGATTCATAGCATCTTCTTTGTGCATGACAGTACCAGATAAGTTGGTCATGCTCTATTTTGTCCAAGATGGTATTTTTGACGTGTAGGCTTCCTCGGATTCTCTTGCTTCTTATTCGATCGCGCTTTGTGACTCCTGCTGTCATGCGAAGCATCTTCATTTCAGCTGCCGTCAATTTACTCTCATACTTCTTGTAGATTGTCCAACACTGTGAACCGTATGTAAGCGCTGGATGAACAACTGCGGTGTAAAGGCATTTTTCTATCACAGAAGATGGCAGAGTTTTCCCGCCACTCCATCCACCCTACGCTTACGCGATGTTTGATGTCGTCATCACAAGATCCTTGATCCAAGGTATTTAAACTTTTCGCACTTGGGAAGCACTGTTCCATTCAAATAGATAGGCCTGTTTGGATCAGAAAATGGACATCATAGGTATTCGGTCTTTTTCGCGCTAATGCGGTATCCATTTCCCTCCAGAACATCCACCCATACATCAAGTGCTCGTTGCAAGGACACAGGATCTTCACTTATGATGGCTCCATCGTCAGCAAAGAATAACTGATTCACTATTTCACTGATTCAATATTTTAAAATATTATGTTCTTAAATTAAAATAAATTTCAATTAAATAGATTCATCTTCAGTACCTACCGTGCTAATTAGTTTTATAATAAGCTGGAAAATAACTTTTATCCTTGGCAAAGAAAATTTTAAAAACTAAAAAAAATCTAAAAAAAAGTACGCATACGCCCGAGTAAACCATAAAACATCCTATAAAAGAGGATACTATTTCCCCTCATTTGAAGAGAAAATTGTGAAAAAATAGTATCTCCTAATAGTACCTACCGTTCTTATTAATTTTATAATAAGCTGGAAAATAAGTTTTATCCATGGCATACAAAATTTGAAGAACAAAATTAAAAAAACTAAAAAAATCCAAAAAAGGTACGTTTACGCCCGAGTATGGAAGAGGAGTCTCTCATTTAGGAGAGGAAATTGCGAGAAAATAATTTTAAATAGAAAAAAAATTATAAAAAAATTAAGAAATGCTTTCACGGCTTTAAACAAAATAGTTATCTACTTTTTTTATTTTGTATTTAAATCAAGTTGTTTAAAATAACAGTTCTTGAAAGAATAATGTTTTAGCATACATATTTCATTTTTCATGATTTTTTCGTAAATTTGTACGTAGGTTATTAATAATTATACCATAAATGTTCTCTTTGTATTTAACGTAAGAGAGCTTAAATCGAATTTTAAAAACAAAAAAAAGAAATGTTTTTGTAATTTAGTTTTGAAAACATTTGAAATTACGAAAAATAATTTTAACTTTTTTTTTAAGAAAATTGGTCCACCCGCTAAAAAAAAATTTCTAAATATTTTTTTTTTATCGTGCTGAAGAGGGCGAGAATTGTTTTCGTGTCAAAAAATTGAAATTTCAATCAAATCTAACACAATGGAGATGGAGAAGTCAAAACAGTGGTTTTTGTCATTACGGACATCTTAGGCTTCAGTGTTTGTGTCTCTACGTCCACTGTACATCGAGCTAAGAGCAGACCGATTTGCTTAAAATTTGAAATGAAGCAATTGTTTGTTATTCACTGAGAAGTTAGAATTTTCGTTCTAGCTAGGACGGGGAGCAACTATTTCGCTTTTTATGAGCTTTCTATGTTCTGTTTACAGTGACTAAAAAAACTAACATTTCAGTTTTCCCAAAAAATACCCTATGCGGAAATAAGGTTTTGTTGTTTTTTTTTTTTTTTAAGAAAGGTATATTGGGCTTTATTCTAGTATAACTCGTAACTTAGCCGTTTCACCAATTTTGTTATAATTTTGAACACAGTAACTTCTTTTTTGTCAAACAAACATTTCAGAGAAAAAAAATTACTAGTTTAGACGCTTTTCGCACTTTTCTAAAAAATGCAATTTTGACCCTTCGTTATTTCAACGTTTCAACCCCAAATTAATTGCTTGTAATTTTGAACATATCTACATACAACGATAGGTGTAGAATAAGTTAAAACTAAAAAGTATATGCTTAATATTCTATAATGTGACGCCCCAGCTTGAAAAAGGTTTTGTTTACAAATTAAGCAGGGACATACTCTTCCGAAACTACATACCTAGCTATTTTTTCTTGTTTACCTGCTGTTTAATTTTAATGTATAAAAAGAAAATAATATTTAAATTAATCTATTCGTCATGTATCATCGCTTTAAATTCCCCTGAAAACTATTCATCATTGCAAATTGATCTTACCATTTTTCAAATGACATTCATTCTTTTAGAAATTAAATAAAAGTAATTATAAGTTATAAGTCTAATAATGCTAGGTTTCTCACTTGTAGACACAAATTGACACACTTTGACAATACAAGGTTCCTAGCACCAACACAAAAAGCAAAGAAAATAGTAGTAACCCGGTGTTTAGACAAGCGAGTGGAACTAGTAGCGCATATGTGTGTTAGTGTATCTGAACACGAGAGAGTCGACTAGCAGGCCAAATAGTATAATATTTTTGCTGCGAGTAGCCTGCCAAATATCCTGCTAGTGTAGTGTATTGTTTTCATTTATTTGTTTTGTTTCCATAGTTTCCATAATTTGTATATTTTTCTGTATGAAATATTTTTAAAAAATCATACTAGTTGACAAAACGCGCAGAGAGCTACTAGTCTCACAAACATCCATAAAACTAACACTATGATACAAATGCTACTAGTTCTACTCGCTTGTCTAAGCCCCGGGTAAAGGTATAACCCACCCTAAGTTGTCACATAATATTTTGTCTATGCACAATAATTACAATTGAAATATTTATTAAATAATCAGCAATTTTGTCAGTTTTTAAATAAAAAATAAAATATATAGCAACACAATAACTGCGGAAAACTTTCGTGAACATGTTTTGTTTGTACTTCACTGGCCACAATAAGGTATGCACTCAGTTTTAGCATTGTTCTTACCAAGTTTCTGAAACTAGCCAGTGCTTTAAATTTAAGATTTAAAAAAAACTTTGCTTTAACCCCTCTGGCATAATTTTTAGCATGATTCAGCCCTATTTTGAGTTTCACCCGGAAAATATTTCGCCCGAAAATGTTTTTGTTCGCCCGTATTTTTAAAAGCTATTGCGAGTTTCACCTTCCTTTTTACAACTTTCTTTCGACACCAAAAATTAACTGGAAATATTGCTGTAAATGCCATGACATATTTCACATGACAAAAATGCTGTCAATAGTGCCAATAAGGGAATTTTTAGGAACAGGGAACATTTTTTGACCGAAAGTCACAATAACGGAAGAGTGAAATGTAATTTTTCCGGGTGGAATCTTCTTTCACGCGGAACTCACAATAGGGCTGATTATGAAACGGTGCCGTGACATTTAGCCATGCGTCATATGGCCATATCCCAAAATATGGCCATATGACACATTGTGCAAGTGTCAAATGGCCATTTGACGCTTTTTCAAAGTGTCATTTGGCCATATTTCTTTGCGACCTTTGGGCATATGGTTTAATGCTCGAATATAGCCACTTATGTGGGTCAAAACTCAATAAATAAATTGTGGAGATTTGGCCCACACTGATGTGCCAAATCGAAATTTAATGTAAATTATTTTATAAAACATTCTTTAAGAACAAAATTAAAATTTTTCAAAACAACTTTTTGAAAACGTATACAAGTATTTTTAAAAAAATCGTGCGAATTTTTAAAAATTTTTGTAGATATACGTTTTCAAAAAGTTATTTTGAAAGATTTTAATTTTGTTTTTAAAGATAGTCTTCTTAAAATTTTAAAAATTACTTAACATAAAATTTAAAAAACAAAATTAAAATTTTCAAAACAATTTTTTGAAAACGTTTACAAGTTTTTTGTTTAAATTCACGCGTACTTCTGGCAAAAGAATAATATGACATTTTGTAAAAGCGATAAATGGACAAATGTTGAAATATGGCCATTTGACGCTTTCACAATGTGTCACATGACCATATTTAAAAATATGACACATGGCCAAATGTCACGGCACCTTATGAAATGACACCCATCTGGCTGTAATCCTGCAAGACTGAAGTCTTTTTACTCAACTAGTCCCAAAATAAGTATAATATACTCAAAGATGTGGCCTTGTATCTAGGGATGTGAGTCAAATTGACTTCTAGATCTTATTTCCATTAGAATCTTAGAAAAACAATAATGTGGCCAACGCTTGATCTGACGTGTTTGCTGTCTTTTAGCGGATTGCACATTTGCTCCGTAATAGGTGACATAATTGGATATATTGTCTAATAGGCTGGTATGCAACGCGACTTGTCGTTTATTGAAATGGTTTTTGCAGAAGCTGTGTGGAGGAAGAGGAGTAAGACAAAATTCGTTACCTTCTGTGACAAAAAGACAAGTAGGGAAGAAACTTTACTAGATCCATGTTGTATCTCAATGGCTAACTAGTCTACCTTTCCTAACTATGGTGCTTCACACTGGAGCTCAGCGGTACTGTCTAACGCTAGAAATTGAAAAAAGTGCATCCCATCCAAGTCCTTTGGATTTGACGAAAAGTTGTAGGGGTCCCCTTTCCAAGCCGACTAGCAATACGTTCAAAGCCGTAGTTATGAGTTTAAGTCAATATAGGCCCGGTTCTCCATGACGAGATATCGCATAACTAATTTTTTTGTTTCACAAATTCAATTCGAAGGGAAAAACTCATTATGTATTTCGCAGCACCATTATTATATCTTTAATTTTTAATGTGCGATTGAGGTCAATCCCAACATATTTACTCAGCCTACATCTCTGCCATCTATTACATATATATATGGATGTTAAACAATTACTTTTAAGTTAGCTTAATACAAAAACTCTCAAAGATAAGTAAATTCCTACTCGTATATGTGTTTCCAATTAAACATTTACTCAAAGCATCTGCTTTTAGCTAAGAAAACACAACCCCAGTTACCTATTAAATAATTTAATTGCTAATTTAAGTTTGTAGCGCCCATTATTTGTAGACCACATTCACTCCTGTGGAAACAGTCAACAATCTAGCGCAGCAAGACTAACTGCGTGCTCTGCATGACTACCTTTACTTCTATACCTATAAGTACCTGAGAATATGAATCTGAAGCCCCGGGAATGGGAGCTATAAACCTAAACACTTGCTTGCCATATTCTAGCTCCACACCTCCAATTCTAATGGCCTTTTGTAAAACCTCTTATATAACCTCAATCTTTTGCGCTCAGCTCAGGACATGATGCACCAGTATATTCTCTATGAAATTTGCCTGAATGCATGAATAATTTTTGTTTGCTCAGGTCAAATGATGACTGATGATGATGATGATAAGATGAATTACAATGTACATGGCTGTGTGTGTTTTTTTCCCTTCAAGCTGTATACAGAGGTAAATTTACTAAACTGGTCTTATCCTCTGACACCAGACCAGAACCTTCTATATAAATATAAATAAAATGAAGTCAGAGTATTGCGTTTTCAGATTCAGGTCTAAGGTGCAACTTCAGAAGGAAGTGAATTAAATCGCATCTGTTCCTGAATCTTTTCCTATATCTGCGAAAATCTGATTTTAAAGCCTTTTTCTAGAAGAGGTATAGAGAAAGCACTGTGGAAACCAACTTATAGTCGAGGGTTCACAGAGTACCTCAAGCGGAGTTGCGTAGAAAAAGTCGTCGCAATCCATCCTGCAAAAAGTGTTTAGTATGTTGGTTGTGCGTGCAATCCTATATACATATATTCCACTGAGAGGTAATGTTTAACTTTTCGATTAAGTTTTATAGTGTGCAGAGTGCAGCAATGACTCGTTTGCGTACGCAGTAGATCTAACTAATTGATTCGTTTAATGAGATTTCTCAATGAGGTCTCTTTGAATGCGAGCAAGAAGAGATAGCTTATGTACTCAAGTTGAAGCAAACAGCAGGTGTTTGCTATACCTACTGCCTTGCCTTTGTGAAGGATTTATTATTATTCTTATAAATTGATGCAAGAGGTTTTCAAGTTTGAGTTGGGAAAGTCAGTTTTGTTGACATTTTGGCTTTGATTTGAATTGATTAGGGTATTACATAAACGTAAATGTAGCACGAGAGTTATGAAAACGAATTCATTAAAATATGTTTAAGAATAGATAGATTATTAGGAGGGGTTTCAAATAAAGAAGAGTATTTGTTAGACATAAGCAGCTGGCTTTGGACCATTCCAAGCGGCCATTGTATCTTTACTTGCTCTTTAAGGCAAGTATATTGGCTTTGTGTAAGAAAAATTTATTCGAGTTTTTAATCAAAACTAACATTACAATGATGGAGAAGTCAAAAATAGTGATTTTCGGCGTTATTACCCTCAAATTTGGTGTGAAGCATGTTTATGTGATTTCCTAGAGCAAAAAATTTGTTTTTATTCTCTGCCTTTCAAGGATTTGTTTTTTTTTTTTCAAATGGTCTCGAAAGTGGCTTTAGCAATTTAAATAAACTTCGTACATGATGTAATCTCTTGAAAATTTGTATTAATGCTGCATAGCAGGTTTTTTTTGTCAAAATTTCGTTACCAACTTCGTGATGGATGCTTTCTGTTACTAATTTAGTCCCTATAGCCTAGAATGTTTTTTTTTATCTTAATTTCAAAATTATCCAGTTGACTAGTAATTTTGTTCAAAACAAAAAAAATACATAAATAGACGAAGATACTCTTGTTGGACAAATTTCATTTAGCCACTTATGAATAATTTTTGGAATAATTTATAAAAAAGACATGTTTTCTCAAAAAAAAAAAAAAAAACCTTTTTCCATTTGGTGATTTGCTTGGCAAAAATCTGAATTTCTGTTTTCTTAAAATTACATAAATCACTAGCTGACCCAGCCAACTTTGTTCCGTCCAAATTCATCAATGTAATGAAAATAATAATTCCTAGCCTGGAAAATGCGACTTGATGTACCTGCATAATTTGGTCAATTGAAATTCTGTATGAAAAAATGTGTTTAAACATAATCCACATAACTGAAGCAAAATGTGGATGTGTTTCAGTCATACCGCAATAATTGACGTCTCTGTCAAATCTTCTATTCTCGGGCGGGTATACATGAACAAAGCAGGATGCTTGCCGATTCGTATGCACGCCACTTACAATTGCGAATTCGAGATTGAGAGGCCACAAACATCAAGCAATTATCCTTGCGACTTATATTCTCATACCTAAGGCGAAGCACACGGGAAACTGATGACGCGAAATGGTAAATCGGTCGGAATAAACGGATTCCGCAAAATGAAAACATATTCGCCTTTGAATTTTCGCCCAAAATCTCTCTTGAATGACATTTGCTATGAGATTCTTCAGTCTTCACAACCAAACGCGTTTCGTTGCCAAGTTTCAATGCATCCACTTTATATTGTGTATGGGTAAGCCCGGAACATTCAAAGAATTAAATAATGCATGAGATTCTGTTTCTGGCTTCGATTTCAACCATAAAGGAATCGACGGATTTGTATGAATGTAACTCATAGGCGATTTGATTTTGAATGTCGAAATGCAAACGATCGATATCGCTGTTTTTTGCAGCCAAAATCGCTCGTGCACTCAGCCAATCATGGTCATCATAATTCCGAGCGATATTCGGGAAAACATTTGTGGAGAGTTTTTCCGGCGTCGTTATAAATTGCCAAAAAATCTGTGGAAATTTAATCAGGCCGCCCAAATAGGACTTTTTACAAAAAAAAACAATATACATATCTCTGACTCAAAGCTTCTAAACGTCAAATCGAAACTTTAAGTTAATGACGTTTAAGTGCTTGGAGTTATTTGTTTTAGTGGTGCGTTTTTTTTTTGTATACTATGGTCAAAAACAAGAGTTGCAATGTCAAAGTTAAAAAAGTTACTTTTTATTGAAGAACGATCAAAGTTAAAAAGTTGGGAAGTAGTTGAAAAAAAAAAATCAAACAAAAATTGCGTAAAATTTATTGATAAATACTTCACTACAAAAAATGCATGTTTCTTACAAATTAAATCACTATCAACTTCATTTTTGCATGAAATCGAATTATAATATAAAATATTTCTAATTTGTTTTTGCATTTTTTGTTAATTTCTTATGAGCAGCACATTTCATTATTAAAAAATTGACCCAATCGGAAGAATACAATTTCGATGAAAAGTGAATTATTCGGAAAACAATTCCAAATATCAAAATCAATAATCAAACAATTAATTTGATCATAAGTTATTGCAAAATTGAAAATAATTCCAAATCGACAAACGAAAAGCAAACACAATCTAACCCGAAAATGAAAACTCAAAGAAACTTTTTTTTTTAATAAAAGAACGATTAAAGTTAACTAGTAAGAAACAAAAAAAAAAACGCACCAATGTCATTAACCCAAAATGTTGGCTGTCAGTTTTGAGTTTGACAATTTGGTAAAAATCCACATCGCCACCAATTGCCTTGAGAACTCTTCAGCGATTTCGTAAAGCAACTCGTATGTTTGTTTTGAACGTCAATTTTGTCTATTATCGCCTTCAGGCAAGTGTTCAATTAATTTGCCGGAGATGATCTTGGAATGACAGGCCAGTATTTGACAAAAATTGCGTGACGCAACATCGTTGCGCCACCGAAACGTCAATCATCATTTCGTAAATCTTTCAATGTGTGCGTATTTGTGAGCCATTGTTCACTCATCCTAGATGGTTATCTTACATTGTTGCAATACTTTCGCTTTCGCCGACTTCTTTGAAATGTTACATGTAGGTTCTTTATCCATAACTAGTAGATTAAATAGCAATTTCAATGCAGAATGGTGTGACTGCCTTCTAAAAACGTGGTCGCAATCACATAAGAGAAGAGTACCAAAGCACCCTCCGATCTCGTACGAATCGTAGCCAAAATCAGTGAAATCAGGAATGATTTATCCAGTCCCTGTGGGCGCACCAAGGAACAAAATGCCTCCATTTCCGTTATCTAATGCTGGCATCAATTCATCGTACGCTTGCTTTTGTTCTAGATTCAACATTGGTACATTTGTTGGAAAATCTTGAATCAATGCAACTCGATCGAATTCCATTTCTCGCTCCAATTATTATCAATAGATAAATGTGAATGAAATGTAATAAAAAACTGGACTTCCCGGATCTCAAATTTTCAGTGATATTCCTCTATGGTAAAATTTCAAAATCGTGAAAATCGTACGATCCACTGAAAAACGAAATGTTCGCATACCGCGCCACCTGTTAAGAATTTTACGACTTTTCTTTTCTGATAATTTTTGGAATAATCTTAAAATAAGTCGAATTTCAAAAAAAAACTTAAAATTCAAATTTCCATTTGGTGATTTGTTTGAAAAAAATCGAAATTGTTGTTTTTTACATTAAATTAAACATTAAGTAGCAATTTCTTCTTGTTTTACATGTTGAGGGCGAAACTATTTATACCAACGACAACAGTAGCATCCAAATCTGACTTGTGCTTGATAAACTTCTTCGATTTATGAACACTACTCGATAGGTATCTATTTGGCTTAAGGGAAGAAGGCGTGCGTAGTTGTCAGAGTCACATACTCTTTTGTGTTCATTTTCCTGCCAACGAGCGTGACATCTGCCATTTATAACGTTGCATGCAGGAACTGACAAAATGATTTCTTTTTTTCCGTTTCCGCTCAAATCAGTCATCTGGTTGAACAATGTACCATCAGGAGATGCATTGAATGGCATTTATGCCAAATTTATATGACAAGCGACTTATTCTGCCATTTTGAAATCCGTTTTTAGGGAGTTGCCTCAGTTGGATATTTGTTTGATTATTGATTATAGGTGTGTTTTTTTGGTAACGCTATCGGCAGTACAGTACGATTTACCAAACAAACGTTTCGCACTATCCGCAGTTGTGCGTTTTTTTTTTTCTTAGGTTGGTATTCTTGGTTAGTTGTCAAATACCTAATTGAATAAAAAAAAAATAACCAAGAACTTATTTTGCCGGGTCGTGAGGATATCAAAATTTTTAATTCGCTAAAAATTTTGTTTCTATAAATGTATGTTGGTTTTATTATTGTTCTTACGATTTTAAATAAATTATTATTTAGCTTTTTTTAGTTTCCATTTGTTTAGCTGCCATTTGTTTGAAATTTCTTTTGAGTTTTGCTTACTTTTCTTCTGTTAAGATCAAAACAAAAGTCAAGGGAAGTTTTCGCAGAGTCCCGATCTACATTGCCCGATTTTTCCAGAAATCGTGTGAAATGTACACACAGAATGATTTTTTCTTTGTCTTTTTCATGTTTTTATTGCTGTGCTCTTTGTATTTCATTGATATTCACTCACATCATCAAATGAACGGCACACTGACACCGAACAAACACAAAAAACTAGAAAGAAGGTGAAAGAGAACATAAACAACTGGAAAAATCGTTCGAATTTTGTGGTACAAACGATTTGATCCCTATCACTCACGTCCCTTCACCAACGAACAAAGGATCGGCACTGGACAAATCGTTCAATGTAGACCGGGACAGACTTTGATCACTTTTGAATCTACGTTTACATGCTAAATTGAGTGGTCGGGTTGAAAATCTAGTTCAGACCTCCATGTGAACGGGGTAATTAAGCGATTTGTACACGATGAATTAAGACCAACGCGAAATATACGCTGCGAAAACAAAAAGTGATGCGTTTTTCTTATAAGAACCCTGTCGTGAAAGCCCTTTTTAAGAAGAAAATAACTGATCAAAGAGTGCAAAAAATTCATTCTCACTTTTTTAATTACAAAAGAAAGAAACTTTCAAGAGGAATAGCTTGTATATTTATAAAAATAGGGAGTTCTCTGAGATCTTATTAATATAAACTGGCCAACTAAACAAATAGATCGATTTTTTTGTCCAATGGAAATTAAGAATTATAACTACTCCATGAACACATCCATCGATACTCAATTTAACTACCAATCTTACCAATTTCTAAAACAAAACAAACACTATCCAATTCGAGACTCGAATAAAAGTCAAAATTCTATCCGCAGTAGGATTTCACTTCTACTTTTATCGGCAGTACGGAGTTGTATTTGTAATACGTGTAAAATCCTACTGCACTCGGGACAGCTTTGCCAAAAAAACACACCTTATGTTGTTGTAAAAAATCCAAAACTACCAAAAATTAAGTAAAAAATGTCATCACAATTTAATAAACTGAAAAATTGACTTTTAACCATGAAGGCAGTCGATGCGTAAATTGTTTTTTTTTAGAGTTAGACACTACACTACCTACAAACAACTGTTATGATAGGTACCTGGAACCTCTCCTTTTGTACCTCGATGATAATATGTGGGTTCTTTGGAGAAATCTTCTAATAGAATAAATGGTTTGGTTCCAAATTGGGTTGGTACTTATTTGGGAACAAATTTAATTTCTTATACACCACATTAATTGTACAATTCTTTCAACTATTTGTTCACATATGTACATGTACAATAATAAATAACTAAACAAATTTTTGGCTTCCGGAAATTAAATCAGAATTTTTGTTTGAAAAAAAAAAAAAAACGCCTGAAATTTGTTTCAGCTTCAAATTGGAGAAAGAAGCAGAATTTTTTGTAGAAAATAAGCCAGAAACGTTGGAAATTGAGCCAGACACAAATGGAAAAAAAACCATAAAGCAAAATGGAAATTTGACCAGAAGATCAATTATTATCTGGTGTAATTTCCGGAGCCCAAGTTTTTCTTAATATTTGGTTTTAAAAAAATCTATATTATAACTTACGATATCTCACAGGCTATCTTTGACTGAAAGACCTTAAATTGGTTGTTTTCCAGCTAAGTCAGTGTCAGTGATATCTTTGTACAATTAAACGTCGTCCTTGGCTGCCTAAGGTATGAAATTAGCCAGGCAATAGCTAGTTGCTTAAATGATCTTATCTCGGTTTCATCCAACTCGGGATTTGCAAGGCGTATTTTTGGAGGTAAGACCCCTTTCACAAAAGGAAACTGAGTTGCCGGCGATTTTTAGTTTCTAGGCGCGAAGGGCGTAAAAGGAAGACAAAAAATTTCCCCTCGCACCCTTCTCGCCAACAAACTAGCTAGTTTCTGGCAACTCAGTTTCCTTGTGTGAAAGCCGTCTAAGGAATAGGTATAACAGTGCTGGCTCTTTAGTCAGTCTGTTATACCCTATAAAGACACAAATTTTGGTCGATGTTTACCGACTCTTATTGAAATCACAGCAAGAAGATACTGTGTGTGAAGATAATTTGTGTCTTAGTAGGGTATAACAGACTGACTGAAGAGCACACTGTCATACCTTGGGCGAAACACAATAATTTCTGGAGTTGAGGTCACTTGTACTTTTTATTTGAATTATATTCATTCACTCCACTTAAAACCAAAGTAATTTTAATGTTTTTATATTTTAATATTTTAATTTCTTTTTCTTTGGTAAGGAATAAGGTTCAGTGGTGAGATCATCTCCGATTATGGTGTTTACACGACAGTGTGGTCGATATCCGCTTTCCAAGGAGGCAATAAAGATGCGACCCACCTGAACCTTAAAATGTCAAAAATTTGTTTAATTTGTCTGAAAATGATAATTAAATTGCGGTTTTCCAACTTAAATCGGCTGATGAGCAATTTCGATAATTACACAATTTATGGGTTGTTCTATTAAAAAATTGGTAACCAGCTGCAATTATTGTCATTGATTCGAGATGATTAGCTAACGTTAGACTCAAAGTTGTTTTCAAAAAAATATTCAAAATATTCAAAATATTCAAAATATTCAAACATTACCAAAACAGTGGAAGTCTAGTGTGCATAAACAACACTTTACCTATGTCGTACATGACCAAAGACGCAACCAACAATAGAAGAATTAAAGACGATGACATAATAAGGACCATGAACAAAAATTGTTTTGATTTGTATATCTCAATATAAATAACTCAATTGCTTCCACCGTTTCACCTTAACGTGTTTAAACTCAATTTAAGATATCATGTTCATTTTGGTAAGCTATGTTCATAAAATATACATACCTAAATGAATACCTACATACCTACTTTACTTATAGCCCGACTACAAAACGGACTAGAATAACAATCCCCCTTGTTAAATACAGCCGCAGGACATGCACTCAGAAGTCAGAAATTATAAACAAACATGTATGTATGTCACCAACTCTTGACGAACACAACAAAAATAAACAAAAAATGCAAAAACAAAAATAACCTAAACTAAAAGACAAACTGCCGTTTAGCTTTGACGTGTGAATGTTCGATTCGCAAGGACTTTTGCCTTTTGTGTGTCAAGTATGAAAAAACTGTGTTACTGCATAATATGTTTTTGGTTTAAGAAAAAAAAACAGGATTATCAGGTGCATTTTTCATTCCCTTTTAATGAAACTTTTTTATGGAAAGCTTAAAAAAAATATTTAGGTACCTATGCTTTAGAACACTTTTGTGTACGAATATTTTAAAATGAATATATATTATCTTGATGGACAGCTTAAAAAAAAAAAGTATATCCTCGCAGAGCTATAAGATCGTCACTGCAAAATAAAGTAGACTTCTGTGTCGCATGTGCTTAAACTTAACGCTTATACCGAAAGGGGTTAAGAAAACAAAATGGAAAGAATGGATAATTTAAGCTATTTTTGATTTCAAAAATTAGTCATACACTCCAGTTCGTTTAATAAGGTCCTTCCATATTTCAAAACTAAACCAGGGAAAAACAACCGAACTTGAATGTTTTTAAAATTCAGTATTTTTATTTTTTAATACTTAACTAGCTGCCTACCCAACTAACAATTTAACTTCTGTAAGGGTCTATCGAAGTTATTTCCTAATCAGCAAATTTGACTCTATAAGGCCTTAGAAAAACACATTTGGCCCACATTGAGAAGCTCGAAGGGCTTTCAAGCAATCATTTACAGGTTTATGGGAAGTATTCAATTTATGTCGCTAAGGCCTTATAGAACAGAACAACACTCAAACATTGCAAATGTAGTAGTGTAGTTTTGTTCAATTGTTTCGATAGACACATCTAAACACCCTTATAAAAGGCTTGTCGAGGCGTAGGAGAAGCCTTTTCGGAGCACAATGCAAATCCAAATAAAAATTAACTCTTTATTTTTATGTCTATATTTCTCCTTTATTTTCATGCTAGTAATGATTTTCTTCTGGAACTTAATTCACAATTATTATTTATATCCGAAAAAACACATTACTTACTTGATGGTTTTTGCGGGAATTGAACCGAGGATGGTTGGGTTGAGAGTCGGGCACCTTACGTATCGAGCTAGCCTGGCATATGAAAAATGAGTGCCAAATTGGAACCACTTGAAACCGAAATTAGCTTCGTAAAAACTTCCTTGGGGCTTCCTGATAAATTAAACTAATTTGAAAAATACAGGTGACCATTCGTCTGTTGCTGGCAAGGGAGTTTTTTTTACATAATGTTTTTTGTTTTTAATTATTAATGTTTCCATGAATACTCATTACAGAAAACATGGAAGTGGTCACACAAACAAACTTTTTGTGAGACAACAAATAAAATATAAGTTCGTTTTTCGTTGAAATCAACTCTTTTATGCCCCATAAAATATGTAATTTTTGTACACAAACCGTTTACTGACAATTTTATTTTGGATCTGTTTTCAAAAATACTAATTTGCCAAAATAAAAAAACATAAACAATAAAGACCATTAAGTTTCCATAACCACCTCTTCACAGGTCTTTTAGAAACAACTTAGGCTGACATCACTTCGCTGAGGCAAATTCATCGAAATAAATGCTTCTCGCGCATGCGTCTGACAGAGTTCACACAGTTATTATGCTTGTGTCGGGCTTGTGTTTGCTGGGTTTGAGTTATAGAACCAAAATTGGACGTCATGCTTAATCAGAGTTACCACTGCGATCAAATTTAATTCTGAGGGAATCAATTTTATTGGTGGGATACGGGTTATTAATTTTTTTTATAGAAATTAAAAAGACAAACCACGAATATGAAGAAAGTTTATCTGTTTTTGTTAAATCATTTTTAATAAAATATAAATAAATAATTTGTATTTGTAGTGCAATTATGAATATACATAAATATAGTTTCATGTAAAAAAATAAATATATTTTTTTTTCGTTTTTTTTTTTAAGTGTGAATTTAAGTGAATTTAAATTGTTATCTTTTACCATATTTATATCACTGCAGAAAATAAATGTTTGTTCCGTTTTTGTTTTGCAAAATATAAACGATTTAATATTAGACCATACCTACTCAATGAATCGGTTTAATTAAAATTTTCAAAATGATAAAATTGTTCCTATTTTTATTTTCATAAATAATTTGACCTGTGGTAACCCTCTCTCGGCAGGAAAAACATACATGCGCCGACCAGTACACAAAATAAAGCTTGTATCGGGCGTTTGCGCAGGGGGCTTACACAAACAAAATAAACTGACAGAATTCCACTGACAATTATGCTTCTATTAGACTTTCGTACACATAATAGCTTGTTTCAGGCGTTTGTAAGCAGGCCCTTCAAGAGCTCTTGGCAGTGCTTCCTTGTGAAAGCTTTTTCTTTGCTTTTATTTCACATGCCTATCAAAACTAATTTCTGGGAAGCCTTACTTAAACTATAACCGAATTGTAAATATTCAGGCTTGCAGAAAATTATAGATTCTGCCTGTAATAGGTTTGTAGGAAGCTGTTTAAAAAAAATATAGCTTCGAAAATTTGCAACTTCGATGTCCAATCTAAATACAAGCCTTGTAGAAATAATAACTTATAGAAATTCAAAAAATGGACCTTCTGGAGGAAAAATTGTTAGTTGGGTACATTGCCGTCAATCTTTAATCGCACCTATATACCTAACTTACTTTACTTTTGATGGCGCTCACAGCCCAGGATGGGCTTCGGCCTCAACTAACAAGCCCCTCCAGCCAGCTCTGTCCCTAGCTAGCCGCTTCCAGTTGCGCACACCGAGTGCTTTGATGTCGTCATTCACTTGATTGCGCCACCTGTTACGGGTTCTTCCTCTGCTGCGTACCCCATCGGGGTTGGATTCGAAGACTCGTCGGGCAGGTGCGTTGCTGTCCATACGCTCCACGTGCCCCAGCCATCTAAGCCGCTGTATTTTCAGCTTTTTGACCAGGTCAACGTCGCTGTATAGCCCGTATAGCTCGTCGTTGAATCTTCTCCTCCATACTCCTTCGATACACACCGGACCGAAAATCACACGAAGAATCTTCCTCTCAAAGCACCCTAGCAGATTTTTATCCGAATCTTTCAGTGTCCATGCTTCTGACCCATAAAGCAGGACCGGGATGATTAGGGTTTTGTATAAAGTCTCCTTGGTTCTCTGAGAGAGGGCCTTACTACTTAAATGCCTTCTTAGACCGAAGAAACAGCGGTTGGCAAGAGTAATTCTTCGCTTGATCTCTGCACTGATGTCATTCTGCGATGTAATAGTGGAGCCCAGGTAGACAAAGTCCTTGACAACTTCGAAGTTATATCTGTCCATCGTGATATTTTGCCCGAGTCGACGATGTTGAGATTCCTCTCTCGATGACAGCATATACTTCGTCTTGTCCTCATTAACCGCCAATCCCATTCTAGCCGCCTCCGATTCAATGCTCGCAAATGCCCCTGCCACAGCTCGCTTCGTTCTGCCGACAATGTCTATGTCATCCGCATATGCAAGCAATTGAACGGACTTTTGATAGATTGTACCGCTGGTGTTGACATGTGCGTTGCGTACAATGGCTTCAAGAACGATGTTGAATAGGTTGCATGATAACGCGTCGCCTTGCCTCAATCCTTTCTCAACATCAAAGGAATCGGTGGTGTTCTTACCAATTTTGACGGAGCAGCGAGATTTCTCCATCGTCATCCTGCACAAGCGGACGAGTTTGGCAGGGATGCCGAGACTCGACATGGCTCTGTATAATTCGTCCCTTTTCACGCTATCATACGCGACTTTAAAATCGATAAAAAGGTGTTGTGTATCGATCTGGAATTCCCGGGATTTTTCTAAAATCTGTCGGAGTGTGAACATTTGATCGACGGTTGACTTGCCTGGCCTAAAACCGCACTGATAAGGGCCGATCAGATCGTTGACAAAAGGTTTTAAGCGGTCACACAGGATGGCCGACAAGATTTTATAAGCGACGTTTAGGAGACTAATTCCTCTGTAGTTGGTACATTTCAGAACATCTCCCTTTTTATGGATGGGGCACACTATACCGAGGTTCCATTCATCGGGCATACTTTCCTGCGACCAAATTTTGCAGATGAGCTGGTGTATGCTCCTAGCCAATTCATCTCCCGCTGATTTAAATAGTTCGGCTTGTAAGCCATCCGCACCTGCAGCCTTGTACGACTTAAGTTTGGATATCGCCAGCCGAACTTCGGTTAGGTCGGGTGGACGGAACTCTTGGCCATCATCGTCCAAGTTGAATGGAGCGTTCTGCCTATTAGCGGCATCTTGGCTGTCTTCGCCATTAAGCAGTCTAGAGAAGTGTTCTTTCCAGATCCTCAGCACTGACTGTGTGTCTACTACCATATTCCCACTCTCATCTCGGCAGGCTTCCGTTCTAGCCTTGAATCCTTGGGTGGATCGCTTCACCCTCTGATAAAATTTTCGAACATCTCCCCTACCGCTACAACCCTCAATAGACTCTACCGCCCGCTTCTCGTGCTCTCTCTTTTTCCTCCTGAGAAGTCGGCGTTCCTCTTTTCGTTTCAGCCCGTAGAGCTCCCGGGCCACTCTCTCAGCAGCTCTTGTTCGAGTCTGCAGCATTGCCTGGTAGGCCTCGTCCTTAGCTGCATGCGCTAGCCGGCACTCCTCATCGAACCAGGGGTTTCGTTGTATTCGCCTAGTGAAACCCAGCACATCAGAGGCGGCACTTCTAATGGCTTGTTGACAGTGTTCCCACTGGTCCTCTGCACTTGATGCTGGTAGCGGACCTCCTGAGAGATTACGAGTTACGTGGTCTGCAAAAGTTCTGGCAGTCTCTTGCGATTTAAGCTTCTCGACATCGAATCTTTTCACAGCATCTGCTCTGCGTTGTCGCGTCATGGATATCCGCATACGTAGTCTAGCTACCACCAGGTAGTGATCCGAGTCAATGTTGGCCCCTCGGAACGTTCGGACGTCCAAGATACTGGAAGCATGTCTCGCGTCTATCGCAACGTGGTCGATTTGGTTGACGGTTACTTGATCACGCGACCGCCAAGTCCCCTTGTGTATATTGAGGTGTGGGAAGTAGGTGCTTGAGATGATGACATTTCGCCCCGCCGCAAAGTCTGCCAGCCTGTGTCCGTTGCCGGAAGTTTCGTCGTGTAGGCTGTGTCCTCCGACTATCGAACCAAAGATGCCCTCCTTTCCGAATCTTGCGTTGAAGTCACCAAGAATGATCTTCACGTCGTACTTCGGGCACATATCATACGTTGTCTCCAAGAGATCGTAGAATGCTTCTTTGGTTGAGTCTTCTCTCCTTTCATGGGGGGCGTGAACACAAATCAGCGAAATGTTCTTAAATTTGCCTTTGATGCGGATTGTGACCAGGCGCTCGCTTACACTTCGGAAGCCCAAGACTTCTTGCCTAAGTCTTCCCCTTATCACAAAACCACAACCCAAGAGCCGCTGACCCTGTTCCTTCAAGCACCCGCCGTAGTAGATGTCACACGTTTTCAGTCTCCGTACGCCCTCTCCATCCCATCGCACTTCCTGGATGGCTGTTACGTCAGCCTTTAGCCTGTCCAGGTTCTCCACTAATTGTTCGGCTGCACGTGTTCTGTATAAGGACAGGACATTCCACGTGCAGATCCGAAATTCATTGTCCTTGTTTCGTTTGCTGGGGTCGTCAACTTTAAAATCATCTATATCCGAGGCTTGTTGTTGTTTCGGAACAACTTTTTTTTACGTGGTAGGGAAGTTACCCCGACGCACAACCCCCGACCCGGAGGACCAGACCCTTCGTATAAGTCCAAGGGTAGGGAGCCGGATAAACCGCTCCTTATAGGCCTGAGCTACAAATATGTCGTAGTAGCCCATATAATGTGTTCACTAAGTAGTTCAACCTAACTGGAACTGTAGACGCCACCGTTGATTCCATCTAGAGAATTCGTCCGCTGCCGCCTCGATGAAAGGAGAAGTGCCTTAGTGGGAACACTCCTCCCCCCCCTCTCTCGTTGGCTGTCCCCAACAGCTTTCCACGGGGATTTAAACCCCGTCTCCAGCTGAGGTACTAGACACCCGATGTTCACCACGTGGAGGTGAGAGTAGGAGTTGGTAGACAGAGGTGGATTTTGAGAAAAACCTGTGGACGCTTGTGTCCTCTTGAATGCACATAACTACCCTTTTGAACATCACCTATATACCTAATCGTAAGTTAAAAATGAAATTTTCTGACCTATAAGTATATGCAGATGGTGTAATTGGCTTTACTTACCTACAGTCGACTCCACTTAACTGATCAAATCGGTTATCTGCACAAGAAATTTATAACAGTGAAACTAGTTGATATTATCGTAAACAGAAATTCAGTTAGCTGAAAACTCCACTTTACACTTAAACATATTTTCTGCAATTATGATGTTCCATTTAAGCAGAATCAACTGTATATCACAGTAAAAGAGGTTAAAATATTGAATAAGTGGTCAAGGTATAGTTTTTAACATTAATTTAAATTTCATTCAACTTTTTGGTTTCTAAAAGTGAGTTTTAGGGTATGTTTCGTTTACCAACTTCTCTCGTCTTGAACTTGTGCAATGTGCATTTAACATTTGAAACTGAAAAAAAACAAGAACCAGCTAAAAAAAAAGAGGTTACCTACTCCACGTCCAAAGTTGTCTGATTGTGGTGTACAAGTATACGTACATACATACATATATAAATGTAAGTAGGTATACGTATAGCTAGCACAATTCGTTATGCTAAAATATTGTAGGTTTGTTATCATCTTAAAAGAGGTGAGTGCAGATTTTTTGTTTTTTTTTGTTTGTGCAAAAAAATGTTAGCGTAAAATGCTTTAGGCTTTAAATCTTGGATAAAATACTTATTAACATGCAGGTGTAAAAGAATAAATAATGGTTTTGTTGAGGGAAGAATTTTTGATTTCTTTGTTCTTGCAAGCAGATGGAAAATAATTACATAGAAAGAATTGTTTTGATTTTTTTATGTTAAATCGAGAATTGTTGTTGTTATTTTTTTTTTCGCAATCGCTTGTAGGTATTTGTATAGTAGGCTATTGAATAGACCCGAATTTTAATAGACCGAGACCGAGAGCTGGCAGCAGATTTTTGTCGTGAAAGGAAACCAAAAGATATGAATAGTATAAGTAGTCCTGGTGAAGGTGATAACGAATACGTTCGTCTGCCAGAATGTAGTGGCCCCGTTACCACGTAAACGTGCATCAAAAGTACAACTTTTTTGAAAATTGAAATCGGTTGGGAAACCATTTCAAATGTAATACAACTTGACGCCATCAACTCCCTTATCACAGAAATGGTTTCGACAGACGTCCAGGTGGCCTCAGAACCCAGACAGACGTCCCCGAAAACGCATTTTTTTTGAGTTTTTAGGCTTTTGGGAAACCACCTGAAATTGGTCACAACTTTTAGCCACGGACTCCATGAGTGTGAATATGTACATGACAGACATCTAAGTGACCCCAAAACCCCGACAGACGCGATTAAAATCGCGGATTTTTTATTGAAATTTTTAGATAATTGATGTATGCCACCAAAATGTATCGCAATCGGAAGATCTTGACTACCAGAGTACAAATGTATAAAAAACATTAGTTTTTAGTGTCACCCAACAGCTGGAAAGGCGCGAAATAAATCGCGGATTTCTTATTTTATTTTATTAGTAATAGGAATAGAATTTTGAGGGAAACCATTTGAAATGTATCCCAATCAAAAGGTCTTGACCCAAAAAAAATTAAAATGTAGGTGACAGGCGTTTGAGTTGCCCCAAACAACTGACAGCCACGATATAATTCGCGGATGTTATTTTTTTTTTTTTTTATTGTATATTAGTGGTAGCTTCTTCAAATGTTTTGACTCAAGAAAGTGAACATATAAGTAACAGCCGTTTGAGTTACGCCAAACTGCTGAAAAGCGCGATAAAAGCCGCGAATGTAATTACTTGTTATCAATTAGATTTATCAATACAATTCTCTTGAAATGTATCTAAATTTATAGGGCTTGACTCCCTGAATCGGAAAATGTAACTGACAGACGTTTAAAATTACGCCAAACTATTGAAATCCACGATATAATTCGTCGTCGAATATTATTATTGTTTTTTCTTTCAATTTAAATGGTGCCTACCTAATTAAAAGGTTTTGACTAGCTGAAATGAAATTTTGAAGGAAACACGTTTTGAAAACACCAAACCATTCAAATAGGCGATATAAGGGGCTTATATTCTTTTCTTTATGAAATGTGAACTTGCACTCACACACAGTTCACGTTTTTATAATATTGTAGTAAGGTCGCTACGACATAGCTTATATCGCTTATTTGAATAAAAATAAATATTTGAATATAAATAAATAAGCTGCCAGCTCTTAGACAATTGCGTTCACGGGTTTTTATTATGGATAATGTTTGTGTGGATCATAAGCTTACTTAAAATACAAAATTCGCTTAAATTCACCCATGCATTTCTGTGAGATTGGTCACACTGGTAATTTTTCGATATTGTTGGTATAACTTTGAAAACTAAACTGAATTTGAGAATTTAACTTTTGACACTTTTTGTAAGAAATTATAGTTGCTATCAAATCTGGGGGTTTATAAAATTTTATAAAAGAAATTAGAGCAGGAAAATTTAACAAAAACTGTGTTAAGAAAATCGGAAAATCACTGATTTTAATTTTTTTTTTACTAAAGTGCTCATAACTTTTTTTTTGAGAAATGTTTGCGCAAGACATATCAGAATGAAACAAAGTAGATGATCAAGCATTCAATATGACGGACTGAAAAAATGTTTTTAAAGAAAATTGGTGAAAATATATTCTTTTAAAAATAACATTTTTTTTATATTTTCTTGCAGTCTTTCAAGCTCACCGCGTTAAGGAACTAAATGATTTTTACTGTAAGTGTTTGAGTGTATTTACTCTACACTGAACCATGTTTGTAATCTTATATATTAATTTGTTTTTTCCTCTTTGTTTTTTCGTTTGTTTAATATGACATTAACTTAAGTTAAGCACTCACTCTATTGTTATTGTAATACTTGCTCTTTTCTATGCTTTTCTGTTTTTATTTAAAAGAAAAAAATTGACGTTTGTTTATTGCTTAAACTGCAGTTTATAAGCGTGAAGCTGATGATGTCACATTAAAAATAAATAAAAATAAATTTGGTGGCACAACGGCTCGTGAAAAACCAGGGCCTAGTCACTAACAACTCGCAAGCATTCCTGTGTGCGCCTGTCGACAGGAATGGAAGGGACCTACAATTTTATGCCGAAGCCGAACGGCTAGACCAGAAGCACTTATTCGTGACAAGTGATACTCTTGGAAGATTTGTCAATTCCTTGCAAGAGGCAGTAGCCCTGAAAAAAACTTTTTAGTTTTTAGGTGGACGAGGCTGGGAAGCGAAACCAGACCTTCAGCGTGACAGTCGAACGCACTAACCATTACGCTACGGGCTACTACGATGTCACATTGATGTCACATTAACCGCCGCCGAAATGCATACAATAAAGTTTTAAATATATAAAAATAAAAAATTATTGTTTTTTTCTTACTCAGAAAAAAGGGTAAAAGTTTTTTTTTTTTTGTATTTAAAATTAAAACTTTTGTAATAAATAAGGAACATAATTCATAAAACAAATTAAAACTATTAGTAAGCTTTTAAATAACCTTATTAATATTAAATTCAAACATTTTTATTCTTAAAAAATTTAAATTAAAACAAAAATAATTTATTTTTTTATTATTTTATTTAATATTTAAAAAAAGAATCAATGATTTATTTTTAAACTTGGGTTCTTACCATCAGAAATATAAATATTAAAATATGACGTAACAAAAGTACAAAACTTAAAATCAGTGATTTTTCGATTTTGTTTAGGTCCGTTTTTCTCAAATTTTCCTTCTCTAATTTTTTTTATAAAATTTTGTAAACAACCAGATTTGATATCTAATCTAATTTCCTACAAAAAGTGTCTTAAGTTAAATTCTTAAATTCGGCTTAGTTTTCAAGTTATACTTACCAACAATATTGAAAAATGACCACCCAAATGTCCAAAATGGACAATTCTCTCAGAAATGCATGGGTGAATTTAAGCGAATTTTGTGTTTTAAGTAAGCTTAAGTTCTACACAAACTCATTCAATAACAATAAAAACCCGTGAACACAAATAAATGGTTCCTTACTAAAAAGTATATTCAATAGCCTATAGGTGAATAATATAGAGATAATAATTTTCCCTAACATTACGATGATAGAGAACGCGAAATTCTGTCTGTCGCGACAAAAAATAAATTTCCTCTCTAAGTAATCTCACTGCAGGACATGTCGGCTGTACCTGCAGTGAGATTACTTAGAGCGGAAATTTATTTTTATTTTTAAATCATAAAATAACGGTACAACCAATATAATCAAATTTATTTATTTCAAAAACGGCTCGAAACGATTTTGACAAAAAAATTACGAGATACTATTAAGGGTATATGGTCAATATTTTGGTAAAACAAATTTACGAATAACGGTTATGCATTTATGCATGGTTTCTGTCGTAGAAACAATTTTTTGATTTTCAAATTTCTTGTAAACGGCTACACCTATTTCAACCAAATTTTGTAAACACCTTTTCAAAACAATATTTTTTTGTTATCAAACAAATTTTTTTTTTCTTCAAAATTAAATAGATATCTTGAAAACATTGATTAAAAATAGGTTTTAACGGCCTTTAGTCCTAAAAAATTGGCGTTTCGTCCCGGCGTTCGCACTTGGACTCTTCAGTTGACAGTGAGGGCCTTGTCAAGACGCAATTTTTATTTAGTTCAGTCGAACTTGCATCAATACAGCGAAAATCAATTGTGAACTATATCCAACCTAATTAGAATTTCTAATCAAGAATTGTTAGAAATTTTGTTACTCGTGGTCTGGCATTTTGAAAATAGCTCAATGATTTTTTTTTTTAAATTGTATTTTAATAAATACTTAAATAGGCTCTTATTATTGAATATGTTAATCTGTTTGGAGGGTAGTTATGGTACAGGTTTTTTTTAAAACTCACCTCTGTCTACCAACTCCTACTCTCAACTCCTGGTGGTGAACATCGGGTTCAGCTGGAGATGGGGGTTTAATCCCTGTGTATAGGACGAGAAAAGTCTCCCTCTCGATCTCGGTCTCGCATGACGTAACCGAGACGAGACGAGACTGGCTTTTGAGCAACCGAGACGAGACCGAGACGAGACTGTATATTTGGACCTAAATTTACAGAGAGTCTAATAAATTAAAAAAATCCAATTTCAGTTAAATATTTATTTTCTTTGGACGTATTCAAACCATAATCGAAAATATTTCGTTCCAAAATCAACAGGCTGCCCGGAAATAGTGTTTTTCAGAGACGAGACTTAATTATACGAGACCGACACAAAACCGAGACAAAACTGAAAATTTTCGATTTTAACGAGACCGAGACAAGACTTACAGAAGTCTCGCAGAGTCGCGTCTCGTGGCCAGCCCTACCTGTGGAAAGTTGTTGGGGACAGCCAAAGAGAGAGAAGAGGAGTGTTCCCACCAAGGCACCTTTTATCCAGGCGGCAGTGGACGAATTCCCCAGACAGTTCCACTCAAGCTGAACTACTTAGTGAACAACTTATACGGGCTACGATAATTATTGTGTTGTTTACATGTGTCTCTATTTATTTATTTGAAAATAAAAAAAAGAAAGAATTAGATTGAATTGTATTTTTGTCAATATTTGCTATCGATGTTTGTGAACCGATTTATTTTTCGAGAACTGTGGGCAAGGCCGTAGTCAGACAAATATTTCGGGCGGATATGATTTTGAAAAAAGTTTTAGTATTTTAATTTTTAATCTTGATTCTTGAATTTAAACAGTTTCAGCAAGTAAGGCTTCTTTAAAAACATTGGTGCAAAATTTTAGTCGATTTAGTAGCATGTAGTATGATACTAGGTTACAAATTGTATTTTGCATTTGCATTTGCGAGCATTGAATCGGAGGCGGCTAGAATGGGATTGGCGGTTAATGAGGACAAGACGAAGTGTATGCTGTCATCGAGAGAGGAATCTCAACATCGTCGACTCGGGCAAAATATCACGATGGACAGATATAACTTCGAAGTTGTCAAGGACTTTGTCTACCTGGGCTCCACTATTACATCGCAGAATGACATCAGTGCAGAGATCAAGCGAAGAATTACTCTTGCCAACCGCTGTTTCTTCGGTCTAAGAAGGCATTTAAGTAGTAAGGCCCTCTCTCAGAGAACCAAGGAGACTTTATACAAAACCCTAATCATCCCGGTCCTGCTTTATGGGTCAGAAGCATTGAAAGGAAGATTCTTCGTGTGATTTTCGGTCCGGTGTGTATCGAAGGAGTAGGGAGGAGAAGATTCAACTACGAGCTATACGGGCTATACAGCGACGTTGACCTGGTCAAAAAGCTGAAAATACAGCGGCTGAGATGGCTGGGGCACGTGGAGCGTATGGACAGCAACGCACCTGCCCGACGAGTCTTCGAATCCAACCCCGATGGGGTACGCAGCAGAGGAAGAACCCGTAACAGGTGGCGCAATCAAGTGAATGACGACATCAAAGCACTCGGTGTGCGCAACTGGAAGCGGCTAGCTAGGGATAGAGCTGGCTGGAGGGGCTTCTTAGTTGAGGCCGAAGCCCATCCTGGGCTGTGAGCGCCATCAAAAGTAAAGTAAGTAAGTTATTTTAAACGAGTTTAGCATCGTACTATCTCCTAACATATTACTAAAGCTAAAATCATCAAAAGGCTATTTTATCTTTTTAGTATCGTACTAATTCCATACAAATTTGACGTTTATAAATTTCAAAATTAGGCATGTTTGTGATTTTTTGGCACAAGCTGCCACGGTTTTGGACATGTTCAGCTTAAGTTTATGAAGGAAATTGGTTTATTATGATACTAGGTAAAAAGTATTCAAAATTTAGAAAATTTTATTAAACTGTTAAAGAATTAGAAAAATGTTAAAGGGTATCATACTAAACCCTTAACAATAGGCTGTGTAAAATGTTGGGCCATTGTTCCCTACCAATAATAAATTTAGTAACGACGGGCTATAAGAAAGGAACCATACATGTTATGTTTCATATTTTAGAGTCCATACCATGTAATATTTATTATTTAGGATCCACCTAAATATTTAAGTCATACCATGGTTGGTTAATTAGTAAGAGCCCATACAATTATGGTCCATTTTACTTAAATATTTAAGTCGTTACTAAATTTGATTATTGGTAGGGCCCATTGTTTTTAAGCAAGATCATCTAATGACTCATTACTTACACATGCTTACAAAATCAACATTTTTTACTAGGCTTTATTTTTGCGAAAACTTTTGATGCACTTATTTAAGATATTCCTGTCTAAACATAAAAATAACCGTTTTTAATTACATGTACAGGGTGTCCGCCGGGAAGGTATACTACTTTGTTTTGCTGCCATTTTGGTAAACATTTTTCTTGACAGTTCATATTTGGCAGTCGTGAAGTAGACATGTGGCAAATTTATTATAGACAAATATTCGATAAACCAACGTGTTTTAATCGTTAAAACATTTTATCAAAATCAATCATCGATTACTGTGACGATGAGAAAGTTACGTGAATTTTTTGGGAGAAACAACGTTGCAACAAAACGCACTATTTATCGTGTAGTGAATGATTTCGAAGAAAGAGGGTCTGTAGGTGATATAGGCCCAAGCATTGACCACAACGTACTGCAAGATCGGCTGAAAACATTACCGCTGCTCAAAGAAGTGTTCAAAATAATCCATCAACCAATCCATCAGGAGCTTGGTCTTCAAAGAACAACTTTGGCCACAATTTTGCACAAGGATTTGCATTTGTTTTCATTTTTTCAATTCAGTTGACACAAGAGATTCTTCCACAAGACCACTTACGCCGCTGTACATATGCGAAAAGGATGTTACAGCTAGCCCATGACAACCCCGATTTTCGTGAAAAAATCATAATGAGTGACGAGGCACATTTTCATTTGAATGGATATGTGAATAAACAGAATAGTCGGTTCTGGGCAATGGAAAACCCTCAAATTATTCATCAGTCATCTTTGCATCCATTAAAAGTTACAGTCTGGTGTGCAATTTGGTCAGGAGGAATCATTGCACTTAATTATTAGAAAATACAAACGGCGTAACGGTAACTGTGAATGGGAACGATATCGCGATATGATTGAAAACTTTTAAACGCCACAACTGTATGCTTTGGGCTTGACTAACATGTGGTATCAACAAGACGGTGTCACATCGCATACACCCAGGATTACAATGGAATTACTGCGAGACCTCTTTCCACAACAAGTTATTTGAAGAAATGGTGATGTTGATTGGCCTCCACGGTCGCCTGATTTGACTGCTCCGGACTTCTTTTTGTGGGGATATCTGGAAAGCAAGGTTTATTCAAACAAACCAGAAACGCTTGAGCAACTCAAACTAAATACTCGTGATGAAATTAATGAAATACCGCGTGAAATGTGTGAGAATGTTATGAAAAATGTGCTCAAAAGGGCTCGCATTTGTGAGACTAACAGAGGCGGACATTTACCTGGCTATTGTATTCCATACATAATTGCCGACATTAAATAAAACATGAATCAATATAAGATCCATTCTCTTCATTTAATCAAGAATTATAAACAAACAAAGTAGTATACCTCCCGGCAGACACCCTGTATTTGAAGTTAACGAAGAAACTCGTAATGGCGTGAGAAACTCTTTGTCTGACGACGCTAGATTCTCCACTAACTCAAACACAGGTTTTTTTTAATGCCGGGAAGAACCAAACTGTTTTTGATTAGGTGTGTTATGACTGTTCCAAAACAGAATAGTGAATATAATGGAAATTGAGAAGGGTTATCAAGCTAAAACAACTAAGAAACTAGTTTTTCCTTCAAAAGAAAAGATCGTATTTGCAATATTAAATTGAGATTTGTAGAAGAAAATTAGTTTACTTTTTTTTTCCATTCTGTTTGTTTGGATATCTCGAAACCACGAAATTAAGACTGTTTAATCATATGCAAGGAACACAAAGTACTCCAAAACATGTTAGTTACTTCCAGCAAGAACATCACTGTAAACCTAAGATTATAAAAACATTTGGGGCAAAATTTGGTCAATAAAATTGAAAGATAACAGACATTTTTTTGCAAATTTCTAACCAATAAATTAATTTCCCGAACTTAGTTGCTCTTGAGTTGCCAAGAGGTATCTATCTTTTTATAGATTTTTCTGGTGGAAAACAATTTATCATCGAATTGGATGACAATCACTAATATAATATGGGTCTATACTTTTTCAAGAGTAAAGTAGGAGCAAGAAACACATTTTTAAACATTTTGGAAGGGATCATATCCCTGTGATTCCCCCCTGGCTACGGCCTTGACTAGGTGTTCAAAAATGTTAATGGCTGGTATAAAGTCATCTTTTTCAAACAAATTAAAAAAAACAGACACTTTTTTGGGCCAAGTTTCGCAGCTCTTTAAATTGACAGACAAAGTAACCTACAAAAAGAAGTAATTTATTTTATGACTTCTTTTCTTAATTAATAAGTTCTTTCCACTTAATCTTCGACCTTTGATAGATGAATAAATAAATCCCCAAAATGTGTTAGCTTTTTTTAATGTTTGAAGTGATCCTATTTAAAAATCTACTTCCCCTCTTTCCAAAAAATAAGATCATTAACATTATTTCACAAATCACTAAAATCCAAACAATTTAATTTAATTTGAAAAATTTTAAGCTAAAAGAACCAAACATCAAATGAACAAAAACTTAATTCCCCATGAATTTCCTCTGCGAAAATTTGGTTGCATAGTTTTTGCGTCACTGCCTCTGAGAATGTTTTGTGGCTCTGATGGGGTGGCTGGCATGGCGTGAAGCTGTTTTCTCATCACCATCCCGAAAAAAGAGAAATAACTCCCTCGAACAAATCGATAAACCAACAATTTCCAAACCCCAAAACTCACTTTTGGAAGACTATAATAAAATCCTGATGGCGGGCGGGCGATGGGGTAGAGCAGAGACGAGAGGACTCAGCTCTCATTTCATTTTATAAACCTATTTACTATAAATGCAATGTTGAATTTGAACACGCTTTTACACTTTTTTTGAACCGAGCAACCGAGGTCTTTGGGAACAAAATACAACCCTCCAATCTTCCTTACGTTTAGAACACCCCCACCCCATTTCTCCATCACAGAAGGACGAATTTGAAAAATAAACGCGAATCGTTCAGGCGATATATGCCAGGCATCAGGAAAATTCGTTCTTCTCGGAATTAACTTTGAGCGTATGATTTATTTTTTTCTTTTTTTTTTTAAGTACGAAATACTGTTTTGTTAAAAAAAAAACTCTTTGAAAATGGATGTGGATTCTGATATGAACGATGAACGTCGAACGAGAGAATCGCCATTCCGCCTGCATGCGTCTGCTGCACTTGATTGGTCATAATTGTGTCCATGAGAAATTTTTCTGACGCAGTTGGACGAAAAGTTATTGCACTTTGTTTCATAACCACGCCACACCACGCCTGACACTATGATGTAGATGTCGAATGCAATTTTGATTCTTTTAATCCAGCTCCAGAAATTACTATCCAATCTGTACTTGAGACTTTTCTGCCCACACAGTAGAAAAATATGTTAACACGCTGACATGTACAACACTGAAATTGCATGCTAATGGCATATTATCACAGTCAGATGCAGGAATTGTGTTGCAGATGCCATTAGCTATATACGTTTTTATTTAGACCTTGTGACATGCTTGATGCTTGCTACATGCATCAGCACTAGTTTGCGGGTAGATATAGGTTTGAAAGGACAAAATGCCTGTCGGCCGGCCAGTCGGCTGGTTAAATTAAGTTGTTGAGCTTGACAAAATTCCGCAGCTAAGTTCATTGACATGGTTGAGGGTATACAATTTGCGGGGTAATTTTTATTATTAGATTTAATGGAGAAACCCATTATTTTTATAAAAGAATTGCATATAAGTACACGACAATTGGAATGAAGTTTAAAATGTAGCATAGCTAGTAGGTGGTTTTTGATTTATGAGGAAACAGGAACTCAGGTTAACACGTTTAATTTTAATTGCGATTTTGTGGTTTAAATAACTTGTTCAGTATATGCAACCAAATGTATTTATTTATTCCACAAAAGTTTTCACTAATGTGTGGCCTGATACCTGATTCGAACTCTAAGCGGATTTTGTTTTTGCTGGCACACACTACAATTTTAGATTTGACTCTAAGAGGTTTTTTTTTTTTATATTAAGCGCGTGCAAAACGGGTTGTGACTACCCTTAAGATGATATACACAGCACGAGCGATTAGGTAGATTGGAGGGGATATAAACGGAGATACCGATGCACATTGGTTCTCAACGTCTGTAGATCACAATGGGAGGGGAAAATTGAGCTGGGTAGAGCATTCCCCATTCGAGTAGTGCGACTAAAGAAAGAATCTCTGTACTTAACAGTACGTCCGAAACTGGGCTCAAGACGTATTAACACTGCTTATAATGGTTAGTTCGTTTGCCATTTAACAATTGCGTTGGAGGTTTAGGTTCAAATCAAGCGTAATTGTAAGTAAGATTTACTTGCGACGAAGTGACAAATTCTCCAAAAATTTTCATGATTCAGTGTCTATCAACGAAGCCGTTACGACTCGGTATAAAACATTATGGTCCCCTTCATACCTGATGACTAATAAGACGCATACATTAAAAGAAGAGAGTGTTTCCATTTTGTCATGGATTCGGAAATAAAATCCAATTAGTTAATTGTCTGATTCGGTTTTAGTTAGTTTTTGTTTTATTGAAATGGTGGATGAATTTAGAGTCGACTTTAGCAACATTCGGGGAATTAGACAAAATTTCTGTGCTGTATACGTCTATACTGCGCAAAGCAGGCCAGCCGTTTTGGCACTGAGTGAAACTCAGGTAGGAGAAAACTCCGATCATACGGAATTCAATCTACATGGTTATAATTTAGTGCCATTATTCTTTCCTCAACATGGTCTCGCCGTTTATATAAGGAATGATGTTGCGTACCAACTTCAACCACAATATGGTTTGTGTTCAAACACAAATTTTAACTTCATGTGGTTCCAATTTACGGTCTGTAAGCACATCATTCATTCCTGTTTTATTTATCGGAGCCCAAATCTGGACAGAAATTCAACTTTTAACGAATTTGATGCTCTGTCCGACTCCATTTTAAAAATTGTTGCCCATTATCCTCACACTGAAATTGTCATTGCGGGCGATTTTAATGTACACAATTCTAGTTGGCTTCGCTTTTCTGGCCAGACAACACCCGAAGGAAGGTATGTTGAGCTCTTTGCTGAGTTAAACCACCTGACTCAGCTTGGTGACGAGCCAACTCGAATCCCTGATGTTGCAGGTCAATCCGCTGACACACTTGACTTGTTTCTTACCTCTGACCCTGATAAATACACTATGAGTGTATTATGGCCTCTAGGCACATCAGACCATTGTGTCATACCTGCTAATTTCTCGTGCCAACAAAACTCAGTTAAAGAGAAAGTACCAACGAGAACCGTTTGGCAATACGAGAAAGCCAACTGGGACGGTCTCAACGGTTTCTTAAGTAACTTTAACTGGTCACTGTGCTTCCTCGATAGTGACGTAGATGCCAGTGCATTATTAGGGTTAAAAAAGTAAGTTTCCGATGTTATAAAGCCAACCCTACTGAGGAAAACCGGAATAAGTTCAAACAAGCTAGAAAAACCTGTCATATTCGACGAACCAAATTTTAGCATGACTAGAAATTAAGGCAAAAAATACTACAATGTCCCACAGGTAGTAAAATTTGTTGGTCATTTGCAAAGAACATACGAAATGCTACTTCGTCGTCGGTTCCAACGCTCGTCTTCAACGATACATCTTTTGTCAGCTCGATAGATAAAGCCAATTTGCTTGCAGCACAGTTTGCTGTTAATTCGACGCTGCCAGAAAGTGTTATGACTCCCCCTGTACTTGAGAGCGTAAACGATTTCATGGGACCAATCTTCTTTCGCACTCGTGCAGTTGCCAGAGTTCTGAAAGATCTTGATATACACAAATCCGCTGGCCCGGATAGTATCCCTCCCATTGTTCTGAACGCTGGCAAAACCACTGCGTAAGCTTTTCCATCTGTCCTATTCTACTGGTCTCTTTCAGAGTGGATGGAAAACAGCATTTGTCCAGCCAGTCCCTAAAAAAGGCGTATCTTCTTCACCCTCAAACTATCGACCAATTGCACTTACGTCCCTTCTTTCTAAGGTCATGTAAACGCTGATTAATTTTCAGCTCAAGAAATATCTCGAGGAACGAAAGCTTCTTAATGATCGGCAGTACGGCTTTCGTAGCAATAGGTCCACTGGTGATCTGATGGTATATCTCACCGAACTGTGGAACAAATCTTTACATCGTTTTGGAGAAAGTAAGATTATTGCACTTGATTTTTCAAAGGCGTTTGATAGAGTTTGGCACCAAGCTCTCTTATCGAAAATGCGCGCATTTGGTTTCGATGAACCTCTTCTTTGTTGGATTATAAATTACCTTTCGGACCGTTCAATACAAGTCGTATTGGACGGTTCCAAGTCTGAAATCCACAAAATAAATGCTGGTGTGCCCCAGGGCTCCGTTTTGTCTCCGACTCTCTTCCTTATATTCATAAATGATCTTCTGTCTCAAACGTCTAATCCAATAAACTGTTTCGCTGACGACAGCAACCTCAGCTTCTCATATTCGTTTTCAGATTCACATCCATGTCCTTCGGATGTGGAACTTGAACGGCAGCGTATGATAAGCTCATTAAATTCTGATCTTGACAGCATTGTCCAATGGGGAATTAAAAACCGCGTGGAATTTAATGCTTCAAAAACTCAATGCTGTCTACTGTCGTCTAAACGAAACCCACCCCCCATGCCACTATCCATGAGTGGCACTTGCATTGAAGAAACCGAAAAGCTTTCAGTCCTCGGTATGTGTATCACAGACCACCTTCTGTGGAATGATCACATATTCGACGTCGCCAAAAATGCTGCTAAGTGCTCAGGTTTTCTTCGGCGATGCAAGAAATTTGTCTCCCCTTCTGATCTGGCTGTAATCTATAAAGCTTTTATTCGTCCAAAACTCGAGTACAACTCGCATGTTTGGGCAGGTGCTCCAATAACCCATTTCAGTCTATTGGATGGAATTCAAAAGAGAGCTCTTTAAATGATTAGTGAAAGAACTATGAACGTTTACATCTCTGGAACACCGTCGAAATGTTTCATGTCTTTCGTTATTTCACCGTTATTTTAACAAACAGTGCTCTAGTGAAATAGCCAGTTGCATTCCTCCCTCAAACAATTCAACCGTAATACTCGTGCTTCTAGGAATGCCCATCAGTTTACCCTTGAGCCCAACTTCGGACGTACTGTCAAGTTCAGGAATTCTTTCTTTTCCCGCACCACGCGAATGTGGAATGCCTTACCCGACTCTATCTTTCCCTCCCATTTTAATATTCAGAACTTCAAAACCAATGTGCATCGGTTCCTCCTCTTAAATCCTTCCCTATTTTCCTAAAGCTCGTACTGTGTTCAATCATATTAAGGGTAGTCACAAGCCCTTTAGTGCGCGCATATATATATATATAAAAAAAAAGATAACATTCTCCCTCTTTTCAGAAAATGAACTGTAATTTTTGGTGTTTAAAATGCCCCCTTATCAATGATAATACTTAAAGTGGTGCGGGCTGCAATATTAAAGGAAATTCCTTTAAACCGTCAGAAAATTCCGTTTTTGTCCAGCAATCATTTATATTTTCCCATTTTAATAGAAAACATCCACAATAGAAAACAATACAAAATTTACATTGTGTACATAAAGTTAGAGTTTTTTTTTTTTAAATTAAATTAAAATTAAATTAAAAACAAATTAAATTAAAAAAAACAAAAATTAAGCCGATGGTACTGGGTGCCACGTCTGTGAAATTGACAGGGCAAATGTTACCTAAAGTATAATGGGACCAACGCATTAATTTGCAGTTGTTTTTGCATATTTGTTTGCATTTTTATACCTGATTTTGCAGTCCTTCAATAATAGTGGTTGTAATGGAGTGATTTGCTAACTTCCCCATCACTGAAGTTAGCAGGTCACATGGTGTATCTCGTGAATCATTCGCGTAAGGAACTTGCAGTAAAGTTCCAAATTTTCAGTTTTTTTTTGTATTTCAAGAATAGGATTTGTCGACATTTTGAAGTCCTTATTTTTAAGAAATTTCATAAAATTGAGTTCATAGTGAAGTTGCAATGTGTATCTCGAGAACTAAACATGCTAGGAATTTGCAGTAAGCCTCCAAATGTGCAGTTTTTTTTGCATTTCAAGTCCGTAATTTGAAAAAAATCATACTGCCCTGGTAGCTTCAGAGTGAAGTTATCAAGTCACATAGTGTATCTCGTGAACCAAGCATGATACAAATTTTTAGTGAGGATCTAAATTTGCAATTTTCTTCCATTTCAAAGCCTTTACAGGCTTAAATAATAATTTTGAAGTCCTTAACTTGAAAAAAAATTCATACTGCCCTGGTAACTTCACAGTGAAATAAGTAAGACACGTGGTGTATTTCGTGAACCGAGCATGCTTGAAATTTGTAGTAAAGCTCCAAATTTGTAAGTTTGTTTGCTATTTATCCAGTAGACCATCAAATATGACAAAATATAACATATTAAATTAGTAAAAACAGAGTTTTGCAAGGAAAACATTTCTAAGAAGCTGAAATTTGGCATGCAAATCGGTAATGGGAGTTTTAATAAACTGAGAGAGTTTCTCAACGATCCGATTACCACTATGTCTGATAATGGGGGTCAAATTTCATGAAAATGTTTTTTTTTTTTTTTTTTTTTTTTTTTTTGAAAAAGTGGAAAGTGGGAGTATATCAAACTTGGCACATATTTGTCATTTGTCGTAAGAAATAAGAAACGGGCATAACATTACCAAATTTCAATGTTATGGTGATGAAACTTGGCATACATGTCTTATTTGTCGTAAGAAATTAGAATCAAAAGAGTCCATACAAATATCTGTGCGAAAGGTTGTTTTTTTTGAGTGAAACAGAAAAGTTTAAGACTATGCCCCGTAAACCCCCCCTAGATCTAGTACGTTGATAAAAGTTGTTAGGAATGTTTTGTTTTTTATTGTTACCAAGAATAAAATACGATAAATCAAATATCTATTGTCGAAGGTGGTTTTTGAGGGAAAATGTTTTATCTGCTCTACTTAAAAAAATACATTAATTTTTCCATTAAAACGTCGATTACTTTCTTAATGATGATTGCATCGTCTTAATTGTACTTAAATTGGATTCAGCGTTAAAAAATACCTTAAAATCATGAACCATCTTGAATATTTGTACCTCGATTACATAAAAATAAAATGTTGGCTTTATAACCCATATTTTCCTTCCGCCTAAAACAAACACCCCTGGAACCAATATAATTGCATGGATCCTTTTGAGTCGTGGTTCTAACAAGAAATAAAATATTTCTACCAACTTTCATCAACATACCAGTTTTGGGAAGGGTTTACTGGTTATAGTAATTCACTTTTCCCTTGCACTCAAAAAAACAACCTTTCGCACAGATATTTGTATGGACTCTTTTGATTCTAATTTCTTAAGACAAATAAGACATGTGTGCCAAGTTTCATCACCATACCATTGAAATTTGGTAATGTTATGCTCGTTTCTCTGAAAATTTAGGCATCATTTTATACAAAGGTTATAATTTTTTCTAGAGAAATTATATTGCAATTATTTTGATTGCATAAGATTGGACATTAAAAATTACCCTAGGGTCATATACCATATGCTTAGATTATACCAAGACAAATATATAGTGGTTTGATATACTTCCACCTTCCCCCATTTTGAAAGCGATTATACAAAAAACTAATACATGGATAAAAATATACTTCGGATATGCTGTAGAGTATGAAATTCTACGTCGATTTTAAAAGTTTATGAATATTCACTCTATAACCATTATTTTCTGACAAATAAAAACACTTATTCGCCGAGTGTATTTTGCTCCCCCCCGGTTAAAAGGATGGGGGAGGGGTCAAATAATGAACATATTCCTATGGCTTCAAATATTCTTAATCCAACGAGACATTCCACGACTTTAACCGATGTCTGGTTCCCGATTTATAGCCTAATTTATGTGAAATTTCGTGTTAAAACATGGTCAGAAAGCAACCCTCATATATTTTCGGTCTACCAGTGTTGCCACCGTGACAACTCTTCTTAAAAGTAAACTCACAATATGGACTATTAGTGTACCAAAGCTCATCCCGTCAGAATGAGGTGCAAGGTTTGACCTAAAACATGGCCTTAACGCCCTAACTATAGGAAAAACAAATGAAAAGAAGGCTTAGTTTAGGTATATAGTAAAAAGAAATAAATAAAGAAAATAATATCATTAGATAATAAAAAGGGAAATTAAGTAAATTTAATTGGGTTGTGTTGAAAAATACAAAAATATTTTCTTCTTAAATGGTTGGTGCGGGGTAATTCTCTGCAGTTCAATTGGTAAGGCTACGAAAAATGATCTCTCTCCAATAGTGTGTGTAATGCGCGGGATAATCAATCGTAAGCCTCTTTGCGATTGCGCAAACTGAGGCATTTCCAGACCTGTTGGAGGATGTTCCACTAATTCAATAAGCTTCATCATATTTTCAACAAGATGGTGGTCTGGCCCACTATGGTCGTGAAGTTAAGGATTGGCTGGATGAAGTTAACGGTGAAAAATGGATATGCAGAAATGGACCAATTCACTGGCCTGCAAGATCTCCCGATCCCACCGTACTGAACTTTTTTGTATGGGGACGAATGAAAGAAATAGTTTACTCATTTGAAATAAAAACTTAAACTGAATTAGAACAACGTATTTCCGAAGGATCACTAAAAGTAAGGCAAGAATTATCGAGAATAAGCATTCAAATTGAAAACCAAAGACGGGCTCTAGCATGCAATCAAAACGCAGGAGGGTACTTTGAGCACTTATTATGACTGTATTTGTGTGTACATAAAATAAAAAATTACTTAAAACTACACATAATATTATTTTTGTATTGAAACCCTTTACACCTGATAGTCTAGGAGCTATACCCCCTTCCCGTAGGCACTTGAATGTTACCTCAGTTTGAGGGTGGTTTTTTATGTTTTCGGGGGTGGGGAATCCGAACCCGGAGTTAGTTTTTGCAAAATCCGTTGCGAAGTCATTGTTATTAACGAATTTTGATGCATTTTTGTAATGCAATAAAAGTTATTAATGTTAGGAAAAAATGTTCCGAGTAAATGTTGTTCCTTATTATCTAATGAAAAAAATTGTTTTTTATTCATGTAAATCGGTTGATAATTGCTCAAGATTTTGCCAATTGTTTCTTAGAAGGGAGGGCGTGCGCTCAATTGAGGGAGCACGAGACGGAAAAACGTGTTTTTTAGGTAAACGGTCAGAGTTATCGTGAAAATTGTCATAGAAGAAATTATTCTCTATATCCTGACAAACATTTTCGCTTGTATTTTGTCTCAATTGAATAATTAGATTCGGAGATATACACAGAAACGTAGACTTAGGACAAGATTTTTCGCATTCACATGGTTAAAGAAGACCAATATACTCAAAATTCCGCACAATAAAGCATAAAAGAAGTATTTTTAATTTGTACTCCTGATTTTAGCTAATAAAAGAGTTTTTCAATTTTTTGTTTATAGCGTCTAGTTTTAAAGATATAAATTTTTTTAAGGCATGACAGATTTATTCCACATTCCAATTTTTTAAAATAATAACAGCTTGTGCTTATACAGGGTGATTTGCAAAAGCTGTCATAAAAGGCTAGGTAGGTTGGGCTTAGACAAGAAAAAAATCGTATGGGAGGGGTCTATTTCCCCCCGTTTAGGCGGGAGGGACAATTTTCAAAAAAAAAATCACTTAAAACAGAAAAAAATATTAAAAAATAACGGTAATACTTACAGAGTCATGCTATAGCATTTTGAAAATCCAAAAGTCTATTCTTAAATATCATTTTCAATTAAGTTGAACAGTTTTTGGAAAATTAGTTTTCAAACTCAAAATAAAAAAAAAAACATAAAAAAAGAAAATTTTACGTTATTAAGTCCTATTTTTGTTTTCAAAACTCAATGCTCTTATTAATTTTAAGTCAAATACTGAAAACCCCATGGTTCTAGGACTTTGACTTTTCAAGATATTAAAAAAAAAGAAACCATCATCTTAGTATAAACAAGAAAAAACGAGATTGATGATAAATCAACTGGTTGCTGAAATGATCATTTAGCCGGATTCTTCTTAGTTTGATGAGAAAGTTTCTTCATTTATTTGTTCATATCTTGAAAAGTCAAAGCTTTAATTAGTTGAAATCAGTAGTATAAAATAAAAATACTTGTTTTATGCTTTATCGTGCGAAAATTTGAGAAAATTGGGTTTCTTTAACCACGTGAATGTAAAAAATCTTATCCTAAGTCTACGTTTCTGTGTATATCTCCGAATCCAATTATTCAATTGAGGCAAAATATAAGCGTAAATGTTTGTCAGAATATAGAGAATAATTTCAATTTTCACGATAGCTCTGACCGTTTACCTAAAAAACACGTTCTTCCGTCTCGCGCTCCCTCAATTGAGCGCGCGCCCTCCCTTCTAAGAAACAATTGGCAAAATCTTGAGCAATTATCAACCGATTTACATGAATAAACAACAAATTTTTTCATCAGAAAATAAGGAACAAAATTTACTCGGAACATTTTTTCCTAACATTAAAAACTTAATGCATCAAAATTCGTTAATAACAATGACTTCGCACCGGATTTTGCAAAAACTAGCTCCGGATTCGGATATCCCACCCCCGAAAATATAAAAAACCACCCTCAAACTGAGGTGACATTCAAGTGCCTACGGGAAGGGGGTATAGCTCCTAGACTATGAGGGCAAAAAATCATTTTTTTAAATTTAACCTGTTTTAGATTTTCCTAAGTATCATAAAATATATGCGTTTCTGGGTGCGCTTATTAATGATTTTTCTTTTTTATTATTATTTTTTTCATCTGGTAAAAATAAGAAATCTTTATGTTTATTACGCATTTTTTGTAAAAAATCGAGCACAAAATCAAAATTGTGTTCGGGAAAGAAAAATTGAACACCATTTAAAATTGAATATCTGGCAACCCTAAGAACATAGCAGCTCAATTTAAACTCAGTTTTAAAGGCTAGTATTTTTACTAAAAAAAGTCCAAAATGAGGTCCCTACCATTACCACCGACAGAGAAATTGACCTTAACATGGGTCAGGGTTCACCAAAATTTACCTTTTGTTAAATCGTCAAAAAGTGATGTCAATGTTGAAAATCAGACTTTACTTTAGAACAATGTTTTTTCTTTCAATATGACCAACAATCACATCACAAAGTATGGCACACGAATTACCGGACACCCTGTATAATAATAGGAAGCATCCAAATCTAATTTTTTTTAGGTTTTTGCTCGTAACCCTAAATATTTTAAGATGATTTTTAATGTATAAAACGAATAGTTAAAATGGCGCATCAAAAAAAAAATCTTCAACAAATTCTTAAATATTAATACTTACGACCAAAACACAGGAAAAATTAAAAAAAATATGGTTATTTTTGGATGAGTATATATATATTTTCGGTAATTTTTATAAAAACATATTTTTTGATCCATCATATTAAAGTCTACAGCCTTTTCTTCTTTTTACTTGAATATAATGTCTTGCATCTATCTTTGCATTAAAAAAAAGAAGCTATGAGCAGTTTAGCTGGTAGTTTTGTAATATTTTTCCTGATTCCTGATTCAAAAGAATTAAAAAGATTTATTAGTGGTTGTATCATTTTAGCATTTTTTAAAATGATCTTTTTTCAATTATAAAAATTAAGATGGCCTTGTCTGATTTTCACTCAAAATCGACGATAATTTTTCTATATAAGTGTATCTGTGATATAAAACACATTGTTAATTGTGCAAAATCTCTGACATTCATCTCAAAACTTCTAAATTGATTTGTCCTTGATTTTTACGAATTTTTCAATCATCGATATGCCAAAACATTAATTCACAATTAACACACAAAATAACCTCTTACTAATTAATCAAAAGTCTACTTTCAATAATGAATTATTTTCGAACAAGAAAACTGACGAATAAATAGCAGATCAGACAGAATAAAACAATGATTTCTTGGTATATGTATATTAGGGTGTCCGTTATTTCCCAAACTCATTTTTTTGGATAGCACACCCCGTCAATCGAAAGTTTATATCGAAAGAAAACATTATTGACCAACAAAAATTTTTTCCGAGGTCATTAACCCCTGCCTCTAAGGTCATACTTTTCCCATACAAATTTGTACTTTACACTTTTCACATTTGATTTTTTTTCTCTGGAACTATAAAAGTTTTTAATAAGAAGATGAAGAAATTTAAATATTAAAATATTGAAATTACTTCTGTTTTAAGTGGAGTGAATGAATAAAATTCAATTAAAAGTACAAGTGACCTCAACTCCAGAAATAATTGTGTTTCGCCCAAGGTATAACAGTGGGCTCTTCAGTCAGTCTGTTATCCCCTACTAAGACACAAATTTTGGTCGATGTTTACCGACGCTTATAAAAATCACAGCAAAAAGATACTGTCAATTTTATTTTTCTAGGGGAATTTGTTTAAACTTTTAAATATTTTAATATTTAAATTTCTTCACCTTCTTATTATAAAAAACCTGACCACGGGTATTTATTTTCTGGGTGCACGAATTTAATCAAATTCCCCTAGAATAATAAAATTCACAGTATCTTTTTGCTGTGACTTTTATAAGAGTCGGTAAACATCGACCAAAATTTGTGTCTAATAAAAGTTTTTCTAAGTCCTTCAAAAAACTGCATTTAAAAATGTATTACAAAAATTTAAATTATAATTTATTTAGATTTTTTAAGTTTAAAAATACTTTAATATTATATATTTTTCTCTTATTTTTCTCTCTCGATCCTCAGCAGTTTTTGTTGTTTTTTTAATTGATTATCATAAAGTTATAAGTTTTTTTTTTAAATTGCATTCAAAAAAATAATGAAAACAAATTAGAAATAATTTATTTCGATTTTTCAATGTATTAAATATTTTTTAAATTTGTATGTATTACATTTTTTTTTTTTTATTATCAAATAAAGTTTTTTCTTATTAATTTTTGAATGTGGTTTTTAACAAGATATTGGTCAAAAACAATCATTTGAAAAAAACTTTTTTTGATAAGAAAAAAAAAAAAAAAAAATGAATACATAAAAAATTAAAAAATATTTAATATTTTGAAAAATTGAAATAAATTATTTCTAATTTGTTTTCATTATTTTTTTAATGCAATTTTTTAAAAACTTATTACTTTATAATAATCAATTAAAAAAACAACAAAAAATGCTGAGGATCGATAGAGAAAAATAAGAGAAAAATATATAATATTAATGTATTTTTTAACTTAAAAAATCTAAATAAATTTTAAATTAAATTTTTGTAATACATTTTTAAATGCAGTTTTTTAAAGGAACGATAAACCAATTAGAAAAATAATATGTGAAAATAAAATAAAATGTGAAAAGTGTAAAGTTCCCATACAAATTTGTATGGGAAAAGTATGACCTTAGAGGCACCTTAGAGGCACGGTTTTTTGTTCAATAATTTTTTCCTCCGGCATAAACTTTCGATTGACGGGGTGTGCTATCCAAAAAAATGAATTTGGGAAATAACGGACACTCTAATGTATATCTACGTCCACCGGCTGCTGTCCGCGTCTGCTGTCATCACCTCCTTAAATATTTAAAATTAAAAGATTTACTCCTTTGAGGAAACATTCATGATGTATCCGAGAGATTGCACAGATAGAAATTATATTCTATTTTGAAACGCAGATTAAAGTCGAGTTTTTTTTTTGCATTTAGAAGAATTGCATCTGCTTTGTGTCCCGTTATTTTTTTTTTTTTTTTTCAAGTGTACTTTGGTCCTCTTCAATGTTTATAAATTATTTTCTGTGAAAACCAAATTAAAATTTTTTTGTTTGTTTTTATTTTGTTTTTGTTGCTATACCTACCTACTTTCGTATTTTTCAATTCGGCTGACGAAGTTCTATTTTTAAACCTTAATTTGCTTTGAGTAGATACATTGATTTTGAGTAGACGGATGCGCCTGCTGGAATAAATTGAGATGACTTAAAACTTTTAAAAGTTCTAAATTCAGAAATGTTTATTCAGCATTGGGCGTGATGCAAAAAAAAAAAAGATAAATGATGTAAATATTTTCTGGACAGTCAATTTAGAATTTACGAACTTTAAATTGTGCAAACTTGTTCTGCACGATTTACTTTAGGTACATAGATATTATTTGCGTGATAAACAGTGTGGTAAATGATGCATGGCCAATTCAACATGCTGTTAATGTTGAACATGTTTAAAAGCGTGAAATGTATTATTTTAATGAATGGAGATTTAAAGGTCTTGAGCCAAAAAAAAGATGCAATTTGATTTCTTGAACAAGTATAAATTTATCCAAAAATACATTAAATAAATTTGTATACCTAATTATGTAAATATAAAATTTTAGAACGATTTTGGAAAAACATAGCCCTGTCAAATTCGAAAATAAATTCGCAAAGCGCGATGTAGTTCTGCACTTTGACATGTTGTTGGAGAATGTTAGATAAGTCTGTAGCTAAGTTTGCAGCTTCAAAAAACCTGTGCTCGCTGCAGGAAAAATGCAACAGTGAAAAAACGCTAAAATCACACCATTTTTTCCGACATTTTGCTTTATAACTTTGAAAATATGCCACTTAGGAAAAAACCATCCACCATAAACTTGTTTGTTATAAAATTTTCTACAAGACCACATCATTTTTAAATTCATGCATGTTATATTTGTGTTGCTATCTAACCATGAATTAAAAAAAAAATATGAAAATTAAGTTATTTTGAAGCACTCAAAAAATAAGTGACTGCGGTATCGCATCATCTTCAAAAATATATCAAAATGTAAAAAATTTAGTGTTCTTAAATTATTTTACCGAAAGAAATTTACGTAAGTTTACTCGGGAATGACGAAAATGTGTAAACATAAAAAATAAAACTACATAACCTTGAAAATATTGCCGCATCGAAAAAATGTATGCATGAATGAAAGATGGTTTAATTACCTACAACCGTGGCCTTACAGTTTTTCCTCTAAGATCAATAATTTCGGAGATAAGATTTAATTCGCGTTTTTCAAAATGGCGGATTTTGCCAGGGTAATGGTGATCCAAAAACCCAGACTTACGATTTGCTAATAGCCCTCTTTGATTAATGAACAGCTTACCAATATTTCGGTATTGATTTAGCAGCCAAATTTCCAAAAGCTCTAACTTTACACTGGGATATCGCATCATCTTCAAAAATATATAAAAATTTGTTGAACTTTGTGCTCTACAATTTTTATTGCAAGAACATTTTACGTAAGTTTCTTAGGAAATGAGGAAAATGCGAAAAAGTAAAAATAGTAAAAAAAAAATCGACATACCTAACCTCAATAATATTGTCCACGCAAAAAAAGTTTTGATGACAAATGAAAGATAATTTTATTGCAAACAAATTTGATTATAACAAATTTTCACCTCAAATCGAATTCGGAGATAAAGATAAATTCGCGTTTTCCATAATGGCGCATTTCCCCAGGGGTATGGCGTCTTGAAAAACAGGACTTAAGCTTTACTTATAGCCTTCTTTCAGTTGTACAAAATTCAGCCGTTCTTTATTTCATTGCATAAAACTGTCGTTTTTTAACTAATCTTCCTGTACTAATAATAGAAAAATACACACTCATAATAATCCTTATTTTATTCATTAATCGAGCTGGTATTCATGTTATTCGTAATTATAATAGCATTATTATTTTACTTGTTAATAAAGACACTAGACAAGTTTACGATTTGGTCAAATTTAACATTTGGAAGACGATAATCAACAAGCTGCAATCTTAGGAGTTATACAAAATAGTAAGGATTTTTGGAGACAAGTGCGCGTTATTAACGGAAATATAAGTTCAAATAGAGTTGAACCAAAATTGGATGAATTTCTGTACTACTTTAAAAATCTTATGAATGCGGAAATAAGCCAGTTAAGATATAGCTATGCACTCCCATACAACCACATCCCCAACATTGACTGTGATATTGAACTGTTTGAAGTTTTAGAAGCGCTGAAAACAAGCAAAGACAATAAAGCTCCCGGCTCCAACCAAATTTGTATGGAGTTTTATAAATACAGTAACCTGAATTTCCAAACTCTTTTTACAAAGGCACTTAACCATATCTACGTTACTGGAAAACTTCCGATGGAATATATGAAATCGATTATTTTTCCAATCTTTAAAAAAGGTGATAAAAATGAAGTTGGAAACTATAGAGCAATCTCTTTTCTGAGTTCAGGCTTAAAAATTCTCACAAGCGTTATACAGCAGAGACTGAACTCATGGCTGAATGAGAACTCAATCTTGTCGGAATTCCAAGCCGGTTTCCGTAAGGGCTTTTCCACGGTGGATCTCATTTATGTGCTGGCAAATGCTGTTGAGCTGTATATGGATAAACGCAAAAAGGTGTATGCGTGTTTTGTTGACCTTAAAGCAGCATTTGATTTAGTTGAAATTGGATCTCTTCTCTACAAGTTGGCAAACAAAGGACTGTCGTACAAGCTGCTCAAATTTATTGAAGCCATGTATACAGAAAGAAGTGCAGCGATATGGAATGGGGAAATGCTTTCTGCTTACTTCAGTACTGAACTTGGATTAAAACAAGGTTGCGCGCTAAGTCCCACTCTGTTTTCACTCCACATAGATGATCTGCCGAACGTTTTACCTGGTGGTATTCATTTTAATGAATGGAACTTAAAAGTGTTAATGTACGCAGACGATTTAGTTTTACTAGCAGAATCTCCAGAAACGTTACAACTAATGATAAATCGCCTTCATGACTACTGTGTGCTTTGGAACTTGTCAGTAAACCTTGTCAAATCTAAAGTCATGATCTTTAAAAAAGGAGGAGGAATGCGTGCAAGGAATGAGTGTTGGCATTATGGTGGAGAAAGTATGGAAGTGGTAAAAGAATACGTTTATCTGGGTTTTACTATAACACCTTCATTTAACTTAGAGAAACATCTTGCAAAAAAACTTATGAAGTCCAAGGTAGCTATAAACATGACTTGGAAAAATTGCTTTAGCAACGATTCAGTACCAAACGCAGTCAAACACAGAATTTTCGAAGCAACCTCAAAGTCAATTTTATTCTACGGAGCACAGTACTGGGCATACAAAGAAAGTGATACGGTTGAAAGACTTTTAGCATATTACCTTAAAAGAACTTTTAAGCTTCCGATGACGACACCCTCATATATGCTTCACTTGGAGAATGGGCTACCACCGTTGTACATACAAACGCTAAAGTTGCACGCAGACTTTATCTGTAGAAAAATTGGTATGGCCGACGGTCGAATGCCCAAAAGAATCACGAAATTTGCAATTTCAAAAGGAAATCTGTGGTTTAATGACTGGAAGGAGCTAGCGATTCAGTGTGGGAAGACCTTTGAACTAAATATTGGAAACGTTGAAGAATGTAGAGGGATTTTCTATGAAATCATTGCTGCTATTGACGAAGATATGATGCAAAGATGTATAGAAAAGAGAAATCTATTCAACTCTTGACTATTTACTCGGAGAAAACTCTTATTTTAGTGACCAGGTTAATACAGAGGTCATCTCAACTATTTCTCAAGCAAGGGGAGAGCTGCTACGTCTGAACTTTGTTCCACATCGAGAAGACCTGCCCCTGATTTGTAATCTCTGTAATGCGGGAGTGAGAGAAAATACAATGCATTTTCTAGGCCAATGTGCGATATTGGGGGAAATAAGAAGGGTATATTGGAGAGTCAACTATCTTAACAGGAACGAGGTGCTGGACATTTTAAACGGGAAGGACTGGATGAAATTATTCGAGTTTTGTAAGGAGCTGCTAAATATCGTAAAAGAATCATCAAGAACTTTTCTAATTACTTATATACATATCAACTTTAGTTTTTCGAATTTTTATAATCAAAAGGTTTTAACTACTCAAACTTTGTTTTCTTTTTAAATTTATAATAAAATATTGTTCACTCAGACAGACGGCTATAAGTCATTGCTAATGAATTGTATGATTGTTAACAAAAGATATAAAATGAATAAACCTACAATTTTAAACTGAACTGAACATTTGGTAAATGAACTGTCAAATTTTGTATGGGAAATGGTTTGCACAATATGGTTAAAATTATCCAAGGATTTTGATGGGGAAAATTAACGAATTTATTTGGTTACAATTATCCAAGCGTTATTGTGACTTTTAGAATTAGGCGCGATCATAAATATGATTTACATTATATATGATATCTCACACAGAGAACTAAAAAAAACTCTGACCGTGTTCTGTAACTATCGAATCGCGATTGGTTGACGATAAAAGTGACTTAAAACGTTCATGCAAGAAAAAATAATTAGGACGTCTTCATTTAATCAAAGATTAGGAAAGCTACTTTTTGTAAACTATTAAGGTAGAATTATAAAGGTTCTCCCCAACCAATCGTTGACGACGACGAAACTACATCAACATCGGGGGCGCAAACCAAGAAACCGACATTATGGGCGCACTTGGTATATGATTTTTTTGTATTCGGTCTTTTTCGTCCGACCACTACCGTAGGCCTACGACTATTGTAGTTTCATCGTGTATCTTACAATATTTTTATCGTTGCGAGACATTCGGCTCCGATATCGCATTGATTCGGGGGAGGTTCTTCATTGAAAAATAACTTCGAAATCTTAACAAGTCTAATGTGTCACACACCAAATCTGTCAAATAAACGAACAGCTGATTCAATTACACAGCATTTAACCAAATTAATAAAAAGATCGTTCATGCAAACTTTTGTGTAAACTTATCAAAATTTATAAACTTACGACGTTGCATGAATACCCTTAATAAAATGTTCCCAAAATTAAAAAGTAAATAAATTGTTCGCGTTAATAAAAGATTTTCTAATTTTCGCAACTAATTGGGTATGGTCCTTGGGCGTACTGTTCCTTTCAGTTATTCCTTTCATAATTTAACAGAAACGACCTTGTAATTTATAAATTGCTATTTTTTATGAGATGCAAATAATGAGATGCAAATTATGAGATGCAAATTCTTAAGCCGAAGTTTTCGCTCTCCTTTGAATTGATCAACGTTTAATATTTTGTATCCATCATGAATGGAAATAAAATTAAAAACACAAAAGGTATCTTCCTATATTTTTTAGCAATTTCATTTTAAGTTTTTTTATATTTTCGTTCGCCATGATATGCTTTTTAGTTGGTTGCTATGGCAAAACCCGATATGCCTGCATCCGCATCGACAACTTGATTATATACTCGTATGTTATAGTTCTTCTCTATTCTCGTGATAAGAAGCTTCCTTCATCCGAAGTGTATCAAATTTGAATCCTTATATATTTGTTTAACATACGTATTGATGCATATAGTAAGATGAGCATCGTGTTGTGTTTAGCATACATCGAAATAGATGTCTTATTCTTGTTTCATTCATCGCAGACTTCAGACTTAGTCGACTTAGCTTGGAAACAAAAAATAAACACGAATAAATCCCAAGGTGAGCGACTTTCTGCGGTCAAGTTTGCGACAGAAAGAAGACATCACGAGACACACACGATTATAGGGATCAAAGCTAGGGTGACCAATTGGGGTTTTTTCTGTTAAATTGTTTTAGTTTTTTATAAATTTCTTTTCTTTTACTAATTTCGTTGGTTAAATTTGAAAGTACTTTTTCTTCTAAAGCAAAACATTTTTTTACGAAAACTGATTTGAAGCCGATTTCTTCAGAGTTTAGTGGACATAAAGTCTGCATTTTGGCCGATTCCGTTCGTACGTTTGACAAGTGTGAACCGATAAGAATGACAAGAATAAAAACATGATAGACAACGATTTCTCCCCAAAACCCCTTAAACCAATCAAAATCTTCTCTTGAGTGAGAAGTAGTCGACTGATTTTGGATAATTGAATACAAACCTTGTATGAACTGTGTGATGGGGAAAAAGTCCACGATATCTTGACAGTAATCGAAACCGAGTAGACTACGGGCCGTTCTACCGAAAAAGAATTGAATAAGTGTGAAACTAGCCCCATCGTAAGAGTTAAGCTATGATTAGACGGTCAACGAAAATGGTCAACGCATTGACTCCCTGACGTCAGAATGACGTCAAATTCTGTCCCACGGCTTTCAAGTCGTGTGATTGTCATTGCAAAACATTGTCAACGCACTGACATCAGCGTTGACATTTGCGATGACATGGTTTGAAAAGTCAACGGGTTGACTGTTTTCATTTTACGTGTAATCACCCCATCAGAATTTTTCGAACACATTGACAGATATTTCCTGACTGCTCATCAACCCGTTGTCCAGGTTCCAACGTTGACACGCTATAATTTTCTGCTGTGTCAAAGTAGCTGGCGTTGACATTCTTTTCATTCAGAAACAGCAACAAAAAAAAAAAACAGGAACATAAAAGAAAATAAAACATTTCCAAACAAAATTATTTAAAGTTAAATTAGTTTGAGTTAAAAAAAAAAAAATGAGCCAAAGCACCAGTGAATCGGGTAAGTAAATGCGCGTCCTGCTGATGAATCGAAGGAAAAGTTGTCGGAGAAACGTAAAAGAAAATTACTTTACTCGTGGACAACAATACGAGGAATACGAGGTCTCCGCTTTGATTGCGGCAGTAGAGAAACGACCAGCGATTTGGGACGGAGGATGCAGCGACTATAAACTAGTTAGAACAGGCAACGGGGAGTCAAATAAGGGCAATCTGAAAAAAGTTTTGACGTCTGAAAAGTTTGAACGCAGTTTTGAAGAGAGGTTGCTTCTTAGCATAAATCTCGATTTGCTGGATTTTTGGTCTTATGGGGCGTCCGCCATCTTGGAACGAAGAAATAATTTTGAGTTTGAAAATTATTTTCTCAAAAACTGTTTGCTCAAACAACTCGGTTTAAAAAGTTAATTTAAGAATAGGTTTTTGGGTTTCAAAAATACTATAACATGATATTTTGAGTGTTGCCGTTGATTTTTAATAATTTTGTTTATATTTTAAGTCATTTTGTTTAGAAAATTGCTCCTTCTGCCGAAACCTAAATTGCCATTTCCATTTCGTTTGCTTTTAACATTTTTCCTTGCATTAAAAAAATTTAAACCGAAATACATAAATTTATTTGACTGTATCACAGCGTTCCACCACTATGTGTAGGCGTCAACTCGAAAAATTACAGATTTGTACTATTGTCAACGCTCAAAGCGCGTGGACATGGTAAAGCCGTGTGATCGTCAACGATTACTTGTTAGCTCATTGACACCGATTTGGATAAATATCGTTGACACATATTACCTGTCAACGCATTTTGGGACAACATTGACGGACTTGTGTCATTTGTGTGATCGTCAAAATTTCAGGTGTTGACACGGTGAGCGTTGACGTTGTCATGTCAGTGCTTTGACCGTTTTTTTTGTGACGTCAGAGAGTCAACGCATTGATCATTTGCGTTGACCGTCTAATAGTAGCTTTAGCTACGTGACTTGTAAGCGATTTGTGGTTTATAACCTACAGCTATTAAATAGATTCTTGAAAAACAATCTTAAAATAACCCCGACGTTATTAAAAACAAAATATTTCACTTTTGGTCTACAATCTTAATACAAAAATTATTTAAATGTAGGTACCTATTTCCTTAAAAATAAAAGATGGTCACCTTAATCAAGCACAAGAAAAATTAAATAAATAAATCAAGTCAAGAATGTGTAGTCCTCATTTGGGTGATACACAAATACAAGCTACTCATTGTTCAGGGATGCGTATACAAACAAAATATCTTCTTGTCGAAATAAAAAAAAAAAGAATAAAAAAAAAACTGTTGAGTCGTTCAAACTTTAGAAGGCGGTATTGGTTCGGTTAGGTCTTTGGTGTCGGTGTCATTGTCGTTGTCTGAGGATGTGAAAATCAAGCTTGAATTACGCTTGCGTGTCACATGGTAAATGCAGGTGATTTTTTTTTCTTTCTTTTTTAATTCACGGTCACTGCCAATGAGTCTCAAATTCCAAAGAAATTCGTCAGCGACAAGAATTCAAGTGTTTGAAAAATAAGAAAAAAGTGTTCCAGTTTTTCTTCTTTTTTTAAGAGACTCATATGCCGACCTGGGTTGGTAGGTATGTTCATATGTATAATGCTTCAAAGGTACACATATAGACTATAGAGGTACATCAGGCCTCCAACTTATTGAATTAAATTTTCTGAAGAATCATTGAGATTTGTTTCTATTTCAATACAAAGTCCAAAAAACGTGCCCTACAGAAACAGTAAATTTTGGTATATGAGTTCACTGAAGACGGGTTATTAGGGTAGCCGAATGAATAAAATATATGAGAGGAAAGAAAATGAAGTCTTGATTAGGTTGGTATAGGTATAAGTACATATACATAAACTAGCATTTATCGATTCAACTTGTTTACCTTAGTTTTCTGATGATATCAAATCATTTCGGCTCATGAACAATCTTCTAATGAATGATTAATAATGTATTATTTGCCTAAGGAAATTCTCTGAAATAATATTTTTTTAATTCTCTTATTCAAGTGGACTCCTAACTTTTGTCGAAGTATTGTAGGTTGGAAGCCAGTCGGCACAGTGGTGATAAAGCGGGAGAAGTCAAAGGGGATATTTACCAGGTAGTGCCGGGTGTCAATAGTTATTCAAAATTGAATGTCAGAAGTCTGTTGCCAGAATGCCCTGCGAGTCTTCGTCAACCTAGCTCTTATCTTATCTGGAATCTCTGGTGGTTTAAAGAAGTTAAAGAAGAAATCGTTTGGAACCTGCTTGGTGATTGTCCTGAGAGCACCATAAGGAGCTTAGAACTTGGTGTACTTTTAGATCTCCTTGCTTTTTACGGCTGACTTGTTACGCAAAGGTTTGTGTGTATAGAAGAACTTGGCTTCTTTTTTAAAATTTATCGTTTTGGTGTGATTTCACTTCTCACAAGTAGCACAGAATTACTTAAAGAAGAATTTAGGAATTCTAAATCGATACTTGCATGCTTCTTTAAAAAGGATTTAAGTTCAAAAAAAGGTAGAGAAAAGGCGCAAGTGGGCGGTCCGATAGAACTAGTTAAGAAGCTAAATTGAATAATTGAAACATTCTTTAATACTTCCGTGCTACTTCTTAAATAGGTATGCCATTTTCGAATAAAGGAGCTAAATTGGAACATTCTTTTAAAATATTTCGGCACTATTTCTTAAATCGGTATGACATTTTCTTTGCCTTTCACAAGTCGTCTTTAATAATTCTTTACTCCTTCTATAAGAGGTACATACATATGTATATGGCAATTCTGAAAAAAAAATTTGATTTATTATTCTATTCAATTATTTTGGCAATTTTATTATCTTTTTTTTTTATTTATTTTCAACTATTTTATTATTGCATTTTCCTGTAATTAAATTATTTTTGTATTAAATCTCAATTTTTTTTTATTTACCTGTGCTTCCACCGGGAATCGAGCTCGAGTACTTCCGGATGCCGTTCGTGTGCGCTACCTACTCAGCCAAACTGATACTTGCCAGTTAAAAGAATTTGACATATTTCAGCAATTTGAGTTCGTTTGTATACCGATATATTTTTGTTTTTTGCACAATAGATAATTGTTCATTTTCTATGGGTGCTGCGGCTCAGAACAAACCCCAACAAATTTGGTACCAAATAATCAAATCTGAAAAAAAAAAAAAATAATAATGGTGGACGCGGCTGGGAATGGAATCCAAGACCTCCGGCGTGGCAGTTAAATTCACTAACCATTACGCTACGCGCTACTTTTTTTTTTTATTTTTTTTTTTTTAAATCATACGGAGCTCGATACTTCGCCAAAAACACAAAGCTCCAGTGGATAAACTACAGGAAGAAGAGAGACGTGAGACGAGAGGCTCTTAAGAGTATAGTATGTCCCCAAACTGTCAAAGAATTTCAAAGAGACAGTCAAAAATAATACAAAAGAGTCAATTTAGCGTATAAATCCAACAAAACGCTAGCACCTCTTTTCACCAACATGAAAACGAAAACGGAAAAGGACAAGTGTACCGACGTAGTTTATAAAATCAACTGTCTTGGCAATGCAGAGAAAAATTACAACCTTTCCTATATCGGTACTACGAAGCAACTACTTCGTCAACGAGTTTAAAAAGCACCGGGAAATCAGCACTGGCCTTACACAGCGTCGAGCGTGGACATAAACCAGATTTTGACGGAGTGGAAATCCTGGAAATGGAGAAAAATGTCTCGAAGCGGTATACTTTGGAAACAATTCATATCATAAATAACAAAAACAATATGAATCGTAAACAAGACAGCCAAAATATTTCATCGGTTTACTGCTGCTCATAAGTAACTGGTCAGAATTTCTGACAGTTTAAAGCCGACTAAACTTCATTTGAAGTGTTTTAAATAAAACAAAAATTTTTTTCAAAGTCATTTTATTATTTCACAACAATTTTTTATTTGTTTAGAATTTTCTTTTACAAATTGTCTTTATAGTTTTCAATACATTGTCATGTATTTATTGTTACTACTTTTATTGTTAATTTATCTATGTAAACATATATGTACTCATGTAAGTTTGCTTAAGTGTTACACCAAAATTTCTCATGTGTATAATATATTCGATTTATTTTTGTAAATAAAAGATCCCCTGAAGAAGATGGCAACCACCGTCGAAACGTCGAGACAGGAAATGAAATTGTTTCGTTAACAAATCATCACGACCAAAACAGCCGAAAGAGATGCATTTTCTAATCTCAAACAACTATAGTAAGTCAAGCAATAACGCCCAAGGAAAAAGCGCCCAAATCGAATTGGAATTATCGTTTAACACACACAATAGCGTACGCAGGATTTTGGATAGGAGGAGGGGGACTCAGTCTCAATTTTGGTGATTGTTTTTTAAATTATACAAAATAGCAAACAAAATTAAAACATTTTCTATAATCAACCACCTTATAGATATTTATAAGAAGTTAAATTTCAAAAAAAAAAAAATGAATTTTACTTTTCTTTCTTTGTAAATAGTTATTTTTTTTTTGTTTGAAACAACAAATTTGGACTTTAGAATTTGATGGGAAAAAATAAAATCCTTTCTTCTTTTTTATTTGCAAATTTATTTACTCTCAAATTTATTCATTTTCCAACCGTTAAGCCTGTTATCAGCTGTTGTGGCCCGCAGCGAAATTTTAACCGTCTCAAAGTGGAACTTAAATTATTTTTCTTAATTTAGGATACAAATCCGGATTGTAGAATGGAAGCAAATCTAAAACTATTTAGAGTATTGTAATATCGGTTTCATCTTTCTCCATTTGTTTCCATATCTAAATATTGACATTGAAAGCAATGTGTGTTACCCTTTAACCAATATTGTCTGTCAAAACTGTCAAATATTCCTAAATGATAAAAATCCACTTTTATCGAATCGATTTAAACAACGTCAACGGTTTGTCGATTTCTGCAACGCCAACGGCCTCGTTAATGGAGGGACCATGTTCGAGCATAAGACGTGCCACAAAGTCAGTTGGGTGTCGACTGACAGACAAGCAACTTCCAACCAAATTGACCACTTCGCGATCAGCCGGCGTTTTAGAAGCAGTCTCCAGGACGTCCGTAACAGAAGAGGTGCTGACATGGGAATGGCCCGGGACCACCATCTGATGGTTGCTACTGTCAGATTGCGTACAGCTGCAGTTCGGAGATCCCAAGGATACACTCGAATGCCCAAGTTTAATACAGATAGACTAAAGGCTCCCGCAGTGCGCCAACAACTAGGGGACCACCTTTCACAAGGATTGAACGCAATCAGCAGCACGGAAACCACATCCATCGAAAATCATTGGTGTGCTGTGAAAAATGTGTTCATATCCGGTGCTGAAAGTATAGTCGGCCGGGCGCAAGGGAGAAATAGTGCTTGGCTTTCCGTAGAAACTTGGGCAAGGATCGAAGAAAGGAAACACCTTAAAGCTCGCATCGCAGCTACCCCAGCAGCAGGGAGAAACGAGCTTGAGTCTACGTACCGCATGAATATGAGGGAAGTTCACCGTAGTGTGCGACGTCATAAGCGTAACTACATCAACGCATTGGCTACAGAAGCAGAAGAAGCCGCTAGTAGGTGTGACAGTAGGACCGTCTACAGAATTACCAAAGAGCTCACTGGTGTCCAGAGCTCTAAACAACACCTGGTTAAAGACACAAACGGATCCCTGCTAATTTCGGATGAGGACCAGCTCATAAGGTGGAGGGAACACTTTTCTGCGGTTTTAAACCGCGTTTTCATCAGTGAAGTGAACCCTATTCCCACTGAGCTACCCGAAGTAACAATTTCCCGAATACGCACCGTACCCCCCAGTAAAGAAGAAATTATCACCGCCATCAAAGCACTGAAGAACAACAAAGCGGTTGGACTTGATGGTATTCCGGCAGAGCTCTTAGGAGCAGCCCCAACAACATCGAGCGAGCTACTGCACCCACTTATTAAGAGAGCTTGGGAAACAGAGAGCTTTCCTGAAGAGTGGAAAAAAGGAATGATTGTCAAGCTCCCAAAGAAAGGAGATCTCACACAGTGCGAAAACTGGAGAGGAATATACGTTCTGCTTGCAGAAGCCAAGATAATAGCAAGGATAGTATTGGACCGAATTAAAGACCACCTCGAAGACACACTCGACGCCGAACAAGCAGGTTTCCGCACTGGATCCTCCTGTGTGGATCACATCAACACCTTGCGGATCACCATCGAACAGTGCGTTGAATATCGATCACCACTTCACCTGCTGTTCATCGATTTTGAAAAGGCGTTCGACAGTGTCAATAGAGAATTTATTTGGATTGCTTTGCACAGGAGGGGCATCCCAGATAAATTGATTGCTATTATCAAGGCTACATATGATGGATCCAGGTGTCACGTTTTGCACAAAGATAGGCTGTCAGAGGAGTTTGAAATCCAAAGTGGAGTTAGGCAAGGCTGTATACTGTCACCAATACTGTTCCTGTTGGTGGTAAGTGACGTACTGCACGCAGCTTTGTCAAATGGAAATGGAGGAATTCAGTGGACTCTGCAATCTCACCTCAAACATCTGGACTACGCGGACGACGTATGCTTACTCTCTCTAGGATCATGGATCTCCATCAAATGACAACAAGGGTGGAGAGAGAAGCAGAAATCGTAGGGCTTAAGATCAACTCGGCAAAAACTAAAAGGATCAGCCTTGGAACTTCCTCATCAATCCAAGTAAATATTTCTGGATAACCGGTAGAGATGGTAGAGGATTTCCAATATCTTGGGAGTATTGTCTCTGCGGTTGGCGGAACTGAACTGGACGTAAACAGCCGAATCAGAAAAGCAAAGGCTGCGTTCGGAATGCTGTCCAAAATATGGAGAAACAACTCTTTTAGCTTAAAGACCAAGCTACGACTGTTCCGCTCCAATGTTGAATCCGTTCTGCTTTACGGCTGCAGCACTTGGAAAGTCACTGACACTGTCACTAGAAAGCTGCAAACCTTCGTTAATAGATGTCTACGAAACATCTTGAGGATTTTCTGGCCCAACCGTATCTCCAATGCCGAACTTCATGAAAGAACGGGTCAGGAGCCCATAGACTCCATTATACGAAGAAGAAAGTGACAGTGGATTGGCCATACGCTTCGAAAAGGCGATCGGCGCATTGCATCTCAAGCAATGCAGTGGAACCCGCTCACACAGGAGGGAAGACAAGTGGGCCGGCCTAGAAGTACATGGCGAAGAACGGTCGAACAGGAATCGGCACGACTGGGGAAAAGTTGGAGAGAGCTGAAATATATTTCAAGAAATCGTACACGATGGCGCGTAGGTGTAGTGGAGGCCCTATGTTCCGTAAGGGAAACATCACGGACGTAATAGGTCCGAGGACCTAAGTAAATAAGTTACGGTAATAGGGGCAAGTGAAAAGTGTATTAACATTACAATAAATAAATTTCCGTTTTTTCTTTAAGTAAGCTCATAGCTGTGTTATAATAACATATGTATTAAAATTTAAACAAGCAGAATCTGTAGCTTAAACAATAACAAAATGGTAACATTTTTCAAAGGAAATTCTTTTAATACAATTTATTTTTTGGGCGTTTTCTTAGTGGTTGCGCTAAACTCATGTTTTACTTAAGTACGATGTCGGAGTCGATGTATGTATTTATTAAAATAGAAGTTTATTATATTGTTGGACGTCAAAAATAGTGCATTGACAAAAACTAAAATAAATTTGTGTTTATAAGTGCACTGCATTCGTGATTTCATTCCGGCTAGTTTTTTGTTTATATGGGAAAAAAAGAAAAAAAAAATAAATTTGTGAAATTTTGACTAATTGCAAAGAAATTGGGATACGTTTGAAATGTCAAACAAAATTTAGATTGCGTGTGGTATGTACATATGATTTCAATACGATATCCCTGTCCATAGTTTTTTTTTTTTGTAATTAAAATTGAAAAAAAAAACTGTTAAAGTTAAAAGTTATCAAAAATAAAATTTAAACTAAAAAATTACACAAAACTTTATTCAACACAACAACATAACAAGCTCCGTTAGCCCCCTGCGTACGCCACTGAATACAAAAGAAGAATTTGGAAAATATTGCCCAAAATTACTTTCCAAATACAAATTATAAAATGGTAAATGTCGCTTTGAATGTTAGTTTTTGTAAAATTTTGGAGTTTTTCCTCGATTTCTTCAATTTGCTGACGATTCTCTTTGACTATGAAAGTCATTACTACTTTAAATATACATAGGACTTAATGCCAACTCCGGAAAGTAGTTACCACCTCGTGTCTTTGTGATGGGTTTTAAAAGGGTACAAATAACACAAGGTTTTTTTTAAGGGTGAACATTATGTTCAAAGACTATTACTAATAGTATTGAAAAACAATATAGCTTATCCAAGTGAAAAAAATACCCAGAAGATTACTTTTTCAACTAAAAAAAAGATTTTTTAAAAGAATTTAATATTTTGTTAAAGTTAATAATTTTTCAAAAAAAAGATTTTTCAAGAAAGAAGGGCGTAATAGCACAAGAAAAATGTACAAACAAAATATAGTTTTATATAAGTTTTATTACAAAATCCTATATATTTGAAGTTGACCATTTTTGAAGTTGCAAGATCTTGCAACTGATCTCTTATACGTACAAAAGTTTTAAAATATTTTTTTCTAGAGAAATAGAATATCAAAGTATTTTTAGTCAAGTTCGTCATTTAAGTGTAAAGAGCTAAAAACCGGTATTTTCAACATTTGGTGATTTTTTGTAATAATGATATCAACACAATTGACTGCTAGAAAAAAATTGTTAACGCGAACTTATATCAAAGGGCGGGCAGGGTAGTGTCCATCCAAGTTCTGGCACTACACCCTTTTTACAGGATCAAAAAAAAAAAATAAATAAAACCCCTCTAACTTCAGTGCCAATAAAATCAGAAACTTTAATTTTCATCAATCACAGACGCCTCGTCAAATTTTAACTTTTTAGCATAAGCCGTTCCTGAGATGAAGGAATCCAAAAATCTAAAAAACCGTAACTGACTGACTGACTGACTCACTCACTGACAGATTATCAAAATTATGGAGCAGTTCCCGACATCGAACAATCTTGTCATTTAGCACAACGGTAGACCTTGTGGTGCATACAAAGGAAAAAAACGAAAATTTAAGATTATCCATCCAGGGGGCGTGGTACCCGCCCATTTTCATAGAATTGATATAAATTATTTGGAGCACTTCTGATTATTGCATAATGATGAAATTTGGTAGAGCGTAGCGGTAGAAATTGAAGTAAAAGAAAAGCGAAAACTTTAAAATTTGAGATTTAACATTCAGAGGGAGTGCTATCTGCCCATTTTCGAGATTTGATATCAATTATATGGGACACGTCTGATTGTCCAAGAATGATGAAATTTATTAGAACGATAAGACTTGAGATGCAAGCAAAGGGAAAATTACAAATTTGAGGTTTACATTCAGTGGGCGTGGCAACCATCTATTTTCGCTGAATTAATAATAAATATATAGGGGGAACTTCCCATTGGTGGAGAATTATGAAATTTAATAAAGCGGTTGGTTTTCAGGTGTTTACAAGAAAAAAATTTAAATTATGCAATTTTTCACGCAGGAGGCGTGGCACCACTCACTTCTTAACAATTATTATCATTTAAATGGAGCACTTCTGATTTATTTAAATTGGTAGAGCCAGAGCGGTAGAACTTGTAGTAGGTACATACAAAGACACAAATTATAAACTTAATTTTCTTTATGAGGATTCAGTGGGCGTTTATTCCACTCACTTTTACTGATAAAAAGAATCTTTGCAAAAAGCACAAGTAGCACAAAATAGTATAATTTCGGTATGACATTTCTTAATGCATACTTTATTCAATCTTTAATTGGTATGCCAGTTTACGACTTCTTAAATTTATCTGTATTTCTTCTTTATTAGGTATTTTCGTCAAGGTCTTAAATTATTATGTTCACTTCTACTTAAAGTATTCTTAAATCCTTCCTCGATTTACTTTTTTTCAAATGTTTGTTTACCTTCTTTCTTAAATACTTCTTTAATCCTTCAAAAATTGTTCTTAATTTTGAAAGGCGTGGCTTTTGCTTGACAATTCAATTTACCATTGAGAGGGAACAAAACATAGCGATAACTCTCTTAGACGTCAAGATTCATCGTATAAATGACCGACTCTCTTTCAATTGGTATCAAAAAGACACAGCGTCGGGAAGACTTGTTAACTTTAGATCCAATCAAGCAAGCATTTCCTTTTCCAGGGGACTATTTCACAGCTACTACATCAGCTACATCAAATTTTACAACAGCGTCCTACCGCTACAACAATAATATTTCAGTAACATTAGCCTATTCCAAACATTCAACACTTCCAGTTGTATTTGTGGAACAGACAATTTGAATGGAAATATAAACTGGTGTTGTCGTAGAATGCTGTTGTAAAAATTGAGTAAGCTGATATAGTAGCTGTGAAATAGGCCCCAGGTGTAAGTAACTTTTATGAAGGTACAATTTGATAACAAATATAAATAAAATTAATAATTTTGCAAAACAAAAAAAATGAAATGTCTTAAAAATTGTGTCCACTTAAATATAAATAATATTTTCCGAGAATTTCATCGGTTTAGATTGTTTTTTGCGTTATTAAACATCATATCAAGCTTACCTACATACATATCTTAAGTTGTAATTTTTTAACAATTTTTGCATTATATATAATCACGATTTTGTTATATCTTAAAAATCTGTCGATTACAAGAAAAATCAACTTAAAAAGTGAGTTAAGAAATAAGGATTCTTAACTTTTTTTTTTAACCCTAATTTATTAGCTTTTGTTTGGTAAAAACGTTCTAGCAGGTTGCTAATAACTACATTTGGAAAAGCAGTACATAAATGTGCGCCAGGCCCCTATATCACAAAACACACTCGTAAATCGTCATATCTCACTGAATCTAGATAAACATCCAAAACTATTAAAAGCTGATGTTTTTTTTTTTAACTTTAATGACACATCTGATAAAGAAAATTATGTATCTACTCAAGATTAATTTCAAAGTCAAGCAATTTATTTAAATCTTAGAATATACAGTACACTACATATAATCATTGGTGTTAGCAGTTGGCACTCTTTATGAATAATGATTAAACGTAAACCTTAACTGACAGCCGCAATCTATATAGGGGTCTGTTCTTTTTTTTGTTTAAACACAAACCCATCTAACAATAATCGACATTAGAAAAAAAAATGGTAATAAATAAAACTTGACAGCTAACAATAATTGTAAATTACTTGTGAACAGCAACAATACACACATATTATTATAAGATCACAATCCCATAAATGTGTTGTTTTTTTTTTCTGCCTAAACATATTTTATGAACACTACTTTGTTAATGCACACTTGATTGCATTTTAAATTAAATATTTTTTAGCTACGTTTCAATGCGCACAGCACACCATCAGCAAAACAAGGTGTGCTAGAAATCTTGTTATTTGTGTCCAAGCCAAACCAGCACCTGCCAGTCATAGTCAAACAGATTGTCAAATCGAGTGTTTCCATTGCTGGCAGGTGAAAAAATGGCGCCTCAAAAGAAATCGCAACATGAAAATATAATTAACTGCAAATTGAGCAATATCCGTGTTCGTTTAGCTTTGATGCTGGTAGGTAGTCAAAATGGCCGATAGGGATTGCGGGTCGGGTTTCTGTAATTTCCTCTCGGTCTCGGTTAAAAGCAAGAAATTGAATTTGCATAATATGGACAGCATTCAATTAGGTCATAAATTTCCTGCCTCTATTATGTCGTTTCCCTCCCTTATAAACTCTCGCTGTTTATGAGGTTACGTAAAAATACGAATTGAAAGAAATTGCAACAATTCCTTAAAGTAGATACTAATTTAAATATTCATCTTAAAAATTCAGTTTAAATCCATGCAGTGTATCTAAATTTCTGAGAAATCAATTTAATTAAATGATAGTTTAATTAAATTGATAATTATTCTTGTAAAAAACAGAGTAGTTTTGAAGCGCTAAACTGACAGCTAAATTTTTAAGAATTTTTTGATGATTTTTGAAATCTTACAAAAAAAAAATGGGCACGTCTGGATTGCACAAAACTTGCTCTCGTAGCTAACAGCTTTAACGTAGCTTGAAATAGACAATGTACATATTTATTGGTTCCATAACATTATGATATCATTAAAAAAAAAGTTTTAAAAACAATTTTAATGATTACTATGAATTATTATAAATTAATTATTTTAATAGCTTAAATAGATAGAGCTAAAAAAAAGTATGCCATCTGATTTGTTTAATAAATATGAATTTATTAAAAAAAAAAATTCAAAAATCGTTAGAGCGGTTTTTTTTAAATTAATTTTTTATATTCTTGAAATTTTTTAAAAATTAAATTTGGTATGCCAACTTTTAGTATTTAATAAAATACAATTTTTCACAAAATTAAAAATCCTTAACCTAAACCTAAAAATATTGAATTTTCCAAAAAAAAAAAGGTCAATATTATTTTAAAAATCCAAAAATTATTTTTTCGAAAATTTTTATATGCAAAATTGTTTAAATTGCAAGCGACCTTTTGCATACAAATTTTGGTTGAAATCGGTGTAGTAGTTAACGAGAAATTTGAAAACCAAAAAATCGGTTGTATGACAGTTACCGTTAGTAATCGTTATAAACATTTTTTTTTCTACCAAAATATTTGCTTTAGTAATTTCAGTAGCTCGTAATTTTTTTTTGAAAATCGTTATAGCCGTTTTTTTGTGTATTGGTATTGGTTGTATGTCAGGTACCGTTATTTTTTGAGTTAAAAAAAAATTTCCATTTCCCCTCTAGGGAATCACATAAGAATCTTAAGTCCAAGGTTTGAAGAAAATCGCTTCAGCCGTTTAGCCTGCAGGTCGAGGTACAGACAGACAGAAAGACGGACAGACAGACAGAATTGCGAGAACGACTTTTTTCGAGTTCTCTATAATTTTTTTTTTTTTTTGCACGAATTCTAAACTTGCCCTATACTACGTATATCGCAAGTAAAAAGCAAACGATTTTGCGTAGCCAGCCAGCCACTTCCATTGTGGCTTGAATTTTAATTGAATTTAAACATGATCTATTATTTTGATAGATGACTGCGTTCACTCAATTTGAAATTTGAATGATTAAAACAGACCTAAATTCATACAAAATTGACTGCATACAGAACAAGAACAAATATTTTTTTAAGAAGAACAAAATATATTATTAGGTAGTTATATGCGCAGAGAATCTGCAGGTGCAGGTTTTTGAATTTCAAAAGTCTGTGGACGGGTGGAAATTCTGCAAAACGAAGATAAATCTGCACTTATCATGGCAGTGCCTGCACACAAAATCAAGGATGTGTTTGTTTCCTTATTCAGTATTCGTTAAAAGTTTTTCTGTAATTTTGACAAAAAAAAAAACATAAAATAATATTAGGTCAGGGCCAAGGATACCAATAGCCGCATTTGTACACAAATGTTGCTCATAACTTGAAAAACTTCCAGCCAAAGCATAACATTTTTTCTGTGCGTATGATAGTGCTGCGTTAGGCCCACATTTTCTTTGAAATAATTTTTTGTATATATACTACGGTTTCGAACTACGGCCTTTCAAAGGTGTCTTATAACGTTACAAAATTTGGAAGTAAATTTTACGTAATAAGACACCTTTAAATGGTCGTAGTTCGAAGACTGTAGCAGATATAAGAAACATTGTTTGGAAGAAAATGTGGACCTGTTGTTTTCAAGTTTTGAGCAAAATTTGAGTACGAATGCGGCTTTTGGTCTCCTTGGCCCTGCCCATTAATTAATTTAATTTTTGATTTGTTTTTCGTTCCCTTTCCAACAGTGAGACTACAATTCATCTTAAGCAATCATTACACCACTTATTTCCTAAGCTTAACCAAATTTGTTCTTGCTTAAAATCTGAAAATATGAATTTCTGAATTGAAATTCGGGATTGCGCACACTCTGGCGTATACGTACTTTTTACTTGCGATATACGTAGTTTAGCAAGTTTAGGATTCGTGCAAAAAAAAATTTCGAGATAATAATTTTTCCTAACATTACGATGATAGAGAACGCGAAAAAAGTGGGTCTCGCAATTTTGTCTGTCTGTCCGTCTGTCTGTCTGTACCTCGATCTGCAGCCTAAACGGCTGAAGCGATTTTCTTCAAATTTTGGACTTAAGGTTCTTAATGGATTCCCTAGAGGGGAAATTGAAGTTTTTTTTTTATCTCAAAAAATTACGGTACCTGCCATACAACGAATATACAAAAAATTGAAAACGACTCTAACGATTTTGCAAAAAAAATCAGGAGCTACTATTATTACTAAAATAAATATTTTTGTAGAAAAAAAAATTTGCAACGGTTATTAACGGTACCTTTCATAGAACCGATTTTTTGTTTTCAAATTTCTCGTTAATGGCTACACCGATTTCAACTAAATTTTGTATACAAGTGGTCCTTTACAATTTTAACAATTTTGCATATACATTTTTTTGAAAAAATAGTTTTTGGATTTTTAAAAAAATATAATTTTTTTTTTTTTGAAAATTCAATATCTTGAAAACGAGCAAATGAATATTTTTTAAATTTTGTGTACAATTGTTAATTATTTAATTCTAAAAGTTGGCATACCAAATTTTATTTTTTAAAATGTTCAAGAATTTTTATATACATATAAAAAAATTAATTTTTAAGAAAACCGCTCTAACGATTTTTGAAATTTTTTATTTGTAGATTCATATTTATCAAACAAAACAGATGGCACACTTTTTTGTTGAGCTCTATCTGTTTAATCTATTAAAAAAAAAAATTGTAGTAAATTATAGTAATGTAACAGTCATCCTAATATAAAACTCATCCTAAACATAAAATAAATAACAATAATACATTAAACTTTTCCTACTTTTATAAATTTATTAATTTTATTTCATTAGCTTTTAGTTTATATAAAATCATGATTTTACATAAGCACATTTTGGACTATTGAACTAAATTTAAAAATGCTAACCAAAAACATAAACACATAAAGAACAACACATTTTGTAAAACATAAACATTGTAATGTGCTGCCGGCTTCGAGAGTATAAAAGGCCACAGCAAATCACTAACAATTGGCATTCTGTCGAATAAAGTTAAGCAGTTAACATACAACAACAATTGTAGAGTACATGTATGTTTGTATGTTTGAAATAAATAAAAAATATGAACATATATTTCCGCTCAGTAAATTATAAAGCAAATTTTTACATGACCAAAAATTAAGGCAAAAAATACTGCAATGTCCCAAAGGTAGTAAAAATTTTTGGTCATTTGTAAAAAACATCCGAAATAGCACCTCGTCTTCGGTTCCAACGCTCGTCTTCAACGATACTTCTTTTGTCAGCTCGCAAGATAAAGCCAATTTGCTTGCAGCACAATTGCTGTTAATTCGACGCTGCCAGAAAGTCTTATGACTCCTCCAGTACTTGAGAGCGTAAATGATTTTATGGGACAAATCTTCTTTCGCACTTGTGCAGTTGCTAGAGTTTTAAAAGATGTCGACGTACACAAATCCGCTGGCCCGGATAGTATCCCTCCCATTGTTCTCAAGAGGTGTTCTTCAACGCTGGCAAAACCACTGCGTAAGCTTTTCCATCTCTCCTACTCTACTGGTCTGGAAAACAGCATTTGTCCAGCCTGTCCCTAAAATAGGCGTGTCTTCTTCCCCCTCCAACTATCGGCCAATTGCGCTTACGTCCCTTCTTTCCAAGGTCATGGAAACGCTGATTAATTTTCAGCTAAGGAAATATCTCGAAGAACGAAAGCTTCTTAATGACCGGCAGTACGGCTCTCGTAGCAATAGGTCCACTGGTGATCTGATGGTATATCTCGCCGAACAGTGGAACAAATCTTTACATCGGTTTGGTGAAAGTAAGATTATTGCACTTCATATTTCAAAGGCGTTTGATAGAGTTTGGCATCAAGCTCTCTTATCGAAAATGCGCGCATTTGGTTTCGATGAATCTCTTCTTCGTTGGATTAGAAATTACCTTTCGGACCGTTCAATACAAGTTGTGTTGGACGGTTTCAAGTCTGAAATCCACAAAATAAATGCTGGTGTGCCCCAAGGCTCCGATTTGTCTCCAACTCTCTTCCTTATTTTTATAAATGATCTTTTGTCTGAAACTTATAATTCATTAAACTGTTTCGCTGACGATAGTACCCTCAGCTTCTCATATTCGTTTACAGATTCTTTCCATGTCCTTCGGATGTGGAACTTGAACGGCAGCGTATGATAAGTTCATTAAATTCTGATCTCGACAGCATTTTCCAATGAGGAATCAAAAACCGCGTAGAATTTAATGCTTCTAAAACTCAATGCTGTCTCCTGTCGTTAAAGCGAAACCCACCCCCAATGCCACTATCCATGAGCGGCACTTACATCGAGGAAACCGAACAGCTTTCAGTTCTCGGTATGTGTGTCACAGACCACCTTTTGTGGAATGACCATATATTTGATGTCGCCAAAAACGCTGCTAAGTGTTTAGGTTTTCTCCGTAGGTGCAAGAAGTTTTTCTCCCCTTCTGATCTGGCTGTTGTCTACAAAGCCTTTATTCGTCCAAAACTTGAGTACAATTCCCATATTTGGGCATGAGCTCCAAAAACTCACCTGAGTTTGTTGGACAGAATTCAAAAGAGAGCTTTAAAAATGATAGGTGAAAGATCTATAACGGAAACAATTACGTCTCTCGAACACCGACTTAATGTTTCGTGTCTTTCTCTATTTTATCGTTATTATTATAATCAGTGTTCTAGTGAATATAGTAATACTCGCGCTTCTAGGAATGCTCATCAGTTTACCCTTGAGCCCAACTTCGGACGTACTGTAATGTACAGAGATTCTTTCTTCAGTCGCACCACACGAATGTGGAATGCTTTACCCGACTCGACTTTCCCCTCTCATTTCGATGTGCAAACTTTCAAAACTAATGTGCATCGGTATCTTCTTCTAAATCCTCTCATACTTACCCAATCGGTCGTGCAGTGTTGAAAACATTATATAAAAAAAAAGGGACAGAATGTAGCTAACTTTTTGTTAAATTGCCTGTTTTTAGTAAAATCAAACTTCGTCCTAAATAGAATTTCCTTGCGAGTGCCATGCCATAAATGCCAAACCCCCAATTTGATTAGTTTTTGCGTTGTTCCATAATTCAAAATGTACGAGAACCAAAGGATGGAAGTAGGCACAAGTACTTTATTTTATCAAAGCCAATTATTTTTTATTTTGTAAATTATAGTAAACATCCATATCCTGATCAAAAATGCATTTTTATCTATCGAAACAATAAACCTCCAAATGTTGTCCTCTGTGTGGTGTTAAATATAATGCTACTAATGCACGCCGCTAAACAATTCATTTTAAAAGCTTGCTCTCTGTTATTTTATAATGTGTGGTACACACGAGTTTAAACTGTAAAACAACAAAAAAAATCCATGATATAATATTACTTCTGTAGGGCGATATTCTTGCCAACAACAACAAAATGAGGCAATATTTTTTTTTCTTTTTTTTTTTTGGCATCAGACCTAAAGGCTTTTGGTTTCCTCTTTTGGGGACATTTATATAGTCAGTTTTTTATTAAATAAATGAAGTGTCGTTTTAAATGCTTAAAAGTATTTATAATAAGTTAGTAGCTTCATGGAGTTGCATGTCCTTGAATAATGTTTTGTATAAGGTCTGCCAAGTTTTGTTTAATGTTGTAACATTCAAAAGGTTGTGTGGGATTTCAAATAATTTAAGAAAAGATATACTTATAATGAACATCTTAAATCAAATGCACACAAATATATAATTTGAGAATTAGATAACAACTTATATAAATCTTTATCTTCTCTTTTTCTTGGTGCACCAAGTTCCACAATAAATCATTACCATTTTGAGATTTCCAAGTTATAGGAGAAAAGAGAAGTTTGGACTTTTTAAATTTTTGTATTTAAAAAAAGTTGAAGTTGTTAGAACTTCGGTGATTCCAAACAGCAGAACTATGCTAAATTTTCTATTATGTTAATTATAAATCGTCCTTTATATTTGTCTAGTCTAGTTGGAAAGGGGAAAGTGTGCATAGCATTTTGCGATTTATTTAATACACTTTCAAGTAGTGTCATTTATTTTAATAAAAATAGTTGAATATGTGCATTTGGTTTTTTTTTATATAAAAGAAGTTTTCTTCAAAAAAGTTAAACAAGAAAATATATACATGCATTTTGATTTTAAGTTTTATTAATATTTTCTATTATTCATTTGCCTTTTTTCTATTTAATTTACAGATTCTTTTGTGCCGCTCGGTAAAAAAAAGGTACGTAAAGTCTATGAAGGTTTTTTTTTTATTTATCTTAAGGTATATTGCTTCTTTTAATATAATCGGTACTACAAAAGTTTCTTTGGAAATTTATAATTAATTAATAATGACATAAAAGAACGAAATGTAGGTAGGTACGCTTTATCCAGTATCCACCATTGCCTTAAGTTTTGTGGTTGTGTTTGGTTCTTGGATTATTCATTAGGATAACATACTAAAATTGACGAAAGATCGAACCCCCTGCTTTCAGGTGACAAAGTTACTGGACTTTAAATGGCTTAAATAAAAAAAACTACATATCTTATGCTTGATCAATATATCTTCATAATAAACAGATGTCCACGATAACAAAGGACATTCCAAAACTAAGCACGAAAAAGAAATATTTGTACCCACACAAATAAATTATCAATTAATATCTGCTCTACTATAGTCTATTCTATACCATCAAGATTAATTATTATTTGCTTTGAAACTAATCACCCATCAATGATGCCATGGCCGCAGCCAGAAAAGATGGGTTGGAAGGATATATTTTGTATATAAAAAAGTATCGTGCACGATGTATGTAAGCATTAGGTACAAACAGGGTGCCCAGTAAATAATACATAACCTTGCAACCGGTTATAACAGACCTTATTAAAAATATTTCTCTTGTGGTTTCTACGTTAATAATTTTTTTGCTTCAAAACAATACGAATAAAGTGCACGACTGGAACGCAAGAACTTGATCTCTTAGCTAACAACTTTACCGTATAGTCCATGAAAGTTAGATGATTCACTTCGAAAAAATTCCTACAAATCTGAATTTTGGTGGAGGCTTCATTTTTTCTTGTTCTTAATATTTCTTGAAAAGTACCCTTAATTTGTAAAATGCATTTCTAAATTATTCAAAAACTATAGGTTCTTTTGAAAAAAAAGTTGTAGGAACACATTGTAGGTCATAAAATTCTACACACAAAAGAATAAAACACATTTTTTCGTACAATTTATAAATTTGGAAAAAACGGTCCAAAAGATTTGGGTGCAGAATATTTAGTAAAAAAAATGTAATATGGGAGGATATTTATTATATTTTTGGATGGAGAAATTTAGTTTGAGGTTATATTTGCACAAATATTTTCTATTAATGAACCAAGTTTTTAATTATTTTGTTTAATAACTCCTGAGAAGTTTATTTCTTTTCACAAAATGATCTTAAATTAACTTGTAGACAATACAATTATCTACAAAAAATTACATATCAACGACCTCTTTACGGTTATTCGTTCTTAAGTTATGGCGGTCCAATTATGTATGTTATTGGTTCAATAATATTATAATATCATTAAATGTATCTATATGTATGTTTTATCCTGTACTCTTTACCTTCTTCAGAGTGTATTTTGCATCCAATTTATTGTTATAAGGGCTTCTAACACCAAATCTACTTTCTGACCTAAAAAGTGAGTCCTTAAAACAAGAAATTGGATCTAAAATACACTCTGAAGACGGTAAAAAGTACAGGATAAAACATACATATAACATACATTTAACGACATCATATAATATTATTGAATCAATGACATACATAATTGGAATACTTTGGTGTGCATTCGTATGTCATGGTGTGGCCACAAATCTCCTCATCTAAAGCATGGTTACTTTAAATTTGAACCAGTTAACACATGCACTCCAGCTCATTTCTTTAGTAGTGATTATTTTTTGTTAGCGATAGAAGCACAGTATGACCAGCTTTCAGCACCTGCTTTTTCAAAGCACGACTTTATCTTCCTAACCCTGGATTTTAGTTTTAATTAAACTAACAAACAAATTATGTATCGTGACTTTCAGAGTATTGAGATTCAGTCCCTAGAAGAAGATGCAAGAGGTATAAATTGGGCAAACATTTTCTATATGTCCTCGACAAACGACCAGTTGCAGTTTATAACTGAAAATATTAATACTCTTTTTGATACTGATGTGCCTTTAAAAACTAAAATTATAAAATATATAAATAAACCGTGGTTTACCCATAATATACGCTTATTAATGGCCAAAGGTGACGAAGCTTATAACTTCTGGGAAGCGTTACAAGTTAAATGCGTTCAGGCAAAATTATTGTACATTGCGTAATAAAGTGGTTTTGGAAATACATTTAGTCAAATCCCAAATGTATTCAAACCACATTAGTACTTCCTTAAAAAGTCGTCAATTATGGAATAACTTACGCAACATTGATATTGATGTTAATACTTTAAATAAATAAATTGTTTCACTACCTTCGCAACATATGTTCAGTACTGATACTCCAATTTCTTTTGCTGACCAGGTTGATAGCATTGGCTTTACGTTTCAAACAGTGGATAGTGTTGACGTTGTCGAAGGTATACTCTCTATAAAGTCAAATGCCGTTGTGCTTGACGAAATTCATCCTTCATTTTTAAAAATAATTCTGCCGATTGTATTGCCGAATATTACCTTTATTTTTAATACAATCTTAACGTCAGGTGAATTTCCTGAACTATGGAAACTAGCAAAAGTTTTACCTCTTCCTAAAAATGCAAAAGGTGATGAATTTAGGCCTATTTCAATTTTATCTTTTTTGTCAAAAGCATTTGAAAGAGGCATACAAAAGCAAATCAGTGGTTGTCTTGCTGCAAATAATATGTTCACTCCCAAGCAATCGTGTTTTCGTGAAAAACATAGTTGTATCAGTGCTTTACTAAATGTTACTGATGACATTAGGCAGGCGTTAGTTAGGGATGAAGTTGTTTTTTTGGTGTTGCTTGACTTTTCGAAGGCTTTTGATACAGTAAATCATTCCAACTTATATTAAAAGCTTATGCAGCACTATAATTTTGCAGGATCTGCAAACAGGAAGAAAGCGGTCCTAGTGGTGTGACAAACTATCTGACTTTCTGCCAAATGTATCTGGTATCCCTCAAGGTTCCATCCTTGGTCCCCTTCTGTTTTCAATGTACGTCAATAAGCTTCCAATTGTAACAGAAAATTGTTCTGCCCATATGTATGCATATGACGTCCAATTGTAGTTGAACTGCCCCCTCGGGCTTATTGAGCATGGTGCTTCTTGTGTTAATGAAGAATTGGAGAGAATTGAATACTGGCATCAACTCAAGAGAACTCGAAAGTATTTTCCACTAAAAACGGAGAATCACTAGAGTTATTTAGAAAATCTTGTATCACTTTTGTTTTGATATTGTGGTCTCGGTCTTCTCGTTTGTGCTTTTAGAAGATAATAAATAAATCAATAATATGTTCATAAATTTTTTTATTTTTTAAAATATAATACAATTTTTTCCATTTTAAATCTACCACCGAGACTACTCGTAAATATCAGTTCAAAAAATATAGCCTGGTTCCTCGGCCAGCTCTGAATATGTTGACATGTGTATTAATCAATTACAAAACACACTTAATTTCTGTTTGTTCCCATTTCAATAAAGATTCTTATGATAAATGCTTTCATCCTACAAAGTCTAGCATTTTGGCTAGAAACATGATTCCCGGTTCTCCAAATCGCATCCAAAAACACCTACTTCCAACACACGTTATACAATCTTTCTGATGAAAATTACCATAATTTGTAAAATTATCGTCTCCAAATTATAGCTATCAGATATCATATCTGATGATGACAATAAATGCCTAATCCAAAGTGGATGATATCTTTCTCACCTGGCCAGCAATCTCCGAGGCAGCTTCTCTTGGCATACGTTTTACGCTAACGCTTAGGCTATAAGACATTAAAACCCAATCAATTGGGTGGGTGTATTTTTTGAAACCTTTTCTTATTTTTATTTTTTTTTTTAAATTCAAACAGCCTCTGCTCGACACAATGTCTATGTTGATGATGATGAATGACAGGAAATGGTCGAATCGCTAGACCATATGGCGTTGGCTTTTTTTGTTCGTTGTTGTCATGGACTGTTTGTCCAGCAAATTCTTATTGCCATTTAAAATCAAAGCCAAGTGGTCATCATCATCATCAACATCTTGTAAGCCCACGCTCTATAAATGGTAGTTTCTTCAAATCAACAGCACGCGACCTACGCATAAAATCTTTGATAAAATCATCTTCCCTTATGGGGTGTTTCGGGATTATGTATAATGTACGTGAAACTATAGTTTGCTTGATAGAGAAGAATTCAAGGCCGTAGCCGGACAAATATTTTGGGGTAGAGCGGTTTGTTATACTCTAATTATGGTTTTTCAAACAAAAATGCTTTTTGAAATCATATTCAGATACCTCAGATTCAGACCTGGAGCAATAAATTAAGTTGCTCGCAAATTGCCAGAAACTTGGGCAATATTAGGTATAGATTTTAGTAATTAGTTGTATTGTATCATCAAATCATAATGAGATGAGATTATGCTTTGAAGAACTCACCTTACTTTGTCTTAAATTTAAAGGATTATAAAATATAAATACATGTCAAGAAATTAATCTGAAAGTCGGTTGATACTTTATTGTCCTCGGGGTGTTCCGTCCCGGTTGTCAAGTTGTGCTTTTGGTGGGGGGATGGATGGATGGGTTAGTATTTAGCAGCGGTGATATGCTGGTCTTGTGTCAACGGAACTGCTTGCGCGTTGTCCGTGTTTAGAAAGTAGAAGTATGCACTGAATTTCTTAAAACTTTGGAATGGGGTTCAGTCCTCTGTGATTCCCCGGGCTCCGGCCTAGTGTATAGTGTTATTTTTATTTCCAGTTTGGTTGGTTAAATTTACAAGCAAAGTACTTCTCAATTACCTACAAATAAACAACCTGTTCTGGTTTTCTGATGAATGATTATCCAAACATTTAAAATGATGTCTGCTGCAATAATTTGAACTAGAAAAATGTATGAATAAACGCTCAAAACAAAGTTAAGAATTCAAGACTTAAAAGCTTTTGGCTTGTGAACGTTTATTTCTGGATTTTTACTTGCAAGTATTACAAACGATGTCACAAAAAGAGGAAAACATATTTTTGAACTCAAATACCAGGGAAACTCAATTTTATTTGATGACATTGAACACATACATAACCAAATAGATCGGACACGCACGCGTTTTACCAGTTTAATGGACCATTTTCTTAAAACACTGTAGAAATAGACCAGATACACCCACTATCAACTCATTGAAAAAAATACTGAATCTTGCAATCACAGCTCGTCGGGTGCAGCTTGTTATATAAATTGACTTTGAAGTATAAATTTCGTCTGGAGCTTGTTATAAATTGAGTTTCAAGAGTAACTTGAGTCTAGAAGATGTCTTACTAAGCAAAGAAATGCGAAATCAACGTGCCACTTAAACTAAGCACATAACACTGTCTTAGGTGATGTCGGTGTAGTCATAACCCTAAGACTATTGAACTAATTGTATCTACGACATTCTTTAAGAACATGTTCACAGCTAGTCTGAACACAGTCGAGAGAGCCGGATAGTGAAGTGATCAGCGACCCATAAGTATTTTCTCTCGAAATTTCTCAGTTCGGAAACAAAGCTGCCTTTTTTCTTTTACCGTATAGAGATGGAGCCCTGCAAATTTCTTTTAATGGCGTATTTGAATCATCAATTCTAATTCATTTTTTGAAGTTTATTTGAAGCATTTGTTTTGTAGATTTTATGCAGAAGATAGTAAGCCAACTTTTTTCGATTTTTGTTTTGAAAATTCTAGATTCCTTTAAAACTAAGCACTAATTGGTTCTGTAAACTGACTTATTGGTTAACAAAAGAAATAATTTGTAGAACCAAAAATAATGGTATTTGTTTCTGTATCCGCTAAAATGTGTAAATGTTTCATATGTGTACCTTTAAAGTAGGAAACAACTTATTCAAAAATAATTATTAAGTACCTTCCATTAAACCCTTTAAAAATTATTATAATTCAAGAACTGAAAACTATAAATCGATCTATGACTTTAACTCCGAAAAAAAAAACTGTTTAAATAATATTTTCTTGTGAAAATTTTTGCGGCGCAAAATAAAGTGATTTATCGCAATTTTATTTGCTATTTCTTCCAAAAGTTCATGGTGAGATTTTAAACCCAGAGCATTTTTAGTGTTACTAGACCTTACCAATAGCCGTAGCCCGTAGCGTAATGGTTAGTGCGTTCGAATGTCACGCTGAAGGTTTCCCAGCCTCGTCCACCTACAAACTAAAAAAGTTTTTTTTCAGGGCTACTGCCTCTTGCGATGAATTGACAAATACTCCAAGAGTATCACTTGTCACGAATAAGTGCTTCTCGTCTAGCCGTTCGGATTCGGCATAAAACTGTAGGTCGCTTCCATTTCTGTCGAAAGGCGCACACAGGAATGGTTGCGAGTTGTTAGTCACTAGGCCCTGGTTCTTCATGAGCCGTTGTGCCAACCGATTTATTTTTTTTATTTAGACCTTACCAACCACATCAGTTTAAACTTAGCTTAACCACTGTGTATTATTTGCTTGATTAATTTGTAGTATCTAATCAAATACAACGTAAAACAAAATTTGAAAATCGAATTTAAAAAAAAAAATCAATTTTTGTATGAGTCCGCCACCCCTAAAAAAACGAACCTTCTTCCCATTATTAATGACTGGCAATACGGCATTCGTAGAAATAGGTCCGCTGGTGATTTGATGGTTTATATCATCTTTACATATTTTTGGAGAAAGTAAAGTTATTGCGCCTCATAATTCAAAAGTATTTTAAAGAGTTTAGTATCAAGCTTTCTTATCGAAAATGCGCGCATTTGGTATCGATGAGTCTCTTCTTAGTTGGATTAGAAACTACCTTTCGGACTGTTCAAAACAAGTCCTATTTGATGGTTATTAGTCTGAAATTTACAAAAAAAAAGCTGGTGTGCCACAAGGTTCCGTTTTGTCTCCGACTCTCTTCCTTCTATTCATAAATGATCTTCTGTCTGGAACTTCCAATCCACTAAATTGATTTCATATTCGTTTCTAGATACATACACATTTATGTCCTTGGGATGTGCAACTTCAACGGCATTTAATTCTGACCTCGTTAGCATTGTCCAATGGGGAATAAAAAACCGCGTCGAATAAAATGCTCGAATAACCCACTTGAGTCTCTGAGATATAATTCAGAACAGAGCCTTGAAAATAATATCAATGTAACGGAAACATTCGCATCCCTCGATCGATTCTGCAATGTTTCTTTTATTTCATTATTTTACCGTTATTTCAACAAACAGTGTTCTAATAAACTAGCCAGTTAAACATCAATTTACCCTCGATCCCAATTTCAGCCGTATTGAAGTATGAAGTACAGAGGGAATCTTTCTTAAGACGCACCAAGCAAAAAAAAAAAATTACGGCAGTATTTTGTCGACATTTGTATTTGCCAAATTGTTAAGATTGTATAAAACCACTTATATAAATAATTTGGTCGAAATCAGAGAAACCGTTTAAAAGAAATTTTAAAAACAAAAATGTGTGAGTACCGGGACTCAAGGGGAAGATGTGTGAACATCAGTGTAGTATATAGTTTATACTATAGCTTACAGTATATAGTAAACTGATGAGGTTGCCAAAGGCGCCCATCGAACATGTTATGTTATTTCATGTGATTCAGGGCTGAGCGTAAATATGTATTTAATTTTGTTTCTAACCTCACCCTCCACTTTCAAAAAAGGTACTTTTAGAGAATGTGGCAACTCTTAAAATCATACCCAATTTAGACCTTAAAATCATAACAGTTGCACCATGCCTTAAAAAACTGCATTTTCCACAATTATATTTAATGCACAAACCGTTGGCTTGGTTGGTGTCGTTGGTGTATTACTATACCCAACCACATTATCGACATTTACCACATTATCTCAACTTACTCTATTCAATGCACGAACCATTCCCATCCATTAGTTAAAAATCTAAATAAACAAGACGGTGGTTTACCCATACCAAGAGTTTGTTTTTTTCTTAATACCTAGCGCTAAGATGTTTACACATCAAAAAATCAGTTCTATGACAGGTACGCGTTAATAATCGTTTTTTTTGTTTTTTGTTTGAGTTATTGTATCTTACTGTGTAAGTTATTAAATAAATAAATTGAATTGAATTGAATTGAAAAAAATATTGTCCATAGCCTTCTAATAAGTGATTTGTATTTTTTTTTAATCAAAATTGTTTGAGTTGTTTTTAAGATAAATAACTTTTTCATAACAGTTGCATGGCAGGTACCGTTATTTTTGGAGCTAAACAAAAATTTCAATTTCCCCTCTATAGAATCCTATAAAAACCTTAAAGGCTCTCCCAAACCAATGCGAAACATTCGTTGCGGCTAAGAAACATTCGTCAGTCAAAATTATTTCATATGTTTCTCCGCCGCGTTGGTGTGGGCACTCTCATATATCACCATGTAAATAAATTTTGACATGCGAATGTTTTTTCGCCGCAACGAATGTTCCGCATTGGTTTGGGAGAGCCTTAAGTCCGTAGTTTGGAAAAAAAACGCTTCATGGGCTTGGGCTGCATGTCGAGGTACAGACAGACAGACATAATTGCGGGACCCACTTTCTTCGCGTTTTCATGGTAGTGTAAGGCAAAATTAATATCTCGCGTTCGAGAAATAAAAGTGAAATGTTGCATTATTTCCACTTACAGGGATGGGTATAAGGTCACATGTGTGACCTAATTTCATACATTTCTATTTCACAACACCCTCCTATCTATCAATTATCAGTTGTTATATGAACAAAACTCTCTTGTCAACACAAAGTTCTTTTGAAAAATAAATAATTTATTTGTTATCAAGATGAGAATAAATCCTTAAACGATTTTGGGAAAGCATGATAAAACTGTATTTAGGTATGTGTTGGTTTACATATACATATTTACTTTTGAACTCTTTTTATAAGATGACACATTATTATATACTTACAAGGAAACCACATCAGCCCTTGCATTTTTTTCTACACGTACATATACAAAAGTACATAAATCAATATCTTTTAAAACTTTCTTTACCTGTTTGAAAACATTTTTTCTTTTTAATTTTGCATTTCACCTCCTTATTTTTAAGAGATTTATCTAAACTTTTTGTTTATATCTTCATTTGAATTTCACAAACTGGGTAAATAGAGTAGGTACTCTGTCTAGCATCTTTACCTCATGAAACCCCCTATCATCTACTTCACAAACTTAGGTTATTTTGAAAACTTCTTCTTTTACAAATAAGCTGCGAATCGTTTGATAAATTATATTTAAAAAGTTCTTCAACGATGTTGTTTGCTTGAAACTAAACGGATATACCTACTTCATGCCCACCCAAAACCAAAAGTTACAACATATATTTTATTTGCGGCATTTTTCCATTGATTTAATTCAATCAAGTTGCGGAAGTCTTGTAAAAATGTCTAAATGTGCCATACTGTCATGCTTGTAAGAAGATTGACACAATCTAATAAAAGAAATCTCTGTTATGTGTTGCTGGCTGCCGCTGTCATCGTTTTCTTTTTCACCTAGCCCCATCATCAGCACTCCAAGATTAATTTAGCGGGATCTCTGTGATTATATGCGGTGGCCCACGTCTTCCTGTGCTTCTAGAGAAAAAGATGCATCACACGCATTCGGACGTAGGTGGTACATCAGTAGTTTTTAGTATTAATATGCGTCGTATTCTTTGCTAAGCAAACAAAATTTCATTCACCAAAATAGTTCTTTAGTTTTATTTTTGTTAGCCATTCATGTTTATTGGATAACCAAATTTTGTAGTGATAAATGAAGAAGATTGACCGTAAAATCGTACAAGCTCTCTTATCATTTGTCAGGTAATTTCTTATCACTATTAAAACGTTTTTTCTTGTGATGCTTAGGTGTAGGTTTAGGTTATACATGAATGTCAAGTTTTGCATTTATAAATAAAATTGATACCTAAACTTTTATATCAAATGGGCATAACGATGATAGAAAGGGAAAAAATTGGTTCTTGAAATTTTGTGTGTTCGTCTTTTCAACGGCAATCAATTTGTCGTTTCAATACGTCATTTTTCATTCGCCGAAGGAAACGTGACTTCGTTTAATTGATTTCATTTAACATTATTAATAGATATGTAAATATATTATACTGTAAAACTTCGAAATAAGGAAATTCTAGAAATAACCGGTAAAACTTTTTTCAGCGACATTGATTAAATTCAAAAAAGTAAGTGCGTCGAGGTAACTTCCCTACCACGAAAAAAAACTTTGTTTCAATGATTTTAAAGTTGACGACCCCAGGAAACGAAACAAGGACAATGAATTTCGGATCTGCATGTGGAACGTCCTGTCCTTATACAGACCACGTGCAGCCGAACAATTAGTGGAGATCCTGGACAGGCTCGAGGCTGACGTAACAGCCATCCAGGAAGTGCGATGGGATGGAGAGGGCATACGGAGACTGAAATCGTGTGACATCTACTACGGCGGGTGCTTTAAGGAGCAGGGTGTGATAAGGGGAAGACTTAGACAAGAAGTCTTGGGCTTCCGAAGTGTAAGCGAGCGCCTGGTCACAATCCGCATCAAAGGCAAATTTAAGAACATTACGCTGATCTGTGTTCACGCCCCACATGAAGAGAGAGATGACTCAACCAAAGAAGCATTCTACGTATAATTTGTGTACGTATGATATGTGTCTGAAGTACGACGTGAAGATCATTCTTGGTGACTTCAACACAAGATTGGGAAAGGAGGGCATCTTTGGTTCGATAGTCGGAGGACACAGCCATCACGACGAAACTTCCGGCAATGGATACAGGCTGGAAGACTTTGCGGTGGGGCGAAATGTCATCATCTCAAGCACCTCTTTCCCACACCTCAATATACACAAGGGGACTTGGCGGTTGCGTGATCAACGAACGCGAGACATGCTGCCAGTATATTGGACGTCCGAACGTTTCGAGGAGCCAACATTGACTCGGATCACTATCTGGTGGTCGCTAGACTACGTATGCGGATATCCATGATGCCACAACACAGAGCAGATGCTGTAAAAAGGTACGATGTCGAGAAGATTAAATCGCGAGAAACCGCCAGAATTTTTGCAGACCACGTAACTCTTAATCTCTCAGGAAGTCCGCCACCATCATCAAATGCAGATGACCAGTGGAAACACTGTCAACAAGCCATCAGAAGTGCCACTTCTGATGGGCTGGGTTTCACTAAGCAAATACAACGAAACCCCTGAATCGATGAAGAGTACCGGCTGGCGCATGCAGCTAAGGACGAATCCTACTAGTCAATGCTGCAGACTCGAACAAGAGGTGCTGAGAGAGTAGCCCGGGAGCTCTACGGGCTGAAAATGAAAGAGGAACGCTGACTTCTCAGGAGAAAAAAGAGAGAGCACGAGAAGCGGGTGGTCGAGTCTATTGATAGAGCCCTTTCACACAAGGAAACTGAGTTGCCGGTGATTTTTAGTTTGTCGGCGAGAAGGGCGTAAAAGGAAGACAAAAAATCTTCCCCCTCACCCTTCTCGCCAACAAACTAGATAGTTTCTGGAAATTCAGTTTCCTTGTGTGGAATCGGACATAGTTGTAGTGGCAGCGGTGATGTTCGAAAATTTTATCAAAGGGTGAAACGATCCACCCAGAGATACAAAGCTAGAACGGAAGCCTGCCGAGATGAGAGTGGGAAAATGGTAGTAGACATACAGTCAGTTCTGAGGATCTGGAAAGAACACTTCTCTAGACTGCTTAACAGCTTAGATACCGCTAGTATGCAGAACACTCCATTCAACTTGAACAATTATGGCCAACAGTTCCGTCCACCCGAACTAGCCGAAGTGCGGCTGGCAATATCCAAACTTAAGTCGTACAAGACTGCAGGTGCGGATGGCCTACCAGCCGAACTATTCAAATCAGCGGGAGATGAATTGAGTAGGAGCATACACCAACTTATCTGCAAAATTTGGTCGGAGGAAAGTATGCCCGATGAATGGAACCTCGGTATAGTGTGCCCCATCCATAAGAAAGGAGATGCTCTGAAATGCACTAACTACAGAGGAATAAGTCTCCTAAACGTGGCTTATAAAATCTTGTCGGCTATCCTCGGTGACCGCCTAAAATCAACGATCTGATCGGCCCCCATCAGTGTGGTTTTAGGCCAGGCAAGTCAACCGTCGATCAAATGTTCACACTCTGACAGATTTGAGAAAAAACCCAGAAATTCCGGATCGATACACAAAACCTCTTTATCGATTTTAAAGTCGCGTATGATAGCGAGAAAAGTGACGAATTATACAGAGCCATGTCATATCTCGGTATCCCTGCCAAACTCGTTCACTTGTGCAGGATAACGATGGAAAAATCTCGATGCTCCATCAAAATCGGTAAGAACACCACAGAATCCTTTGATGTTGGGAAAGGATTGAGACTCAGCAGCAGAAGAAGAACCCATAATAGGTGGCGCGCACAAGTGGTGTGCAACTGGAAGCGGCTAGTTAGGGACAGATCTGACTGGAGGGGCTTGTTAGTTGAGGCCTTAGCCCACCCTGGGCTGTGAGCGCCATCTTAAGTAAGTAAATAAGACTTTTTCAATCGATTTTTGTGGACAGTAGTGTTCTGGGTGGACTGCTTTGCGGGTTCCAACGAATTCAAATGACTTTTTTTATCATCTGTCCCGCTCACGCAACTCCGTTGCTCGGGTTACATGTTCAGTCAGCCAGAAAGGCTCTTATACATTTCGGCCATTTAATATGCATGGTTTTAAAAAATTCGAAGTTTTACTGGCAATTTTTACAATTTACGAATTTGGGGGTTTTCAAGTGGCATCGTGCACAAACATTATATATGTTTTTGGCAGATCTTTGAAATCTATGTATCTAGCAAAAAACTTAATAGTTTAATAACTGTAAATAAAATATTAAGTATCACTACTACAAATAAATAGTAAAAACCAATGTTTTTGACTTTTGACCGAATTTAAAAATTGATATCTTTTTAATGATCGGTCTTACCCTGAGGCCACACGAGCCTGTAATGGCAAACAAGTTGGCTACATGGATTTACTGTCAAGTTCATATATAAACGTGAATATCATGTGACGTAGGCGGCACGGAACTTGTAAGCAAGTTGCTTTCAAGTTTCTTACGGACCACGTTCAGCTTTTACTATAGTATAGCTAGCATTCTAAGCACATCTTTTTATTTAAATTGCTAGAAACTTTGGCAAATCGAACTTTGATGACGAAAATGAAAATAAAAACAAAAAGTCCCAATTTTTGTTTACGTTAACGCAGACGGCTGCGGTGACAGACTTTTCTGTCGCTTCAAAGTCACATGAGTTGACCTTCATATAAATCAAAAATGTCGGTTTTTATAATAATTTTAAAAAATATTGGACTTTTTGGAGTTTTTTTTATAAGCCATCCTTCAATGGAATTTAACAGTTCATAACTTGACAGTTAGGTACAAGACTAAATTTTTGCGTACACATAATATTTCGTTCCAAATGTCACCCCAAATTCCCAAAATCGCATTTTCCCGAGCAAAATAAAAAAATAAAATATTAATAAATTGGGTGGCGCAACGGCTCGTGAAGAACCAGGGCCTAGTGACTAACAACTCGCAACCATTCATGTGTGCGTCTGTCGACAGGAATGGAAGGGACCTACAATTCGAACGGCTAGACGAAAAGGACTTATTCATAACAAGTGATACTCTTGGAGGATTTGTCAATTCCTTGCAAGTGGTAGTAGCCCTGCAAAAAACTTTTTAGTTTTTAGGTGGACGAGACTTGGAAGTGAACCCAGACATCAAGCGTGACAATCGAACGCACTAACCATTACGCTACGGGCTACTACCCCGAGAAAAATATGTATACTCAAAAAATAAGGATTTTTAAGAGATTTTTCAATCCATCATAATCATAACCATCCTTCAACTATATTTGATAGTTGCTTGTTTTGGAAATGTTTAAATTTCTTAGTCCCTCCTCCCACTAAAAGTTTCAGCAGAAAGAATATTTAATACCAAAAATTTCAACGAAAGCTATGTTGATCGCTTTGTATACAAATACAAGTCTGAACGCGTCCACTTGTTTCTCTACTGCATTCAAATAGTCTTGGCAGGGCTGGCGACGGGACTCTGCGAGACTTTTGTAAGTCTCGTCTCGGTCTCGTTAAAATCGAAAATTTTCAATCTCGTCTCGGTCTCGTGTTGGTCTCGTATAATTAAGTCTCGTCTCGGTCTCGTCTCCGAAAAATACGATTACCGAACAACCTGTTGATTATTGGAACGAAATATTTTCGATTAAAGTTTGAATATGTGCCGAAGAAAATAAATATTTCACTGAAATTGGATTTTTTAATTTATAAGATGCTCTGTAAATTTCAGTCCAAATATACAGTCTCGTCTCGGTCTCGTCTCGGTTTCTTAAAAAGCAGTCTCGTCATGCGAGACGGAGATCGAGACCGAGACTTTTCTCGTCTCGTGGCCAGCCCTAAGTCTTGGAAAAAGACAAGCCAGTTGACGGATAAGTTGCTCAGGTTTGTACCTATGTGTTAGTAAAAAAAAATAGTATATTGTAACTTGTAAGCCAGGTAATGGCTCTTGTGGTCCCAGGGTAAGGAAAATAATGGTAATAAAATGGAATGAGTACCAAATATCAACCTTGTCAAAGTATCCCGCTTACAAGGCACGTGTTGTTCCGCTAAAGAAGAAATCAGTTGTAATGGTGATATCTTTAATGAATACCTATTTCTTAAAAAAAATAGTCTAGGATCAACACACTACTTAATTTAAAGTTTGCTGGAAACATTTGTTAATGAAAAAAAAAAAAAAAAAACCTTTAGCTGAACACGTCCAAAAGAGTAACAACTTGTGCAAAAAATTCACAAACATACCCATTTTGCCTTCAAAATTTCACATGGATTGAGTATTTTTAATTTTAAAATATTTTATTAGCCTTGGCAGTTAAAGCTCTAGAAATCGAATGGACTTTTCACTCAGTCACATTTTTAGTGAGATTTTTGTCAACCTTTTCCAATAATTATTACAGACTATCGTATTCAAAAAGATCGGAAAATTATAACCGAAAGTTCAAAGCTTCATAAAGAGGATAAATCAACCTTTTTTATATTTCAATTATTTTCTTAATGCAAATCGATTTTATTGGGAAAAATTTGATTCTAGCTGAAATGATCATTTAGCCGAATTCTTCTTAGTTTTATGAGAAAAATGGTTTGTTTATTTTTTAATATCTTGAATATACATTTAACTTGTTTGACTAAAAATTGAAAAGCATTGAATTTTGAAAACTTAAATAGTAGGTACTTAATTACTTTTAATTTTAAAGCCTCGACCCAACCTCGACACTGACGGAAAAATGTATGTACTCAGCACATAAATGTATGTACCTATCCCACTGATTTCTGCACACATAACATTATGTTAAATGTTGAAATCTTTACTGACTAAATAAATTTTGCGTTAGCACTTTAGCCATTAAAGAATTCCATGTACCCATTACACAATTCTTTGTCGATTTTTCGTGGTTTTGCTCTTGACCCTTTTATGTAGTGGGTATAGCTGATATGAACTCACCACATAAATATTAATACCCTACGGTCATATAACATATCAATCCATAGGTTTTTTGTGATGAGTAATTTATATTGTAGTGAGTATAGGTTCCAAGCACGTCGCCCATCTGCGATTCTGAATTATTATGCAGGCCTTAGGTACAGATGAAATGTCCTCATTATACAAATAAAATTCTTCTATGGACTTATCACATTTCATGATTTTGTAGTGAGTACAGCTTTTTGTACTCATTAAATAAATATAGATTTGGAATTGTTTCAATAAATGAAAAAATGCCGGTTGTCTGCGATGGTTAAAGTGTGTATGTACAGATATAAATATTGTATGTACTTGTTATATACAAAAGTGTTGGTTATCTGTGAATCTGATAATCGCATGTATTGGGTACAGTTTTTATGCACCATTCTATGTATTAATTAAATAAATAAGGTCTATGTATCTGTGCTGAGTACAATGAAGCTGTAGGTCGTACAGTCGCTAAATATAAATACTATATGGATGCTTTAAATAATAAAGTCCCGGGTATTTGTGATAAGTAAAGAGATGATTTAGTGGGTACATTTGCTATGAATTCAGTACATACAAATAAATATTGCATGAATTCATTAAATAAATATGTGTAGGGTACCTGTGATGAGTACAATTGTAGTGGGTACAATTGTTAGCTACTCATTACATAAATATAAATATTTGTGTTAAGTACAAGGAAGATGTAGTGGGTACAGTGGATACTCATTACATATATATAATGTACTCAGTACATAAATATATGTACTCAGTACATAAAAAGATGTACTCAGTACATACAAAGATGTACTTAGAATATAAATATAGAACATAAATGTATGTGCTTAGTACATGCAATTATGTACTCAGTACATAAATGTATGTTCTATGTATGTAACTTACCTGGATTTGAACTGGTACCCTACCGTGCCGAGAGCTAGCATGCATCCACTGAGTTAATTTGCAATATAAAATTCTCCGGTAAAATGTGAATCAGTTAAAAACTTCACACAGTTTCCTTTTATTTAGTTGGGCAGAGACGCGTAGCTTGTACTTGGCACAAAACTTGTGGTGGGTTTGAAATAGAATAGCAGACAGAAATGTACTGAGTCTAAAGCGCGTGTGCCCAGTAAACATTACATAAGTGATACACATCATCATTTAGCTTGTACCTGTCACTTAACTTGGTGGTGGGTTTTAAATAGAAAAGCAGATAGAAATGTACTGAGTCTATAATAGCGCGTGTGCTTAATTAGTAAACGTAGGTGATACACACCACATGTAGTTTGTACCTGGCGCATAACTTGGTGGCGGGTTATAAATATTTATGTGTGTTGAGTTTATACAGCTTGTATTCAATAAATGTATTTTTAGAAACAACGCTTGATGATGGTGGGTTTCACTTGGTACATAAATTCAAGTATAACCAGCACACATGAAGTTTACTTAGTAAAGAGATTTTTATAGCAATCCCATACAAATTTCAGTACATAACATTAACATTTAAATATCTGTACTGAGTGCAAAGCTTTTTACCTCAGTGGACACAACCTATGTACATCAAAACCAAAATTGATATTAAATTTAAAAATTTTGAAATACAATATTTCACAAAGTTATTCACCCAACTTACTTCTCCAAAAATGTTAGTGTTAAGCTTTTATGACTTCCACTTTTTAATACATACCAATTAGTTCTTGGAAAGAAATCGATTTAGTTACCTAAAATGTCTTAATTTTTTAAAGTCAGATATTATGTATGCAAGCAATTTATAAATTTTTGTGCATTCTTAAAAGTGCAATAAATTCCTGACTTTCATGACAACCTTAAAAGCTATTTGGAATATACAAAGTCAAAGTCAAATATATAAAGTCCAAAATTTACTAAACTACAGTTTAACTTAAATTTGACTCCATGAATACAGACTGATTTCATCAGCAAATTGTTGTAAACACATATTTTTTATTTTTGTAAGTTTATTTATTTGTTACACTACACAAATACATATGAACATACAAAGCTTCAAATATATTGAAATGATTAACCTACAAAAAATAGAATAAATGTCTGAAAAGGCAATTTAACTTAGGCTTAAATAAAACACAGTTTTGAATTGCATAACATACACCCCTTAAATACCTAATACTTATACTAAACAAACCTTCAATATATCAACTCCCTCTTTCAAAATCACAACATCATGAAACATTCTTTTTCTTGATTAAAATCTTAGGTTCCCAACCGAACGAACGACGACACCTGCAAATAATAATATAATTTGTGTTTGACATTTTGAAAGCTTCTTTTTATTTAAGGTTGAACATGAAAATCTTACAAAAAAACTTCATTACACCACCATCATATTTATTATGATAAATATGTACTTGCTTAGATACATTGTTTGCCAAATAGATAAATCTGAAAAATGTATTCACCTAAATATCCAAAGAGTTATCTCATGGATCTTTTAATAAGTCATTGACGTCGTCGTTGAATTAAAGTTGTTTTCAAAATATGGGGGTACGCAAGGTCGTGCGTTTTAAGGTTTTAACTGTGTGGTGAACAAAGGCGCATAGTTTGTATTGAAGAATTACAGCTTTATCTTACGGCCCGCCACCGCTTATTTAATTTAATTTTGACATCTTGGTGGGAAAATATATGTTCAGATTTCTCTTCTAGTTCAATCAAATTGAAAGAGGAAAATTTCTAATATCTGATCTGAAACGTGAACTGGATAAATGCCAACTCGGCAACACTAATGTCAAACTTAAACTATACTTTCGGGAAGAACTAGCAAACATTTACTATTGCGACGGTTTTAGGTGATGGTGGAAGCTGTGAACATAGGGGCATATTCATAGTCGCAGATAGACCCAGGTTTAACTAAATTACAGTTTAAGACAATTTTGGATCAATGAATACAGACCGATTTTAATTACAAGTTGTTGGTTTTATATTTTTAAAAGATAATTTACTTGGGTATACTATACAAATAGCTTCAAATATTTTGAAATAATAAACTTTAAAAAATATAGGGCTGGCCACGAGACGAGACTCGGCGAGACTTTTGTAAGTCTCTTCTCGGTCTCGTTAAAATCAAACATTTTCAGTCTCGTCTCGGTCTCGAGTCGGTCTCGTATAATTAAGTCTCGTCTCGGTCTCGGCTTCGAAAAATACGATTTCCGGACAGCCTGTTGATTATTGGAACAAAACATTTTCGACTATGGTTTGAATATGTGCAGAAGAAAATAAATATTTAACTGAAATTGAATTTTTTAATTTATAAGACTCTCTGTTTATTTCAGTCCAAATATACAGTCTCGTCTCGGTCTCGTCTCGGATGTTTAAAAGGCAGTCTCGTCTCGTGGCCATCCCTAAAAAAAAAGAATCAACGCCTGAAAATTCATTTAAACCTATGTTTAACTTAGGCACAGCTCTAAAATGACTATGAATACGCCCCATGGAATCTACTCTTTAAAATATGTACCAATAGGAGGTTGTTGATCCTTTTATGTACTAAGACGACTTGATCCCCCTCGGTGGTCCAGCATTCATTCGTTGTTCTAAATGACTTTGGGGAACAAAATTCTTGAATAAATTCTATGGTAGATAAATATAACTTGGGTAACTTCATTTTCCATTTTTGTGTTGGGCACATGGGCTCTGCCGCTGGTTGGTGCAACCCTGCAAGTAGGCACCTACGTTAATTAAATAAACAAACACCTCTAAGCTCTAAGAAGCAATCACCAAACATCATCTCTTGTATATACTCTCGAGTATACTTAAATATATTTAAAAAAAACATCTCGAGCTGAATTGCACCAGCAGCGTTACTGCTGGTTGCTGATGGTAAGCTGTAGCTTCACAAATAGTCAAACAGTTCGAGATGCATATCAGCACACCATCACTGACTAACCAGATATCCAATTAAAAGATTGAAGTTTTCTCCTCTACAGCAGCACTGCCGAACTACGATTCCTTAGCACCAAGATTAACTAGGTACGATTTGTAGTTATCAAAGAAACAACAACTTTATGCAGAAGGTAATCGTGTTTTTATTTTTGGATAGAAAAACTAAATTTATTATATTTCCCTGACGTTGCACCCTGCTTGAATACTTTCCTCATACAATTTGAAGACTATTAAATTTGTTCCTAAAAAATTAAGTATAGGTATATTTCAATGCATTCTTGTGGAATCTTATGTAACTCAGCTTTGCGTATATTCAAATTCCATATTTAGGTATTTTGTTAGAAATACTATTAAATTTGTCTCATTGCAAGCTACAAAATATTTTGTATTTCTCGCGGCGATACCAGTTCCAGTTGATCTTAAAACATTATGTCTATTTTTGGTCTAATTAGAGGAAATCTAAAAAGGAAATGAGAAAATTCAGTTTGTTTTTTCGCAAGCTCGAGGTAAGAAACACTTAAATGGAGATCTACTTCTATGATATGGATATCAAATACCAATAAATGTATCATAAAAAATTTAACAAATCGGTGGCTCAATACTTTAATGTTCTATGTCATATAAAGTGCAAAAAAAAGGTTTTTACTTCCGATGTACGTAGTATAGGGCAGGTTTAGGATTGTGTGATTCCCTAGAGGGGAAATTGAAATTTTTTTTTAGCTCAAAAAATAACGGTACCTGTCATACAACCAATATACAAAAATTGATTTATTTCAAAAACGGCTCTAACGATTTTCAAAAATCACTAAAGTTAATATTTTGACAGAAAAAAAAAAATTTAGAACCGTTATTAACGGTACCTGTCATACAACCGATTTTTTGGTTTTCAAATTTCTCGTTAACTACTACACCGATTTCAACCAAAATTTGTATACAAAAGGTCGCTTATAATTTTAACAATTTTGCATATAAAAATTTTCTAAAAAATAATTTTTGGATTTTTAAAAAAATATTGAAATTTTTTTTTTTTTTAAATTCAATATCTAGAAAACGGGCCAATGAATTTTTTTTAATTTTGTGAAAAATTGTATTTTATTAAGTACTAAAAGCAAGCATACCAAATTTTAGTTTAAAAAATGTTCAAGATTTTTTATATATAAAAAATTAATTTAAAAAAAAACCGCTGTAACGATTTTTGAATTCTTTTTTTTTCATAAATTCATAGTTATTAAACGAATCAGATCGCAGACTTTTTTTTGAACTCTATATATTTTAGCTATTAAAATAACTAATTTATAATAATTCATAGTAATCATTTATATTTCAAATTGTTTTTAAAATATTTTTTTTAATGATATCATAATGTTATGGAACCAATAAATATGTACATGTCTATTTCAAGCTACGTTAAAGTTGTTAGCTACGAGAGCAAGTTTTGTGCGATCCAGTCGTGTCCATTTTTTTTATATAAAAATACTCGTCTTTTTGTCGATTTTAAGAAAATGTATGTTTCATTGTTTTCCTCAACAAATGGCTGTTTTATAGCCCTAACACACATAAACTTTCGAATGATTCTGTGTTATGTTCAGTAATTAAACTTTATATACACCATACAATAAATTAAATCATTAAATAAGGGCCAATTTTTCATTAGTCAGTTTAACCTCAGATGGTACTTATTCTTCGAATAAAACAAAAAAATTTTCCTGTTGCTATAGTAATTATTACTCTGTTAGTTTAAATGATGATTGAAAAATCGGCTCTAAATTATCAAATCGTATTGGCAAATGCGAAAAACTCTATTGATAAACTTTAATCTAGAATTTTGTACTTTATATGTAATTGTTTAGCATAAATAATAGTTTGTTACGGTCTTACAATTGCAGTAACCACTTTTTGTAATTTCACTGCATATTTAATTCAATTTTTCCCAATTAGCCATTGCATTCCATATATCTCCCTCAGTGCTATGATGTTTTATGTCCGACATAGAACAAAAAACTTACATAAAATTCAAAAAAAGAAAAAAAAATGTTTTATGTTAAAATTGCAAAGTGTTAATTATACCGATATCTTACACAGAAAAAAGAAAGACGATCCGTAATTTAACTAAGCATCTTAGTCGTTTTAATATTTTACTATGATATTTTGACACAAAATCACCTTTGTAAAACTTTGGAAGCGAGTATGACATTAACAACCGAAAAGCAAATCAACAGAATAAAAGACTTAAACCAAATAATATGAAATTTCATTAAAATTTTGACATTTCTCCCGCGGCAATTTTTTTTGCTGCCCCCGTCATTTTTTTTTTTTTTTTTTTGTCTCGCGAATTTTTTTTTTCCGCGGCATTTTTTTTCGCGGCAATTTTGTTTGCCCCGTGGCATTTTTTTTTTGCCCCGGCATTATTTTTGCTCCGTTGAATTATTTTTGCCTCGCGGCATTATTTTTGCCTCGCGGCATTATTTTTGCCTCGGTATTATTTTTGCTGTTCCGCTCCAATGTTGAATCCGTTCTGCTTTACGGCTGCAGCACTTGGAAAGTCACTGACTCTGTCACTAGAAAGCTGCAAACCTTCGTTAATAGATGTCTACGAAACATCTTGAGGATTTTCTGGCCCAACCGTATCTCCAATGCTCCATTATACGAAGAAGAAAGTGGCAGTGGATTGGCCATATGCTTCAAAAAGGCGATCGGTGCATTGCATCTCAAGCAATTCAGTGGAACCCGCTCACACAGGAGGGAAGACAAGTGGGCCGGCCTAGAAGTACATGGCGAAGAACGGTCGAACAGGAATCGGCACGACTGGGGAAAAGTTGGAGAGAGCTGAAATATATTTCAAAAAATCGTACACGATGGCGCGTAGGTGTAGCGGAGTCTATGTCCCGTAAGGGAAACATCACGAACGTAATAGGTCCGAGGACCTAAGTAAGTAAGTAAGTATTATTTTTGCCCCCGCGGCATTATTTTTGCCCCGTAGCATTATTTTTGCCTCGCGGCATTGGACATGGACATGGACATGGACATGGACATGGACATGGACATGGACATGGACATGGACATGGACATGGACATGGACATGGACATGGACATGGACATGGACATGGACATGGACATGGACATGGACATGGACATGGACACGGACATGCTCATGCACATACACATGCACATTTTTTATTGCCTCGCGGCATTTTTTTTGCCCCGCAGATATAAGCGATTTTTTTCATTAGTTTCTTGGCATTTCTAAGGTTCACTTGGCTGGGTCCATCATCAGTATGTTCAGTCGTCTAAAGTTATCGCACTTTAAAGTTATAAAAATTTTTGTATAGGAAATTGAATAATCTATTTTTTTGGTTTATAATTTTTTTTCGTATGGTTTATACTTTTCAAGTTACAGAGCCAATCAAAAAAAAATATTGACAATTTTGCTTATTTTGCAAAACTTTAAGCTTCTTATTTAGCTTATATATAGTAAATTATAATTCAGTAAAGCGTTTTAAAATCTTCATCTTATTGCAATGTGCGTTATATGAATAACTCAGAATAATGAAAACCTTAAATAGAGCATTAAAGTATTGAGCTAGCAAAATAGTAAAGTCGTTTGTTGTAAAGTCGTTCATCGGGTAAGACTCTAACCGCCAGTTATAGGTTTCATTGGAATTCATCATTGAAACACAAAACAGTGGACGATGTAATTTTTTGACAAGTCGGTTGAAACAATTTTTGCAACTTGAACCTGGATCTGTCTGTGAAAAGAAAAGTCAAAAGGTTTCTTCTCGCTATAAATAACGGACTTAAATCGAAATTCTTGATCTACTATCCCGTACAGAAAAGTGTTTGTTTAGGGATAGGTTCCCACTGACACAGCCACTTTTTCTATATTTAGTTTCTTGAAATACCTTTAACAATTTGGATAACATTTTAAGTGTTATTTTATGAGTTAACAAAAGTTTAAAAATTGCTTTTAGAATCTGCCCACTGTCACGAATTAACTATTTGAATCAGATTTTCAGAGTTGGTTATTATAAGCGAGGAACATATTAGAAATAGATCCGTTTTCAACAAAGTCATAAAATCACGCTTCATGGAAATTCATTACAGATTATTAAAAGAAACAGTTCAATCAATTTGAATAGAATCGATTTAGATTTTGAAGGCGGTGATGATGAAGAAGAAAGAAAAAAATTGAAGCAAAAGCAGACCAAATGTGGACTGCATTTAGATGAATTATCCCCAGTTGAAGAGAAATACTATCTATATTATGTTTTCTGTTTTGATGAACTCTTATTATGTATTTATTTTTATTTCTTGTATTGCTTTCTTAAGAAAGCAAACCAAGGAAATCAATACGAATTTATCTGGAGAAGAATGTACTTCCTACCGTCCGTCCATCCGTAAGTCCGTCCGTCCATCCGTCTGTCCATCCGTTTGTCGATCCGTCCGTCCGTCCATCTTTTCGTCTGTATGTCCATCTGTCCGTTCGTCCGTCCGTCTGTCCATCTGTCCGTCCGTGCGTCCGTCCTTCCGTCTGTCCATCATCCGTCCAGACGTCCGTCCGTCCATTTGTCCGTCCATCTGTCTATCTATCCGTCAGTATGTCCGTTCATAGGTCCGCTCGTCCATCCTTCTGTTCGTCCGTCCATCCGTCCGTCCGTCCATCTATCCATCCATCCATCCGTCCGCCCATCCACCCGCCCGTCCATTTGGTCGTCCGTTCACCCTAAGTGTTTATTTTCGATGCCAGTTTCACAACAGCAAAATGGAGACATGAGAAAGTTATAAATGTTATAAAGCCTTAATGGAACCATATATTTTTAAATTATATGCAGGTCCTCTTTGTTTTAGAAAGATACCTACCTCACAAAAAAAGACCTTAATAAATTAATCTTGACAAGTGATGTACCTAACCTTGTCTTAATCCCTTACATCGTCTTCGATAAACATCTTTATACCTCGACCCCAATTATTATCAATGAAATTCGCTGAACCTTTATTTTATTCTCATAATACCCTATCATCAATTCGCCCTTATCCTTGTTTGTATATCTGCTGTAGGTGGTTAAGTGCCCGTATTTAATTCAATCATGTCCCATGACCCTTTTCCTTTCCTAAAGATGTAACAACAATAATTCCGACCTGCTCTTTACCTACGTAAATATACATATAATCCACCCTCAAAACCAATTACTTAGAAAATTATAACCACCCTTTCAAGTCAAATCCATATCCACATAAAGAATTTTCAACAAATTGAAATAACCGCACTTGCAGCACAGCAGCTGGAGAAAGGACGAATAAATGGTCGAACAGACAAGCCGGAGTGCCTATCTATATATCTGCATATATCTGGATATCCTGTACATTTCCTGATTTGGAGATTTTCTGAAAATGATTACTTCCGCATATCAAGCACACAGCCATAACCCATATGGGAATGGGAGTATAGGGCTCTTGACATCATACTGCAGCTTATGCAACAGCAACGTATAGTATAAGTACATCTTATGTAGGTATAAATTGTAGAATGCTATAGAAAGGATTTATTTTTATGTTTTTTTTTTGTTGGCAAATATCTATCATCCTCAACATATTGCTAAACCTAAATTCAGAGAAATACGAGTATTTACTCACTGCGAATTTAGGTCGTTGTTAGGTCGATATTATAGATTGCTTCTCACAATTCATCTCCCTTTTGATATGTGTGCTTTAGAGTTTAGAGGTTAAGGTCAATTTTCAACGACGACGACGACGTGAAATAATCTCCTCTTTAAAATCCCTGATTTAAATGGAAATTGAGTGCAAGATAAAAGATATATTGTGGTATGAATATTATGTAAATCTTATCTAAATAACCGCTTAAAGTCAAAAATGCGGTAAAATGCTAGAGTATGTAGGTGGTCAATCAAAAAAAAATAATCTTCTATTGAGAAAGAGTGTAAATTTCCCATACGTATGCGGTAGCGGTGGAGGACATTTTCTAAAAAAATAACTGAAAATAAATTTAAAAAAAAAAACAACGGACACACTTACAATTGTACGCTACAGTTTTTTAAACCAGAAATCTTTTATTTTATTTCATTTTTAAATCAAGTTGTTTTAGTGATGATTTTTAAATATTCTTTATTCAAAGTTAGAATTCAAAAAAAAAAAATATACTTCGTTTTTTAAACATATATTTGTTTTACTCATACAGGGTGGGTCAATCGAATGTTTTCCATGTATTATGGCTTTATTAGTAATAACAAACGTTCCCATTAATTATGGAACACAACGTCGTTCAAGTAGCTGCCTCAGCTGGCTTCGCAGTACCGCATTCGGGACCTTAAGTGCTTAATAGTTTCCGTATTATTGGCATAACATCGGTCCATCACGACATCGGCAAGACGGCTGATAACACAATTTGGGAATATGGTGCGCAAAAGATCGATTGTGCCAGGGGCTGTGTGGAATGCGCTTCATCCTGCATGCAGAGGTTGTCCAAATGTCTTCAATTCAGTAAAAAAAAACTTCGGTTAACATGGCTCTGTAACGCCCACCGTTGACCGAAACTTTGTTTCCCAGCCTCGTTTTTGAAGATAAATGGTCTTAAGATGCCACCACTCCACAATCCGCACCAAACTGTCACTGTGGATGCATCATTGGCTTCTCGACAGTAACGTGCGGGTTTCCCGAGCCCCAGATGCGGCAATTTCGTTTGTTAACGTAGCCGCCGACATGAAAATGCGCCTCGTCAGAAAAGATGATTATCTTACAACACTCATTTTGCTAAAAATGATTTATTGACCAATTTGGAATTAATAATTGTGATTGGAAGTGATTAAAAATAATCTTTCCGTCGGCTTTTTTTGGTCACTGTAGTTTTTGCAATGAAACAATTAAGTTACATTAGCTTTCCCGACGTTTCGGCAGGGGTTGCTGCCTTCTTCAGGGGAACTTTATTTGGACAACAAGAAAAAATATATTGTTTACATTATAATAACAATAATTGAAACAATACAAAATACACTCACTTTAATAAAACTGTGTTTAAATTTAAACTGACATTTAAAATTATTGTATCTAATAATTGTAATATTATTTACAAAAGTAAAGAAATAACCACTTCAAACGAAGTTTAGTCTATGGAATTTAAACAAGGAGTAAAGAAACTGAAAGCATACTGTGTTATGATGAGACAAGAGAACAATAGATGGCAGAGATGTTTTGGGTGTCTTGTTTTCTGTTCATGTTGTTGTTGTTGTTGATGATGTGTAATGTTTCTAGGGTGTATCGTTTCGAAACATGTTTCTCTGTCTGTAGGACTTTGACACTTTCAAAATCTGGAGAGTGGCCGTTTTCGATACTGTGGCTCGCCAGGGCTGTCTTTCCAGGATTGTTTGATTTGATATCCGATTTATGATTAGAAATTCGCTGTTTAAGAAATTGTTTTGTAGTTCCGATGTAACACTGGTTGCATGGTTCATTAGGTTTACCCTTACAATTTATTTTGTAAATGACATCAGTAACTTTATCCTTATCCGCTTTCGTTTTAAGTTTGGTGAAAAGGTGACTCAGAGTTTCATTTAATTTGAAGGCCAGGCGAACATCTGTTAGTTTTTGGTTTATCACTTCTTTAAAATTCTCAGTCAGTCTTGGGATGTAAACCATACTTTTGTAGTAACCATTATTCGGGTCTTTAGTGTCTTCGCTTGGAATTTTGCAATTGTGTTTCTGAAGTAGACCACGAATTATAGAATTTGGAAAACCATTGTCACTCAGGATTTTTTGATTTTTTTCTCATTGGCAGAGTGAAATTGTTCGTCGCTGAGTGCGAAAACTTTACTGACGAGATTGGATGCAGTGTTCATAACTATGTGCCTCGCTTGGTTAGACCGAAAGTTGACTAATCTTCCCGATGCAGTATGTTTTTGGTACCAGTCAAACAATAGACGGTTGTTTTCACGATGGATTTTTACGTCCAAAAATGCTATTGACCTGTTATGTTCCATTTCAACAGTGAACTGTATTTTCGGGTGGAATCCGTTAAGGATCAGTTGCACTTTTTCAATGTTGCGTTTGTCCATCACGGCAAAAATGTCATCTACATACTTAGCAACAAAAGTAGGCCTTTCTTCCATTCCACTAAAACATTCATCTAGTACGTGATCAAGTACTAAGGCTGGTATTCACCGATCGCTCATAAACTGTTCATAACTTTATGAGCTTCTTAACTTGGAAATTATTTGTGCTATTCACCAACCACTCATAAGTATTTTTCCATGTTCGAAAAAGAGAGCCAATGTTTGCTTATGAGAGCAAATGTTCGAAAAACCAACCAAACATTCCCAATTGGAAACGAAAGACAGCTGGCTAGGCAGACGCCAGGAGAATATCAATAAACTAAAAACATTTTTTACTTTTGTCTGTAAATAGGTATAATCTCTGAACAAAAATAATAGGTAGTAGTTTTTTTAAGAATTTAACATTACAATATATGTTTTTCTATTGTCATCTAAAAATAACTTTTTTGAATGGTTTAATTTTGACTTCTTTAAACAAAAAATAATAACAAAAGATGATTGTGAGCTGTGACGTCATATAAATACCCAGAAATACCATGATGGCGAATTGGGTGTATCAAATGAGCATACTTTTTTTGTGTTTAGGGAGGTTTTATTGCGAAAGTTTTCGGACAACCTTTCGAAGAGAGCGCTCGTAACTTAGGAGTGCTCGAGACCACTCATAACTTTTGCGAGCGCTCGTAAATGTCCATTAATATTGCTTGGTGAATAGGTTTATGAGGCTCTTAAGTTATGATCGCTCGGTGAATACCAGCCTAAATCTGCAATCGTGGGTGACAAAGGGTTGCCCATAGGCATGCCAAAAATTTGTTTGAAAATGTCATCTTTAAATTGTAGATAGTTATTTTCCTTGAGGCAGAAATCAAGGATTTCAAGAAATTTGTTCAGATTAATTCTAGTGTTTTCACTAATTATTTCCCATTTCTTTTTTATAATGGTGATGGCTAGTTGTATAGGAATGTTTGTAAAAAGTGACACTGCATCACTCATTTTGGAAATAAGTTTTCAATATTTCCCAACGTTATTCAAGCGTAAAGCGACTCATTTCGTTCCGCGGAGGCATAATACTGATTTCGAGCGGGAAACAGCTGTCAGTGTCAAAATAACCTATCATTGAAAAAGAAACCACTAGATGACCCACCCATTTTAGTATGTGTTTATCTATAATAGCAATAACGCCCGCCTCAGCTGTTTACGTACTCTGGACCTCCGTCGCGTCGTCACCCAGAAAATAAAATCAGCGAAATATGAATCTGGATCTGGCCGTCTACCACAAAAACGTGTTCTTATATCATGTTTCAACGGCAGCCAGTGGCTGCTGCTGAGGCAAAATATGTTTGGATTGACATCATATGGAGCAAGATTTGCACCAATGGACTTCAATTCAAACTCGTGCTCACATAAAGTGACAAGTAGTCTACGTCTGCCTCTGCAAGCAAGCTTGAATGTGTTTTTTATCACATTTGAGGTGATTTTGAAAGAGCATTGATTACAAGCTTCTTTATTACGATGGGACATGGGAAGGTTATGTGTGGTGTCATTTGAAAATCTGAAAATCTTTCCAGTGCAAATTCTTCGACATCCAGAACTATCTACAGAAACCTAAACCACGAACTTTTAACTGATGCCAATTATTTTCGGAGAGAGTTTTCAGTCGAAACCATTAGTATTATCTTTAGATCCAGAGTTGAAATTTTAAATCTAAACTTTATACCGCACCGAAACGATCTGACTCAGCTTTGTAACTTATGCAACAGAAGAGATTTAGAAGATATTAACCACTTCTTAGCAGTCTGTCCATTATTGCAGGAAATTCGTCGGTTATATTTCCATGAAAGTTTTCTTTCGTTACAGCGACTTTACGAAATTTTAAATGGAGCAGCGGGCTGGCTCAGTCTTTATAAATATTGCCAACATGCTCTTGCATATCGGAACAGTTTTTTGTAATAAAGCCTTTTTTAATTCCAATAGTTATTGCGGTTTAAACTTTTCTTATTGTAGTTTGCCAATTATTCAGAATTGTTTTATTTTTATTTTGTGTTTCAAATCACTTAAAATTGGTATGTTTCAAATCATTTAAAATTGTATCTTATATCATTTAGGCTCTAAATCATCAAAATTGTATAAACTTTCAATCTTACTTTGTGTCATACAAAATTGCTTATTTTATTTTGTGTTTCAAATCACCTAAAATTGGTTTGTTTCAATTCAATTAAAATTGGTATTGTTATATTTTTTTTTTGCTTAAATCATTTATTGTAAATATATACTTTACACTTTATTTTATTTTATTTTATTTTATTTCATATGAAATGTCATTTCAGGCAGACGGCAGGATTGCCATGTCCTTATTCTTAAGATAACAATATTGTAAAACTTGATGATGAAATAAAGAACTTATCTATCTATCTATCTATCTATCATTTGTAAATGCTTTAACAAGCTTAAACAATAGGCATTACAAAAAATAGAATGAAATAATTCTTGATTCAGCTTAAGACAAAAAAAATTAACGAGACTTTTGCAGGGTTAATATTTTGGGTGCGATGTTTGAATTAGAAAGGAGCAGTGGTTTGCTAAATAAAAAAAAAAAAAAATTAACAAAGTGGTCGCGGTTGGCTGGGTCACCTGTGTACTCGCTTTTATGTTCAAGAAGCTTGAATTTGAATGACGCACATCTTTCAGCTGCCAAATTTAAGTACTATCATTAAAAATAGTGTTGCCAGTTTAAAAAACAAATTTCTAAAAAAAAAACTGAAGCGCTTTTGAGTTTGACGAATTCGGCCGTTGCCAAAAAACACAAACACGTTTCAGTTTTCTATATAAATTTATTTATTAGTTTAAAGTGTATTCTTTCAATTTCCTGCTGAACACGAATGCAGAACAAAAATAAATACTTCACAAATAATGTCAGTTTGATATAGTTATTTTTTTTTTCCTCAACTCGATATATAAGTCGTTTTTCTTTTTTTTTAGCTCAGAGCATAGCACTAAACTGTCAATTAAAGATCTGTTTCTTTTTTAAGCTCAAGGCACGCAGTGTTTAACTTGCGTTTTTTTTTAATCAGCTACCTTGAAGCATGTTCCATTTGCTCGAAAGAAAAGACCGAGCGAATGGAGCAAACAAAGCTGAGCGCACAAACATTTCAAACTTCACTTCAGATTTTTCAATTTTTCTAGTTTTTGATTGGCCAGCTGTCAGCTGAAAATTAAAATTCAGTGCGTTGAACGCAATGACATTTCAGTGCTAGATGTGTTTCAAAATTATATCGGGGAGTTCATACTCTGCTCAGAGCTAACTCCGATCGCTCGAGCTCGAGCTCTGATCCATGCTCTGCTAAAAAAGAAAAACGCATTAAACAACCTAGATCTACTTTATGTAAATTTCAGTAGGGATGGCGTTGTTTGTTTTTGATTACTGGTTTTCCTATCTCCGGATTTAACAGGAGAGCTTTAACCGCTTGGAAGAAATAGGTTTTTAAAATAACTAGCTAACTTATATACAAAAAGAGGGATTTTCTTAAGCAAAAATTACTTCTTTATGTAATGTCACATTTTTAAAGAAGTGTAAGTTCCTTAACGATTTTCCGTTCTTTCCACTATAAATTTACCCAGACTAGCTTATATGAATTGGTTGTCTTAAAGTTGAGTTCAACTCAAGTCACCCTAACTAACTTAATTTGTCATCCGTAAACAAAACTAGGGCTGACCATGAGACGAAACTTGGTGAGACTTTTGTAAGCCTCGCTAAAATCGAAAACTTTCAGTCTCGTCTAGGTTTCGTCTAAATATAAATAAATTGGGTGGCGCAACGGCTCGTGAAGAACCAGGGCCTAGTGACTAACAACTCGCAACCATTCCTGTGGAATGGAAGGGACCTTCAATTTTACTCCGAATCCGAACGGCTAGACGAGGAGCACTTATTCATGACAAGTAATACTCTTGGAGGATTTGTCAATTCCTCGCAAGAGGCAGTAGCCCTAAAAAAAACTTTAGTTCTGAGGTGCACGTGGCTGGAAAGTGAACCCACACCTCCAGCGTGGTTTCGTCGCGGTCTCGTTTATTCTCGGTCGAAACGTCAAAATATAGTTTTTCCCCCATATAGTTTGGACATGTGCAGAAGAAAATAAATATTTAAATGAAATTTGATTTTTCAATTTATTATCATTTTTAAAATCCCTTTTTTTCTACCGAGGCCGCCTTGTCTCGGTCTTAGGCTTTTCTCGTCTCGTAGCCAGCCCTAAACAAAACATTTCGGACTTTTACTAAATGCGCTGATAAGTTCAATTATTAAGTTTTTACGATAAATTCTAGAGTTTCCCAATTTCTTACTTTTACAGTAACATTTATTTTAATGCAATTTTTTTTTTCTTTTTCATTCCAGATACATAAATCTTTATCTTACAATCTTACATGCTCCAATTCTTCAGCAGTCAACAAAAACTTATACCTTCAACAAATATGGAAACTCATCTAGATTAAACAAAAACGAATTTTTTTTAGGCTTTTAATTAAAGCTGGAATCGGTGCTTCTCTATTCCAAAAACAGAGCCTAACATTTCAAAGGAGACACCCACATCTGATATACAGCATTTTGTTTGTGCAAATATGTTGTCATATCGAATGCAACGTCTCGCTTTGGTTGCAATCGTAGCACTTATTTACCTGATGGATTTGCTATCGGCTGAAGAAAATATTGCTCAGCCTAATCATGGAAGCAGAGATGCCAACTTACAATCATCCCAATCGCCTTCAGTAGCTTCATCGGCGAGAAGAAAGTCTCGCACTGCACCAACAAATCACAGTCAACGAACTAAGAAAACACCTAATTCCCAACAACCGCACGAACATCGTCATCACCAACAACATCCACACCAACACAATTTGGGTGGTCTGCCACCGCAGCCGCCGCCGCCGGTGTCACAGTCAGGCAGTTTCGACACCTCGTTGCCATTCAATGCCATCCCATCAATGACTCAAGGGATGCGTGAACGCAAGCCAAACATAATCCTCATCTTGACGGATGACCAAGATGTCGAGCTCGGTTCATTGAATTTCATGCCACGAACTCTGCGACTCCTCCGAGACGGAGGTGCAGAGTTTCGACATGCCTACACCACGACTCCAATGTGCTGCCCGGCACGTTCTTCCCTTCTCACCGGCATGTACGTTCACAATCACATGGTCTTTACCAACAACGACAACTGCTCTAGTCCCCAGTGGCAGGCGACGCACGAGACTAGGTCCTTTGCTACTTACCTTTCCAATGCTGGCTACCGAACCGGCTACTTCGGCAAATACTTAAACAAGTACAATGGCTCATACATTCCACCTGGCTGGCGGGAATGGGGCGGACTCATAATGAACTCCAAATACTACAACTATAGCATCAACATGAATGGCCAAAAGATCAAACACGGCTTCGATTATGCTAAGGTAAGTGTGTATGTTTTTCTTTTGTTTGAAATCGATTTGAATCTACAGCACAAATTTCTATGTTTTTTTGATTCCTTTGTTCTTCAACCCCACAGGACTATTATCCGGATCTAATAGCAAATGATTCAATAGCATTCCTGCGGCAATCGAAACAGCAAAACCAAAGAAAGCCTGTGATGTTAACAATGAGCTTCCCAGCCCCACATGGCCCCGAGGACTCTGCGCCCCAGTACAGTCATTTGTTTTTCAATGTGACAACGCATCAGTAAGTGAATATTTTGTTTTTTTATTTTTAGAATAAATGTATTTTACATATTGTTTGGGATATTGTATAGTCATGTGGATGGGAATGAAATGTAAATGGATTAATTATAACTACATAAGTGAAATTGGATTGGGACTATGGGAATTGTTTCTTCCTGATGGTGGCATCGGCATGGGGACGTGTTTCCCAATATTTACCAACAACATAAGAGGATTTCATTAATATTAAGTTGAAGAGGTGGGATATTGTGAAGGACTGATACTGGGTTTAGACAAGCGAGTAGAACTATACTCTGCCCAATGAATATGTGCAGTACAGGCCTTATGGGAGAGCTTTCCTTCTCCAAAGGGTGCCTGCTGCATATAAAAATATCTCAAATCCCCTTAAATAACCACTGCCTGTATGTGCATTTTCTCGTATTATCAAACGTACACCCCACTGTGACATGCCCTTCGAACGGCTCGAGCTGTACTGATCGTATCTTCGTTAACAATCCTCTTTGTGTGTGCCAAAAATAAGCACATCAAATCAGAGCTACCGTGGCAATGGTAATGTTTACAAATTACAAATACAAATTTTTCTTTGGATTTTATAAGGGAGCTTTCACATAGTGACCAGATTTGTTTGAAGCAAAAGCGGGACACGTTTTCAAAACTTCACAGGGAGTAGAAACAATGATTTTTTTTAAAGTAAAAATTTAAAATAGTACGCAACATAAACGACAAATGACATATTTAAAAAAAAGAACAGACTTCATAACAATTTTTAGTTTCACTTCAGAGCAAACTGTTTTGTTTTCGATTTAAAAATGACGGACTACAAGATTAACTGACAATTATTCATTTAACATTGAATATACATGGGCTAACGCTTGCCTAATCTTCCGAGAATATTTAAATATGCTCTGATTGCAATTGACGGCACTAATTTATAAAATTAAAATTGAACATAAAGACTAAGCACCACTGAAAGGAATCTGATCAGTGGTGTGGCAGCTATGAAATTGCAATAATTCCAGCCAAAAAACAATGGTGGTAGCCCACTCAAGTCGTTGTTGAAAATTCAAACATTTATAAATATGCTCTAACGTTTGTTTAATATGCGTCAATTTGTATGCACACGCACAGGGATGTAAAGTAGAATTTATAGTATTACCTACTTCGTTTTGGGAATTGTCGCGTCGTAGGAAAAGCGGGACATTTAGCGGGACAGTTATGGCCGCGGGACAGAGACCTCAAAAACGGGACTGTCCCGCTGAAAACGGGACGTATGGTCACTATAATCTTTCAGGATGGAAGCTTTTTCTACGCTTTTAAGGATACTTGAAGACAAAATTGTTACCGTTTACTTTTCTTTTGTGTCATAGATTTGGTTTTTTCTTGGTAGTGTGGAACAAAATTTAAAGCCAATTAAAAAGTATTTGGCTAATTGAAATAAGAAAAAAGGGTTTATTTGAGTGGATTTTCGAGCGCGTGCGGTTTGACACATAATTTGTATTGATTAAAGGTATTAACAAAGTGCGTTTACTTATAATCGTGTTGATTTCTGGTTATGAAACAAAAAAATTAAATGCTCAAAATTATTTATTAGTACAGTCGCTGTGTAAGATAAACTGGGTTTTGCTGTGTAAGATAAACTATGTTTTTGCTTTTACTTTTGAAGCTATGCACGTACATATATGTTGCTTTTTAAACTGTGGATATTAAAGTAAGTTACATAATTAAAATGGCTTCAAGTTGTTCAATTGCAAAGGATTTAAGAAATAGTTGAGGCAACAAATAAATTCTACGCTCATTTAAAGAACAAGACAGAAGGTGTTAGACAAGTGTTCGACGTTTTCCAAATTTTCACATTTAAGATTTTGAATTTCGTAATTTTCATATTCGAGATATAATTATTTGTGTTCCTGGATTTCGGGATTTGCATTTAAAGAATTCAATTAATGATTTTTGTAAAATGAATTTCTTTGTTTTAAACTAAATAATAAAGTATAGATGGCAGCCCTTCTGAGCTTATTGCATTTTTATAGTGTGCAGTACCGAAACCCTTGTCAATTATTTCTTTAACACAACTAAATGGGATTCCTTTGCAGTTAGAGTGAGATACAAACGGCCTATCTTGCATTTGTATCGTAGTGTTAGTTCTATGAATATATGTGTACCTAGTAGCTCTCTGCGCGTTTTGTCAACTAGTATGATATTTTTAAAAGATTTCATATAGAAAAATACAAGAAATATGGAAAAATACACTACACTAGCAGGATAACTGGCAGGCAACTCGCAGGCAAAAATATTATACTATTTGGGCTACTATTTGGGTGTCTCGTGTTCAGATACACTAACACACATAAACGCTACTACCCTTCAAGGAAGTGACTCCGTTTTGAATCCGAAAACAGTTCATAAACGCACTTAAAAACGGACCCAAAACGATTCCAAATCGGATCAAATTTGTATGTAAATTAGAATCACCACAGACCCATTATGAGAGCGAGAGAGAGTATCGAATTCACCATACTCGGAGTCGGAGTCGGAGAACCGAAACCAAATGCTACTAGTCGGCTCTCTCGTGTTCAGACACACTAACACACATAAACGCTACTAGTTCTACTCGCTTACCTAGACCCCGGGTGAAAAGCATTAGCAATTGTTACAGGAAGTTGATTTTTTCTGAAAAATTACACTGCAGTAAAAAAATGATAAATCATTCTGGAATTCTGGATGTCTTTTCATTTCAAATCTTAAACTAACGGTGAGGCTCTGCTTTGTCAATCTGTCATTTGTAATTACATTACTCCTCAGAGATAAGGGTTCTCTGAAATATGTTAGGATTTCGTAGTGATTTTAATTTTTTTTTTGTATTAGTGCGTTCACGTATACAAAAAATCGATAGAATCGTAATCACTCTTCCCCATAGTGTTGGGGGGTGGCGTTAAATAACGCCAAACTAAATAGCGTTGAATTTTCGGTTTGGATTTATTTGACACGAGTCTTCGAATCCAACCCACGTAGTGTACGCACCAGTGGAAGAACCTAAAAAAGGTGGCACGCACAAGTGGAGAAAGACCTCAATCAAGTTTTTGTGCGATACCTAGGGACAGAGCTGTCTGGAGGGTCTTGTTGGTTGAAGCCGTAGTCCATCCTGGACTGTAAGCGCCATCTAAAGTAAGGAAGTTTATTTATCACGTAAAAATAATGACACACGAACTAGATGGCCTTGTTTTAATTTTGTCTTTGAAATAAAGACCGCCGGGTTCTGTTTTTTGACTTTTTAGAGGTCTGGAAATAACACCTAACTGAAAAATATCAAAGGGCACGGTAGAGCCCAGCCAAGTTCTGGCACTACACCCTTTCTACAGGATCAAACTCAGGCTATTTTCGACTCCCCTCTAACTTCAATATCAATAAAGTCAGAAACTTCAAACTTGCAACATTTGGTAAGCTCACCAGGTTTAGGCAACTCACCAAATTTATTACTGCTAAAAATCGAATATTTTAAGTAGAGTTATATGGAAGAACCTCAAAATTATCAGAGAAATCTGTTATTTTGAAAACTTGACTAGAAAACCAACTCAATTTAAATCAGTAATCATTAAATACTGTTTGTCCAGAAATATCTACTTGGATGGATGAGGAAGTTCCAAGGCTGATCCTTTTCGTTGTTACCGTATTGATCTTAAGCCCAATGATTTCAGCTTCTCTCTCCACATTTGATGGAGATCCATGTGATACTCTGAGAGAGAAAACATACGTCGTCGTCTGCGTAGTCCAGATGTGTTAGGTTTGATTTGCAGAGAGTCCACTGAATTCCTCCATTCCCATTCGACAAAGCTGCCTGCAGCACATCACTTATCACCAACAGGAATATTATTCGTGACAGTATACAGCCTTGGCATTCCCCACTTTGGATATCAAACTCCTCTGACCTGACAGCCTTCCTTTATGCAGAACGTGATATTTGTATTGGATACCATCATATGTAGCCTTGATAATAGCAGTCAATCAGTGTTGTTCGACTTTAGTTGGCTACATTTCAACGTAGACAATCGGTCGAAAATGTGTCGACAATGTAAACAATAACTTAAATGTCACAAATATAATCATTCCAAAAAGTCCTGCCACAACCGATAGACAAGTGGTTGAATAATTTATAATAACAATAAGGGTATTCATGCAACGAGATAATTTTCCGCCTTGCCAGAAAAATATAACTTTACGCAAGATGTTTACATGAACACCCCCTTAAAATACTTGCGTAAACGTGGGATCCAATTAAACGTCATAAATGACTTATCCTGCACTTTTCGCAAACAAATTTGTGAGATAAAATTATCTGTTTTGCAGAATATTTTCGCCATACAAATTTTGACAGTTCATTTCTAACGAGATAAAATTATCGAATTTACCAGGTATATCTGGTTTTACGCCCGGTACGATATTTGTATAATAAGGGTGTTCATGCAACGAGATTATTTTCCACTTTGCAGAAAAATAAACTTTTCCGCAAGATGATTACATGAACACCTTTTTATAAATACTTGCGTGAACGTGGGAAATAATTAAATTAAACATCACAAATGACTTATCCCAGCGTACCAGGGGTAGAATTACAGCATCAGTTAGTAAGCAATACGTTACTGAATTATCTGCATTCGGGATTCCTTCCTAAGATATCGAGTAAAGTATCGAGTATCGAATTCGATTTTTGACATTTCCTCGTCAGTGAACGAGTATTTTCTCGTACGATAAAATTACTAAGTGGACGAGTGGGCAGTAAAATGGCAGAAAAATAAAATTATTCTCTTTTCTTCCAATATTCCTACACAATATCAATCAAAATGATGTTTCAGGGTGAATTAAAATAAATTAAACATCACCCAGAAAATTATTCTTGCTTGATTTTAAGGCACAATAATTCGACTTAACCAACAAATATTTTTGGCCAAACAAAAACAAAACATGAGCCCAACACCAGCAGCTGTGGCCATCAACCAATGAAAAGTTAGGAATATTGACGTTTAGGAAAATGTACTAGAATTATCCTAGTACAATAGGAACTCAATTCGATACGTGATACTTCGTATAACATCGTACCAATGTGATTAATCGATAGTTCGATAACGTGTAAAAGCTCCTCACTCGTTCACTAAAGACGTAATTCGGTACCAAATTTATTTCTACACTTTTCGCATCAAATTCGTGCGATAAAATTATATTTTTTACAGAATATTGTTTCCATCCAAATGTTGACAGTTAATTTTTACCGAGATAAAATTATCTGGTTTACCAAGTTTATCTGGGTTTTACGCCGTTGCGTTGGCTTAAAATAAAAGTTTGAAACACGTGGGTGGAAATAAAATCGGGAGTTGTTTTCTTCTTCCAACTAATGCCTTTTAAAATCACTCATAGCTTTTTTTGTTATCAAAATGTTTTGTTTCTATGAAACTTTGGAAGTTATTCCATTCTTCAATTAAAAGAGCTCTTCGGACTGCTGTAGGATTATGAAATACGGTAGAGCAGTAGGTCTTGAAGTGCATTACACAACAATTTGAGGTCTTTCGTTTATGGGTGTTGGGTGTGGTTTCCCATCCACCAACTCTCTTAGAATCGTTATCAATTATGAAGCACTTCCAATTTCTGTAGAAAAAATGAAGATCGGTAGAGTGATATGATTTGAAGTTCATATAGTATAAAGGTAAGAAATGAAAACTGCAGATTTTCCATTCAGGGGAAGTGGCACTTAACCTTAATTTCCAGACGTTGATTCTATTTTTTAAGTTTATCATTTCAAAATATTTGAAGCTGTTTGTGTAGTACACCAAGTTAATTATCCTATACAAATATAAAACCACAGTTTGTAATTAAAATCGGTCTCTTTCATTCAGCCAAAATTGCCTTAAACTGTAGTTTAGTTAAACCTGGTTCTATCTTCGACATATTCGCAGTCTATCTGAGGCATATTCATATGCCCCAATATCTTAGCAAAAAAGAAGTGAAATCGGATAATAAACAACTCCAAATTATGTGAGTAATTTATTAGTTAATGATTTGATTACTGAACCAAAATTTCAAGGTTTACTGGCAAGTGAAAGATTTTTAAAAATTGACCAGTAAACCATAGTAAAGTGATTCAGTGAACCCTACTCTAATTAAAAATATATGTATTTGAAACTGGCCAGTTTTCACAATGAGCACTTACTAGAATAAGTTGCACTTAAGTTTCGCTTATTGGTATTTTTTGATAATTTTCGAAAGTCGGAGTTAGTGACACTTAAGTGCAATTTATGCAGGCAAGTGTGCACTGCGAATTTCGGGATTTTGTGTCCTATATTTCGCACTAAAGTGCTACTACTGTTACTGTGAAACTGGGCCTAAAGCCTTTATAAACATAGAACTACATAGGTATGCGTTTAGATTTAGATGAAATGATTTTTCACGACTTTCTTGTTGTTACAATTATGCTTTTATATTTATTATAGGAGAACTTGGGTCTTTTTTTAAAGATTTTTGGTTTTGATTTAATAAATTTTAGTAGTATTATAATGGTTTAAGGAATTGTCTACATTGTCGACAAATTTATGTCGACTATTGTGAATTGTCTACATTGAATTGTCTACATGTAGACAATCATGTAGTCTATATTTATAGTCTACATGGCACAACACTGCAGTCAATTTATCTAGGATGCCCCTTCTGCGCAAAGTAAGGCAGATAAATTCTCTATTGACACTGTCGAACGCCTTTTCCGAAGTCGATGAACAGCATGTGAAGTGGTGATCGACATTCAACGCACTGTTCTATGATGATCCGCAAGGTGGTCCACACAGGAAGATCCAGTGTGGAAATAAGCTTGTTCGGTGTCGAGTGTGTCTTCAGGTGGTCTTCTATTCGCTCCAAGACGATCCTTGCTATTACCTTGGCTACTGCAAGAATGTACGCAAATTCGTCTCCAGCTTTATAAAATGTCTCGTTTCTTTAGAGGCTTGTAAATCATTCCTTTTTTTCCACTCTTCATGAAAATTCTATGTTTTCCAAGTTCTCCAAATGAGTGGGTGCAGGAGATCACTCGAGCAGCTCTATGGAAATACCGTCAAGTCTAACCGTTTTGTTGCTCCTTAGTGCATTTGTGGCTGAAAGGATTTTTTCCCTACTGGGCGTACCTACACTGCGTATTTGGGACTTTGTTATTACGGACGGCTAATTGCGCGTTGGGCTCACTTCACTGGGTGAAAACGATGTTTAAACCGCAGAAACCGCTCCTTCCACCTTACGAGCTGGTCCTCGTCTGAAACTAACAGAAATCCCACTATGTCTTTTACTACGTGTTGTTTGGTAAATCTGTAGACGGTTCTACTGTCGCACCTACTTGTGACCTTTTCTGCTTCTGTAGTAAATGCGTTGATGTAGTTACGCTTGTCAGTCATACATAAGTTACTTTAACATAAAAGAAAGTACGTGCGAAATAATCGTGCATTTTATTTCTTATTCAAATAGTAGATACCTGCAAAGCTTATACGTGCGGAATGATCTCCTAAAATAAATGGTTGAAGCTCCTTTCCTACAAATAGGTACTAACATGTATTTTTCAATAAATCTAGCACTTCCTTAAATTACATTTAGATTGCCAGAATAACATGACAAATTTTCAGCATTTAGTTAAAAGAAACACGAACAATATATCTTGAATGTAGCATCAGTAAAACACCTGCAATATTGATGATCTCATTTTATTGTCGTTTTAATTTTCAATCATCGCAAATTCACTTCAAAAAATCAAGAAAAAGAAAAATCGCAAACATTCAATTGCCAAGCATCTTGTCAGCTTGTCACAGAATATAGTAATCAACAAAAATCCTTTTCAAATAAAAATGTCATCCTCCTGAGCTCACATTATTTATATCTATCATGGAAGATAGAAAATTTATATTGTGGTTGATGTTGTAGATTTACCTATACTCGTAGATACTGATATACATAGGAAAAGGTAATGAAATTGATTGCTTTAGAAAAATGATTTAACCTTGATCCTTCTTTTACGAAGCCGAAATATGTCACTCAACCATACCCACAGCAGCGTTTTATAAACAGTGTACTTATGTACATATTAGAAAATTTGACTTTATCTATGTATAAATCTACGTATCCCCCTTCATAACATTTTAATAATCTATGCGCATTGAATATGTTATCCCGAGATTTTTTTTTATTTTCAGTGAATTTATAATTGGTTGAATAAAAAAAATACACAGTTTCCAACTTTTTTAATTAAATTTTCATTTAAGCGATGGAAACAAAAATATAAAATGTATAATGGTGGTATAGTCTGTGCTCAAGATTTAACAGAAATAGAAATAGAAAAAGATAAAATTACTTTGCCACAAGGTAAAAGGTATTAATTTCATAAAAAGGATAAGTTTAAACAAAAATGGAAAGGATACTCTTTTTTTGTGCTTTTGGGAAGGACATAAGAAGATGTAGGTATTCAATTTATTGAAACATGTGTGTGAAGACAAAACAATATAGATTCTGTTTAAACGGTCATTTTTAAACCGGAGAAAACGAGGATTATATTGTGCATACATCTTATCGTTTAGTCATTTTATGAAGGATGTTTACAGTATACAAACTCATGAAGATTTTTTTTTTTTTTTTTTTGAAAAATGGAATTGGCATCCGGGCAGATGTTATTGCAGAATGGGCGAAATGCCAAATGCCAACTATGACGATAATGCATAGTGAACAGCTACTATACACTAGCCCTATCAATTTCAAAAATTATGACAGATTTGGGTAAAACAAATTGCGACAAATTATATATGTATAGTATATGGAATATGATACTTCAATAAATTGTGGTCCTTTGTCCGTACAATTATACGACAAAGATTCGAGATATGTAAATTTTTTGGTAAACTTATGCTTGTTAAACGAACCAAAAAAAATGAATATATCAGACCGTAATATTTGTACGTAGTCGTATGAATGAAAAGATAAAGAATGTTGCGGTACAATATTTGGATTTGATCCTATAATCGTGTAAAACAATAAGCGTAATCACAATAAGCGTAACTATGGATATTTATAGATATGTTTAACTTGCAAATAAATGATAGTTATTATGCAAGAGTATTAATGGTGATGGTTAACTTTCGTTCAATGATGGATGAAAGCAAAGTAGTTATAAAACCATAATTTCCTGAATCCTCTAACGTTAAATGAAAATGATCGAACGATATTATGGTTTTATTCCCATTCAGTTTTCAATCTAAAAATGGAAATGGCGAATGGAATACCACTTCGAATTGATTTGATTGATTGATTGATAGATTTGATTCGTTTCTTTGCTTTAAATTTCTATGATTTTTTGGGCATTTGTAAGATTTTCAATCCAACGCCGTTCCCGTACTCAAAATGTTTGTAAGTTTTGACAAAAGATAACGACCACGAAAGAGTAAATAATTTCCCCGAGAATTTTTGTCCGAGAAATTTCTTCGGGCAGAAAATCACAGCACAGCCACTCATGCCGTACTTGTCTGGCGCATTAGATAATACGGAACTTTGCGTTCCTGTAGTTTTGCGCGGCTTTGACATTTTTGAGAAAAATTCAACCTTGCCCTTCAAAATTTGATAATTTATGGGTTCCTCTACATAAAATAAAGGATCGGACCTTTTACATACATACATATATGTGTGTCTGCATCCCAATTTCAAAAAGGTCTTCATCATTTGATTTTACCATTAATTAGGATTGGTTAGAAACGAAAGTTTCCGGTGTTAAAAAGCCAACCCTATTGAGGAGAACCGGAAGAAGTTTAAATTAGCCAGAAAGACCTGTCATGGCCATATTTGAAGAACCAAATGTTTGCATGACCAAAAACTAAGCAGGAAAAAAATACTACAATGAGCCAATAGTAGTAAAATTTGTTGGTCATTTGCAAAAAACATTCAAAATGCTGCTTCATCTTCGGTTCCAAAACTTATCTTCAACGCACGCCTTTTGTCCAGCTATATGAAGATAAAGCCAATTTGTTTGCAGCACAGTTAGCTTGTAATTCAACGCTGCCAGAAAGTGTTATGTCTCCACCTGTACTTGAGAGTGTTAACGATTTTATGGGAATAAAATATTTTTTCGCACTTGTGCAGTTGCTAGAAATCTGAAAGATCTCCATGTACTCAGATCCGCTGGCCCTTGTTCTGAAGAGGTGTTCTTCAAAGCTGGCAAGACCTCTAGTGTGTAAGCTTTCCCGTGTTTCCTTTTCTTCTGGGTCTCTTTCCGAGTGGATGGAAAACAACATTTGCCCAGCCTGTCCAGAAGAAACCAGTTTGCAATAGTTTATATTAATGACCCGAATCCACATTTTAGCTTTTTTACTGGCATGTGTTTTGGGCCATTTTATTGTTGAATGATCCATCTGATTTGCATTTCCTCCTCTGCTTAAAGCAGCATGGTTCTCTGGAGAATATCAACGTATACAAGATCACACCATTTGTTCGGTATTCGGGCCTTCAACTTGGTATGTAGTGCCCGACCTATTTGGAACTATTCAGAATTTGGTCGGAGTCGTACATATTCACGGTACCCAGAGCTGCCATACAAGACGACTCTTTTTTCATTTATCCAGCAATCGTAAAGGGATCGGGCAGCATGGGTTTTGAAAATTGAGAATAAATAATTTCAAAGCTAGAAGCTCAAGAAAAGCTCCGCACTTTTAACAAAATAAGCACATAGCCAAAAAAATGCATTTTGCCAAAACCCATGTTTGACAAGCTCCTCAAAAGATTATCTTATGGACGGATGAAAGTAAAAAAGTCCTGTATGTCAGCTCTGTGTCCTGTGAATATGTTTGACTGCAACCAAATGCTGAACAGGTGGCTGTAGAATAATAATAATATTCTGTAGGAAACCATGCTACCTTCTGTTGAGGAGGAAATGCAAATCCAATAGATCTTTCAACAAGACAATGACCCAAAGCACACCGGCAAAAAAGCTGGTTGGCTATTTGCTTTTTTGTTTAAAGTGGAGCATTTCTAGGGTTGAGGTTATTCATTCTCAATATTCTTCTGAAATTTTCAACGCACTTTGAATTTAAATGCTTTTTTATAGTAATCGGTAAGCGGGGTGAAGATTTTTTTTTTTAATTAATAATGACTTTTATTTATATAATTTCTTAATGCTATATTGTAACAAATCATAAATAAGCATGGCATACGCCGTCTGCCAGAGTGATATAGTTAAATAGAAAATTTTAATTTAATAAATTATATATACGATTTTCTTGGATATCATTAGAATAACTCATCAATTATATTTTTTCGGTATCTTAACCCCCTTTGTATGTATTTAGACAATTGTTTCCAATTTTCACCGTTTAGACAATTTTTCATTTCTACATTGCTCAAGACACTTTTTCCAAACACTGAAGCTCGAATTTCTGCCAAAATAGGAAAGCTTCCCAAAAAGTGGTATACATCTTCTCTCGCCCTCATATTGCACAGCCCACATATATCCTCAAGGTCACTTCTGTAAGGAATGAAATTCAATTGGATAATCTCTGCTCTTGTTTTAATGATTGTCGATATTTCCTCTGTTGAGTATTTTTTTTTTTTTTTTTTTTTTTTGTTTGAGCGCGCACTAAAGGGATTTGGCTGCCCTTAAAATGTTTAAACACAGTGCGAGCGTTGGGAAAATAGGGAAGGATTTAAGAGGAGATACCGATGCACATTGGTTTTGAACCTCTGAATATTAAAATGGTCGGGAAAGATAGAGCCGGGTAAAGCATTCCACATTCGGGTAGTGCGGCTAAAAAAAGAATCTCTATACTTGACTGTACGTCCGAAGTTGGACTCGAGGGTAAGTAGTACAATTGAAGTAGTTCCTGTTCATTAAGTTATGATTAAGTTGGGCATAAATAACTCGTTGTAGAGATGACCTTGCCTTCAATTCGAAATCCTGTCTTTTTCTCAGATCTACTGCCTTAATTAACTCGTACACCTCAGGTTTCCAAGCTTCGATATTATTTATGTGTAGATCTAACGAATAGCTACAATATTGTGCCAATATCTTCCACTGTGCAAACCAAGAAATTTCTTTTCTTATTACCAGCATACTTATCTTTTTTGGCAATCTTCTGTCGTCCATATTAAGCGTTTTTATGGCATAGTCGACCTGCATTTTTAACGTTGATATGTACAAAGGAGACAACCCAGTTTCGAGATAAAGAATATGATTTGGTGTTGACTGAGGCAACTTGAAAATTCTCTTCAAAAAGTATCGCAAAAGTTGCTCTTTTTCTTCAAATTCCATATATCCCCAACTTTGCGCGGCATAACACATTATGGCTTTAGCTGTTGCCTCAAAAACTCGATATTTTGATGCTGAATCCACATCGCTGCTGGACATTACACTCCTCCAGGTCGCATTTATAGCACTTTTTGATTTTGCAAGTTTTCCTGTCATATGTCTTTTAAAATTAAGATTCCTTGTAATGAGAACACCTAAGTAATTGTACTCATTTACTACCTCTACGTCATGGCTAGCAAATTTCCACTTCTCATTTTGACAGTTTCTACCTCCTGCATTGCGAAAGATCATGATTTTTGATTTGTCGAGATTTACTTTCAGTCTCCATGTGTCGCAGTATTCAGCCAATCTGTTCAACATAAGCTGAAGACCATGCGGTGTTTCAGACAGTGCAACAATATCATCAGCAAACATTAAGTGGCTTATCACAAGCGTCTCAGTCAGCTTCACTCCTCCAGTCCAAATCTCATTTATATCGTCTATAAATAGGGCAAACAAAAGTGGACTTAAATTGCATCCTTGCCTAAGGCCTATTTCAACATCGAATTCCTCCGATATTTCGACTCCATTTACTATTGCTGACGTTGTATGGGCGTAAAGGCTTTCGATGATTTTTCCAAATTTGAAGGACATTCCCTTATTGTACAACTTCATCATAAGAGCCTTTCGGTCTATTGTATCGAAAGCTGCTTTAAAATCGATGTAGAATGCATACAATTTTTTCTTCTTATTTATAAATATTTCCGCAATATTGGTAAGCACATAAATTTGATCTACAGTGGAATAATCCCTACGAAAACCAGCCTGGTTTTCACTTAGGAGATTATTTTCCTGAATCCATGAATAAAGCCTTTTGCTCAGGATTTTGGTGAGGATCTTCATTGATGCGTTCAGTACTGAAATACCTCTGTAGTTTTCTGGGCTACTGGAATCGCCTTTTTTAAGGATAGGGTTAAGCAGAGCTTTATTAAAATATTCAGGTACAGAACCAGAAACAAGCAAACAGTTAAGCGCAGCTGTTAATTTCAAAGCAAGACCTGAAGTACTAAATTTGAAGAATTCCATTGGAACGCCATCCGATCCAGGGGCTTTGTCATTTTTTGACTCCTTGAGTGCAGCTTCGACTTCAGCAACCGAAAATGGGGCATCCAAAGTATTGTTCTGAAGGTTGGGAACCGCAAATTGGAAGGTATTGATGTCGTTATCTTTTGTCATTCCACTAAAGTAGTCTGCCAGTATTGGAAGTCCAATTGGTATTGCTCCGTTCCTTTTAACTTTTCCGTTTACCTCCCGCGGGGTGAAGTCCTTGATCATTTCAAAATCCTCCTTAACTTACCGATTTTGGGGGCAAAACCTTTTTCAGCCCCGGGTTTCGGTTTTTTTTTTTTAATATTTCGTTTTTGCAATCCTTTTCGCCGAAATTTAAAGTGTGTTTGAATTTCCTTATAAGTTTTTCCTTCAGAAAGAAGTTCGTGCTAGATTCGCCGCTCCTCCAGAGTGCAGTGCTTACTACGACCCATATTGTACAAAATATTATGGGGCCTCGAGTTGTTACCTGACTGGAAATATTTATACTTAAAATATTTAAAGGATGAACAAATAATACACAACGACTACAAGGAAACTCACTTTAAAAACATTCAAGTAACACTTGGAAAAAAGCCGTTATGGAATTTGTCTATTTTGGAGACGTAAGCCCAAATTTTCTAGTAGTAGGTACCAAGAAAGTAGTCGAAGGATATAATTAATTGCTTATATCTAACCCTGTACTAGAATATGTTAATGGGAAGGTTAGACTGCTATTATTTTGACCGCAACTGTATAATTCTTTAAATGTCTGTAAATTTCGTCGATTTTTTTTTATCGAATGGTAATATCTATCATTTATGTAATAAATATTATATACATAAGTAACACATAACATTATAGATACAACTGCTGCCGTATAATAGTTAGGAAATAACATAAAATAATCAAGCAAAACAAACAAAACGGAGAATTCCTTACTTACTTTAACTTTCCGCATTTCTGTAATATTAAATAAATCAAATTTCTCACCCAACGCAAAGTATGTATGATCACGGAGACAGCACAAAAAACAGGCTTTCATAAATAATTTGTTGTTCGCTTATATTGTACAAATACAAAAGTACATACATACTACATAAATGCCTAATAACTGACAACTCGCCCTTCAAAAATACCAGCCCATCCTTGAATTTTCATTGTTCAATCGACCAAACTGTGGAATCTTGACAAAGAAAAAAGATTTTACAAGCGTCCAAATGGAATGATTTATAACCGAAATTGCGTGCTTATTGCCTCTTTAGTGCCAAGCACGGAGTGGGTGGTGTTAGGAATTTTTGTCGTTAAGCATGTTTTGTGTACCTTCCTACACCTTTTTTTTGCAGATTCTGTTTGGGGTCAAGCACCTTTTGGGCAGTGCTGCCATTATAATGAGTAATCTTAGAACTAGAATGGAGAAGATATTCATCCCTATTACGATTGTCATTTCACTTAAACGACAGTTAAATGACAAGGCTCTAGAGGTGACAGTTTAAATAAACCAAAATCTTCGAAATTCTCTCGAATCTTCAACTATCTCAACATTATGACGAAATTCGTTTGAATTAGACATCAATTGACGTCTCCAGGGACGTGTCGTTTTAGTAAAACGACAACCGTAATAAGGGTGATTATGTTTACTCCCTGAAATGCTAATTTATTCAATTTTCATTAAATTTAATTTCCCCATTAAAAATGGGATTTTTTTTTAAATGTTGATCAAATTTTTTTAATTTTCCCATTTTTACTGACGATTTTGAATTTAACAGACGCAATTAATTGGAGAATGTGGTACGATTCAAGTTATGAATTAAAACAAATTTTTGTTCGTAAGCCAACCAACAAACATCTTAACAAAAAAAAAATTCACTACATCGGTTATTTAATTACAAATCGACAGCTCTGGAAAATATAGAACCAATATGCAAAATAAAGTAACAAAAACAAATCTGATTTTGGTGCAATGATGTTAGTTGCTGTAAATAATCATTTATAAAGAGGAACAATGTATTGACTATCAACAAATTTAAGATTCTCATTTCTTTTTAAAGATGTTTATGATTTAATTTATTTTTATTTTTTATGAAATACTACGTGCTAGTATTTTTTGTCCTTGTAAATATAAAGTTAAAGCAGTTTATTTCTCCCCAGAGATACAAAAAAAAACTAAAATGGTGGCCTTAATGAAATTTTCTTTTCAATTCAGGCTCTTTTATTACTTAATTTTGAAGAGAAGCGTCAAGTCCGTCTGAATGCGTTCTTTGTATTATGTTGGTCGGTTTATTGATTCTTTTTTTTATATTTCATTATAACCCGGAATGTATAAAAAGTTGATTGGTATTATGTGTATATACAAAATTCTAGTAAATGCGTTAGCACAATGAGAATAAAATGTTTCAGTTTGAGCCTTTGGGTAATATTTTTATTTTTTGTAAGGAAACGTTTTTTCCGCTAATTTTTTGTTCTTATGAAAATGATACATATAAATAATGTTATACATTTTTTTCACAAGTTTCAGTTTAAACTGATTATCATGCTCTTGAGCTATAAACATTTTCTTACAAAGCAACATTTAATTTGTCTTGAGCGTTATTAAGTTTACTAGCTAGATTTGTTTCGACATAATAGAATTGATGATTATTTTTTATGTTTTCAAGTATTTTTGCCAAAAAAATGTAAATAAGGGGCTGATTGCGAGAGTCTATTCAAAAGTCGAATAGACTTAAAGTCTACTATGGATATTTCAAAAATCTATTCGTTAATATTTTTCTATCAAATTGCTATGAATTTATATGAATTATATTTCTATTTGATAGAAAATTAAAGTCGATCGAGAATTTCTGATCGACTTATAGTAAGGGCGTTAAGGCCATATTTTAGGTCAAACCTTGCACTTCATTCTGACGGGATAAGCTTTGGTATACTAATAGTCCACATGCTAAGCTTACTTTAAAGAAGTGTTTCCACTGTGACAACACTGGCAGACCGGAGATATAAGGGTTGCCTTCTGACCATGTTTTAACACGAAATTTCACATAAATTAGCCTATAAATCGAGAACCAGACATCGATTGATGTCGTGGAATGTCTCGTTGGATTAAGAATACTTGAAGCCATAGGAATATGTTAATTTTTTGACACCTCCCCCACCCTTGTATGCTGGGGGTGTCAAATTCCCCCAGGGGATAAGGGTTTTTATTTGTCAGAAAATAATGGTAGTAAAATTAATAATCAAAAAATTGTAAGATGAGTGTCGACGTAGAATGTCATACTCTACAGCATATCCGACGTCCAATTTTATCCATGGATTAGTTTTTTGTATAATCGCTTTCAAAATAAGGGGAGGGGAAGGTGGAAGTATATCAAATCACTATATATTTGTCTTGATGTAATCTAAGCATGAGGCACATAAGCTTAGGGTAATTTTGAATGCCCAATCTTATGCAATCAAAATGATTTCAATATAATTTCTGTAGAAAAAGTTATAACCTTTTTATAAAATGATGACTAAATTCTTAGTGAAACGAGCATAATATTACAAAATTTTAATGGTATGGTGATGAAACTTGGCACATATGTCTCATTTGTCATAGAAATAAGAATCAAAAGAGTCCATACAAATATCTGGGGCGAAAGGTTGTTTTTTTGATTGAAAGGGAAAAGTGAACTACTATTGCCAGTAAACCCCTCCCAAAACTGGTATGTTGGTGATAGTTTGGTGGAAATGTTTTAGTTCTTGTTACAATCAAGACAATCAAACGACAGGATAAGAATAAGATTGTTATGCCCAATTTTTATAAACATTTAACTTTTAAATTTTTAAATGACGTCTGTTAAATTTTTAAAAGGGCTTTATGAAATCTAGGATTAGTCTTCTATCGATATTTCGAAAATCTATTCGTCAATATATTCTGTCAGATTACTTTGAATTTATGCATATGAATTTTTCTATTTGATAGACAATTAAATTCGACCAAAACTTTCGGATCGACTTTTGTTGACTAGATTTTTTCGGAGTACCTAGACTCTCGTAATAAGAGAAAACTAACTCAATATTAATCGATTTTGTATAAACAATTCAAAATAGTACTGAAAATGACAAAGATGTACTTACGTAATGAGAAAATCCAATAGTACTGAATTCAGTACAATAGTAAGCCCTTTTCCAACAGTGATACAGACAGCTATCGTCAAGACGACGATCGTTCAATCGACCAATCTTTTTAGTCTTAAGCGATCTGGCCCAGGTGTTTTCACATTTCCTACAGACCCGATTATTGAAATTTGCGCACAATTCTACCGATTGTCGACACATTTTGTCGATTATGCTGGCCAAAAAAAATCACGAAGTCCACGAAATGCATTTTGATTTTAACGCCCAGGCTTCAACAATATTAACGCGCTGCTCAATTGTACCTCTCCCTGGTTGAATTCGTCAAACACTCAAACAAAGAAATGTCTAATTAAGTTGGACAAAAAACTTGACGTTGAGGTGTGACTCAGAATTAACATCGTGCATTATGGTTGGACCACCCTATATTATAATTAAGTCAAATTATTTCTGTTAAATATTTTCGAACTAAATATTTTCAAACTTAAACTTCAACATATAAAAAAAGTGTGATCTAATTTGTTTGTGCCACAAAATTATGAAATGAGGTAGGTGGGTTATTCTACAAATGATGGAATTTTCTATGGTAACGCTGATATTTTGAAAATGGTTCAACCAATCTATCTGATTTTTGTACAGCAGTCAATCTAGTCGATACCCACATTGACAAAAAAAAATTATCAAGATCTGATACATTTTCATTACTCAAAAAATTCTTCAAAGTGCCTAATTGTCAGTCCCCTGAAGTATCTCCCGCTTGGTTTTCAAACAAAAAATCATAACTGTTCTTTTGTTTTTGGGTCCACACTGAAACCAACAATAAATTAATGACCTTAAGTAAAAAATCTTTATTATGATGTAAACAGGTCTTTCACAACTTTACAAAAAAATATCATTAAACTTTGTCATTCATAAAGTCTGTTATGTATGTCAGTTGTGAAGAAGACATTTGTGATAGAAAACTTTGAATGTCCACTCAGTTTTTCAGTCCCCTGGCAAGGATTAACGCACAAGTTTTGTATGAAAGCATGCACATTTTTTAGCGCTATTGTATAGGCCTAGTGAAACCACAGTAAAAAAATATTTTTTTCGTATGTCAAATGAAACGTTACTATGTTTTTGGCGTAAAAACTATGAAAACAGTCAGTCCCCTGGCCTCGGTCTCCTGGCAATTTTTTTAATAAAATATGCTTAATTAAAGCTATTTTTTTTTAATTTCAATACTTTTTTATTTAACGTTCGTTAGTAACTTTTTATTAGAAACAACAGAGATAAAACTAAAATCTAAAATATAATGCTAGGTACCTGCATAACAATGACTGGATACTTTTATGTATTTTTTCTTAAGAATTTATTAATTTATGTATATATTATATAAGTCACAATATTTATAAGAAAACATATAATAATGATTTATAAGATATTTTGTGTTTTATATTAGTCCACGTAAAAAAAACTAAGTCGCCTGACCACTTAATTTTTAAAAAATGCCTATAAAACTGATAATTGAAATGTGAAAGGACGTTCTAATGTTTCATTAAAGTTATTTTTTACCACTATTTGCTTGTAAAAGTGTCGTGCCGAAATTTTCATCATTTTATTATATAGTTTGTAGAATTACCCAGGTACTAAATTGGCTTAATTATTAACGGTGCAGGGAAATAATTCCGCGGGAATCTGCTCGAAATGGGAATTTATTTCACTTTTAGTGGGAATCTGCTCCACTTTTCAAAGTGGAATTAATTCCCGCCGAGAGTGAGAATATGAGTTGCCAGGCAGGCGCCTATGCTGTCAGTTTATTTGTATTAAACAGTACCTTGGGTGACCCGCTTCGCGGGTTCAAGGATTTTAACTCCCTTTTCGGGTCCCCTGTCCCAAACCAACTGACATCATAGGCGTCTGAGCGTACCCTAAGCGGATCGACGGAGTCGCATGAGCGGGACATAGGACCAGAAAAGGGAGTTAAAATCCTTGAACCCGCGAAGAGGGCCACCCAAGATTTATATATTTAAAGAACAAGATTTTGAATCACGCGTTTTTAAAAATATTCTTTGCGTTACGCTCCAATTTTCAAAATTTCAAACCTTATAACTGATTTAAAAATATTTAATACTAGGTGTGCAGTTCTTAGTTTTTGAGAACAAAAACACTATTCAAAAGTCATAGGCAAAGAAGTGTAATTATTGCTCACACTGAGTGGGCAGAAACTTCACCTTCCAAAGTGAAATTCATTCTCAGTAAAAAGTGTAATAAATTCTCTCTCTCAGTAGGAATCAATTCCATTTTGAAAAGTGAAGCAGATTCCCACTAAGAGTGAAATAAATGCTCATGTGGAGCAGATTCCCGTGGACTTCTTTCCCTGCACCATTATTAACTGCATCAATTCTAAATTAAAAAATGAAAACTATTACTAGTTCTAGTTTTCGATGTAATTTAAAATCATGAGGACTACTTAATTTTGCTGCTCCGTCTTAACGATGAGGGCTTAAAGACCCTTCTGAAATGTTAAAAACAAACATTATTGTATTTTATAGCTCTACAAGAATCCGTTATTATTTTGCGCCATCTATGCTTTTATCCGTCCAACTCAAAATATGTCATTATCTGTGGAAAACGACAATAACAAAGGCTGACTAAATATAAATTATGAGAATAAGTTTAGGAAACCAAGAACCAACACGCATACACTATTAGTTGCACGCGGAGATTCCTCCTCCTTTTCAAAAACAAAACTTGCGGTTGCAGCTGTGTGTAAGGCTGCGCGTATAGTAGTGCGAAAAAGCGATGCGATGCGAGAAATGTTTCCGTGCGAAAAAAAAAGTACATTTATTCTTATAAACGTGGGCACAGTGAAGCGATATTTGCTGCAAGTGTTGCGATTTTATCACATCGCAACTTATCGTAAGCATCACGTTCACAAACTCTTTTGACCACTTTTGCTCGAATCTCGAATACCGTCTCGCATCGCTTCTCGCATCGCTTCTCGCATCGCTTTGTCGCACTACTGTACGCGCAGCCTAAGGAAACCAATAAACAAATTTCACTCCAATATATTTTTCTTAACAAATTACAGTGCTGCCAAAAACATTCCGGATTTTTCCTCAGTATAATGTTTTTTTTAATATCAAGTAGAAAACTAATAACTTTCCATAGGTTTTCCATAATTTGTAAAGGGAATGAGACAATTTAATAATAACCTTAAAAATATAATGCTACGATGACAAGAACAATAAAAAAAAAAAATTTTATAAGGTTATTCAATAAAATGCCTGTGCAAAACTAACCGGATTGCAGGGAGATTGCGAGTCTCGATGTTAAAGTAGCGGTTTTTTCGAGTCTTTTGACTCACGCCGTAGATTAAACAGACTTTACAAGTTGAGAGCTGTGTTAGTTGAAATTATATAGAGCAGAAAATGGCTAAAACACGTTATAGCAACGCGATTCGATACAAGGTAATAGAAAAGTTCCAAACCGGTACAAAACAAAATTTAATATCTGAAATATTGCAAATTCCAACGTCAACGGTTTGTGACATCATTACAAAATTTAGAAGCGGGAAATCAGTAGAAGCAGATCATTTTGGTGGACGCCCTCGCAAAACAACTGTTTGAACTGATAGGCGCATAAAGAATTTTGTGCTTAAAGACCCTTTTGCAACTTCAATGATAATTTGTGATGAACTTAATCTGCCTATAGGGCCAAGTACAGTAAGGAAGCGTTTAAGAGATTTCGGTCTTTTTGCATTTCGACCAGCGAAGAAACCTCTTCTTACTGCTAAACATCGTAGAAAAAGGTAAGCCATGAAAGGTGTTTGGAAAAGACTTTAAATTCCTAATCAAAATATTTGACTCGGGGTTGAATTTGTAAAAAATCATCTTAACTGGTCTTTAAGCAAATGGAGGAGCGTGCTTTTCAGTGATGAAAGCAAATTCAACTTGTTTTACTCCGATGGTGCAAGGACAGTAAGGCGCTCAAAAGGTACGCGATTAAAGCCGGCAAATGTACTCCCTACAGTTAAGCACGGTGGAGCCTCGGTGATGGATTGGGGCTGTTTTTCAGGCGCAGGCTGCGGTCCAATACACCAAATCACAGGAATTATGGACCGTTTTCAATATAAGGACATTTTGGAGTCAGTAATGCTTCCATATGCAGAGGAAGAAATGCCTTTGCGTTGGGTTTTTCAGCAGGAAAATGACCCCAAACATTCTTCAAAGCTGCTAAAAGAGTGGTTTGCGACTAAAAATATTAGTGTTTTAGAATGGCCGTCTCAATCACCCGATATAAACCCAATTGAAAACTTGTGGGCCATTTTAAAAAGGCGGGTTGGGAAAAAAGCACACGTCGACAACTTTTCTTTTTGCAGCCTTGAAAAATGAATGGGAGAATATTCCTGCTTCTATTTTCAAAAATTTAATTCAGTCAATGCCTCGTCGATGTCGAGCTGTGATAAAAAATAGGGGTTACTGGACAAAATATTAAAAACAAAATAATAATTAATTGTACAAGATAAAATCCGGTTAGTTTGTCACATTAAAATTCTGAATCAACTTTAATTGTTGACTATTATTTTTTGTTTTAATGGATAATTTACCATGTTTTTTTGTTTAAAATGATACAATTGTTTAATAAAAATGGCAAAAAATTACAAATATTTGATTTGTTCATTTTTATCTCACAAACCAACACTCAATGCAGTTGACCAAAAAAAATACGGAATGTTTTTGACACCACTGTATGTATGGCGAATGAGTGATTTTTTTTTTTTTTTTTGATACAAAGGTGAACATTAATTTGTCAAACAAATTGGGATAACACAGTTAGAATCAGGTTATTCTTTGAAGATTACAAATATTTGTTTGAACCTATTACAACCTTGAAATCATTCATGAATAGCAAGCCATAATAAAACAAATTTCAGAAATATCAAAAATACATACATATGTACAAAACATTACTTTTTTCTGTGTTGCTTCTTATTTCAGCAATACCAATTTTTAAATAACACTAACCACATTGCTCCTTCTAATTATGAACTCATCTTATCGCAACACACGATATCTTACCAAATTTAAAACTGTAGCATATTGACTTTATGAACGATCCGCTGTAACAAACTTCCAATAATTCTTGATTTATCTTTTTGAAAATTGACTGTTGGCCAACTTTTGAATTCTAAGTATACTCCCATGTAGTACGGTATGACGGAAACCACATTAGCTGGAATTTTCCATAATCGAAATTTAATTTGACACGAAACTAATGCAAGCAAGTAAAAGGCCAAAATAAACACAGAGTGATATAACCTTAAGTGACAGAATGTTACGAAAGCTTATTCTTTTATTAGCTTACTATGCAATCGGATGACCTTTGAGAAGGTTGTCAAGGAAAGGCTATAAAGCACCCTTGATGATACTACCAACTGGAAATAGAGTTGTTTGCCTATTCTATCTAGGTGTGTCGCTAGCTATATTAATATCATCTTATTTTATACATATATGTAAGTATATGAGCGGGGGGGTGGTTCATTTATATTAATTTGTCCAATAAACGGATTCAAACGTTGTGGAAGAGTGTGTTGTTCTTGTGATGGAAATTGTAACCTATAGCAAGCTATACTCGTCTTTGTCCTGCAATACATATTTTGAAAGTTTGCCAGACATCTTAATGGTTATTATGTCATAATTTATGTCACTTAGAAGATATATCTGAAACATTATATCACCTTTAAACCACAGTACCAACAACAACGACAACATATTTTGCATATCCTCGACATATTTGCTGCTTGCAAAAAGGATTTGCTGAACTATAAAACATGAAATCGTTCCTTTGGCAGACCTATTCGTTGTCTTTGCTATCCTCTCTGTGCTCGACATGACCTATAACCACCCATCTCACCTTAAAATAGGTGTATTTTATTTATACAGGGTGATAGAACAAAAAATTTAATTCGTTATAGCCCATTAAAAAAACAATCTTGTTTGCTGGCATAAATTTGGCTTCATAAAAATAGGATAGTTAATTCCATTGCCGAAAAACTTATTTAATTTTAGAAATTATGTTTCTTGTATATTTAACTGATTTGGTTGGGATCAAAACCCCCCGTTTATTCGACTTTATACGCGCTTATTCATGATCATAAAAACGAAGAACTTAATTTATGATTGACTCAGAAGACAGACGGAGCTTTAAGGAAGGATTACTGAGGTGAAAGTCAAAACAATCCAAGTTGTACTAAGGCTATAATAACGCAGTTGCGATTTTATTCGCTGCTAAAAAGGTGGTGTGTATCGATCTGGAATTCCCGGGATTTTTCTAAAATCTGTCGGAGTGTGGACATTTGATCGACGGTTGACTTGCCTGGCCTAAAACTAAACTGATAGGGGCCGATCAGAACGTTGACAAAAGGTTTTAAGCGGTCACACAGACTATCCGACAAGATTTTATAAGCGACGTTTAGGAGACTAATTCCTCTGTAGTTGATACATTTGAGAAAAAAAACTTCGGTTAGGTTGGGTGGACGGAACTATTGGCCATCATCGTCCAAGTTGAATGGAGCGTTCTGCCTATTAGCATAGATAAACAATATAAAGATACACATCTTTCGTACGTTTTACCCCCCAAAACCCATTTGTTTACATTGTTGTTTTTGTAATTTAATTCTGTGTCCATGAATAAATGTGAAATACAACAACAAAGTTACGATGGTGGAAATAAGTAAGTTGCACTAGTATGCGTGTTTTAAAGCACACTAGTAAAACTTACTGATTTCCACCACGGCTAAACCCACCTATTAGCTTGTAGGCAAACCGGATTGACAGCCAAAGATTTGTATCTTTATTCGTTTATCTATGCTATTAGCGGCATCTTGGCTGTCTTCGCCATTAAGCAGTCTAGAGAAGTGTTCTTTCCAGATCCTCAGCACTGACTGTGTTTCTACTACCATATTCCCACTCTCATCTCAGAAGGCTTCCGTTCTAGCCTTGATCGTGGATCGCTTCACTCTCTGATAAAATTTTCGAACATCTCCCCTACCGCTACAACCCTCAATAGACTCTACCGCCCGCTCCTCGTGCTCTCTCTTTTTCCTCCTGAGAAGTCGGTGCTCCTCTTTTCGTTTCAGCCCGTAGAGCTCCCGGGCTACTCTCTCAGCAGCTCGTGTTCGAGTCTGCAGCATTGCCTGGTAGGCCTCGTCCTTAGCTGCATGCGCTAGCCGGCACTCTTCATCGAACCAGGGGTTTCGTTGTATTCGCCTAGTGAAACCCAGCACATCAGAAGCGGCACTTCTGATGGCTTGTTGACAGTGTTCCCACTGGTCCTCTGCACTTGATGCTGGTGGCAGACCTCCTGAGATATTAAGAGTTACGTGGTCTGCAAAAGTTCTGGCGGTCTCTTGCGATTTAAGCTTCTCGACATCGAATCTTTTCACAGCATCTGCTCTGCGTTGTCGCGTCATGGATATCCGCATACGTAGTCTAGCTACCACCAGGTAGTGATCCGAGTCAATGTTGGCCCCTCGGAACGTTCGGACGTCCAAGATACTGGAAGCATGTCTCGCGTCTATCGCAACGTGGTCGATTTGGTTGACGGTTAGTTGATCACGCGACCGCCAAGTCCCCTTGTGTATATTGAGGTGTGGGAAGTAGGTGCTTGAGATGATGACATTTCGCCCCGCCTCAAAGTCTGCCAGCCTGTGTCCGTTGCCGGAAGTTTCATCGTGTAGGCTGTGTCCTCCGACTGTCGAACCAAAGATGCCCTCCTTTCCGAATCTTGCGTTGAAGTCACCAAGAATGATCTTCACGTCGTACTTCGGGCACATATCATACGTTGTCTCCAGGAGATCGTAGAATGCTTCTTTGGTTGAGTACTCTCTCCTTTCATGGGGGGCGTGAACACAAATCAGCGAAATGTTCTTAAATTTGCCTTTGATGCGGATTGTGACCAGGCGCTCGCTTACACTTCGGAAGCCCAAGACTTCTTGCCTAAGTCTTCCCCTTATCACAAAACCACAACCAAAGAGCCGCTGACCCTGTTCCTTCAAGCACCCGCCGTAGTAGATGTCACACGTTTTCAGTCTTCGTATGCCCTCTCCATCCCATCGCACTTCCTGGATGGCTGTTACGTCAGCCTTTAGCCTGTCCAGGTTCTCCACTAATTGTTCGGCTGCACGAATTTTGTATAAGGACAGGACGTTCCACGTGCAGATCCGAAATTCATTGTCGTTGTTTCGTTTGCTGGGGTCGTCAACTTTAAAATCATCCATATCCGAGGCTTATTGTTGTTTCGGAACAACTTTTCTTTAAGTGGTAGGGAAGTTACCCCGACGCACAACCCCCGACCCGGAGGACCAGACCCTTCGTATAACTCCAAGGGTAGGGAGCCGGATAAACCGCTCCTTATAGGCCTGAGCTACAAATATGTCGTAGTAGCCCATATAAGGTATTCACTAAGTAGCTCAACCTAACTGGAACTGTAGACGCCACCGTTGATTCCATCTGGAGAATTCGTCCGCTGCCACCTTGATGAAAGGAGAAGTGCCTTAGTGGGAACACTCCTCCCCCCTCTCTCGTTGGCTGTCCCCAACAGCTTTCCACGGGGATTTAAACACCGTCTCCAGCTGAGGTACTAGACACCCGATGTTCACCACTAGGATGTGAGAGTAGGAGTTGGTAGACAGAGGTGGGTTTTGAGAAAAACCTGTCGACGCTTGTGTCCTCTTGAATGCACATAACTACCTTTTTGAACAACTATTATAAAAAGAACTATTTTTTCATAATCAACAAAGAAAAATAATTAAAAAATAAAAAGTAGGTTTGGTAATTTTTAATTTTCTCAAAAACTAGAAAATATAAAATCTTCTAGTTTTCATTTTTTAATGAAGAATTAATTAGAGCAACGAATTTCAGAAAAAAAAAAAATAATATACATATAATTTTACTGTTTTGAAAATTACACTTAAAACTTTTTTTTTATCTTTTCTTTCCCAAATTTTGAGTTTAAAACCCGTTTTTTTTTCGAAACTGTGTATAGATTACACTTAATTTAAAAACCAGCTAATAGTAAAAAGTGTTGGCTTTGGAACAAGGTATAAAAATTAATTCTAAGTATTACCGTTATTTTTTAATATTTTTTTTTTTCATTTTTAGTACCTTTTTCTAAAATTTCCCCTCCCGCCCAAACGGGGGGAGATAGACCCCCTTCCCATATTAAAAAATGCTTGTATTGAAATGTTCTATACAAAACCGTTATCAATTCTCGGCGCCTAATTTTTCGTACTCTCCCCTGGCCCTGTAATGAATTTCAGACTTAAAAGAGGGAGTTTTTATAGTTTTATATTCTTTCGCATAAATTTCAACCAATTTCGGAAATCTTAGAATAACTTTAAAAATATAAAAAACGAAATAATAAATGAAACAGTAAATATTTGTATTAGCTACCTCTACCTATTCCTATACATTTGTATATTTTGTCCGCAGGAAGAACAAATAATAATATTTCCAAGTTTGCAATTTTTCTCGAAAAAAAAAAAATTCTCTTCAAAAATATATTAATATATAACATTTATTCTGGTTTAGGAAAATCATGAACCCCACATAATCTCCTTCTGGATCATCGCCAGCTAACCATATACAAATATTGAAATAACATTGTACGTATGTTATGTAGGCAAAAGGGGCTCTGCAATAAAACTGGATCAATTATTCTTGAAAATTATGAATTCTATACGAACATTATTTAATTTGCAAAACTTTACCACTTCACTTGCCTAAATGGATATATTATCCAAACATATACCTACACACAATCGTATACTGAAACTTTATCTAAAATAACTTCTACTTCTTTCATCGAATTCAATGCCTGCCTGCAAATGGTTTTCAACTTTATAGTAAAATGGCAATGAAACCCTTGCTGCTAAAATTATAATTCCATAGTAGCTAATTGATCCTCTTAAAACTGCCAAATCCCAAGCAAGCGAACCAACCTCATAAAATATCCGTTCTTTAGAAACCACTTAATAGTCCTTAGTCCGAATGAATATTCAATAGAAATTGTATTTGTTTTCACGATTGACTCCCTCTTATGAAAACGAGTTCAAAAATAAATATTCAAAATCCCCTTGGGATATATAACCACACACACACTACATACAATCATACAAATACATAATTCAATAAAATAATATTCTCCCCATAATCAAACAAAAAAACCCCTCTGTTTTAGGTCGGTTTATCGGTTTCAATGTTTCAAGTGGAAAAGTTTCTTGTTTCTACGAAACAAAAAAAAAAAAATTGGTAGGTAGGTATAATAAAGTTATGCTTTTCAAAAATGTATCTTTTTCCTAACAATAGATTATTATCATTATTATTAAGGCAACTGTTTCGAACTTCGTCTGCTAAATTATATTTAATAATAACGAATGGATCCAGCATTAAGCGTACGGGTATAGGTTGTTTGTTCTTGTTCGTGTGGTAGAAAAAAATTGTACAACTGTGACAATTATTCAATATTAAAATAGTATATTTGTTCTTTGATATCTAAGTGCTTAACTATGGTCAAAATTACCTGATTGTTAAAGTTCTAATAAAAACATTTAAACCAAAAGAAGAAAAATTGACTTTTTATATGTGTATTTGCTGAAACACATTTTGATAATATTAATTTATGTGTAAATATTTAGTGTAAGAGTCGACAAAATTCTGAATTTGAAAAAATCTATTTTTCAAAACAATTGGGGTGTATTCATAGTCATTTTAGACCTGGGTCTAAGTTAAACATATGTAGGTTTAGTTGAATTTTCGGACGTTGATTTTATTTTATTAAGTTTATCATTTCAAAATTTTGAAGCTATTTATGTAGTATACCAAGTTAATTATCTTGTAAAATATAAAACCAGCAATTTGTAATTAAAATCGGTTTGTATTCATTGAGCCAACATTGTCTTAAACTGTAGTTTTAAACCTGGGTCTATCTGCGACTATGAATATGCCCCAACGTATTGAAAAACAAAATCGTTTTTAGGAACAAGTTGCAAGTTTTGGATTCGTAAACAAATCGAGCTTGAGATGTATTTTTACCTAAACATTATAATGATAGAGAACGCGAATAAAGTGGGTCCCGCAGTTTCGTCTGTCTGTCCGTCTGTCTGTACCTTGACCTGCAGCCTAAGCCGCTGAAGTGATTTTTTTTTACCTGTGATAGAACCGATTTTTGATATTCAAATCACTCGTCAACGGCTGCACTAATTGCGACCAAAATTTTTATATAGGAGGTCCTTCACAATTTTAACAATTTCGCCTATAAAAATTTTCCAAAAAATATTTTTTTTTTTTTTTTGAAAATTCAATATCTTGGTAAAGACTTCAAGAATTTTTTTTTTTAATTTTGTGCAAAACTGTATTTAATTAAATAGTGAAAATCCGCAAACGAAATTTTATTTTTAAAAATGTTCAAGAATTTTTATATATAAAGGGTGGTTAAATTTTAAGGGCCGATGTTGATTTTGATTAAAACACAAGTTATTTTGGAAATTATTGTCATATTTTTTATTATGATAATATTGGTATGGTTCAATTATGTATTTAACAAAATATTGGCCAAATGGCCGCCCCGACCTCAACGGCACACCTCCATCCGATGGTCCAAATGGACAGATGGACGCTGAGGCATAATTGAGGTTCTATGCCGTTAATGTGCCGAATTGTCTCATCCTTTAGCTCTTGAATTGTTGCTGGCTTATCGACGTACACCTTTTCTTTCAAATAACCACAAAGAAAGAAGTCCAATGGTGTAAAATCACATGATCTTGGCGGCCAATTGACATCGCCACCACGTGAGATAACACGGCCATTGATTTGTCGCGCAAAAGAGCCATTGTTTCGTTAGCTGTGTGGCAGGTGGCACCGTCCTATTGAAAGCACATTTCGTCCACATCTATATCTTCCAATTCGGGCCATAAAAAGTTCGTTATCATCTCACGATAGCGAACACCATTCACAGTAACTGCCTGACAGGCCTCATTTTGGAAAAAATACGGCCCGATAATGCCGCCAGCCCATAAACCGCACCAAACAGTCACTCTTTGTGGGTGCATTTATGTGCCTCATCACTGAAGATGATTTAATTCGAAAATTGATCATCCACTGTTGCCATTTCTTGCCACCATTCTGACCATTGACGACGCTTGGGATGTACAAGAGGCTTTAGTTCTTGAGTCAATTGCACCTTGTAAGCGTGTAAATGCAAGTCTTTATGCATAATGTTCGTCAACGACGAGCGTGAGAGGTGCAATTGTTGGGACACGACGACGAGTTGAGGTGGACGGCTCTTCAGCCACACTATCGCGAACAGCAGCAATATTTTCTGCTGTATGAGCTGTACAAGCATGCACTGGTGTTTTCACATCTCCTACAGACCCGGTTTGCTCAAATTTTTGCACGATTTTTTCGATTGTACGCACATTTGGACGAATAAATTGAATGAGAAAATCACGAAGTGCACGATATGCATTTTGATTTGTACGCCCATTTTCATAATAAGCCTGAATAACTTTAACGCGTTGCTCGATTGTGTATCTTTCCATGGTTCAAATTGTAGTCTGAAATTGAGAAATGTCAAATGAAATGTCAACGTTTAGGTGTGGTTCACATTCAACAAAAATTATTTTTTAAAAAAACCACTCTCACGATTAAACGATAACGATAAAAATCACAGCAAGAAGATACTCTGAATTTTATTATTCTAGAGGAATTGGTTTAAATTCGTGCATCCAGAAAATAATTATATTAATAATCTTAATAATTAAATAATTAAATTATTAATTGAATTACATTCATTCAGTCCACTTAAAACTGAAGTAATGTCAATATTTTAATATTTAAATTTCTTCATCTTCTTATTATAAAAAACCTGACCAAGGGTAATTATTTTCTGGGTGCACGAATTTAAACAAATTCCCCTAGAATAATAATATTCACAGTATCTTCTTGCTGTGATTTTTATAAGAGTCGGTAAACATCGACCAAAATTGTGTCTTAGTAGCGAATAACAGACTGACTGAAGAGGCCACTGTTATACTTAGGCGAGGCGAAACACAATTATTTCTGGAGTTGAGCACTTGTACTTTTTAATTAATTGAATAAGAACACAATATTGGAATTCTTGATACACGTTTATAAAAAGTATTAAAAAAATAAAAAAAGTACGTATACGCCCAGGTGTACCAAATAAGTGTCATTATTATAGGTGTAGATTTATTATGGGTAAGATGTAAGAAAATAACATGAAGCCGATGCCAAACAGAGTTAAAATAATTTTATGAGTTATAGTCGGGGAGACGGCCATAGGACGACCTACCCTCATCTCTTTACCAGAGGAGAGGTATACAGTTTTTTGAATAGTGTCGAAAAAAACTGTTTGAGCATGGGTTGCCTTAAAAATAGTGGGCCCTTCATAGTCCAGTAAAATAAGATATTCACTTCGAGAAAATTCTGACAAAGCTGAATTTTGGGGGAGAGCTTCATTTTGTCGTTCTGAACAATTCCTTAAAAGTACCCTAAATTTGGAGTGGAGCAAAAAATGTTAGGGGAGGGGAAAGGGGGTAAGGTTCAGTTTTTTCCGAATTACTCGAATACACGTTGTAGCTCATGTGATTCTACACAAAAAAGGTTATAACACTTTTTTTCGTACAATTGATAGATTTGGAGAAAAACGTTCGAAAACATTGGGATACAGTACATTTAGTCAAAAAAAATTTAATAAAACCATACTTTTGGGTGGGGAAATTTTTTGTTTTTGGTTATATTTGGACAAACTATTTCTACTTGAAAAAACTGTTTTTAGAGTGGTACTGGAAGTGAAATGTCGCCATGTTCAACAGTTTGATTGTGTTTCGTTTTGATTTATAACTCCCAAGAATTTTTTTTTTCCCAAAATGATCAAAAACCAACTTGTAGACAGCATAATTATCTAGAAAATGACATATAAATTACTTTTTTACGTCAATTCGTTCTTAAGTTATAGCGGTCCAAAGTTCAATTTTCCGTCAAAATGGGGGTTGGAAGGACTTTTTCTGAGATATCTGAAATACCTTTGGTTTTCTTGGATAATGCTTGTAGACTTTTTTATAGTGCTCTTTATAACCATTGAAATGAGCTCTATATTACGTACATATGTCGGATAAATGATGTTCCGTTAATCCAACGTCAAAATACACACTGCGTGAGTAAGTAAACTAAAAAATTTCTTTTTTTGGCTATCTATATCTATGTACTTTTTTCGACACCACCGCGGGGGTTAAGTACTGGGCACTTTTTTTTTAATCTTGTGGTATCCCCAGTAGGCCTAATCCAATTTTGAAAATTAAACCTTATCCCCTTTCCCCTCCCCTAACATTTTTTGCCCAACTCCAAATTTAGGGTACTTTTAAGGAATTGTTCAGAACGAAGAAAATGAAGCTCTCCACCAAAATTCAGCTTTGTCGGAATTTTCTCGAAGCAAGGTCATTTTTTTATCTAATTTTCCTGGACTATCATAGGGTTGCCACGGTTTAAAGGTCAATTTTTGAAATGTGCAAATAAAGCACACTCTGATTAAATAGTGCAGTTCATGCATCTAATATACCTACATATACAGTATATACATACATACATATATTATAGACATCTGTATGACACAGAGTAGTAACTGATTTCTCTGACGCAAAGAGAAATATTAAAGTGTGGCAACCCTGAGTTTTAACCAAGTTTGTGTAGAAATCCTGGTACTATCATAATTGTATAGGATAATTATCTGCATTTTGATGTTAATTTTAATGAAAATCCCAAAGGGTATAATAAAAACAAAAATAAAAAATAAAACAACCTATAAATTAAAAAAAAAAAATATTTTCCCAAAATTCACTTTGCCAAAACCAAAGCTTTAATTAAAAATTTGGCAGATATCTATTTTGTTTTTAATCAATCAGCTTCATAACAACATATCATATATTTCAATAAAAGTTCACACTGATTTATAGTAAATTTTTTCTCAAACATCTATTTCGCCATTTTTCACTTTCAAACGTTCATATCCCGAGTTATAAATTTTTGATACTTTTTGTTGTCATATATAACTTTCATGTATTCGACAACATCTATCGATTGCAAAAAAAATCATTTCGCTATGACGTACCGTTTAAAAAATTAGATTTCGACCTTTTAATACGTTCACCCTAATTTACCCTACTTAAATTAAAAATTTCAAAAAATTCCGTTTTTTTAAATTTTTAAATTAAATTTCCTTTCATAGTATATTTTTTGAATATCCCTATGGCTTAACACTTGTAGTAGCCCGTAGCGTAATGGTTAGTGCGTTCGACTGTCACGCTGAAGGTCTGGGTTCGCTTCGCAGCCTGAAAAAAGTGAGCTTTGAATGCTGTCAAGAACTTCTGATCCACTTCTCTCAATTAGATTTTGTTCAGAATAGACTCGTCATTTCCTCAAAAATTTATAACAGTCGTTCCATTCTTATAAAATTGCTAAAATTTTCGAAAGTATAAGTTTAATTTTTAGAAAATTTCTTTTGGAAAAAATATATAAAATTAATTTTTAAAAAAGCGGACAAACATTTTATGAAATAATTTTTGAAATTTTTTTCAAAACCAAATTTGAATTTTTGAAAATTAGGTAAGCACTGTTTTGCAATTTTTTAAAATGTTCGTTAATTTTGTTTAGATATTTTGAAAAGAAAAAGTATGAGTGCATTAAACCATTGCGGAGTTTTGGTTCATAAAAGCGAGCCATGCATGTACAAAATTGATTTCCGGACTTATAACCTTCCCAAGTACTCCAAATACTACCTGTTATTTAAGTTTGAAAAGTACACTTAAGTACGCCTTAATGTTCTCGGCTCATTTGGTGTTTGCTATATTCTTTCGACTAAATAAGCTTTTGTGTTACTTTTAAACTTAGATTATTATTCGTGTAATTTTTTTATAAGTTAGTTTTATATTATTTTAAGTATTTTAAGCTGTATTTTGACGATTATTGAGCCTAGAGAGTTTGCCATTGAAGTCAGTTTAATTAGTTTGAAACCGTAGAGTGTATTTCTAACCAAAAGCAAGTCTTTCAGCGTTAAAATCGCGAATAGCTGACCAAATCATAAACTACTACTAAAATTATTTTACAAGAAATGTTGTACAGAATTTTTAAAAGCATAGCACAAAATTATGAATATAATTCAGAAATCAAATTCCGGCACAAAGTATCTGCTCCTGCATATTATGCATATCGAATTTTCAACCATTTTAATTATTGATATCTCAATTATTTCCTCGAATTTATTAGTCATTAAGCAATAGAGACAGATTGTCAGTCTTACAAATTAGACGAACATGAAGTATTTCATATACATAAATATGTTTGGTAGCAGGCCCATGTACTTATATCGCCAAATATTTGATATATTATCCCAAATGTAATATTTATTTAATTTTGTGTGCCATTTTTGTTTTGTCCATAGGTTTAACTTGCCTTTATAAAAAGTAGATATCCCATAATTCCAATATAAAAAGGAGAACAAAATAAAATTACCACTTAACCCAAAGGGTAGTTTTGCTACTATTTTAGTCATTTGATACACACATATTATATGAAGGTACATAAAGAGTGATAGTTATAGAATAGCATTTAATTCTTTGTATTTGCGGTTGAAGCACGCGAGGTAGTCGGGTTGTATTAAAATGTAAAATGCATAGTTATATAGACACATACGTTTAGCAACTCTATTGCTAATTATGTGGACAAGTCTTACTAACTCCTTAATAGGCTTAAGCTAGATAAGTCGTGAGCAATACACAACATATAACACCACATTCGTGGAAGTTGTGACATTTTCCGGTTGAAATATTTCACTTGAATGTCGAATGGTGATACAGGTAATTTGAGAAGAAAACGAAAGGTTTTAAGATTGCTTTGATGGGCGCTTAAGTACCTATGTGGTGTGGACTGTAGAGTGGTATAGGTTTTATTAATTAACTATACAATGCATGTTAAAAGGAGAGTAGACAATAAATTGAATAGTTCTTGGAATAGTTTGTTGTTATCGGTGAAGTTATTCATACAAAATTTGTAAATTATGTTACCTTTGACGTAAAACGTTCACTGTTTTGTCTAAGAGCTGTCATACGAAAGATACACCTAATAATTTTAAAATGTTGGTCAAACTTATAAACATAGTTTATATCTTTTAATTTTAAAATGGCGAAGTTGTCAAAAAATAAATCTGTATGGATTATAAAACTGTCTGCAAAAAAGCTTTCATGCAGGGTGATTCACATAAAGTGTGGCAAAAAGATAGAGCATTTAAGTTGGAGCGAGACATGACAAAAATCGTATGCGGCGGGTGTCTATTCCCCCCGTTTGGACGGGAAGGGCAATTTTCTAGAAAATATAAAAAAAAAACAAAATTACTAAAAACAATGTCAGCACTTACAACATGTCATACCTTTTTCTATACCCAGAAAACATTTATTATATTTTCTTTAAATAAAGTTGTTTAAGTGAACAGTTTTTGAAAAAAAATAATTTTTAAACTTAAAATTTTGAAATAAAAACAACAATTTGTTTCAGAATTGTACGTAGTAAAGTTGTTTATTTTTTTTTTACGGGAAACCGGGTCATAAATACAAATCAGGTACGGGACGGACAATGGGGTAGGGTGAGGCATCTTTTCAGAAAACCCACCTTTAAACAGATCAATAAAACTACCGGACTTTTGCAGTGTCTTTCAAGGGAAAGTATTTGCACTTTTGCAGTCTATGAGGCCGCAAATAAGTTTGTCTTTTCAAAGAATTTTTGACAGATGCCTTTGTCAGTTCATTGACAAGTATTTCCACTTGGATTGGTCTTTTCCGAACTGACACTCATGGTCAATCTTCGATGAAATTTGTGTCGATGTGTGCAGAAGGAGTTTTTTGTTATAAAACATAAAGATTCATAATGAAAAAAAGTAATTTGCAAAAGCTTACTTTCTCATCAGTACATACTACACCTGCATAATGTACATAAGACTAATTCAAACATAAAAAAAAGTCTCCGATTTCCAAAGCCACTAGCTTATTACTTAGAATTGAGCAAAATAATAAGCCTGTTAAAAATTCAGATTTTTTGAGTGTTTGACTAGAAATTAATAAGAGCATTTAATTTTCAAAACAAAAATAATACTTTATTACGTAAAATTTTAATTTTTTTTTTCAGTTTGGAAACTATTTTTTCAAAAACTGTTCACTAAATGAACTTTATTTGAAATGGAAATAAAAGAAGGGATTTCTAGGTTTGCAAAAAGGTAAAACAGGGCTTGTAAGTGTTTCCGTTGGTTTTGAATAAATTTTGTTCTGTTTTAAGTCAATTCTTTAGAAAACTGCCCCTCCCACCTAAACGATTTTTTTCTTTTCTCGAATAGACCTACATGCTCAAGCTTTTTGTCACACCTTAGGTGAATCACTCTGTATAATAGCTGGAATTCTCATAGTGAATACAAAAAACTGTGTAATTAACCATTAGTTCCGCTTTGACCTTTAATAACTTTGGAAGGAGTACATTTATTAGATAAAAAGTGAAGATCTTTCTTGTAGAGCGTTCAATTTTCTAAAAAAAAAGTTATGCTACACATTTAAATACTTGCTATTATAAAGTTATAAATTTCCAAGTAGAAAAACGTGTTTTGTCCCATACAAATCGTATGGAAAATAGAAAATATCGATGAGCGACCTCTAAAAATTAATTTAAAAATCTGAATTTTTAACAGGCTTACTATTTTGCTCAACTCTAAGTAATAAACTAGTGGCATTGGAAATCGGAAACTTTTTTTTATTCTTGAATCAGTCTAATGTACATATTATATTAAAAAAATTATTTTGTTATCAAAAATCAGAAATGGAGATGCGAAAATACTCTTCGAATTTTTAAAAGATTAAAAAGTTATAATTAAAATAAGACGAACATTTGCAAGAAAAATATATGAAATATACACAAGGGTGATTCACCTAAGGCCTGACAAAAGATTGGGCGTGTAGATTGGATTGAGACAATACAAAAATCTTGTGAGAGGGATGGTCTATTCCCCCCGTTCAGGCAGAAGGGGTAAATTTCTTTTTATTTAAAATTATTAAAAAACGCAACACTAACAACATCATGTTATACGGTTTTCTAAACCCAGATACCCCTTCTTTTATTTTATTTTTAAATAATGTCCTTTAAGGCAATAGTTTTTGAAAAAATAATTTCCAAACTTATAAAATTTAAAAAATAAAACTCAAATTCTTCAAACAATTTTTACTTGCGATATACATAGTATAGGGCAAGTTTATGATGCTTGCAAAAAAAAAATTCGAGATAATAATTTTCCATAACATTAAGATGATAGAGAATGCGACAAAAAATGGGTCTCGCTGTTCTGTCTGTCCGTCTGTCTGTACCTCGACCTGCAGCCTAAACGGCTGAAGCGATTTTCTTCAAACGTTGGACTTTGGTTCTTATGGGATTCCCTAGTGGGGAAATTGATTTTTTTTGTAGCTCAAAAAATAACGGTAACTGCCATACAACCAATATACAAAAATTGATTTATTTCAAAAACAGCTCTAACGATTTTGAAAAAAAAAAAATTAAAGATACTATAATTACTACAATAAATATTTGGGTAGAAAAAAAAAAATTTATAACGGTTATTAACGGTACCTGTCATAGAACTGATTTTATGGTTATCAAGTTTCTCGTTAACAGCTTCACCGATTTCAACCAATTTTTGTATGTAAGAGGTCCTTTACAATTTTAACAATTTTGCATATACACAATTTAAAAAAAAAAATATTTTTTGGATTTTTAAAAAAATATTGAAATTTTTTTTTTGAAAATTCAATATCTTGAAAACAGGTGAATGACTTTTTTTTAAATTTTTGTGAAAAATTACATTTTATTAAATACTAAAAGTTGGCATACCAAATTTAATTTTTTTTTTAATTTTCAAGAATTTTTATATACCAAAAAATTAGTTTAAAAAAACCGTTCTAACGATTTTAAAATTTTTTTTTCATTAATTCATATTTATCAAACAAATTAGATAGCATACTTATTTTTAAGCTCTATCTGTTTTAGCTATTAAAAAAAATATCAATTTTTAGTATAATATTTTAAAATGTTTTTAAATTTTTTTTTAATAATATCATAATGTTATAGAACCACTATGCACATTGTCAAGTTTAAGCTACGTTCAAGTTGTTAGCTACGAGAGCAAGTTTTGTGCGATCCAGTCTTGCCCATTTTAAGTTTTATGTACTATTTTCTTAGAAATAGTGTTACTAATTTCACGCTTCACAAAGTCTTACTTTAGCCGTTAAAGTTTTAAATATACGAATTTTGTCATTATCTTTTCAGATAATGGCATCAATAACTGAGCACAAAACAGCACAAAGATTTTATTTTTCGCAAAATCGCAAAACCAAACCAAAAAACAGTACGCTCGTACATTTTGCAAATTTGCGGCACATGGCAGCACAAGTTGGGCACATTACAGCACAACTTTTTTTTTAAATTCCAAAATGGTGGTGCTAACTTCATACTAGCGTCCTTCGCAAATTTTAGTTCTGCCCGTAAAAGTAACAAAAATTTCAATATTATTTTAATCTCTTCGGCGGCGCCTAGTTTCATATTATGAGCTCAATACAGCACAACATTGTTTTTCAAGATATCTCAAAAATTCAAAAAAATTTCATCCGTAAATTTTGCAAATTTGCGATTTTTTTCTTTGTATTTATCAAACATGGCAGCAAATCAAGTTGAGCACAATGCAGCACAACTTCTTTTTTTTTGGCGGTGCCGACTTCACGCTAAAAAACTGAAAACCCTCTAAAAAAGAAACCGTTAGTACTATTTTTTTTTTTGTAAATACGGCACATGACAGCACAAGATGGGCAAATTGCAGCACAACTATTTTTTTTTTTTACAAAAATCCAAAATTGTGGTTTAACTGCACGCACACATTTTGGAAGAATCCCAATCCAGCTAAATCATGAATTCACCAACCGGTTGACTATCCTCAGCTTTGTTTCTTCTTGTCCTAGAACCATACGGTTTTCAGTGTCTGGCTAAGAATTGTTAAGAGCATTAAATTTTGGAAACAGAAAAAAAAAATTATAAGCAAATTGTTTTTCTGTTTTTAGTCTTTTTTTTTTTTAGAAAATTGCTCCTCCCGCCTAAACGATGAGTAAAAAATAAAATCATATCAAATGAACTAAAAAAAAAATACTTTTCTAATAACATACATACATGAGAGACAAAATCATTTGTTAGTAGGTACTTTAGACTCTTTCGCTCTTTTCGGAGCAATGATGGGATTAATAAACTTGTGTACCTTGTCTTTATGTCTACAAACCTTAGCCACATTATAGTCCTGAAAAACAAGATTCAGTCGTGCATTTTATTAGATTCTAAACATTAAATTGTTTTATATGCTTAAATTTTCCCGAAAACCTTTCTTCAAAACAACAACAATTTTTAAGAAGATCTTATCTCTTTTTCTTCCCTTTGTTGCCAAAAACCTTATTATTCTTTGATTCGTGACTGTAAGTATAATTATGGTAACTACGTGCGTGGTGCGACGCGACTGTATAAACTATAGTTAAAAACTAGGCAAAAATGTCAAACTGGCCTAATAAAAATAATATGAAATGCCAACCTAATGTCAAACAAATTAATATTCAATACCAGTAGGTACCTCCTATTGGTATATGTATGCGATTTATTCCAAACCGTTTAAATCCTGTCTGAGGCTATAACTTCTTCAGTGCACTACATCTTCATTTGGAATTCACGCTTACATCAGTCTTACTGAATTAAATTAGGTATTCTATCTATTCTATTTATAAAAAATCGATCATGGCTCATGATCATGAAGTTAAACAAAATTGATACAACAAATTTAAATAAACTCATTGACTGTCAAAAAGACGAATACAACTTTTGCCACTGCAACTGATTTTTATAAATGAATAAAAAGAAACCGATAAAATGCGGGATACGTCTTTAGAATATGTAAGCATTTATACGTTTTGTCTTTTTTGTGCACTTTTGCATAATGCAGAAAAAATCATTCTTAGTTTTTGACTTAATGGTGTTAATTGTATGGCGTCATATACACAGCACGTATTGATCATCATAAAAAAATAAAATAAATCGGGTGGCACAATGGCTCATGAAGAACCAGGGCCTTGTGACTAACAACTCGCAACCATTCCTGTGTGCGCCTTTCGACAGGAATGGAAGGGACCTACAATTTTATGCCGAATCCGAACGGCTAGACGAGAAGCACTTATTCGTGACAAGTGATACTCTTGGAGGATTTGTCAATTCCTCGCAAGAGGCAGTAGCCCTGAAAAAAAACTTTTTAGTTTTTAGGTGGACGAGGCTGGGAAGCGATCCCATATACATAGGTATATTATTTCTGTTGTCTAACTCCTTTTTTCTCATTTATAAAATAGTCAAATTCACTAAAATAGGTATCACTGAAACGGAATTTAAACAAACTCATGACATTGCACATAAACTTTATGTTATACCACACTATTTTCTATAAAATTCGGAAATTTCAAATAATTCAATAAATGAAAAATTTGACATAAAGAATACCTTACTTTTAACCCATTGAATGAGTGAAAGAGAAAAATATGTATTACTTCTGTAATCTAAAATTCTCTTTTTTTTTCGCTGCACCTTGAGTGAGTGGGGGAAAAACATTCTTAAGTTTCACCATGCATGAATGAAAGAAACATATTTATTACGTTTGCAATGTATAATCCTCTTTTTTCACTTGCACATTGAGTGAGAGGTGGAGAACCATATTTGTTACCTTCTTCTGTTGTTTGTAATCTTTTTTCTCATTATAAAAAGCCGAATGCATTTATTAGGTATCACTTCACTAGATTGCATGAATGAAAGAAACATATTTTTTAATTTTTTATACTACGTTTTCATTAGAGCCGAATTGAGGTAATTTCGAAATTTGGCAAAAAAGTGTTTTCATTATCTAATTTGCTAATTTCATTTGACATCTCATTTCATTTTGAATTCGGAATGGCAGTTAGCTGTTCATTTTTGTTGTTTTCTCTTTCTGTTTTATGTTGTTGAGTATATAGTGTATTGATATTTTCATGCAAAAGCTTTTTAGAGCTTTTGAAACTGATTCCCGCTGGATGCATTCACCTAATTTGCAACCTAATTTGGTGCAAATGAGGTTGCAATTGCCTCATTTCGAAATGTGATTTTGTATGGGAAATAAGGTCTCATTTGGAAATTTGCAACGAAATTACCTCTTTTGGCCCAGTGAAAACGCCATATTAAGAAATAGAGGAGCGGGCATATCGACGAAAAAGTGAGGCTTTTTTCAAAATAGTGTGAGTTACACACACACAAATGCATTCACACAGAGTCGGAATGCAGTGAGATAGCTAAATACTGGGGCCCCCAAAAGAAATTTTGGCTGTGTTTTTTGAGAGATGTATTTTTGAGATTTTATTTTAATAGTAAAAAAGCTTATTAAACTAAATAAATAAGTGAAATAAATGTAAATATAGTGAATACATGCAATACTTCATTGAAAAAAAAAATATATAACATATGCGGTGCTGCCTTAAATGCTGTGGAAACATCATGTAGAATATGAGACACAATCATCCCGTGAAATACAAAAATTGTGTGTTTTTACACGATTTAACGCATATTTTTTAAATAAAGTATTGCAAATATTATGTTAACTTTTATTTCACTTTTTTATTTAGTATTTTCATTTTTTTAACGTTTTGAAATCTCTAAACACTTTCCTCTAGCCGGGCAAAATGACATTGGTGCGTTCATTTTCTATAAAATGTTAGCTATTGTTGTGTCAAAAAAAAATTTTAAATGTCATTGTTAAAAGTGTTACACTATGTAACATTTCGTTTAGGAACGATCAATGTTTAAAATATTGTATGTATGGTATGGGGTTGAAAAAAAAAATCGAAACACATTTATAATGAAAATAATCAAAGAAATATTTTTATTGCGTCAAATTTTATTATTTTTATTATTAGAAAAAATATTATGATCATGCATGTCTATAATTTTGTTCAAACATTCTATTTGAAAATTTAAAGCCTTATCGAATGTGCGAAATTTTCGCACGGGTCTTCTGGTCATTTATAAATAAACAGATTGTTCCAATATAGTTTTGTATTTTTTTTTTTAAGAAAATGTAAATGTAGATATGTAAAGGGTGGGTCATCTAGTGGCTTCTTTTTAAACATGGGTTATATTGACACTGATAGCTGTTTCCCGCTCGAAATTTTGACAGAATGTCAGTATCATATCTCCGCGGAACGAAATGAGTCGCTTAACGCTTGAACAACGTTGGGAAATATTGAAAATTTATTAACAAAGTGAGTGAGGCGAAAAATCATCTTTTCTGACGAGGCGCATTTTCATCTTGGCGGCTAAGTTAACAAACAAAATTGCCACATCTAGGGATCGGAAAACCCGCAAGCCAATGTATCCACACAGACAGTTTGGTGCGGATGTGGAGTGGTGGCATAATTGGACCATTTTTAAAGGCTGGGAACGTTTCGGTCAACGGTGGACGTTACAGAGCCATGTTAGCCGACTTTTTTTTTTACTGAAATTGAAGACATGCAGGATGGCGCGGCGCGGCGTGCCATGCCACACAGCCCAGGCCATAATCGATCTTTCGCGGACCAAATTACCAAAACGTGTTTTCAGCCGTCTTGGTGATGTCAATTGGCTGCTTTGGAGCTGCGATTTGACACCTTTGGACTTTTTTTCTTGTGGGGAACCGTGAATGACCGATGTTATGCCAACAATCCGGAAACAATTAAAGCACTTAAGGCCAATATCATCCAAGCAATACGTGAGCTAAAGGCCGAACCCATCAAAAATGTCTTGGAAAATTGGAGTGACAGAATGCGCTACTACGGAGCCAACTGAGGTTGCCAGCAGCCAATTGAACGACGCACGTTGTGTTCAATAATAAATAGAAATGATTGCTCTTATTAATAAGGCCATAACACATGGAAACAAATTAATTTTGCTTATTTTATTGCATTTTTTATTGTACTTGTATATTTGGCCCACCCTTTACATGGATCCAACAAACCTATCCCATAATGCATCGGCAATACACAGCCGAGTCAAAATAGACATTAAAATCTTAAATCCTGAACAGAATTCCGAAGTTGTAATACAGTTTGTAGATCATTAAATTCTCTATAAAAAAATGCCCACTTTTTTTTCCTACGACCAATAGTTAAGAAGGTATAGCTATTTAAAAATAACAAAAAATGACGAAAATATTGTTTTTTTTTTAATATAACTGTTGCACCGTCAACACTTTCGAAAAAAAAGTCTAGTAACACTTTGTAGACAGCAAAATGTTTTATAAAAAAAAAGATTAACACAATTTTTTTCCTACGACCTATATTTTAAAAAATATAGCTGTTAAAAAAAAAAAACAAAAAAAATGACGAAAATATTGTTTTTTTGAGTATAACTGTTAAACCATCAATGCTATCACAAAAAAAGTCTAGGAACATTTTGTAGACCACATAATTTTCTATAAAAAAGATTAACAAACTTTTTTTCCCACGACCTATTATTAACAAAATAGAGCTTCTAAGAAAACAAAAAATTGGAGAAATTATTGTTTCTTTGAGAATAACTGCTAAGCCGTCAATGATATCGAAAAGTAGTCTAGGTACAGTTTGAAGACCACAAAATTTTCTTTAAAAAAATATACCTTTATATATTTTTTTTTTACACCCAAAAATTAAGAAAATACAGCTATTTGAAAAGGAACATAAAATACCAACAATATTTGTTTTATGGGTATTCCTATTAAACCGTGATGATGGCTATATCTGGCACCACTATATATATAAACTTTTTTTTTCTCACCATTGTCCACAAAAACGAAGTAAGCTTTTTTCAACGTTGGATCTCAAAAGTACCACTGACAACAGTCGTATATGTTGTTTCAGCATTGGTGCTGAGGTCTTGCCTTGAAAATTGCTGCATGTGAACAGGGGACAAAGTGCTGAGAGAAAATTTTAAAAGAAAACCCTTTTACCAATCTGAAAATTCACTTTTTCTCAAAATAATATTTTTTTTTAAATATGCAGAAATCGGCAGTGCAAAAACAAATATAACCCAGAGTGTGTCAGTGCGTTATTTAGGTATGTTTTGCACATCATCGCAACTATAAGAATACCCATAAAACAAATATTGTTGGTATTGTATGTCCTTTTTTAAATAGCTATGAATATTTTCTAAATTCTTGCGTGTAGAAAAAAAAGTTTTATATTTTTTTAAGGAACATTTTGTGGTCTACAAACTGTTTCTTGAATAGACTACTTTTCGATATCATTGACGGCTTAGCAGTTATTCTCAAAGAAACAATAATTTCTCTAATTTTTGTTCTCTTAGAAGCTCTATTTTGTAAATTATAGGTCGTAGGAAAAAAAGTTTGTTAATCTTTTTTATAGAAAATTATGTGGTCTACAAAGTGTTCCTAGCCTTTTTTGTGATAGCATTGATGGTTTAACAGGCCGAAGGAAACGGGAGTGTTAATCTTTTTTTTATAAAACATTTTGCTGTCTACAAAGTGTTAATAGACTTTTTTTCGATAGCATTGACGGTGCAACAGTTATATTAAAAAAAAAAAAAAACAATTTGTTCGTCATTTTATTTTATTTTTAAATAATTATACCTTCTTAACTATTGGCGTAGGAAAAAAAAGTGGGCATTTTTTTATAGAGAATTGAATGATCTACAAACTGTACTACAACTTCGGAATTTTGTTCAGGATTTGAGATTTTAATGTCTATTTTGACTCGGCTATGTATTGCCGATGCATTATGGGATAGGTTTGTTGGACCCATGTAAAGGGTGGGCCAAATATACAAGTACAATAAAAAATGCAATAAAATGAATCTACAAACTAAATAGATCTACAAACTATATCGTTATCTTATCTGAATCTCCTGCCTCACTTCAACTTATGATAAATAGATTAGCGGATTATTGTAAGATGTGGAGTTTGGAAGTTAATATTCAAAAATCGAAAATAATAATTTTTCAAAATGGGAGCGGAGGAGTTTCGAGAGAAGAAAGATGGAAATTCAACGGAAACCCTTTAAAGATAGTCAAAGAGTATACTTATTTGGGAAAAGTCTTCAATTTTAATCTTAATTTTAAAAAGCACCTGAAACTAAAAGCAAACAAAGCTTCTGCAAGATCGATACTATTCTACGGGGCACAATCCTGGAGTTTAAAAAAATATGATACTGTGGAAAATTTGCTGCTCTTCTTTTTAAGAAACATATTTTACCTACCGAGTAACTCACCAAAATACATGTTTTACCTGGAGACAGGACTTTCTACTCTTTTTGTTACAACTTTAAAACTAAATGCGTACTATGTATCTAGAATAGCAGAAATGCATAACTCAAGGCTTCCAAAATTGATCTGGCTTCATGCAGTGCAGTACAAGAAAATCTGGTATGACGATTGGTCAAGACTGGCGGCTGACTGTGGTTTTACTTTTAACTTAAAAGAACAAAATGCATTACAGATAAAAAAAATTGTTATATGAAGTGATAAGAATTACTGATGAAAATGAAAGGTATAATTTGATAGATAAAGCCAGATCCTCGACAGAAAGATATTACTACACCAAAGTTAATTATAATCTCAGGGAACTCAATTATTTCAACACCAACCTCCCAAGTGGAGCTATCGGAGATATTTTTAGAGGACGAGGGGAAATGTTACATCTGAACTTTATGCCACATAGAAATGATTTAATGAATGTTTGCTGCCTTTGCAATTTGCGAACAAGGGAAGACATTGGACATTTCCTTGGCGTTTGCCCTATTCTGCAGGAAATAAGAAGAATGTACTTTGGAAAAAACATCTTAGAGAAGAGATAGAGATATTCAACCTGCTGTATGGAGCCAATTGGATGCAGCTCTGATACTGTAAAAATGCTTCGTTATATCGATCCAAAATAATTCAAGAATGCTTTTAGTATTTAATATTTTCGTTTCAGCTAAACTCAAAGTATTTTAAATTCACAACTTGAAATTAAATTTTTCCTCACTTTAAAAAGTCCTTACAATGAAATTTTTTAAATTATTTTTTTTTCTTTTTTTTAAGAAAACACTTAATTGTATTAAAATAATTAATATTGAATTAATATTAGGCTGACGGCATAATTTTCCAAGCCGTTATATATTCATGTATAAATCAATTATGGAAATGTAAAATTGTTATTTTGTTTGAATAAAAATCTAATCTAATCTAATCTATAATAGTGAGCAACAAGAGTTCAAAGTATATGCCATCTAGAAAATGGGACCACTTTTAAAACGTTATTTCTGTTTATATTGTTGGTACCAACCGAAATACAATAAAAACCTAAATCTAACCCAAGGATAAAAAACAAAACACATTTTGTTGAATTTCTATAGTAATATTATTATTTTTATTTCTACTTGTTCATTTATGGGCTGCCCGGAAAATTAAAATCATTCCAAGGTCGCCATAAATATTTCATTGAATTATCTAGGTATCTTCAATTTGACCTTTAAAGTTCAAGCTTTAAGTTTATTCATTCAAACAGAAATATTGTCCATAACCGAAATCATGTCAAAATAAAGCTAATTTCAAATTTGAGAGATATAAATAAAACGTTGATTGTATAAAAATAAACCTTTCAACAACAAAACAACACAACACATTACACCCCTGCTAACAAATAAGAACGCTAGAAATAGATATGAAAAAGTCATTAAATTTACTAACCTCCATTTCTGCTCCTCTACCTTTACTCAACGCCATGACAGTAAAATTTCAAACCAAATAATGCCTGCACCGGGACAATCAATATCCTTGTCATAGGAATCAACCAAAAACGTTCTCTTATAATGATAGTTGTAAACGCAAACAATGTATTTTTTTTTTTAATATATAAATGATCCAAAAATAAAGGACACGGAAAAACAAACAGTTGTTTTGAAAACCAAATCGGGTTGGTAGTTGTATAGTTAATCATCACAATGGGGCAAAATACTCATAATGCAGGTTAAACAAGTAAACTCTCTTGGGACCATTTGGATTGCGTGTATTTTATATACAGTAGCGGACCTTTTCATTAAACAGATGGCAAGTGTCAGCAATAAAATGAAATAGGCCCTGCTATTACAGCTGGACCCGACTCTAGACCTTTGGTGTAATAGTCTAATGCTAGGTTTCCACTTGGCATTGACTAGTTAAGGAGAGTGAAACTTACTAACTTCTAGTATTTTCAGCAATTTTTGGGTAACCCATCCTCTATAGTGATAATTTCGTTTCAATTAGCATTTTTCAATGGCAAGTGAAAAACCTATATTAGGCTAGCTGACAAGCCACAGGAGCTGCTTGTACATAAGTATCTTCGTCTTCTGGCTTAGTCCGTTTCTGCGTCTAATCAGTGGGTGGAGTCCGTGGAAGTCTCAATTTGCTTCTTAGAGCGCTTTTCGTGACTTGTTGAAGAGGGTGCCTAGATACTTCACGTTCTTTTTGGCTGCAATCGCAGATCCATCCGGAAGTTTAAGAAGTAGACGGTTTTCGCATCTAGTTGGCATAGGCTGGTCAGATGTCATCAGTCTGTAGAGGAAGGGAACTAGCTTTGAACCTTGGGCAACTCCGGAAGAAAGAAAAGAGTTTTTGTTAGTGATGTGATGGGGGTAAATGTAATAACAATAAGCTTATAGATAAGGACTTCAATCCAAAAGCATCCTACGGTGACACGATAGCCATCATAGCGCTCAACAACCATGAGCGGTATGATGGTGATGTCATGCTGACACTTCAGGAGCGGATGCAATATTGAGTGCTTTTTTGTAAAGCTTACTGCATGCCGGTATGATGGCGTTTTCGCTTCAGAACCTCTTTAGTCTCCGAAGTAACACCTCTTCCAGTATTTTATTTAAGTTGTTCACAAGTAAATTGGCCTGTAATTGGAGACTCATATTGCTTCGTTGGAACACCGTCAAAATGTCGCACAGTTAAGTACCGAGATCCTTTCTAAAGCCGTATATGACGAATGTGGAAGTCCTTAACCGACTCTATTTTGCCTTCCCATTTCAATATGCAGACACTTAAGACGAAGGTACATCGTTATCTCCTACTCAATCATCCTACTACCTACTTCCTTAACGCTCGAACTGTATTAAATTAACCTCCTCGGTTCCCAAACTGTGTTCCGCGGAACCCTGGGGTTATAGGTTTCCGCGACTTTCTCGAAGTACAAAGAGGAAAAATACAAAAATATTAAGTACCGTGAAACCGGGTGACTGGGCATTTTTAAATTAAAATATGAATAACTCTAGCTTAGATTTTTTGTACAAGCATCACAAATTTCAGACAAATCAGTTTAATAATTAAAAATCAACAATGGGGTGGCCAAAGTCACCCTGCAGTTTTGAGTGACTTTGGTCAGGTAAACGCTTTCCTTATTATCTCATTGACAAAAATCAACCAATGATCCCCTTTTTGTTTATTTTTTAGGGTTTGATTTATCTTATTTTGTTTTTTAAATATATATGTATGAATTGTTAATTTAAGTTTTCATATCACTGAAACAATATAATGAGGATCAATCTTTCTCTGCTCTTTTGCAGCCTTATAAGGAGACTTGTACTTGTAAGCTTCGTACGTCTTATCATGACAAGTTTTATTATAATTTTGATAAATTGTTTTTAATTTGTCGTGGATAAGAAATAAATACATTTTTTTCAGTAAAGCAAATTCGATTTGCATAATTTTCCACATAACTGAGTAAAAATTATTTTGCTGTAGTATTTCCAAAATATATTGAAACCTTTCAACATTTGTTGGTGTGCTTTAAGGTTTCTGAATAAAAATTATTTAGTTATTAACTTTATTTCGTAAATTATTCTAATGAAGCTATTACAATCATTTTTAATTAACTTAATATACAATTAAAAAGTACAAGTGACCTCAACTCCAGAAATAATTGTGTTTCGCCCAAGGTATAACAGTGGGCTCTTCAGTCAGTCTGTTATACCCTACTAAGACACAAATTTTGGTCGATGTTTACCGACCTTTATAAAAATCACAGCAAAAAGATACTGTGAATTTTATTATTCTAGGGGAATTTGTTTAAATTCGTGCACCCAGAAAATAAATACCCGTGGTCAGGTTTTTTATAATAAGAAGATGAAGAAATTTAAATATTAAAATATTGAAATTACTTCTATCTTTTTGCTGTGATTTTTGTAAAAGTCGGTAAACATCGACCAAAATTTGTGTCTTAGTAGGGTATAACAGACTGACTGAAGAGCCCACTGTTATACCTTGGGCGAAACACAATTATTTCTGGAGTTGAAGTCACTTGTACTTTTTAATTGAATTTTATTCATTCACTCCACTTAAAACAGAAGTAATTTCAATATTTTAATATTTAAATTTCTTCATCTTCTTATTAACTTAATATACTTTTAGAAAGAAAGCTGATAAGCATATTTGTACCCAGTAATTTCAATTTACACACACGTTTGCTTTTTACATTTTTTTTTTATCGAAGTGTGAGCTTCTCATATTATAAATGATACCACTAACATGAAGTATAAACAAAAAATTGATTTTTAAATGTAATTGTGTTGGTTTTCATTTTTTTTTCGATCGTTAACAGTTAGGGTTTTGAAATATATTTGGACTTTGTCAAGGGTTCCAAAGCTTAAAATGTTTGGGAACCTCTGCTTTAAAGGGAAGACATAATCCTTCAAGTGCGCGTTAATTATAAAGAAAAAGTCTTAAACAAAAATACGACACGAATTTCTGTGGTTCCTTTATTTTTGGTCGATAACTGTTGGCTATTGCATTTCTTTCTTTTATAAAAATAGGGTCCCCATCATCAATTTAAAGGTAAAATTAACTAAAGGCTTCAAGACACCTAAATCCGCCATTGTACAGTTCGGCTTTAATAGTTCGGATGTTGATGTTCTGCAAATAGACCTCTTTTGTGCTCGATTTATTTAACAAATAAAATGAAAAAAAAATCATATCTAGGAAACAATCCAGTACAACATCGAGCTGATATTATGATTGTTTTGAATAAATTTTAATATTATTATTCATTTCATTCAGCATATTGAACAAATATTGAAGAAGTTTTCGCCTGCCAAAGTGAACATAAATCTTTATTAAGTTTTTTGGAACTTCTTCCGGTACCATAATATAATAAACTTAATATTAAATATTAAGGTCATGGTCGGTAAGTCTATATTTGTATGTATGTATTTTATGTATTGAATGTATTGAATATATAAATAGGCAACTGTACGTTATTATGCTCGTTCTTCTTTATATATTTACATTTCGTTTGCAAATACATATTGATTAGCTTAATTTATAAATAAACACAAATGCAGGACTACTAATTGTTGTATGGTTGTTTCAAATAATTTGGTTAGGTATTTTCTGCCAACTTATTTCATAAAGTTTTCGATTTAATAATCATGTCGATTACAGAATCTGCAGAGCACAATCTGGCAGTGGGGTTGGAGTCGAAATTCTGTATGGTCACAATTCTGTTTTCAAAATTCTGCATTTCAAAACACTGTTTTTCAATATTCTGGTTACACAAAATTCTATATGAAGATAATTCTGTATTCTAAAATTCTGTATGACCAAAATTCTGAATTTCAAAATCCTGTATTTAAAAAAATCTTTTTGATAATGTAAAAAAGTGCGCACGATTTTTTTTTTTAAATACAGAATAAAGATTTTTTATGATAAAAAGCTAGTTGCTGCCGTAAGATCAGTCAAAACTACGCTTCCTATAACGTTTGGTTTTTGAAATTCTCCAATATTAAAGTGGAAGAAACTGTTTTGCAACAATTTTTCATTGGAATATAACGAAAAAACCTAAAGAAATTATTTAGGGGCTGGATTTTTATGTGTACCAAAAATATTCCGAAAAGTGGGTATAATTTGTATTTCCACCAGAAGGGTTTTTTTCAACTTTGCGGGTTTTTGTTATTCAAATCACACTTTCAGATTACAAATAAAAGAAGCAAACACAAAACTGGCTGCCAACGTTAATTGAGAGTGAACAAACAGACGCTATTTTAAACTTGATTTAGTGTTAAATTGATAGTTCATCAGTTAAAATAAAATAAAAATCCCAAGGATATTTTTAAAAAGCATATAAATTTAAAGCAGCAATTTAAAGCGAGCCAGTAAACTAAAGGCGAGTGACAATTTTATATTAAACGTGATATTAGTTAAAACGACACAATTCAATTTTTAATGGACTGTGAACAAATCGGCCCTAAGTGATTTATCGGAAAAATGCTAAACTTTAAAGTTTCGAAAAACAGTTCTACTCAAAAGTTGAGCTCCTATCTAAAGACTTAAAAATTACTATACTTTACCTCTTTTTCGTCTCGATATTTCAATTGTTAGGGATACTGGTATATTTTTGTGTTGTAATTTTGTTTTCAATTAAGTGAATTTTTGAAAATTTTCTCTAACATTTCGAGGCCAATGACGCCCTTGCATAAAAAGAATCAAGTTTTCGACAAGGCACAAGAAAGCTTAACATAGAGACTAGTAAGATTAAGCAAAGGCTAGAACACGGGCCTTGGCGATTATTAACCCTTTTGCTTCATCAGGGACAAAAAAAAAAACTGGCTCGTGTGTGGACTTGTTCCCGCGATCTTCTGATTGTCAGTCCAATGCGCTACCGCACTGGGCTAACCCGCTATATACAAAAATTCATTGTCGAAAGTGAATGGGGCGTATTCATAGTCATTTTAGACCTGGGTCTAAGTTGAACATTGCTTTGGTTGAATTTTCGGACGTTGATTCTATTTTTGTAAGTTTATAATTTCAAAATATTTGAAGCTATTTGTGTAGTATACCAAGTTAATTATCTTATAAAAATATAAAACCAACGATTTGTAATTAAAATCAGTCTGTATTCATTGAGCCAAAATTGTCTTAAACTGTAGTTTAGTTAAACCTGGGTCTATCTGCGACTATGAATATGCCCCAATAAGTTTAATTCAACATTGCATAACAAAAACATACCGGATTGTATGCACTTGATTTTTAGTAAGAACAACTTAAAACAGATTTTTCCTCATTGAACAATCCTATACAGATGTCTCAGACCCATAGTAAAGTGTGATACGAAAAAGAAGACAAAGAAAAGAGAGCAAAAAGTGTCGTATGATGCTGAAATTGCATGGTGCTTATAAAATTTGTGTTTTCCTGATGGGGTCCCGAAACGTGTCAAACAACTTTTTACTAGGGCTTGTGACTCACGAGTGTTTGAAAAGTTTTGCTCGTCTAAATTTTTGGTACTGAAATCCAGCAAGGGCTTGTTAAGTCTCTGACAAGATTTCCTTGTCTAAATTTTCCCTACTGAAAACTTAGTCCAGTCATTTAAGCTTAAATTAGGTAAGAATCTCGGAATTCGATATACCCAGCTGTAAGTCTGTAAATACTTGTATATTAACACAACATATAGGGTGTACGCAGTATAATAGTTAATAAAAATTGACAAATATCATCATTGATTTATCGATAGTTCTACTATATATGGCGCGTTTTCGACCGGAGGCATCGGTTGACCTGTAGTGATGCTGTGACCCCGCGCTCTCCGCCCTCTATCTCGAAAACGGTTCACCGTATGAAAAAATTTTTTGATCGAAAATTGTAGAGAATTTTGTATTCTACAATATTGATAATAAATACAAATAGCAAAAAACCGATAGGAAATGAGATATTTACAAAAAAAGGGCAAAAAACCTTTGTGACCTTTGACCTTGAAATTTAATAGTTGCGTACACCCTACCATATGTAGGTTTCGAGACAAATTTTGGGGTGCCAATATACAAGTATTTACAGACTTACAGCTGGGTATCTCGAATTCCGAGGTGAACTTACTATAATGACTGGACTATAGTAGGACCTTGCCCAAACTAGACAGAAACTTGGCATTTTGCCAGCCGGGCGGTTATCCGAAACTATATCCGATTTAAGGACCACCCCAATATACAAGTTTTTTGTCATTGCAATTATCGATTTCTACATATTTAATGAAAACTTTATGTGAATATTCCTGTTAACTCAATTCTCCCATATTATTTTAATTTCAAAGGATATTATAATCCGAAGTTTATTAATTTTCCAATTAACAACTTGATTCGTCATGTTTGTGGCGTAATCAATCAATTTAATTCTTTTTTCATTGAATATTTGATTAACCTTATATACAATCATGAGTTAAACCAAAGCAAATTTTAATTAAATTTGTCAATTCATCGAGATTGTTTGGTGAGCTATTTTCAATTGAACCAATCATTTTAACTAATTACTCAAAGTGAAAGTCTTTTCATGGTCCATTTGACAGAATGTTGTAACTATGTAGGTATAATGTTTTTGAACATGTACTTATACATATGAATGGAGAGAGAAAACCTTACCGCAATTACACATAGAATCTCAATTGAGGTTAAATTTAAATTCACACAAAAAAATAGATTAGACGAATCCGATTATAAGTAAATATCAGGTTTTCTTATGGGCAGAAATATGGTGGGTGAGGATTCATGGGGTTAATAATTAATTGTGAGATTGAAACCTGAATTTACCAATGGAACACACATAAGAGCCAGTTTAAAGAATCCCGTCAAAAAATTATAAAACCGTTATACGTAATACGTATTACGTAATACGTGTAAGTTGAAATGAAACGAAAACAATAAAATTAGCTGCCTCTTAAATTTTCGACTTAAAACTACGTCAGAAAGAAATGGTTTTCGTTTAGGGTGGTAACTGCGGGTCACCCTGCATATTAGGTAAGATCGTTTTCAACATTATTTGCCAAATCACTGCGTGCAACTCATAGTTTGTGCTTAATGGTTTTCTGAACTTATCCTCATCATTTATTTTGAGTCCCCCTTGGGAAAAACAAAATCGGGAAGCCATTGAACATTTGTAGTTTTTTATGATAATTATGAATTCAGGGTGGGAATATTTGGCGACAAAAAAATAACGGATTCTTGTAGAGGGACCAAAAACAAGTATTTTTCACCATGGGAAGGGGGTCTATCTCTTTCAATATAGGCAGGACGGTCAGTTTTTTAAACAAAATGATTAATACAATTAGTATTTTTAGTGATTTTATATTTTCTATACAAATAGAAAACATAAAGTCATCTGGTTTTCAGTGGTTGATGAAGAATTAATAGAAGCACTTATCCACTAAGCAATTTAAGCCGATTTCCTACCTAATTCCACATTTTTGAAAGAAAACATCAGTTCATATTTTTTCAAGTTTGAGTTTGAAGATATTTTTTTCGAAAACTATTAATAGTAATAACTTGATTCAAAAACTCAATAAAAAAATAGACTTTTAGCTTTCAAAAAATGTATCATTCTTTATTATCAGAGTTTCCGTTCTTTTTAAATAATTTTGTGAACGATTTATTTTCATTTTTAAGTATTTTTAAATAGTACCCCTACCACCTAAACGGAAGGAGATAGACCCCTATCGCCATGGTGAAAAATACTTGTATCAAGTCCCTCTACAAGAATCCGTTATTATTTTGCGCCAACTATTAGCGTCCCTAATTCTTAATAGGTAGGGTTATAACTTTCTTGTGAGAAAAGACTTATTTTCGATGGCTTCCCGATTTTGTTTTTCGCAAGGGCGACGCAAAATAAATGATGAGGAAAAGTTCAGAAAACCATAAGGCATAAACTATGAGTTGCACACAGTGATTTAGCAAAAAATGCTGAAAACGATCCACCCTATGGTATATGCACCTATATATTTTTTTCTTTTTTTTTTTCAAATAATTATGTGTAGTTACCTATTTTATATTTTTTACTAGAAATTTCATTTCGAAGCGAATAATCGAATAATGAATGAAGCTGAAGATTGCTGCATTTTTTTTTTTTTCTTTTAAAGTAGTAGACCTCAAAAAGTATCAATGTTGTGCAAATAATTTTCCAGGGGCGATGTCCGTTACTTTTTCAAATTTGCATCCCGTTATTTTTTTTTTAAATTTGTTTTTTAACATTTTAAAGCTAACTTTTTGTTTAAACGGGCAGATAGACCAAACTAACGGTTAAAAAAAGAAAACAAAAATGGCACTGTGTAGAACAGACCTTTTTTTAGAGGCGATGTTCCTTAGTTTTTTTTTTTTTTTTATTATTTTATTAAGCGTTTTTAACAATGAAACATTCCTATTTTTCGGAATATTTTTGGTACACATAAAAATCCAGCCCCTAAATCATTTCTTTAGGTTTTTCGATATATTGCAATGAAAAATCGTTGCAAAACAGTTTTTTCCACTTTAATATTGGAGAATTTCAAAAACCAAACGTTATAGGCTAATTTTGAGGTCTGATTCGTATTCAGTGCATTAAAAAGATTAAAATAGTTGTAGATTGTTTTTGCACCAGAAGGTTTTTCAAATCTTGTTTGCTTTTGTTTCCCACATCACACTTTATGATTACAAAAAAAAAGCAAACAAAATATCGACTGTCAACGCTAACTGAGAGTGAATAAAAGAAAACAGTTCGTTAACTCTCTATTATGGCTAAATATCCCCCTTAAAAAGTGGATTTTGTCGTTTTAGCTAAAACCAATTTTAAATTATTAAAACAAAAGAAGGGGGAGTAAATTCAAATATTTAAAATCGATCAATTTCTAATTTTTAATAGCGGCCTTAATATGTTAATTTTATTAGTTGAGTTTAAAGAGGTTAGACTTGCGAACAACCAAGTTTAAACCTTGTTTTTAGAACGTTCAGTCTTCTACCAAAAAAAAGTTGGGCCGTCATTTATACTACTTGTTAAAATTTAGTTTAAAAAATCCAAGTACAACTGGTGCCCTGGCCAAAAATGGTTCAACAAATTAAAAAAACTTATTTATTTTAAAGTCAATAACAGCGTAAGGAACGTTTCTAACTGGTCCTTTTCCGAATTTTAAATATTTGCAGGTATGTAATATAAAAATAATGTCATTTCCATCGCATGTCTCCTCCTTATTTCAGCGCGGAGAAATGGATTTTTTCTTTGTTTTTAAATGTATAAATTTTAACTTGACTGAGTTCCAGGATTAAGAATATGTAGTTGAATACAACTTCCCTAAAAATTAAATTTATTTATTTGAAACAATTAACTTACAAACTTTCAAACATCTGTCTCCATGTATTTGCATCATTTCCGTAAATGTTAAATGTTAAATGCTTATAAATTCAAATTAACGGCCGTCGGTTTATAGGATTTAGACTAAATGAAGAAACTCATTCATGCTTCCTTTGAAATATATTCAATTGAATGGGTGGGACATCAGTTTCGTGTATAATTTTAAAGTAAGTGGTTGTTTTCGTCACGTGATTCATCAACTTCGTCATTTCCGTAGGTGTATATAATTTAAGTAAGTGTTAGTAAAAAAAAAAATATTTTACAACAGTCTTGAAGTGAAGTTATGTTGCAGTTATTTATACAAAATTAAAAAAAGATATATACTTTCTATTTTCCTTGTCTAAAAAGTTAAAAAACATCGATTTTCGTGATTTCCGTCGCGTCATTTCCGTCGCCCTTATTGGATTAAGGCAATGAGAAAATTGTTACGGAAATGACTTTAGATGTGCTTTTTCTTTAAAAAATCATGAAATCAGGCAATTGCAGACCCTAAATCTGAGATAGGTGGTGAAGCGAAATCGTAACAAATTATTTATCTTTACTAGTTAAATGTCATTTCCGTACCACACAATCATTTCCGTAAATCGATTTAATTTACATTTTAATAATTTTAAATTAATTCATGTAATACCGTAATTCTTTTAAACGCATCCTGAATTACACGGCCCTTGTTGCAAGGAATATTTTAAAAGGAAAATTTGTTTACTGGTACATTATCATTTCCGTATCGAAGGCGTCATTTCCGTATCAAGTCCAAATTCTCAAAAACGTTTAAAATCAAGTGACCGCACTTTTAAATCATTAATTTATTCCATAGTTTATAAAACACTTGAATGTACATAATTTTTTCTTAAATTTAGGTAGGGGACATTTTATGTGCTAAAAAGGAGCTTTCAACAGAGAATCACCCTCTTATAAATATTAGCAACTCAGCAAACATTTTACACTCAAAACAATAACAAAGGTCTCAGTTATAATATGTTTTGTTATGTGTGGAAAAATGTTTTTCAGTTGCTATACACTCCCTCAAAAAACACGGCTATTATAAGAGCTCAAATTTTCCAAAACGTCTTTTTAAACCAAACTTAAAATTGTGAGCCTAATTGCCGGAAAATCGGAAATGAAGAACATATTTTGTGAAACAGTCTAATGTACAAGTAGGTAAATACCTTATAATGGGGATAGAAAATTGAAAACCATTAGGTACAGTTATGTTTGTCGTACCATTTTCAGTAGGACTAAAATAGAAAATAACAATTTATCCATCCAATTTGAAGTAAATTTGTGCAGTCGTTTAATCTGCAGTATTAAAATCATTAACTTTTAAGAAAGCAATACTTTTCCTATAGGTTAGGCAGTTTAAAACGACCCAAACTTCTAAGTGGGCCTTCTTAAAGGTCAGTTTCAAATATCTTCATGCATTGTATATCTTGAGAAATACTTATTTAATTGTTCTTTGGCTCACCACTTCTGTGGTTAAAAGAAAGAATGCCTTCCGAACTGTTTCTTCTTTTACCATAGTGTTATATAACACACCTATATGCAACAAAGAATGGTAGTAAAGTGAAATTAAAATCTCATTTCTATTATTTTCCTCCACTTTCAGTACACCATCGTACGACCATGCACCGAATCCTGATAAACAATGGATCTTGCGAGTTACTCAACCCATGGAACCTGTGCACAAACGTTTCACCAACATTCTGATGACTAAAAGACTGCAGACCCTCCAAAGTGTTGACGTTGCTGTGGAGCGAGTTTATAACGAACTAAAGGCACTCGGCGAACTCGATAACACGTACATCATCTACACCTCAGACCATGGCTATCATTTGGGACAATTCGGATTGATTAAGGGTAAAAGTTTCCCCTTTGAATTTGATGTACGAGTTCCGTTTCTCATACGTGGACCAGGCATTCAGCCGTCAATTGTGTAAGTATCGTAATTATTGTTGTCGACAAAGTTTTTCTTCTTCTATTGATTAATGTACAACCCCTTTTCTGTGCACATTTTAATTTAGAGTCGATGAAGTAGTGTTGAATATTGACTTGGCACCAACATTCCTAGATATGGGTGGAGTGCCGACACCCCCGCACATGGACGGCAGAAGTATATTACCGCTACTCCTTAGCAGACATCGTAGCATACGTGACCAATGGCCGGATACATTCCTAATTGAAAGTTCCGGTCGGCGGGAAACTCCAGAGCAAATAGCCGAGTCTAAGGCTAGACTGCAAGCGGAGCGACTTGATATGAAGTTAGTCAATAGCACCTTGGTTGAGGACATACCAAAGAATATAACCAGCAAGGTGGCCGTGTTGGAGGCGGGAAATTCGACTAGTGTTGATGCTCTTCGTACTAATGAAGAAAATATTAACTTAGAATCGCATGAGGAACACGATGATTTCGATGACATTGATGGTGAGTTAATTATTATTACTCTTGGATGACAATTATTCGTTTATCTCTATCAGTATGTGTTGTGTCTATATATATACAATAAAATCGGTTTTATATTCAACTATTTAAATTATAGATGACATTAAGTTTTCTGATGACGAAGATGATGAGGAAGAAGATGAATTTGAAACGGACGGCGACGATGTGGATGATGAAAGAGGCATAGAGAGTTCAACGGGGCTGGGTCGTGACTATGGTGGTGGTGTAGATGGACAAACACAGCAACAGGACCAATTCGATAACCATTTGCCACTGGCGCCATACATGACAAAGATGATGCGATTAAACTCAGAATGCTCGGATCCAGCTTTGCTGCAGAACTGTCGACCCGGTCAGAAGTGGAAATGTGTTAACGAGGCGGGTCGTTGGAGAAAGCACAAATGCAAATTTCATGTGAGATTATACTTTAATAATAATTCGATGTTTACTTACCTTGTTCTTTTTGCATGCTCTTTAATTATTTTAAATTTAAACTAACAATAGCTTCGTCTTTAGAACTTTATACCCAGGGTGACCCTGGTTTTCTTGAAAACCCCAACAGTTATCAAAAAAAAGGGAGGTTCTCAGGTTCGCCGTCGCACATTCCACTACTTCAAACGTTTCCATCTTCAGGTCCGTCAAGCTGGAACCGCCACAACTGAAATTCAAAAATCTAATGATGCCATAATTTAGTTCCATTTTTGGGCTAATTTAGTACCCCAATCCCGATGGAGAACTAAAATATCTTGCCCCTCAAACTTTTGGTGGACCCAGCTTGACGTCAAGCTAGAACCACCACACCTTCAAACACAAAATTTCAAAAAACTTATGATGAGGGAATTCCAAATTAAATACTCCATGGTTTGTCCTTGAAATTTAGGTCCAAACACACAAAATTGTGGAGACTTTTACACTCGACCATTAAAAAAAAAATACGGATTAGATGCAAAACGAGTTAAATTGGAAAAATTACAAATTTAGCCTTTCAACTCAAGCTGGTTTGGTTTTTAGTTCTACTTTAATAACCCGTCCTGCTTGTAGTGGTTCCAGCTTCACGTCAAGCTAGAACCACAACACTTTTAAACACGAAATTTCAAAAAACTAATGATGAGGGGATTTAGTTCCATTTTTGGACTCGTGATTTGACGGAATTCCAAGTTAAGTACTCCATGGTTTGACCTCTAAATTTATTGCCAAACATATCAAAAAGTCTCCACCTTCTGTGTGCTCGACATTTAAAAAAATATACTGACTGATTAAATATATATGTACAAAGAACTTGGTAATTGGAAAATAAAAATATTTATACGAAGTTACTTTTAGGACACTTTAAGGATATAGCAAAATAGCTATTATATATTTAATCAGTCAGTATGTTTTTTTTAAATGTCGAGTACACAGAAGGTGGAGACTTTTTGATATGTTTGGCACTAAATTTAGAGGTCAAACCATGAAGTACTTAACTTGGAATTCCGTCAAATAACGAGTCCAAAATTGGAACTAAATCCCCTCATCATTAGTTTTTTGAAATTTCGTGTTTAAAAGTGTGGTGGTTCTAAAGGGTCCGCCAAATAACTTTTTTTTTTTGATAATGCATGATCAACATCGAGTGTAGCTTCGGCTGTGTGGCACGTAGCGCCGTCCTGTTGAAACCAAATGTTGCCAATATCCTCCTCTTCAATTTTTGTGAACAAAAATTCGTTCAACATGGCCCGATAACGATCGCCATTGACTGTAACGGCCACTCCTTGCTCAGTTGAAGAAAACTGACCCAATTTTGACAATTTTGGACCAAAATCCGCACGAAACAGTGACTCGTTTTGGGTGTATCGGCTTTTCAATGTATGCGTGCGGGTTTTCTGTGCCCCAAATGCGACAATTTTGCTTGTTTACATACCCGCCAAGATCAAAATGAGCTTCATCTGAAAAGATGATTTTTTTGGCAAAATCGGCAAAGTAATGTCGCAATATTTCCCAGCGTTGTTCAAGCGTATACAAAACCATATTCGTTCAGCGGAAAGATAAAACTAATTATCTATCAGATCAGACATGAGCTAAGTGTTACCATTCACGAAATAAGCACTAGTTGAAAAAAAAAAAAACGTTAGATGGCGGACCCTTTAGCTTGACTTCAAGCTGGAACCACCACAAGTAGGAGGGGTTATTAAAGTAGAACTAAAAACCAAACCAGCTGGAGTTGAAAGGCTCAATTTTTAATTTTTCCAATTTAACTCATTTTGCATCTAATCCGTATTTTTTTTTTTTAATGGTGGAGTGCAGAAAGTCTCCACAACCTTAATTTCAAGGTCAAACCATGGAGTATTTAATTTGGAGTTCCGCCAAATCATGAGCTCAAAAATGGAACTAAAATATGGCATCATTAGATTTTTTGAAATTTTGTGTGTTTCGCGGTGTGGTGGTTCTAGCTTGACGTTAAGCTGGGTCCACCACAGATTTAAGGGGTAAGACTAGGAGTATTAAATTTGGAATTCCGCCAAATCACCAGCCCAAAAATCGAACTAAATTCCCTCATCATTAGTTTTTTTTTAAATTTTGTGTTTGAAGGTGTGGTGGTTCTAGCTTGACGTCAAGCTGGGTCCACCACAAGTTTGAGGGGCAAGGTATTTTAGTTCTCCATTGGGATTGGGGTACTAAATTAGCCCAAAAATGGAACTAAATTATGGCATCATTAGAATTTCAGTTGTGGCGATTCCAACTTCACGGACCTTCCATCTTCTTATGTATCTATTAATTAAATTAATTTTTTTGTTTTCTTTCAAGTTTTTTTTTTTTTAATCAACAATTTCCTGCAAAATACTAGTCCACCACAAAAAGAATGCTTTATTATCATTACTCATGTCAGTTTCACAGTTTTGTTTGTTACCTCAACTCACCCTAGCACAAAACCTAGATCTTCTTCATCCCGAGGTCAAGTCGACCGGCGACGGCGACCTCAGGTTTCAAAACACAGAATTTGGGCGCCTGTGTGAGTTCAGGTTTTAGGGTTCAGGTGTAGGGCAACATTTATTGACAAGACATATTCCTTAAAGTTTATCACTTCCTCCCAAGAGGCACAATGACCAAAAAAACTTTTAAGGTGGAATCGACTGGACACGTATTCGAACCTGGACCTCCGGTGTCCTACTTTTCTATTCGGAAGGGCTCTACAATCCGAAGTGGAGCAGGATCTCAACTAAAAAATCTTCTTCCAGCCAGCTTTGTCCCTATCCAGTATAGCTAGCTATCTCTAGCTTTGCACGCCAAATTGTTTGAAGGTATTTTCCTATGTCGTGGTCTGCCTCTACGATTCTCAATTACCCAGCCCACCTCAGTCGTTGGTTTTTAAATTTTTTTTTTTTTTTAATGTCGCTGTACACTTCGTTTTTGTATTTCCAATCTCCGCTAATGCAGACGGCACTTAAAAAGATGTAGTATATTATAAAAACCAGCCTTAATCGTACTCATCAACAATTGACATAGTTTATGCCCCTTATAAGTTGTTCAAAAAATGGCTTTCCTACTTCATTGCTGTATTAGCCCAAAGAAGCAAAGATTACCTAGTTATTAAGCAGCTATTCTGGGTGATATCTGAGCCTATGCAGTCAAAATCCCTACCAATTCTCTCAATTGCAACCAAACATGCATATTTGTATGGCCGCTTGCAATTCTCTTACTCATTTTTTGTTTTAGTTACAGCTCCAACACCACTTAGCCGAGCTTAACAAAATGCCAAAACAGTCTAAACGCAATTGTGCTTGCTTTACTCCCGATGGGGTTGTTTATACAAAAATCAAAACTAATCGGGATTACTTTGGAACTCGTTTACGCAAAAGGTAAATATTTATTCAAGAACAAAATTAGAAAAATCCTAATAATTTAACAAATTCTTATCGGCCTTCCTTAGAAATCAGGCCTTCATAACACGTCGCCATAAACGTGACACGGTTGAAGAATTACCATCACAACCACATGAAATTGAAGAAAATTCTTTCCTAAATGAGATTTACCTAAACCACTTTCCCGCTGAAATTGAGAAACTGCTTGACATATCTAATGCCCTATCGCTAATTGAATACCATCTTCACGATGATTCTCAAAATTCTTCCACAAATGATAGACGTGCAAATGAGATGAAATACCGACACAAACGAGAAACGCCTAACAATTTTGAGGGAACAACCTCCTCCTCAACTCTCAATGACCCAATTACGAAAGTTATTCAAGAAATTCAAACCACACTGGAAACTCTGGAAGTGAAATTCCTCGAACACGAACTGAATACGAATAACTTGACCCGTGGGATTGGTATTGGTGGAGGTGGTGGTGGCGGTGGCGTTGGCAAGTCACCACCCAAATCCGGTGGGAAACTGGGAGCGAAATGTTTCATCGAGTCCGAAACAGGCAAAGTCAATTGTTCTGATGTGATTTATGACGACGAAAAGACATGGCGCAAATCACGCGGCCAAATCGATTTGCTGATTAAAGTACTCAAGGATAAGATAAATCATCTCAAGGACATTAAAAAGCAATTGAAAGAGAACAAGTCCATGACAGCATCAGCTGCATCTCCGGGTGGGATGATAAAATTCGACGATGTGAATTATGATGAAACTGATGGCCTTGAAGATGAATTAATGGAGAGTTCAACGGCTAATGGTGATTTTCATCCCCAACGTCGCCCTATCAAGGGTGGGAAGCGTGGTAGTAAGTTTGATAGACTTCACCATCACAACACCAGACCAAGGAAGCCTATGCAAGATGGGCAAATGTTGGACATGAACTTTTTCAGCCCACACACAACGGATCGAAATGAAATTTTCGAAACACCACAAAGAGGGGGAGGAATTGCGTTCGGCAATCACCCTCGACGACGGGTAACTGGTCACCATCGTTATCATGGCCGAAGGCCTTTTGTTCAGAAAGGTATTGATACTATAACAACCACAACAGTTGCCACAACAGCTACTGTATCGGATACCCATAATCAGACGACAACTTCTATTCCAATTACTTCATCAACCGTCCCTTCGTTTGATTCCGTCATATCGACAAAAGATGATGGAGAACAAGTTCTTTTGATGTCCACATTCAGTCCACCGACGACAACATCTTCAAGTGGCACGAGTACGAGTAGTAGTAGTAGTAGTAGTAGTGCCGCCCCATCGACGCCAAGTGCAAATGACATCTCAAACAACTTCAATGGTAAGTGTGAGTCAGAGCGTAGTTATATGGATCAAAAGGTCCTTCTATATATGGCATGGCACTTTTAACTTCCGCACTTAACACACGCTTTTCGCCATTTTTCGATGATTTAAATTTATTTTTTGTTCATGTTTACAGAGGAAGACACTTCTAACATAAGAGTGCAACAGCACCAGGGCCAGGGAAACTTGAATTCTAGAACGACAGATCCATTCCATCAAGAAAAGTTTCAATTTTCTGGACCAGCAGAGTGCTATTGTGAACCGGAAATTGAAAGGTCAGTTATAAAATTCTATTCTTTCTTTTATCTGGCGTTCAAAAGTTTTCTCTCGTGTTTCGTATTTTTGTTTTGTTTTGTTTGCATTTGTATCGCAGTTGAGGTATTTCTATTTCCGCCCAAGGGCAAGTATTGGTTTCATGTAAACAAAAATGTGTAATATTTTTAATCAAACCTTTGTAACTTGCGAATTTGGTATCGTTTGTCCGTCTGCGCTTCCTGGTAGATATCGAGCATGGTCTTGAACGGACGGATGGATTCACTTAAGATTTGGTTAAGACTATTTTGTATGAAGAGAACTACTTCTTTCAAAGTTAACATAGTGGCACACATATAGAAATAGACAAACTTGTAACACCGTATGTTGCAGGACAGGCAATGGTATAGTCTATGACCTGTTCACTCGTACTTATATATCACATTTAAATTCAGTAGTGTATGCTCAGCAATGCATTTCGTTTCAATTTTTCTTTAATATTTTAGTGATCCGGATGAAAAAGAACTTGCTCGTGAAGCACGTCGCAAACTAAAAGAAGAACGTCAAAGAAAAAAGGAACGTAAACGAATTAAAAAGGCACGCCTCGAAAAGGAATGTCTTTCGGAGAAAATGAATTGTTTCTCGCATGACAATAGCCATTGGAGAACAGCTCCGTTGTGGAATGATAGTCCTTTCTGCTTCTGCATGAATGCCAACAACAATACCTATTCGTGTATACGGACAATAAATGCCACCCATGACTACTTGTATTGTGAATTTACCACCGGGCTTATAACCTACTATAATTTAAGAATCGGTAAGAGACTTATTTTTTGAATACAAAGTTATAAAGTTATTGAATTGAATTTTTTAAATAGATCCATTTGAGACATTAAATCAAGCATCTTCGCTTAGCATGGAAGAGAAGTCATATATGCACGATACTCTAAATCGACTGAAAAGCTGTCGAGGTAAGGGTTGTACCGTCAAACGGCATCATATGCCTTTGGAATCTGGAGTACAACATTCAGCACGAGTACCAAAGCGAAAACAACCAGGCTTCGGTAAGTTTTTTTTGTTTATTTATTTGTAATATTATTTTAACCCCTTGAAATCAAATCTAATCACAAGCACACTTTGAAAATTATGCACATATTGAAAATCTCTTCCCGTCCCTTGATTTTTCCCGAAGTACATATTTCTGTTTTGTTTTTAGTCGACTATAGCAAAATTTGATTTGTCCTATTTCAGTGCCATCTTCTTCATATCCAGATTTTGATGGACCAAAAGCGAAACGAAGGAAAATCTCTAAGTATGGATATTCTTTTACAAATTGTTTTGCTTATACCTTATTGTGCATAAAATGTTATTTTGTTTTTTGATATAGGTAACGTTCTTTTTCTTTTAACTTTTAATTTTAAAATATTTTTTGTTGTTTAAGCATATTTGCATTTTTAACATTCACTTTTAAATATTTTTAAAACAAAATTAACCTTTTAAAATACATATAAACCTGCACAAGATAACCCTTAAAAAAAAAACCAAAACTAAAAAAAAATCATTTAAAACCCTGTTTGTTGTAGTTAAATGCACGAACAATTAGTCGTTAACTAACATATATCCCAGTCATACCAATTGGCTCATAGATTCTTTAATTTACATATAACCTTGGTTAACGTTGACAGAATAATTCTGGGAAAGAGTACGATAACTTTGGCGCCGAAAATTGATAACATTTTTTTGTGTGGAAGGGTCAAAATCAAGCACTTTTTACTATGGGAAGGGGGAAACGAAAAATAAAATAACAAGTTTCTGGCTATCAGTAAACCTATAATTTTAGCATTGTTAGTGTTGCCGTTGTTTCAATTTTTTTTTTTTTCATTCAAAGTCATTTTTTAGAAAATTGCCCCTCCCGCCTAAACGGAGAACGCACGGCCCAAGCGCGGATCCAAGGCAGGGGGGGTGGTGTCATGGGGGTCATGACCCCCCCTGGGAGATTCAACTTTTGTTTTTCTATATGAGTTTGTTTAAATAAGGAACAAAAGCTAGATCTGTTATGCTCATGACCCCCCTCTTGAGTAGCATGTTCTATACATAACTGCTATCAGTATTGGTGGAACATAAATATTTAGTTTTGTAATAACCCAATGCCCAACGTTTAACATCAATGCCCAAATATTGGCTAGTTAAGCTGCATGATCTTATCACTAACCATGCAGAGTCATGCAGAGTTATAAAAACTAATCCAAAGATGATGCTAAGTGGTTATACATTTTGTAGTGGTACTCTTTTATTGCGTTATTCATATTCAATTATATGTATCTTTGCTCATATTTACAAATCCTTTTAAAACACTTTAAAAACAAGGTATTTAAAATTAAGTTTCTCCAAGTAACTTGCAAATGTTCCCATATGAAACCTTCATACCGACAACCAACAAGAAAACGTCAAAGTAAATAATAATTTTATTGGATCGGGAAATCGATATTTTCCATCATCTACGAATATTTCTTAAATTTCTTTTTTGTTTCGGGTATAATTGGCCAAACAGATTTAAATTCACAATCAAAATCATTTGGATATCTCTGACCGCAATTTAACAAGTGCGATAAAACTACAAACTTACCAAGTGCTTTGAAGACACGTTTTGACATTGATAGAATCAAAAAACCCTCTGAAAACTATCAAACCGTAGACCTTTTATTTGTACATATGAACAAATTGTTTCAGGGAATTAGGGTGATATTTGGAATGCAATATTTTTAGAAAGTTACAATATAGGTATTTCATGTTTCCAAACCTCAAACAAAAATATTTAAGTATACTGGCTAGGTAAATTATTAGGGTAGCTTTAGCAGAAGGTCTTTCACTACGATTATTCCATTGATAATTTGCTTGCGGTCTTCAATGGTAGAAAACCTTATACAGTTAGCCCTATGTTAGGTGGTTTTCAACCATTCCTGCTTATTTTAACAAAGCCTTATAAGCTTCATCAACAAATTTTTTGCACACTTTAAGGACATATTAACATATAGATTAAAGGCTTAGAAGCCAAAGACATACTTAGATATGTACCTTCATTTTTTTTACAATAGGTTTAAAAAAAAGACTAGCCTACCCGTGCGAGACCTCTCGCACAAAAAGTTTTTCGCGATCAAGAACCTCTGCGATAGCATATCTAAGATAGATAAGTATCCATATAGGTTTTTGAACGGATTGGTTGTTTTTGACATTTCGCTTGGGATAACAATGTGTACCAACATTTTTCGGATAGCTTGGATAGCTATCCAACAGCAAAAGCTTTTTTTTCATGAGCTGTTTTTAACACGGGATTTAAACAGCACAAACCTATCCGGATAGTTCATGTTCGAGTGTATTTACTCTACAGTGAACCATGTTTGTAATCTTTTATATAATTTTCTTTTATACAAATTAATATAAGATATTACAAACATGGTTCAGTGTAGAGTAAATACACTCAAACATGAACATTCGCTATCCAAAGCCGACTTGAACCAATTATCTCGCTTATCAGCGTATAGCTGATGATGGCACGTTAACCGCCGCCGAAATGCATACACTAAAGTTTTAAATATAAAAATAAAAAATTATTGTGTTTTTCTTCCTCGTGTAAAATTTTGTTTTTGTAATTAATTCTAAATTCTTGTAATCAATAAGGAACATTTACTACGTTTCCACCAGACACTAAACCGAGATTTAGCAAGATTATCACAAATCTCCTTGAAATCTACAAGATTTACCATACAAATTTTAATCTCCTCAAATGAAGATTTCAAATAAACTCATTCAAATCTACTTGGAAACATTAGTTTGTCAAATCAAACAAACTTTTTTTTTCGAAGAATAATTGTGGAACCGACCTATTTTCGTTTATTGACAGATGGAAATGTAAACAAAAACTATCTATCTCACTTCCACTTCATATCAAAAAAATGAAACACCATTTGAATGTTTTGCCATAATCCTCTTTTTGTGCAGTGGAAACACCAAACAAATCTCATAACCTAAATCTGGGTTTAGTGCTTGGTGGAAACGTAGTATTACTCATAAACAAATTTCTATCCGGATAGCTCTACATATGTTTGCGATCGCGGCCATTGGCCGTTGTCCGCCAAACACTTCCTCTTTCCAATCGTGTTGGAAGAACCTTTTGTGCCTGTCCACATTTATGAGAAATTAGATCTGTTCAAATATCTGAAAGGTAGTAAGATCGCACTTGATGTTGAATGATCTACAACTTAGTATAAAAATAATAATAAGAGATGAACTTAAAGTTTTTATTTATTATTTTATATATAGAATTTATTAAGTCATATTTTGCATAAATTAAATTGCAAGAAAAAATATTTCCTTAGTTTGGATGACTTTTCTGTTTTTATTTTGTGAATGAAAACGACTAATGAAATGAATAACAACTATATTACAATAAAGAATCCTTAATTTTTGTATTTTCTAAAATTGTATTGTAAGCATGTATGTATGTGAAGAATGTGAATGTGTGCATGAAAGAATGATGAGTGAAGTTATAGAACTTCTTTAAAAATAACATTGGAGTTAATGATTCAATCTTTTTTAAAGTTATGGAAATATTTCAGAAACTTTTTACTCTTGAGAAAGCCACATTAAGCTCTTTGTAATGTTTGACCTTGCACTTTATTTATGGTCATACCATATGCAATTTTAATGGGAAACTGTTTTCTCGTCATGTTGAATGAATGGCATAGATGTATCCCGTGGTGTTGATGATATTCTCGGAATTAAAACAGTTCTTCCATACAGTTCTACATACTTAATTGAGTTATTATCATCCTCGCCCCATTGATCAAGCCTTCATTAGCGTTAAGATTCCTTATTAGCATAACAGTCGTGTTTACATTAATTTGTGAGATGGAAGGCCAGAATGACAAAAAATTTTTAGGAACTCAACAGAATACAGTTCTTCATCGGATCTATCATCAGATTGAATCGATACATAGCTGTACTAAATGTTTGCTTCATCTGCAATCAATTTTGGAACTTTAATTGCATCTGGAGACAAATCATTTTAGTACTCCCACTCACCGTTCCCCAACTTTAAAAGCCAGTTACCAAAAATGGGATCGTCGTTTGTTCTCATATTTCCTTTTATTTTTTTCAATTTGTGTCCTTAGGGAGATTGTTTTATATTTGCTTCAATAATTGTTGTTCTATTGTCGTGCCTTACAACAGGAAGAACCTGCCTGAAATCTCCACGCAAGAATAAGCATATGCGTCCGCTCTCTTTGAAAATGAGGAACACTTCTTGCCATGATGAAGAAATTTTACCAGTGCCTTCTGGTTCAGCAACTTTTCGAAGCAAAATTTGCAAAATTATGGATTGATTTTTAAATTTATTTTAATTTTTTTAAAGTTTATTTTAATTTAAAAAAAAAACCAACTACCTATGTAAAATTCATCTTTCTCTTTTTAATACACGTTCCAGTGGTATTATGTCTGTGACAATTATCGCGAAATGGAGATAAGATCTTTTTTCTCATGCGGTCTTAAAGATCTCCCAAGTCATGCAAACAGTCACGCACGGTGAAGTTATACTGATATTCACACCTTGCAATTGCAAGTTAGTGCAATAATAATTATTATATTTTATTCACCGTTTAGTTCCGTCAACGTCCAGGGCATTAACTTTATTTCCATCCACAACATAACTTGAACCCATAAGATGAAAATGAATTTGTTAAATAAACACTTCCAATTGCAATTCCAAAAAATCAAGTTCCTATGTCCCGATCTACATTGCCCGATTTTTCCACGAAGATTTTTCCAGCAATCGTGTGAAATGTACACACAGTACGATTTTTTCCATAAAGCGTTCAATACACGATACAACCCATCGTACCGATTTGAGTTGTACGGATATCGGTAGTGATATCGCACGTGAGCACACACACCCTACGATTTTCTCGCGATTCCATCAACTGTCAAAAAAGTTGTCGCTATATTCGGGAATGTAAACAGTCCACAAGTAAGACATCGACCTTTAAACTTCAATAAATTCCAACCAGAATTCTTTGTCTGCTATTGAAAACATTTTTCTCATTCATATGTGTTTACTTACTAGCAGTGAAAACAGAAGCATCGGCTTCAACGGTTGTACAAACGTAAACAAACGGTACGATCCCCATCCCGGCAGTCGCACGCTACCTCTTGTTTTCGCTCGATAGCATTCGACCATGCGATTTCGGTACAGCGGATACTTACGTTTACACACACGATACAATCGTCGCATGCGATTCAACTTTTGTACGATAATCGGTACAATAATTGTATCGTGTATTAAACGCTTAAGATTTTTTCCTTGTCTTCTTCATTTTGTATTGCTGTGCTCTTCATTTTTCATTGATATTCACTCACACCATCAAAGGAACGGCACACTGACACCGAACACACACAAAAAACTGGAAAGAATGTGAAAGAGAACATAAACAGACTGGAAAAATCGTTCGAGTTTTCTGGTACAAACGATTTGATACCTACCCGTTACTTTTCACTCTCTTCACCCACGAACAAAAGATCGGTACTGGAAAAATCGTTCAATGTAGACCGGGACTATGTAAAATGCATCTTTCTCTCTTTAATGCACGTTCCAGTGGTATTATGTCTGTGCTGACACTTAATTATAATGAAATAGAGATAAGATCTTTTTTCTCTTTCCGACTTATTCAATTTGTATGTATTAAAGATCTCCCCAGCCAGTGGGAATTATTAAGTAACAGTAACCCCGTTAATTTCCATGTTTACACGTTGTATTTAATTTAACATAAATACAATTAAATAAAAGAAAACCAATATAATTTTTATTCATGTCGTTCACAAATATATACAACTGCAGGGGAACTACACTTCGCGACGCGGCAAAACATTATTTGTATGAAATTGTATGAGATATGTCGCACTAAGCGGTAACTGAACTTCATAAAAGTTCATACAAATTATTGTTAATCGCAGTTTCACCTGGTGCAGTCTAATCTTTAATAAAATTATTGAAAAGAAAAATAAAATTAATAAAGATGACATACAAATATTCTTTTTACAGAAATAAACAATTTTGTTCATATCTTAGTTCGTGATTACACTGTTCGCGAAAAAAACGTACGTACTTCCTTTCGTTATTTTGGCATTCATGGAATTGGGGGTTGTTTTGTAAAAAAATAATCAGTACCAGCGGCGAACGCAGGAAAAAATTTCGGGGGGGGGGGGGTTTAAACTGAAAACTCAAAAATAAAGAGTGAAATTGTATGGCGAGGAAGTTAAATTCATACATTTCGGGGGGGTTTGAACCCCCCCCCCTGCGTTCGCGCCTGATCAGTACAAATAATTAAAAATGTTTTTTAGGTATATTAAATTACGGAAAAAAATTTCCAATTCAATCATTATTGTTTAAATCATGAAACCACCGAACAGCATTGTGGTTGCCAAATCAGAAACGTCAAAGTTCAACCAGAAAAATTCTTGAAATTTTCTTTCCTGCTTTCGTTACTTCTTTCCCTCTACGTTACAACACCCTTCATCCAATCTGTAAAAAAAAAACGAAAGACGAAACAACCGAAAAAATGGATCGTATAATCGTGGTCTCAATATTATTCCGTAAACTTCAAGTAATTCCTTACCTTTAATTCCATGCACAGCACAATATATTGAACAGACCTAATTTGCACGATTTGAAATTGGAATGTTTGTTTTGAAAGTTCATTGGAATTTGAAGTGTTCATTTTCATTGGAATATTATGATATTTTTAAAGCTAGTGTTTTATTAAATTACAAATATTTATAAAATAAAACTAGAACTCTCGAAGTCCTTGGGAAATTTCAATTGTTTTGACACCTCAACCATTAAAATCGGTTCAGTATGTTGGCTTAAAAACAGTCACGTACTACTGAAATAATATATATGATAAAAGAAATGTTTTATTGAGTTTGTATGAACATAGTCGTCGTGACCTCCCCCCCTGGCTGTCAGTCAGGGAACGCATGCGTAACGCAAACAAAATTTTTTTCTTACTTCATAATTTTGTATGACTAAGGCTCGTATTCACCGAGCGATCATAACTTAAGAGCCCCATAAACTTATTCACCAAGCAATATTAATGGACATTTACGAGCGCTCGCAAAGGTTATGAGTGGTCTCGAGCACTCCTAAGTTACGAGCGCTCTCTTCGAAAGGTTGTCGGAAAACTTTCGCAATAAAACCTCCCTCCTCCCCAACCAGAAAAAAATATGTTCATTTGATGCACCCAATTTGCCATCATGGTATTTCTGGGTATTTCTATGTCGTCACAGCTCACAATCATCTTTTGTTATTATTTTTTGTTTAAAGAAGTCAAAATTAAAGCATTCAAAAGAGTTATTTTTAGATGATAATAGAATAACATAATATTGTAATGTTAAATTCTTAAAAAAACTACTACCTTTTATTTTTGTTCAGAGATTATACCTTTTTACAGACAAAAGTAAAAAATGTGTTTAGTTTATTGATATTCTCTTGGCGTCTGCCTAGCCTGTCTATCGTTTCCATTTGAGAATGTTTGGTTGTTTTTTCCAACATTTGCTCTCATATTCAAACATTGGCTCTCTTTTTCGAACATGGAAAAACACTTATGAGTGGTTGGTGAATAGCACAAATAATTTCCAAGTTAAGAAGCTCATAAAGTTAAGAGCAGTTTATGAGCGATCGGTGAATACCAGCCTTAGTATTAACTATACAGGATGTCCCAGGGTGTCAAATATTAAAATTGTCTTTAATTTCCCTTGTTTTTTATTTTATGTTGTTGTTGCTAGATGTATTTAAAAGAAAAAAATTGGGAATTTAATAATAATAAAAATAAAAAATGATCAAAGTCAAAAAACGGCCTAAAAATGCAAAAAACTGAATTTGATAATAAACTGTGGGAAAACCTTTACAAAAATTTGTAGGGCGGATTAAAACTGCTAACCGCTCTTGTTTTAATACAAACAAATCAAGAATTGATTGCAGTTTGACAAAGTTAAATCAAGTTTAAGGAAACGACACAAAAAACCATAAAAACAAAGAAGAAGCGAAAACGAGAAATTTACCTCTTAACTCTTTCAACTTAAAATGACTTGAGGAATCCACGGTTTTTGTCTGGGCCGGTGACTGAGGGATACCTTGTATATGCCTGTAAGATATAAGGCCTTTTTAATCCAATCTGAATTGCACATCAGTTGATGGCATAGTCAAGAGTGAATAAAAATAAGGTGTTTGTAATAATCTAAATTTTCAGGTGCGGCATCCTCTTGAAACCGAGATGTATGCAGAGAAGAATACTGCTTGGCTTTAGGGATAGAAACAGAATTTTGTATTTTAAAGTTTTGAATTTATGTAGGTTAATAATTTTTTGGAAATCAAATATTTTTCGAATTTGTACAGTAGTGTTATTGAAATTGATTTTTTTCATTTGGCATAATTGGCATCTGCACCGAATGAAAAGGTATTCGAGTCCTATAACGATTTATGCCTGATAAGTGTGAACCTATGTTAGTTACAGCTACAGTTCGGATTCTGTTTTTCTATAGTTGCTATTTTATTGATTTTATATAATTTTAATTATTGGTGAGTAAAAGACGACTGGTTCTGTGTTGGAGGGGGTCTAGAGGAAACGAATAGTCTACATGTGATTTAGTTAAAGATTCAACAGCAAATTTGGGAACTATATGAGTGTGAACATGAACCTTATAGTAAGGGCGTTAACGACACATTTTAGGTCAAACCTTGCAATTCATCCTGACGGGGTGGAGTTTGGTACACTAAAAGTCCATGTTCTAACCTGTGCTTTTAAGACGTGGTACCATGTTGGTCACGGTGGTGGCTCCACTGGTAGATCAACGATAAAAAGATTACCTACCTTCCAGGTTATAACCAAAATTCCACATAAAAAGGACTATAAATCGAGAATAAAGTGAAAAGTGGATGTCGTTAACGACCTTACTATTATCGGCTTTTATTTTTGTTGTAACTATAATTTTCTTGATTTCTTGAGTGTAATCTTCAAAAAATAACCTATTAACCTTACCTATCTTAAATTTTTTTTTTTTAGTCCGGATTATGAAGAAAAAAACGTACCTACATACATGTATAACTCCCAAAATTTGCTGTGGACTTTTGTACTTACTCTTTTGGAAAATATTCAGAGGTTTAGAGCTCTTTTATTTTTTCCCATACAAATTGTATCGAACAAAAGTGGGAAAATATTTAGAAGTATTTACCGTTGAACCGTTGAACAGCTGTTCCCTGTGCATGTGAAAATCTTATGAAGTTTCAATAAATTGTTTTGGTTGATTATTTTATTAAAAAAGAAATAAAAACAAATATGGACAGTTTTGGACTTTTTATAAAACAAATATTCTAAATTAAGCAAAAAATTTGTTTCTACTCACATTTTCCCAAGCACTGAGCAAGCACACAACTAACAATTGAAAACCCGCAACATTTTATATGCGAATCTGATTGTATAGAAAGAGTCCGTTCACGAAAATTAGAGAATATCAAACCGTATTACAAACATTGCCGACGTTAATCCGCATTCACTTGAATGAATAGCAGAATAGTAACAAGTGAAAATTCAAGCCAAAAACCCCCGATGAAAAGCAGAATACGGCTGTTTTGCTGAAAAAAGTCAATGTGCTGTTAAAAATGAAGGGTGATTCATTTAATATATGTACCAGTGGCGTGGCGTCCATATAACACGATTCCTACCGTCTTCCCTTTTAAAAATTGCACGAAAAATACTATCAAATAAACATAAACTATGCACCCTACCAACCAATTGAATTATACAATTAATTCATTCTTCTCTTCGCTCTTTGCTCAACTGCTGAACATACGCTCTCTTTGAAAGAATTAATTTTGAAATAAAACACGTCTTTCACCGTCTTATAAAATTTGTTTTGTATCCCTTTCTTCCTTTAGCATTTTTGTTTCTAGATCCTCTTTGTCCAACACGCAACAACATAGGCAAAAATAAGACGCTGGTCCTCGTGTTATACAGGCACTGGCACTTGGTATGGAATGGAATGTTTTGTATTCCTTTGATTATCTCCGTTTCTCTTAATATTTGTTCTGTTGGGTGAAAAACAACAAGCTCTTCTTCGACTTATTTGCTATTAGTGGAGGCTAGATAGCATTTTATTCAAGAACCCGGGGAAACTGCTCCGATTTCGATGATTTTTTTTTTCAAAAAAAAAGTTTCAAGAAAAAAGTTTACAATTCAAAAATCGATGCTCTCCGCAGACATTTTTTAAAACTCAAAAATCGAAAATTAAATATTTTTGTATTTTGTTTTTAAAATATATTTAAAATAAAAAAAAAACACTCCAAAGGCTTTTTTTTTTTCATTTGTATTTAATACTAAAGTTCAAAACCAAGTAGGTCCCTACAGTAAAACTCGCTTATATTCACATGCGATGAAACCAATTTTTTTAGGTAAATATTTAAAATTTAATTCAAAATAAATATTATTATATGTTGTTTTAAACATAAAAGTTCAAAATCAAGTACAATAAAACCAGCTTATATGCACACATTTTTTTAAAATTTTATTTAAAATAATTAATGGTTCTCTTTTATTTCAATTACGAGGACATTTTATAATACACAACATTAAGAACATAATATTTAATATTATGTTATATTTAAGAACATTGTTAATGTTAACATTTACATTTTATTTGGAAAAGCAAACAAATAAAGTATTTTTTCTGTTTAGGTACATATGGCACCTAGGCACATATTCAATACACAATATGTCTTCCTCTTCTATTTCATTTTTTTCGAAATTTATATTAGGCTGACGGTTACTACAGCTATCCCCACTACATGCTGTACAGTGTACAAGCTTGCGTACATAAAAGCCCTGTTTTGAGACAACCGCAATTCCCTCCACAGCCAGATTTACATCCACAGAATATTATTTTGAATACGTTTTCCGGAGCAGGTGACTGGTTCATGGGATTTGGTATTAGGACGTTATTTAACTTCCATCCCCATTCGACTGGTGATGAACAATAACCTAGCCATATTTGAATCTGAAGATAAACTTTTTTTAAATGTTCCATTGCTGCATCCGCTGTGCACGGTAAACTGTTCAATTGCACAAGGACGTCATGAACAATTGTTTTAGGCGCCAGTTATAGCTTTCATTGAAAACCATCATTTAAAATTTTGTCTTGCAATTTTGAAGCACTTAAACAAATAAAACTGATGGCGTTTTGGTACCAAAATTATGGTTGTCAGTTATATAATTTTTTTAGTGAAAAAAATGTTTAGTTTTCTTTACAACTTTCATATAAAATCATTTTTTGTTTTTCAATGATGAAAATCGTTTTCAATGAACAGCTGATATTTTGTTCCCAAAAGTGGAACACATTCGTTCCAATGAAATGTATACCTTTCTCTTCCTGTTCTCGTCTGTCAGTTTTTCGTTCAATGATCGACTTAACCTCAAAGTTGTTTTTTCTATGGGGAATGGAATTTTCAATGAAATAAAATTTCATGATAGCTATAACCGACTTGTCAGAAAATATTCCACTGTTTCACTCATTTGTGTTTCAATGATGGATTTCAATGAAAGCTATAACTGGCGCCTTAGTAAAAACATGATATCTGAACAGATTAAGATCACAGATTTTGGAGCACCCTATAAAGCTAAAATAAATCTCTCACCGGCTTGATAAATGGTGTCTTTGTCTTGATTCGGTTGCTTGAATATTTTTGCAACATCCTTTAAATGTTTTTGATCTTCGAGTTTTTTTAGCAAATGTGATTTTTCCTTTATTGTAGAAGGGCGATGTAGTTTTACATCCTGTGAATGCATGTAAAAATAGCACATGTTCTTCGCACAAAGGCATCTTGTCAGACTATGTGAATATATAGATAGATATATAATTATATGGGATATACATATAGGTTAAATTTGAAGCTTTCTAGAGCACGTGTACATGTGATACACCTACGTATGTACAATTGAATTGATGGTGTATTAACACGTGTACACTGAGGGAAAAATGTATGTACTCAGCACATAAATGTGTTGACTCCTTCTTATATTCTGCACACATAACTTTATGTACTCATTGAATGATACATCTGTACTGAATAGACACATTTTTGCCATAATGTATTCAATAAAGAATTCTATGCAACCATCGCATAAAGATGTGTCGGATATATGAAATAAAATGCGATTTTTCGAATTTTGTACATAAAATATAGACTGAATACACGTTGTTTATACTCAATACATAACCCTATGTGATGAATAAACGTTGCTACAAGAAAATTTAATGGATACACGTTGCTTTAGACTCATCGCATAGCTCGTGTACTGAGTAAATTATTATATGTAGAAACCTTCCGAGTTTATAATATTTCTACATAAAATATAGACTAGATACTCGTTGCTTTATACTCAACACATAACTTTATGTGATGAATAAACTCTGTCACAATAATATTGACTGTATACACGTTGCTTGGACTCATCGCATAGCTCGTGTGATGAGTACATTGTTTTATGTAAAAACTTTTCGATTTCAAGATCTGCACACATAAAATATAGACTGGTTACACGTTGCATTGTACTCAACACATAACTCAATGTGAATATGTGATGAATAAATGCACCTACAACAGTATTGAATGAACGCACGTTGCTTGCTCTCGGATTTTTTAAATTATTTAGTCAGTACATATGCCACTGTAGCTGGTCAATAGTTCTGTGTTGAGTCAATGTTGCCTGTATTCAATGCAAGTTATATCTTTTCTATAGACTGACTACATAAATTCTGCTCACTGAGGGTGGGTTTCATTTGGTACATAAACTCAAATGTAACCAGCACACGTTAACTTTACTCAGTAAATAGTGCTTTCATCGCAATCCTATGCAAACTTCAGTACATAGATTTTACATAAATATCTCTGTACTGAGCCCATACATTTTTCCCTCAGTGTAGGGTCTTAGTTTTACATGTGTTTTTAGTACTAAATGGGTATTAAGTATTTCATTATCATAGACATAGTATTATGTTATTTAAAACGATTGTTGGCCTAAATTGCAGCGAGTACCTATTGTCCGCAAGCAGCAAAGAATTATCTAAACAAAACTAGCCTTATTTACCACCAAGGGTCTAATATCCGTTTGGGAGGTTCAAATAGGAACAAAATACACACCGGTTTTTTAATTACACGAGTACTTTGCTTATACATGTATTCTGATTATACATGTGTTCTGATTACACGTGTATTTTGATTGCAGGTGTATTTAAAAGTTATACCATGTTAATAATTTGTTATCACTCGTGACACAAAAACAAGAGTTATTAAACACACGTTTGAACCAAAATCTTTATTACAACTGTACAAGTGTAGATTCATGAACCTATGTATATAATGTACCTATGAGCGAAAAAGTTAATTAAAATAACTATATTTTATAAAAATTAACGATTTTTCATTAATTCTTTTTAATAATGCACCAAAATTTCATACAAAACAATTGCGTCCGGAAACTAAAATGAATTCGTCCGGACACTAAATTTTGCTGCCCGGATACTAGCGAAAATCGAACTTTTTTTCTAAAAAAAAATTAATAATTATGCAAATGTTAAATCTATAAATTAATTAAGTGTAATATTATCAACAAATATTCAAATTTTAAGAAAAACCATAACTTTTTAGTAAACCTGTTATAGTATTGAGAGTAATTGAGAGCAAAGTGAAGAAATATTTTAAGTGTCCGGATACTAGTGCCTTTACCTTATAAGCGGGTTTTGCTGTGGGTTTTTGGTTTTGGACTTTTAATAATATAACTTAAAAAAAACCTTTCTATAATCTATGGTAGTGATATTTATTAATTTAAGATTATTTTACAAATAAAATTATTATTTTTTTTTTAAAGCATTGTTTTTTTTTTTTTTGAGTTTAAAAAAAAACCTGTGGAGAGCGTCGATTTTTGAATTGTAAACATTTTTCTAATTTGAATTCCCTACATTTCAAAAAAAAATCATCAAAATCGGAGCAGTTTTTCCGGGTTCTTGAATAATGGCCTTTTTTAGGCTATCTAGCCTCCACTATATGAAAGTTGTTAAATAGGTACATTTTCTATTTTTGTTAGCTTGTTTTCGGTTAAGCTAAGTACTAGTCCAGGAAAGTATCGGTAAGCGGTGAAAAATGAATTCATAAAATATTATTTTAGGTATAATTGCTTCGGCATAAACTTTCGATTGACGGGGTGTGCTATCCAAAAAATGAGTTTGGGAAATAACGGACACCCTAACCTACATAGATGACATAAAAGGATTTGATTTCATTTTTAAAAAGGCCAGAACATTGATAAAGAAAGATTTGATTTAAAAAAAAAAATAATTTTAGGTGGGCATTTTCTTCTTTAAGATACTGTTCGAATACAACACTTTTACTGTGAAACAAGGTTGTCAAAAATGAAAAAAAAAATGTTAATTTTAATTTAATTCTTCATTGGTTATTTGAATTAATTGTAAAAGTGGAGCGAAACGGTAGTTTTAATATAATAGATCCGTTCCTTTACTTTAAATTTCTGCCGTTCCCGTGCTCAAAAAGTTGGCAGTTTTTGACAAAAATAATTTCCCCTACCTTTGATTATCTGTCCGAGAAATTTCTTCGAGCAGAAAATCACAGCGCAGCCAAATTTCATTTTAAGAGTAAAAGAATGTAAGCCAAACATCTTGCCGTACTTCTCTGGCACTTTAGGTAATACAGAATTTGTGTGAATTTGCGTTCCTCGTACTTATCCACAGTTTTGATATTGGATAGATTATGAGTTTTATGTGCAAAAAGTAAAGGATCGGACCTAACATAATAAAGGAACTATTACCGTTCAAGTTTCGGACCGTAAAAAAATCAAAAAGATAACATTTCATTTTTTTTTTAAAGTTACCGAATTTCATTAAAAATCGATTTTTGTGGGAGATAAAAATAAAAAACAACAAAATTGATTTTTGTCGTTTTTCAATATTTTGTGTTCTATTAAATAGTTCAATTAAAAGTTGTAGATGACTTAATTATCTATGATAGGAGTTCTATTTTTGCCAGTAATCGTACAAAACTACGTTTTACCTAAAAGTACCCTCCTTTTGGCAGGGCCACCCCACTTCTGGTTATCTGTTGACGTGCATTGGATTCTTCCCCATTTATATTATATTTATCCTTGATTTTCCTATCACCCATGTGCTGATAATAATTTTTGGCATTTAAAAACCGCTTTGCAATTAGCCAGTATACCAACTTGCAATTGATTTGATTCAAAAAACAAAAACTAAACATCGTTAGATCAAACTAAAAAAAGTGAAATTCCAGATAAATATATAATTTTCTTTACAAATTGATTTGTCCTTGCCTTGAGCTTGACATTAGAAACGGATTGAAAAACAACAGAAGAAAACCATTTAAAATACATTAATCGATTCAAAGTCATTTGTGTGCTCGTTAAATATCATTTAACAATCAAAAATATATTATACATTCTTCTTTAGATTGCCTAATTTTGTTTTAAAATATTTTTTGCACAGATGGACCAATCACACAAAAAGAAAATCATGGAAACAACAGCCTCTCCAACAACAATCTCAATTCATCCAACCCTTTGGCCGGGATACGACATCATTACGACGAAACCGTTTTCATCAGGGATGGCATCATCAAAATAAACAACACCAAATTCATTACCAAAATCAATCACATCACCAACAGCACAATAAAAGACGACCCATTTGGGACACCGAAAGAGATGTAATAGCTGCGTCGAAGTAAAATCATAATTTCTAACTAATTCAAAATAATGGAGCACGGAATTTTTATGAAACATAAAAGTGATACTATAAACTACCCAGTGAACAACGACCAGGAATTGCTCCTCGTATTTTATAATAACTAATGTGCAGGTAAAAAATATGGTTTTAAATAAATTTCAAAATAATCCGTATTAGAGTAACTGCCCGAGCAGAATGGAGTCGCTGTAGTGGCCGCTTGTCGCACTGTCAAAGTTAAAATATACGAAAACAGCACACAGCGCCACAATGAGAAGCTGTAGCTGCAGCGATCGCTGCCACCAAAGTTGAATAATTTTCAACTTTCTGCTTTTAGTCGCGCTACTTTTTGACATATCAGTGGGTCTGTTCAAAACACTGTATGTAAACTAGACATTGGGTTCAACAGATTGAGTTATTTTTTCATGTTTATTATGAACTGAAATTTGGGAAAAAATTGGTTTCGATAGCAATTGGCGTTTTTCTTTTTTAACTCTGAGCAGATCACGAAACTGTCAAACAAAAATTCTATGTTTTTTTTTTTAGCTCAGACATATCAGAGCTCAAAAAGTGCGTTTCTTTTTTCCATCTGAGCTAGCTCAGAGCTTAATCGATTACCTCAGAATAAAATGACCGAGCAAATCGAGCGAAACGCTGAGCGAAGCCAACTTCACTTTTTTTCAGTGATTTGACAGACGAAAGAAATACAAAAATTAAAAATGGATTCCCAGGACAGTCGCCCGTCTACATCAGGTAAACAAAAATGTATTTTAGTAACACACCTATGAAATGACAGTTCAGTGCTCAAATGTGTTTCATAAATAAGTCTGAGGGCTCTGATCATAATCTGCTCAGAGCTCTGCTGTGATCGCTCAGCCTCTGCACAGAGGCCAAAAAAGAAAAACGCCAAATGATTGTAGAAAAAAAGCATTTGAATAAAGTCTTATTATTAATAATTTGAGAATGTTGTCACTGACCCCAAAATTGCACAACTTTGAGAACTCAATTTTAAAATTGCGCAGTGTTTACGCTACAAGTGAGACCATTTTGTATGAAAACTCCAATGGGCTTGGATGAAAAAAAAAAAAACAAATAAACAAATTCTTCACATTTTTAAAACTGATGGAATTTTTCTAGATACTGTTGTCCTTTTCTCCTTCCAATTTTGTATCTGTCAAGGGCAAGGTTTAACTAAATAGACCTACTTTTTCCAAAAAGTGCCAAAGTGAGAAATAAACATCTATGCTAAAGACACCTGTTTGCAAAAAAAACATGCGAAAATTGTTGACAGATAATTTTAGTCACCATACACGATTTACAATTTTTTTTGGCAAGCAAGTGTCTTAAAATAGATATTTTTTCCCACGTTTGCACTTTTTGCAAAATGAACACAAAAGAGTGCCGCAACTGGAACTGAAGCCATAGCTGAAATAGCTATCAAATAGTATCGTGCGCGCTATTTTTCATGTGCCCACAATGCTGCACAAAATATTATTTCTTTTTAAAAGTTCAATAAAATTTTCTGTGTTGTGCTCTGCCATGTTGAATTTTTTTTGTTTGTTTTCTGTTGTGTCAAATACCGGCATACTTTGTGTTTTATATATTAAAAGAGAAACGTGATAGTCTCGCATTTGTAATAGAAATGAAAACAACATGCAACATATGGAACACGCCTTGTAAAAATTAGAATTCCAAACATCTGAACGAACCCAAACAAATCTAAATGTCAACAAATACGTTCTTTCTGCGCTACACCATTGTGGACGACCTTTGCGTCCTAGTGAACGATTTTAATGACAGCTTGTGCTACAGCGATTTTTACCGCGACCAGCGACTTGCATTGTGTTCAAGGGGTAAGAGCCCAGGGCCGCCAGACATATACGTTGTTTTATCAAAGCTAATATTTTGTCTGCGAACATATACTAAGGTACCTAAGAACAACCGGATACTAATGCCATTTTCCTTTGGCCGTCCGGAAGTGTCCAGAAGCGTCCGGAAGTCTTCTGAAACCATTCCATTGGCACAAAAAGTACGCTTCTGACGATTCTGAGAAGAGAAATTCGATTTTTGATTCAAAATCAGAATCCACTCAAGAAGCACTAATACATTTAAAATCAAATGTCAAAAAAAACTCACTCAAGCGTTTTGACAGCAAATTGTGAGAGATGAACAAAAATTGTTAAGATGTTCATCGATGTTGGCAAAACATCGATGTTAGACGAAAAAACATCGATGTTGGACGAAAAATGTATTTTAGCTATCAATGCTTTGGAAGTATTAAAATAATCGATGTTCAGAAAGCTAAGGCACCGATTACACATGATTTTTTGTACATACGACTTGTTAGATGTTCATTCATGCTAAATAATTTAAGATCGATCTTCAAACATTAAAATAAGCGAAATAGAAGAAATCATGGCAACTTGTTCGATATATTTTTGTATAGAAAATTTAGCCTGGATCTAAATATTTTGAACTCATCGATGTTATGGAAGAAAACAATGTTCAAGAACATGGTTATAATTTTCAAAACAATGAAGGTATTTTGAATTTGTAATGTATTGCATTTTCATGTTGAAAAAAATGTATTAAAAACATCGATGTTAAAAAAAAAAATCGGTGTTTCTGATTCGATATTTTTGACATCGAGATTGGTTGTTCGATGTTGACTTATCGATGTTAACATCGATGATTTTTCAATATTGCTCATCCTTAACACCACATCTTTTGACACCAATACAAATATAAAACGTCGGAACTGAGCAGAAGCATTACAAGCTGTTCCATTGGATTGCAGAAGGAGTACAACCTTGAGTGAAACCAATGGAAAACGGCATTTGTGGAATTACTTATGCCGTTTTTCATTGGAAGTCCGGAAGCGTCCAGAAGCGTCCTTTAGTCTTCTGAAACCATTCCATTAGCACACAAAATACGCTTCTGATGATTCTGAGAATAGAAATTCGATTCTGGATTTCAAATCAGAATCCACTCAAGAAGCACTAATACATTCAAACTCAAACGTCACAACAAACTGCAATCTACTTGATGTTATTTTTAACTTTCCATTTTAATTTAATTTGCATCCAAAATCAAAGCTTTTGGTAAATTTTAATAAACAAATTAAAAAAAAAAATTCAAACAAAAAATGTTATTTGGAAGTTCTAAGTTGGTACACTCGTGTTTTACATTTCACTTTTTGTGTGGTAGCAAATAATTTTTATTTCACGATTCACCTATACAGATACCAAACCCCAGAATTGAGTAGAAGCATCTTGGACTGTTCCATTGGATTTCAGAATGAGTGAAACCTTGAGTCAAACCAATAGAAAACGGCATTAGAAATGCAAAATTATGATAAAATAAACCAAGCTATAGGTAAGGTTAGGTTGAAGTGGCTGCCAGCAAGCAACTGACACACTTAGACCATAAGTTGGTCCGTTGTGATACCACGTGAATCTAGAGAGATTTTCTCCCCACTCGTTAAAACCAGTTGTAGCTTCTAATGAAGCGTGCGAGACTACTTATGTCTATGTTTGTTAGATCACTAGGATCATTGAAGAAGAAGTCTCCGAGATGGAGCCTACGTCTTTGGGATAGGGCAGGGCATGTGCAGAGAAGATGGGGAACAGATTCTTCCTCCTCTTCGTCCATACAGCTCCTGCAAAAGTCGTTTGCGAAAACTCCAAGCCGATTTGCGTGCTTGCCTATTAGACAGTGCCCATGACACCAATTACGGAGCTGATATGCAGTCTGTTCAAAGATATCAAACACTTAGAGCGCCTCCCATCTAGCGTAGGCCAGAACTGTTTTGTTGCAAGGCAAGTGTTTACGTTGTTCCACCTAAGGTTTGTTCTCCTTAAAGGATCTTGCTTCAGCAAAAATTTGTATGTAGCTATAGGCATATCGATATTTACCTTTTCAGGTAAAATAGGTAGTCTTGTTCCACCTTTGGCGAGTTCATCAGCTTTACAATTACCCGGAATGTCCCTATAGCCCGGCACCCAACAAAGGAGAATATTGAACTGCTGTGCCATCTCTATAAGAGATGATTGATAGTTTAGGGCTGTTATAGAGCTTGTAGAGACACAGTCGATAGATTTTATGGCAGCTTGGCTGTCTGAGAAGATGCGGATATCAGAAGTCGATATCACGTTTTCCTTTAGCCAAGATAAAACTTCCTTTATCGCCAAAAGTTCCGCCTGAAACACGCTACAATGGTCTGGAAAACGAAATGAGAGACTTAAATTTAATCTTTCTGAGTATAACCAAGCTATGGACGGGATATTCGGGAATATGCCAAAAAAGCAAATTTGCTTAAAAAAAAACTCAAAACGTTATTTCCGATATTCGTATTTTGTGGCAAAAAACTGGTATTATGCACAAAGTTTAATTGAAATTGTTATAGCCTTTATTTTTTCAACAAGTTTGAATAAGGTTCATATATCAAAATTTCCAAAAAAACCGGTGTTAGGGAGTTGTTGCCTATGATGTAAAAATATTTTTCTTAGATTAGATTAGATTAATTCCTTTGTATTTCCTTTGGAAGGTATACAAAAACTAACTCACTATGTCTGTACAAATGTTTGTTTTAATTTTTTTTTTTAATTATTTTTTAGCATAGCATAATTCTTCTTCTTTGTAGGAAATAAGCTTACAATAAGCAGAAGATGGTTCATCAAATATATCATTGACGAAAAAAGGCACTTACCACCGACCTTTCCAAGAATTCTGCTAAAACTAGTTATGGATTTCAAATATAAAACTTAAATACTGCAAGTTTCTTCCATTCGACACACATCTAAAATCCTTGCATCGAAAACTTCTTTTTCAAGCTACAACTATTTTTATTTTCATTATACTATACATTACTATATTTATGTATACCTAATTGTATTTTTTTTTTTTAATAAATTATAATTAATTTTGCATTTTAATAGTAAATCATTTATATTTTTAAGTAAAACAAGGTATTATTGTTATTTATAAAACTATTGCTTTTAATGTATACTTTAGCTAATATTTTGTCTTATAAAAAAAAAAAATGTTCAATGAAGAAAAAGACTGTTTTAGGTTCTAAAAAAAATACAAAAACATAAATATTTTGCATTTTTATGAACCTTTTACTTTAAGCTTTCAATTTATATTAATTTAACAAACAAATGAAAAGAAAAAAAAAGAAAAAACAAACAGCGCTGCATAGATATAAACAAATACTTGCCAACAGATTGCAATAATAAAATAAAGAATTTAAGAAAGAAACAAAAATAAAATAGCTTATATTGCTTTTCTTAAAATTAATTTTATTTTTATAATAGTAATAACATTAACAAAATAATGTTGCCCTTCAAATACATGCAAACAAAAAAAAAGTACATAAGTGTGTAGGTAGCAATCATATCATTAATTAAATACGTATTGTGTACATTTTAAATTGATGAATAAAAGTATTTAAAATCCTTAAACAATATGTTTAAATAAAAAATTGTTAAATATAAATTTATGTAAATACAAAAATGAACTCATTTGTATCTAAGGTTTGAAAACACTGTTATGTTAACAAGTAGTATTTTAATTATTGAAACACACAAATTATGAAAACAAACTTGGTAGACGAATTTCAAATAAAAAAATTGAATTGATTAAATTATTGCAAATAGAATAATAATAAAATAAATTAAAAGTCGCTAAACAAAGATTATATTAAATATATAAAATAATAAAAGAAAATATATTCATGGCATTGTTTATGGGTTTTCTTAAATCTTTTTTCAAGAAATACTTGTAACCTTAAAACACAGAAAACATATATTTTGGCAAAACGAAGAATACGCTAAACTTAACATTGAAACTCAAAATGATGTAAGGAAAGATGGGTAGTGAGTAGTGATCCTACAACAATTTCATAGTTGGTCACTCACGATGACAGCGCTAACACTGAAGTCTAATTGCCTTTTCATCTGGCTGATAAAGATTGTCTTACATAGGATTCGTCTTATCGACTTTCCTTATAAGCCACAGTTTTACGACTTTCCTAATAGGTCATAGTTTTCCTATTTTTCTTTTCAAATTCATCCCTTATACATACGTAACTATATTGGATATTCTCCATGCTGATACCAAGTTTTCATTCAATAGTTTCACTTTTCGGATAAAAATGAACACGAGACACAAAACTTCATTTGAATTAATTTATTTATTAAACCTTCTTTGAAAATTATAATACATTCTTGGATTATATTTATCATACAATGGATGTCTTTGAACGATGTACTTAAAATGAATTATTTCACTTCCAATTGTTAAAGCACCCACAATATATCCAAAACCCAATGCCGCAAAAGAACTCCAAAACTTTTCCAAATTCATTAATGCTTCTTGTGGAGCCATTTCTTCTGAGGATAAATCTTTTGTTGCATCTTTTAACCATTTAGAAAGAAGACCTTTTTTGATGAATGAATGCAAATTAATCAATATAATTTAGTAGGAATAATAAAATACAAAATCACTTACCACTTTCGCTCATCCAACTAAGATACTTATCAACATTAGGTTTAAATGGGCAATTCTTTTCCATTCCAATTGAAATTGGCATATGGACAATACATTCTTTCATGATGTGTAAGATTGTGGTATCTTCCCGTCTTAAGCTTCCTAATTGACGTAGATGTCGTAAGAAGAATTGATTGTCGTAGTAAGCAGAGTGACCTTTTGCAATTCCATCGGTCTTTTAATGGAAACAAATGATACATATATCATTATGTATTATAAGAGTAGACAAATGTGTAGATTAGGAAAGGAATATAATTAGCTTCGATAACAGTTTCTATAGGAAACACCAAAGATAATTTTTCTATTTTGCTCAGAATATATTATTCCTCCAAAATTTTGTCTCTCCCACCAGGAACAATATTTTTTTTTATTTTAAATACTGGCTCAAAGGCAAATGCTTAAAAAGATGATAACAGTTTATTTGTCACTATGAACAGGAATACCAGTTTTCATATTTTTAGATTCGATGCGAAGGGTTCGATGGAACATGGAACCTATTGCACTACCTTTTGTCTGTGTTTATTTAGATTTGGCATAAGATGTAGTTAAAAAATAAATAAGTGCTCGAAATAAATATCAAACAAAACAGTTCTTTTTGAGAAAACCTAGATACCTACAACTCCATAAATATCATCAATCATTTCCAACTTCTCACTTATATCTTGAGCAATTTCATCAAAGGCTTCTTCGAAAAATTTCTTATTCTCTGTTCCCCATACACTGGCAGTAATGCGACTTTTATAAAGTTCACCAATTGTATCGATGGTTATCCTTGATAAATAAAACTTATATTAAAAAACACAGTTTCATAAATAAGATACGATTATAAAGTAGGTACCTTGGTGCAGGATTTGCTAATATAGCAGTAAAACTTGCCCTGTAGAAAACCACCAACATTATACAGTAAATCCAATACCAACCCGTCAGTATGCGAAGAGGCCAATTTTTGGGCATTTTCGGCAATGACACAAACAATGACATACTATATGTCAAAAGAATACAACTAGAGTAACCGTCAAATAAATCAGTTGATTCCTGACGCGGCATTCGACGATTTAGTGAGGAACGAAATTTGATATCTCGAAATAGTTTTGGATCAATGGCGTCTACTCGTTTTCGAAAAATTGAGAAAAACACATGGTTCCTATGAGCACCGCCAGCTATATTCACTGAATGTGTATATGAGATCAAATAGAATATTGTACCAACTACTAGCTGACCTGCTATTACAGCAGCCCAAACTTTCCCACTGAAAGAAAATAATAAAACAGTACATTTGTGGGCAAAATACAAACGCCCTTACCTAAATGGCAAAATCAGCGTCTTCCATGAGTTATCCTGTGAAGATTCGGGAGTAAGAAATGTCAGACACTCGTGAGTGTGTGGCTGACTCATGTCCATAACTGTTGAGTATAGAATATTAAGTTGAAGATCACCGATAGCTAATTTTGCTTGTCTGTTAATCTGGGAAAAAAAGTTTATAATTTCAAAACATTTATATCGTTACTTTTTCTTAAAACAAACCATTTCTCCAATAAGTCCAGTATAACTCCGATTTGGTAACATCTTTCCCCAACGCTCTGTCTCCGCGTCATTGGTTTCATAGAAATAAGCTTTGAAGTTCATGACCTTTTCTAGAGAGCGAATAATTTCTACTTCAACTCCAGCAAAATCTCCATTTTTAAGCTTCATAACCATAGGCACATGTTCGAAAGTGACAGTTCTTAGAGCGGTTCCTAATGAAAGACCTTGTGTCTTTATTATCAATACAACTTTTGAAAAAATAGAAACTCGCCTTTGAAGTCTTTTGTTTTGTCTTGAAATAAAGCAGTTTTTCTATGAAATTTGTGATTTTTCCATCTAAGAAGTACTTGCGTAGAAAGAATTCCATTCAAAATGTTTGGGTAAGGCACAGAAAGCAGGCTGAATTCTCTAAAGTTCATAAAACAAAATGTAAGTTGTTTGTCGTTGTATTAATTTAGTAACACAGCATTACGTATATATAAAGTCTAGTCTAAAAGATTTAAGTTTAAGAAATCAAAACCTCGCAACATGTGCTGTTAGTATTTGAAAATGGTTTATACAGGGTGGGCCAGAAACAAGTTTCTTTTTAAAAATGCAATCAAATTAACAAAATTAAATTTTTCCATGTATTTTGGCTTTTTTAAGTAAGAGCAAACATTTCCATTAATAATGGAACACAACGTCGTTCAATTGGCTGGCTTCGCAGTAGTGCAATCTGTCACTCGTCACTGCCATTTTCCAAGACCTTGTTGATAGTTTCGGGCTGTAGCGCACGGATTGCTTAGATCATATTGGCCTTAAGTGCTTGAATCGTTTCCGGATTTATGGCATAACATCGGTCCTTCACGGTGCCCCACAAAAAAAAAGTCCAAAGGGGTCAAATCGCAGCTCTGAGGCGGCCAATTGACATCGCCAAGACGGCTGATAACACGATTTGGGAATATGGTGCGCGAAAGATCGATTGTGGCATGGGCTGTGTGGCATGGCACGCCATCCTGCATGAACCAGAGGTCGTCCAAATGTCTTCAATTTCAGTAAAAAACAAAGTCGGTTAACATTTGGCTCTGTAACGCCAACGACCGAAACGTTGTTCCCAGGCTCATTTTCGAAGAAAAATGGTCCAAAATGATGCCACCACTCCACAATCCGCACCAAACTATCACTCAGTGCGGATGCCTTGGCTTCTCATCGATCCCCAGATGCGCCAATTTTGTTAACACTGCAGACGCGCGGGGGGTGCTTCAATTCAACCACAACTTCTTTTCAAAAAACGCAATGTTTGGGCTACACAGCACTTACTTTGGAAATAAGTTTTCAATATTTCCAAACGTTGTTCAAGCGTAAACCGACTCAGTTTGTTCCTCGGAGGTATGATACTGACTTTCTGTCAAGATTTCGAGCGGGAAACAGCTGTCAGTGCCAAAATAATCTATGATTTAAAAGGAAACCACTAGATGGCCCACCCTTTACATACCTCAATGGGTTTCGAAATCATTTTCTAAAAGTTAATTTTTTGGGCAGAGATTTATAAAACTTTCTTGTTGTATACCCTTTTTCAATAATTTCGTCACTCTTCGTTACAGTTTGCCACCTTATAAAAACGACTTGTAAAATATTTCTCCATATTATAATCATGTCTGCAGCTAAAACTCGATGATCATAAAGTAGGACAAATTTAGCACGTGTATCCAATATCCGATTTTCATCGACAAACATCATAAACCTCCTAACTTGATCTCCATTTGACAACAATACAATATGCAAATCACAATTTTGTGCTCGAATTTCTTTCAACACTCTGACAGTTTGATAGTTTGGTGACAGCAAATCTTCTGTGTCAGAAATTTTCAAAAAGAAATTTGAATTCAGATTTCTTGATTTTTCGAAAACACTTTTTCCGAAAATCGTGTAATAGGTATCATCGGTAATGATAGCATAGCATCGAAAAACAATAGTTTTATGCATAATTTCAGAAATAACAAGATGTAATTCATCAAAATATGTTTGCAAGTAATCGCTTTGTTGCCGGACGGTCCTGCAATCATAGCATTATTTTCAAAATTCAATTAGATTTTTTTTTTAAATCTTACAAGATAGCACTCGAGGTGGAAAAGAAAATAACAAAAACGAAATAGCACCAGAGCATGCTTGTTTTAAAAGGTTCCAACCACTTAACCGCACTCAAAGAATACCTATTGTATACAAACTAGGACGCGACAGCTTGCAGTAGTATTTTTTGTATAATCCCTATAAGAAAACAATAAGGATTTTAATATGCAAATTCAATTAACCTCTGTATCGACTCTCATACATATGAACATATATGTAGGTATAAAGTCACCGCCTTCGGCTTAAGGTAATTGAAAGCGAAAGTTACCCGACCCGGCCGGCAGTGCTAGTAAACGTCCTTCCAAAAAGTCAATGACATTTATCCTTTTCATTTTCATAGTTATTAAGGGGCTTATTCCGAGAGTCTATTCAGAATATCCTAAAAGTCGAATAGACTTATAGTCTATCATCGGTATTGCGAATTTCTATGAGAATCATTTTTTTTCTACTAAATAGAATTTTTTTTCGATCAAGAATCGACTTTTGTGTAAATTTTTGTTTAAACCTATAATAAGAATGTATTTTAGTGGAAAAGAATATCTTCTGGTACAATATGAACTTTCATATCGTCATCCATGTTTGGTGTCCTTCCTTCAAGATGCTCAATCATCTTAACATGTGCTGTAATATAAAATTTGCTACCATAATACATTTGTTTTAAAGATTTTTATATACTTCTTATACATTCTTTAGAAATTATGCATTTTTAAAATGCACTTTTTTCCAAAAGTCTTAATAGTTGATGCTGATGTATTTATTGATATTTATATGGATGTCCAACAATTTTCTCAATGTCCTTCCGTTTGCAAAAAGCTGCAATGTCATATTTTGTACAAAGGAGCCTTACATTCAATTGCGAAATGATTTTTCAAGTTGTTATAACTGCTATTAAGGCTTTTAGAGAAAGTGCATTTTGAAGATGCACAAATCACCACTGCATCCTTAAAGGAGTCTGCGAAGCTACAACGTTATCATAAATATGTATACACCATAATAATATTATACTAATGCATGTCTGCATATTTTCATCGCGGTATGAAATATTATTTTTTTGAAGAAAAACTATTTATCTTTTTCATCAAAAAAAACGTCAAATTTTCGTCAAACTATCAGCGATATTCTGCTAAACGGGGGATCGAACGTTCGATTCACTTCATCGATTCACGTTCGCTCGTCGTCTATATTCTGCTTAACGTCGGGGAAACTACTTTACCTACTCTTATTTCGAATTTTTCGAAATACGCTGAGAGAATTAATTTTGTGAAATAATTGTTTATCTGTCATAGTTTGTAAATTGTTTTCTGAAATCTAACTAAATATTTGAATCTTTTGTGGTGATAAATGCATATTTTGCATTACAAATACAATTTTCGTGTTATGGCAAAGCGCAAAAAGCGTGAATAGTTAAAAAAAAAGCATTTTGTACCAATTTTTTTAAATCTTTTGTTCTCTCTCTCTCTCTCTGTGCAAAACTGTGTTACTTTATAAATGAAAATAACCCGAAAGTGTTAAGTAAATTTGTTGCAAATTTGTTAAAAAATTGGTAAATAAAAACGAAAAATACCCAGATAGGCTTAAACAAAACCAGTTTCTCCTCTAAAAGAATCATATTAAATGCTTTACCAAATTTGAAGCACATCGATCTACCCGGTTAGTCTTTAGCTTGTTGTAGACTGGACGTTCAGCCACACATAACAATATCGATGGACTTCTTCGTCATCGTAATGCATTTTTTATTAATAATCGTCTCTACAATACGACAAACGCAACAAATTAACTGCGGGTGTCACAGTGAATGTTTTGTATAGGGCTGATCGATTCACTGGTTTATGGGAATGTCGAACTGTACAGCCGACGGGGAATGTTTCCCTTCGATAGTATAGTAGAATACAAATTGATGATTTTCGAATCATCATTCCCCCCGACACGTTTAGAAGAATAGGGCTGATTGAAAAAAAAACACCAACGTTTAGTATAATATACAGCCCTATTCTGCTATGCATCGGGGGGAATTTTTTCTTGAATTTTCACTTGTTACTATTCTGTTTTCAATTGTTGGTTGCGTATCTGCTTAGTGCTTGGGAAAATGTGAGTAGAAACAAATTTTGTTGCTTAATTTAGAATTTTTGTTTTATTTGGAAGTGGGAAAAAAGTCAAAAACTGTCTATATTTGTTTTTATTTCTTTTTTAATAAAAAAATCTACCAAAAACAATTCATTGAAACTTCTTACTATTTTCACATGCACAGGGAATAGCTGTTTGAGTGAATGTCAAATTGGCTTGGAAATTGGAAATGCAGAGCGAAAGGGAATCGAATTGGTGAATCAGATCTACGGTTTACAGGAATAGCAGAATAGGGCTGATTATCTCCAGATCCTGAAATCCACATATGTTTTAATATAAGCAATCAAGCAATCATTTTGCATTGCGTTTGCGTTTATAGGTATTTTGTTTGTGAAATACAAAAAAAAAATGTTTCTGGGACCTTGACTTTCCAAAATATAAAACAAACTAAGAACCAATCTACTTCATAATAAATAAAATGTAAGAGTGAATTGTTACTATACCTTTGTATTACATATATAATAGTTATTAAATGCTTTTTTATGTGTTTCGTTGAAAATCCACTCATATTTAAAATTAATATTAAAATAAACAAACAATAAATAAAAAAGCAGCAATGTAAATATTTAATTTAGCTTCGTTCCCCTAAACACAAACCTCTTTCTTATCTTAAATATAAACAAAATTAAATTTAATTTTTTTAAAGAGTGATCTTAAAGAAAAGTTATTTGTGTAGTTGGATTCAGCATTAAAAAGTACATGGAAACGATACCCCACTGGACCTAGTTCACAAAAGTTTTTTTAGTACCGACAACCCCCCCCCCATTCCCCCTAAAATTAAAAAAAAGAAAGAAAATTTGGAGAATCATCAAACCTCTCAAAATTGACAATTAATATTTTCAATGATGAATTTCAATGATAGCTATAACTGGCCCCTAAGGGGCCAGGAAAATATCAATTGTCAATTTTGAGAGATTTTGAAGAAAATTTTAATGATTATTGTGATGCCAAAGTAAAGCTTATTGACTTAATTATTATTTTCAGATAAAAAAATATTCAATTTGACACAACTTTTCTCATAAAATGACTTTTAATTTTTCAATGATGAACTACCTTACCAATGATCATCGAAAAAATTAAAAGTTACGTTATGGGGAAGATATGGGTCAAAATGAATTTTGTTTGGGTTGAGAAATAATTTTGAAGTCGTAAGCTATCTTTCTGCATCAAAATATTTAATGATTATACTTTCGAAGGGTCTCAAAATCAACAGCTAACATTTTCAATTATGGTTTCCAATGACAGCTATAACTGGCACCTTACATCAAAGATATCCTAAAAATTTGGGTTTAATTGGTTAGGTAGTTTCGGAGTCTATAACATATTTACAAACATACAAACATCTTTTTTTATATACTCAGTTCCAGTTGTACTCCTTAATAAGAGACTGCACTTCAGACCGTTGTTTCACCCTCTCAGCTATGATGGCACGTTAGAAATAGTTCCTCTTTTTTTTAAACTTCTTTTCATCCGTGAAGACAACCATTCGCAAATCAATCACGTTTCTGAAAGATGAAACTTTGTATTTTTTTTTAGAAAATCTGAAACTTTACTTCCAAAATCATAAGCTTTTAAATGATGCATGAAATTAATTATTCCAATGAACCGCACTGTACACTGTACATTAGGCACGAGGGGCGGCATAAGAGTTAGTGCCCATGGTGGAACTCCACCTTAACCCGTCTACCGTCCCTGTGTATACTAATGCTTCGAAATTTTTTTTTATCTCGTTAACGAGAAAATTTAAAAATTTATAGCAATTTAGAAATTTGTATTGTTGTATCTACAATTCAAGTGATTTACGGCCCAGTTATAGCTATCATTGGAAACCATCATTGAAAAAGTTAGCTGTTTATTTTAAGACCCTTGGAAAGTTTAATCATTGAAAATTTTAACGCAATAATATAGCTTACGACTTCAAAATTATTTCTCTTCCAAAAAAAAATTTTGACCCATATCTTCCCCATAACTTAACTTTTAATTTTTGTCAATGATCATTGGTAAGGTAGTTCATCATTGAAAAATTAAAAGTCATTTTATGAGAAAAGTTGTGCCAAATTGAATTTTGTTTTACTTGGAAATAGTTATTAAGTCAATAAGCTTTATTTTGGCATCAAAATAATCATTTATTGTTTCTTCAAAATCTCTCAAAATTGACAATTAATATTTTCAATTATGGTTTTCAATGAAAGCTATACAAGGCCCCTTACATACATTACATATTAATAGGGGTATTCCCGATGCGATGCAACTGGTCTAGTATCATTGTAAAAGTGTAAAATTCAATAATGTTCTTGCTCTATAACAACAACACTGCCTTCAATCTTGCAACAGTTTTGCATTTTTGCTATACCCTAAACCCATTGCAACATGGAGTTTAAAATTTGCCTGGTGTCGCGGTCAGTTTGGAAGAAAATTTTTCAATTTTACACTTTTGCAATGATACTAGACCAGTTGCATCGGATCGCGAATACCCCTTATATAAGGTTTCAACAATTATTGCGTTAAAAAAATCCAAAATAAAAAAAAAAAAATAATAATAAAAAAATTATAGAAAAAATTATAGAATCCGCATAACTCGATCCGCAGTGATTCACATCAATGCAGTCTTCTCTTCTCTTTCCTTTTCAAGATACATGAGTAGATGGGGAAGTAAGCACTGCACTGCGGATCGAGTTTTTCGGGTTCTGTAATCGACATGAATGATTCTATAGGAAGAATTGTTAATAAAAACGAAAAATGAATACATTTTTGATTTAAAAATTGAGAACAATCAGATTTTTCTAACGGGTTTTCAAAATTTGTACGGTAGTTACCGTTAGTTTTGGTTGCTTTTTCAAATATTCTAGAAAATTTTAAGAAATCATCAGCAAGTTTCAAACAAATTGATAAAGTGGTTTTCGAAATATGTACTTAGTTTTTAAAACAAAAAGTTTGCTTAGTTTTTTTTTTTAATTTGGTATGTATAGGTACAATAATATTCAAAGTTACTAGAAGGGTTTTAATAAAAATTTTTTTTTTATTTTAAATGAAAAACTAAAACACAAATGGTCCTACGAGAGGGAGGTAAAATAACAATTCTTCTAAAAAAACAAATTTACAAAAAGTATCCTTCTTCTAATTTTAAATCACTGTTCTTTTTTATCGAAATCGTTAGAGCTGTTTTTTAGAAAATTAAGAATTTTCTTTTTGGATTAAAAAAATTCTGTATGGCAGATACTGTTATTATTGGTCGTACAAAACGTGTGGTCATTAGTGCTGTCGGAATGGCTTCTATAACAGCATTTGGCTCCTTTACTGTGGAAAGGCCGACTGTGCTACCCGTGTCTCAAAAAGGGTCCCCAAGTCTCCATATGAAAAATTTTATGAAAAACGTATTTTGCAGTTTGAAAATATTTTTAAATCCTTTCTCATATCCATGCTCCTATTAAAAATTTCACATCTCTGTTTTTTATTTCATATTTTCATTTGTGATTATAGGTATTTATTTTATGAAATATCTAGAATTTAATATTACGTTTCCATCGGGCAATAAACTGAGATTTAGCAAGATTTACACAAATCACCTTTAAATCTCGAAGATTATAACCATACAAATTGTAATCTCTTGAAATGAAGATTTCAAATAAATCTCATTCAAATCTTCTTGGAGACGTTAGTTTGTCAAATCAAGCAAACTTTTTTTTCGGAGAAAAATAATTGTGAAGACGACCCATTTAAATGTAAACAAAAATTACCTATCTCACTTCTTCTTCATATCAAAAAAAAAAATGAAACACCACTTGAATGTTTTGTCACAATCCTCTTTTCGATACTTTAGGCAGTGGAAACCTCGGTTTAGTGGTAGGTGGAAACGTAGTATAAGGATCTCCCAAGCCAACGTGAAATCGGCACAAAACATTCCACGAATGTTAGGTATTTGGCATTTCTTATTTCTCATTTTTGTTATCATTGTGAATGATTCGCCCTGAATAGCGAATGTTCCGCGCCACTTTCGCGTTGGTTTGGGAGAGCCTTTAAACGAGGCTCCCCAACTTCCCAAAATGCTTGCTCCCCAAATTTTATGAAAAGTGCTACTCTCGGAATTTGTGAAACGACAGCACTGGTGGTCATATAACGGGTGATTTTTTAGCTGGTTTCTTTTGGCAACACTGGTTTTGACAGCTGACGTGTGTTTAGTACCTTGTGTCACTGTCAAACAGCTTCAGTTTGGTTTGCAATTTAACCATGGATCGTCTTACAAATGAACAACGCTTGCAAATTATTGAATTTTACTATCAAAATTCGTGCTCGGTTCGAAATGTTCATCGCGCGCTGCTTCCATTTTATGGTCGGCATTCTCGACCTTCTGAGCAGTCTATTCGGAAGATTGTGACCAAATTTCGCACCAAATTTACTTTGTTGGACATTAAACCACCAACACGTTTACGTACTGTGCGTAGTGAAGAAAATATTGCGGCCGTATCAGTTAGTGTGACAGAAGACCGCGAAATGTCGATTCGGCGCCGTTCCCAGCAGTTAGGCCTTTGTTACAACACTACGTGGAAAATTTTGCGGAAGGATTTGGGCGTAAAGCCTTTTAAGATACAGCTGGTGCAAGAACTAAAGCCAGCCGACCTACCACAACGCCGAATTTTTGGTGAATGGGCTCTTGGAAAGCTGGCCGAGGATCCGCTTTTTTATCGAAAAATTGTGTTCAGCGATGAGGCTCATTTTTGGTTGAATGGGTACGTAAATAAGCAAAATTGCCGCATTTGGAGTGAAGATCAGCCAGAAGCATTGCAACAGCTACCAATGCATCCCGAAAAAGCCACTGTTTAGTGCGGTTTATGGGCCGGCGGCATTATTGGGCCATATTTCTTCAAAGATGATGCGAATCGCAGCGTTACTGTCAATGGTGAACGCTACCGAGCGATGATAACAAACTTTTTTTTGCCCGAAATGGAAGTTCTTGACTTGCGTGATATGTGGTTTCAACAAGACGGTGCCACATGCCACACAGCACGCGAAACAATGGCGCAATTGCGAGGCGAGTTTGGTGAACAGTTAATTTCACGTTTCGGGCCGGTCAATTGGCCACCTAGATCGTGCGATTTGACACCATTAGACTATTTTTTGTGGGGGTATGTCAAGGCTAATGTCTATAGGGACAAGCCCGCTTCGATTGACGCACTGGAAGCCAACATCCATGCATTCATTCGTGAGATACCGGCCGATATGTGTGAAAGAGTATGCCAAAATTGGACTCAGCGGATGGGCTACCTGAGACGCAGCCGCGGTCAACATTTGCATGAAATTATCTTTAAACATTAAATTGCAAGGTTCAAACTATCGATTCAAATAAATATTTCATTCATTTTTTCGAATTTTTTGTGTTTTTTTTTTTTTAAAGTTCTAAACCTCTTAAAAAATCACCCATTATTATCCAAAAAGCACTACCTAAGTAGGTACCAAATTTGAAGAAAATTCACTTTTCCGTTTAGACTCTTGGCGCACGGACATAAAGACAGATTTGCAAGACCCACTTTGTTGCCTTCATTACCATCGTTAAGCATGTTTGATCAACATTTCGAGTTCAATTATTGTATTTTCGAATCCATAACTTGCCATATAGTGCCTTAATATCGCATGCAAAAAAAAATACTAAGCGACTTGGACTACAACAGCAAGTACGTCTATCACAGTCGTGCATTTTATTAATTTATGTTTGAGCTTTTAGAAATCATGAATACAAACTAAACAGTCTGTGGACCACACGTGCTAGTGCATATCAATGAACCATCAACAAAAGTATGCAAAGCCCATTTTTCTCTACCAAAGTTCCATCAAGCTTCCAGAAAGTTTCCCAAATCTCATCCCCACTACCAAACGTGGAACATCAAAAGCTTACTATATTCCATATTCAACCATACAGTTATTATTTTAAAACTATCGTTCCGTTTCTCACATAATAACACAGAGCACACTCATACTCATCATCGGCCCACACCAAAAGTACCAGCGCACGACCGTCGAGTTAGTTTCAAATTTCAGTCTTTAAGGTAAAGCCATTTGAGAGACTTAAGATTTCATAATATCATGTGCTCCAAGTCGATGGCGGTGTAATAATAAATGTAGAAAATTATATATATAAAAAATTGACTCAGAAATAAATAAATTATTTATTAAACCCAATTGAGTGAGTGAAGTATGAAATAAATAAATAGTTCAAAAAGCAGATGTACAGTGCACAAATTTAATAAAAGTTGCAGTTTTTAATCATAATATTACGAGAACAACAACAAAACCAAAAAACAAACTATGGGAAATAGCAGGAATGCAAAGAATTGCTTTAATAGTAAGTGAAGGTCACCATCAAATAAATATTTAGCTTTCCAGGACAACGATATTAATTCAAAAATGCAATACGAGTTGTATAGTTCTACAAATATGACAACTTGCACGCCTTTAGTGTAAATGTTTTGGTGGATAAATAAAAGAAAGAGTTTACTTCAACTTTCACCATTAAGTTTTCTGCACTATAGGTACTGTTACTGATTTCGTTTTGTTTACGTATTTGTTTTTTTTTTTTTTTTTGTATTATTAAGCTACGAGTAACAATACAAAGTCAATGGAAGACACAGTCAAAGAAGAAAATCCAGAAGCAGTTAAGTATTTGGAACATTTGCTAAAGGATGGTGCTGAAGAAGAAGATGATGGTCGTGATTTGGAATTGCCACCATGGTACGACGAGAAATTATTTAAAAGGTAGGTAAGCTGATTTTTTTTTTCAAACAACCAGTTTATGTGCATTTTTTAACGATTAAATGCGTTGGTCGTTCTTGTGAAATAAGCCATTCCAATAATAAAACATACGGAAATAATGAACGGAAAATTTGATGGTATTTTTTTTTTTTTTTTGGCAAATCGTGATTTGAATAATTAATTGTTGAGATTTTTATTTTCTTAAATTGATACCAGTTTATGATTTTAAAATTTAAAACTGTAAGGTAGCAACCAATATTTAAGTAAGAACTATATTATAAGTAGGCAGTTAATTAATCTTATGGTAGAAAATGTTTTAAGCAATACATTAATAATTGCCAACTACATATGTAGTATTGTATTGTTCTAAATTAGCTTGAGCTTATTTTGCACATGTTCGAATTTCATTCATCTCTCTTTTCAAAGTGATCGTAATAAGAAAAACAAAATTTTGCTATGAAATTTCATTGATTGCAATTGGTTAACGTTAATACTTGCCACTGACCAGTTAAGATTTCCATAGAAAATAAAATTCTAAGAGTTTATACAAAATTTTTAAATTGCGTAACTCACTTAGGTGCCAGTTATAGCTATCATTGAAAACCATAATTGAAAAAGTTAACTGTTGATTTTGAGACCTTTCGAAAGTATAATCATTGAATATTTTAATGCAGAAATATAGCTTACGACTTCAAAATTATTTCTCCTTCAAAAAAAATTAATTTTGACTCATATCTTTCCCATAACGTGACTTTTAATTTTTCAATGAAAAATGAAAAAAAATGAAAAAATTAAAAATTACGCTATGGGGAAGATATGGGTCAAAATGAATTTTTTTTGAAGGAGAAATAATTTTGAAGTCGTAAGCTATATATCTGCATTAAAATATTCAATGATTAAACTTTCGAAAGGTCTCAAAATCAACAGTTAACTTTTTCAATGATGGTTTTCAATGATAGCTATAACTATATCTTTTATATAAAAGATAAATTTTATAATTTATAACAAATAATAGAGATCAGTTTAGGTTTAATGCAAGACCGTACTCAACTTAAGTCGAACTAAACTTCACGACAACGCAGCAAAACATTATTTATTATGAAATTTAAGGAGCTATATCGCACTCAGCTATATCGTAGTAGCCCGTAGCGTAATGGTTAGTGCGTTCGACTGTCACGCTGGAGGTCTGGGATCGCTTCCCAGCCTCGTCCACCTAAAAACTAAAAAGTTTTTTTTCAGGGCTACTGCCTCTTGCGAGGAATTGACAAATCCTCCAAGAGTATCACTTGTCACGAATAAGTGCTTCTCGTCTAGCCGTTCGGATTCGGCATAAAATTGTAGGTCCCTTCCATTCCTGTCGAAAGGCGCACACAGGAATGGTTGCGAGTTGTTAGTCACTAGGCCCTGGTTCTTCATGAGCCGTTGTGCCACCCGATTTATTTTTTTATTTATTTTTTTTATCGCACTCAGCGGCAGCTGAACTTCATACAAATTCATACGAATTCGTGTGAAGTGTAGTTCCGATGCAGTGCAGTTGCGGCGAGTGCGGCCTAACCTTTAAGGCTCAAGTATTTTTTTTTTCCTTTAATGATATCCATTTTTTGTGTGCCATTATATCCGCTCCTGTTGCGCTTCAAAATGTTTTCAATACAAAGTACAATAACAATTATTCATAATTGCTGTAGCGGAGATAGAAGCAATTTCAAAGGCGCACAATAATTTTTAGCCATATATGCTTGAACCACGCGTACAAATTCGTTTATTTATATTATTTAAAAATTGATTAGGTACCTACATTATGTAGTTATATTTTTAAATTAGCTGTGGGTATGTTTTGAACTTCCCATTTTTGACAAGATTTGAAAACTGTTTTTAATTGGCTAGTTCAGAAAAATTATATTTAAGTGTTCGTACTGGCAAAAGCTCATATATGTGCTTTGACACGGTATCAGTCCTCTAAGATCTCATTTTTTCAGAATTATCCAAATCAAAGAGAAACTATTTTGTTCAAAATGACACTTTACGACATAAGACAAAGCTGCTCTAAGAAATAAGCCGCGGCCCAATTCTGCCAGCGTGAATGAGTTTTCGTGTATACGCTGCATACGCTTTATAGGTATTCATGCTAAAAAAATATGTCGACAAATTTGCACGTCACTCTAGAGTTTAGAGGGATTGCAAATATTCATTTGCTTTTGCATGATTTTCTGAGCGCGCACAGAGAAAACTCACGCTTTTGGAATTTGGCCCCTTGACTAGAGAATTTCTATGTTTTGTATTTTTGAAAACGTAGCCCCAAAAATTTCTAAGCCCAGCCAAGGCCGTAAGAAACAATTTCTGTTGTATTAAACATACACTAAACTTGACATCCCGTTGTTTTCCAATGGTATAAGCCACAAATGCGTTTCTTTCAGTAAATTAGCTTTGTTTTTAGTATATACAGTTGGGGCATTTGACACGTTAATGTAAAGCCTCGACCATTTTTATCTCTTTTTACTTATCTCTTCAAGCCTTAGCCCCAACTTCGGACTCTGACAGTCCCTAGACTTGAGCACCCAAAACTCTCTGGAACAAGGTGAGTTTTTAGGAAGTAAGTTGCTTAACCCTGGCTAGGTTTTTTGTCAAATATTCTCAGACCTTATTGCGCCAAAGCTGTTTTTTTTGTTCCAATTTTCTGGGTTTAATTTTTAGAGAAAGATTGTCGTTGCATTAAAAATATCCATATTCATAGCCCCCAATTCCAATTCGCTTCAGGCTTCAGCCCCAATCTTAGGACTTAGAAAAAAAATTACATAACATGTATGCAAATAGTTCAGCCCCAACCACGTTATTTTGTCCATCAAATTTTATAGCTTAACAATATTTTAGACGGAATATAAAATTCTACACGTTGTAATGTATTGCTTTCTATATTTCAAATTATTTTATGATTCGGCTGTGGGGGGGGCTTTAGCCCCTATAGCCACCCCCCTTATTTTATTATTTTAATGAACGATTTTTGAAAAATAATTTTTGAACTCAAAATTTTGAAAAATAATAAACAAGCATAATATAAATATAAAAATAATTAACTTATATTTTTGTTTTCAAAGTTCAGTGGTCTTATCAATTCTTAGTCAAACACTAAAAACCGGATGTTTCTAGAATTTTTATTTTTCAAGATATTAAAACATAAATGAACCACATTCCTTATAAAACTAAGAAGAATCCGGCTAAATGATCACTTTAGCAACCTGTCGATTTTTTTTTTGGTTTTACTAAGAAGTTAGTTTATTTATTTATATCTTGGAAAGTAAAAGTCCTAAAAACATCCAGTTTTCATTTTTTGACTAAAAATGGATACGAACACTTAATTTTGAAAACAAAAATACCTCTTAATTACGTAACATTTTGAAAAAAAAATTAGTTTGATTATTTTTTTTATTTTTATTTATTTTTTCAAAAATTATTCATTAATTAAATTAATTGTTCATTTTTCAATAGTCAGTTAAACCTAAGATAGTTTGTTCTCCGAATAAAATAAAAATTTGTTCCATGATGATTGAAAAATTGACTCTAAAACAACTAGGTATACAAAGAAAATAAATTAATGGATTTCTGGGTTTACAAAAAGGTATAATAGGACACTGTAAGTGTTACTGTTGGTTTTAATAACTTGTTTTCTGATTTAAGTTATTTTTTTAGAAAATGGTATATCCCGCCTAAACAAGGAGAAATAGAACCCCCCCTCTTTCCCGTACGATTTTTTTCTTGTCTCGACCAAACCTATGTTTACATGCTCAAGCTTCTTGTCCCACCTTAGGTGCACACACAATAACTTTTCCAACGACTTATGACACATCACACATTAGACATTACCATTGAATAATAACATATTATATATATTATTTAATGACATTACTCTTGAGCAGGTTAAAAAATCCTAACTTCATTTCTACTCATCAGATTTTAAATATTAAGATCTCAAAATTTAGCTTACAAATGTGGCTAAATTTTTAAATAAAAATAATTGGGTAGGGCAAAAATGTTCGTACTAAAAGGGTGTGTAAATGTCCCGTCAACTTTATATATACTATTTTAAATTCAAAGTATGATGAAAAATTTTATACAATTATACAGAATTATATGTATAACGTTTCTCTACAAACATGTTAGTAATTTTGTATTCGTTAATCTAACGGGAAACAAATAGGGGCAGTTTAATAAAATCAATCTGCACTGTATTATATAATATTAGAAGTTTTGTCGTGCTATATCTTGAAAGCTTTTTGACTTAGGTACATGAAAATACACAGAAATGTAGACAATTTAATGCTTTATAAAAAGTCTCAAAAGTGATTTTTGGTTCGGGTGGACATTGGGTGAGATAAACTTGAAAAAACATTTTTAAAACCGAAAATTTGCTGGTTTTTCAACAATAACTTTTTATTGGAAGGAGCTATCAAAAAAATTTTTAAGATAAAAACTGTAGAGAACATGTTAACCTACAAAAGTAAACAAAAATGACTACTCTACTACTAATAGCGGTTGAGAAAATTTAAACACTTTTAAACACCTTTTTCAAAATGGCGGACGACGCAGAGGGTTTTTTTATTGGAAAAATGTGGTTTTAGAATCCCCAATAAGTACTCTTTAAAATAAAACAATAAAATTCTCCTCCCGAGTTTTTGTAGATATTTTTGCTAATTTGATTGGACTACAAGTCAAGTTTTATTGTAAGAGAGTTAAATGGAAAATATTTTTAAATTTCCTCAACTTTCAAATTTGTTCCCTCAACAAAAAGTGTTGAGAGAGATTGGTGGGTTTTCGACACTACGTGATTTAGCAGTCGTCGATGTTGATGAGACTTCTATAGAGTTTATATACAACGGCAGAATATAATGGCGCAAAATTTTAGTCGATTTAGTACAATGTAAAATCATTTCTAGTATGATACTAGGTTAAAAACTGTATTTTGCTAATTTTAAACGAGTTAAGCATCGTACTATCTCCTAACATTTTACTAAAGTTAAAGTCATGAAATGGCTATATTATCTTTTTAGTATCGTACTGAATCTATATGACACTTTGACGTTTATAAATGTCAAAATCAGGGATGTTTGAGCTGTTACTTTTCTGGACGTGTTCAGCTAAAGTTTATAAAGGAAATTGGTTTAGTATGATACTAGTTAGAAAGTATTTAAAATTTAGAAAATTTTAGTCAACTGTTAAAGAATTAGGAAAATATTAAGTGTCATCACTGAACGGAATTATGGCTTTGATATTATTTATTATATTGATTCTTATAAAAAATTGCTTTTTTTTTTTTCTTATGCCTCCATATCACGTAATTTTGTTTATAATTATTAACTTTCATAAGCAAACAAAAATTTGAAAACATATTAAGAATTTGTATGCTTTTGACTTTTTCACATTTACATATAAAGACAAAACGTACGCTTATTATAAAAAAAAAAACTTGCATCCAACCAAAACAGACAAAATGGTATACATTTTTAAAAAATTAAATTATCTACCTCCTGTCTAATAATTTTAAATGTTCGTGATAAGAGTTTTGTGCATTCACATTATGTTCCATACAATTACGGAAAAAATTGCTGCAATCGGTTCATAAATTCTATGAGTAGCCAAGATAACAGACCAAGAGCCCACAGCAGATTTGGGGTGCGAAAGTGAACCAAAAAAAAAATTATATGAGACGAAAGGTGTATTAAGGCTGATAAAAGAAATGCAAGTTTTGAAGTCGCTAGTGGCAACTGTTAGGTGGGAGGGGCAATTTTCTAAAAAATTGAATTAAAACAAAAAAAAAATATTAAAAAATAACGGTAACATATTATATTCTCATAAAAGGCCAGAAGTCCCTTATTTCATTTCCTTTTTAAATAAAGTTCTTTCAATGAATAGTTTTTGAAATATAAATATTTGAACTCAAAATTTTGAAAAAAAAAATTAAAACAATGGTAAAAAATATTTTTTTTGATAAATTTCACGTTATTAAGTACTATTTTTGTTTCCAAAATTCAGTGCCCTTGTCAATTTGTAGTCAAAAACTGAAAACCGGATGGTTCTAGGACTTTTACTTTTTAAGATATTAAAAAGTAAATGAACCAGTTTTCTCATAAAAACAAGACAAATCCGGCTAAATTATCATTTCAGCAACCAGTTAAAATAGGAAAAAGATGCGGAAAAAAATTGTTACATTTTTGAAACTTGGTGGGAATGTCGGATTAACCATAGGAATAAAGTATCAAAAGATCCATAAAAATATCTGTATCCCACGGGTGTTTTTTGGAGGGGGAAAGGGGGAGGTATGACTTATCGAAATTAAATAAAATTATGTTGATACAATTTGGACATATGATACATGATTTTAGGGTAAGTTTAATTTTGAATATAATGACATCGTCTTATTGTCTTATTTTGTCTTATTTTTATGAGAAAAATGGTTCATTTACTTTTTAATATCTAAAAAAGTAAAAATCTTAGAAACATCCGGTTTTCAGTTTTTGACTACAAATTGATAAGGGCATTGAATTTTGGAAACAAAAATAGTACTTAATAACGTGAAATTTTGCGAAAAAAATATTTTTTACCATTTAAAATTTTTTTTTTTCAAAATTTTGAGTTCAAACATTAATATTTCAAAAACTATTCATTGAAAGAACTTTATTTAAAAAGGAAATGACAAAAGGGACTTCTTGCCTTTTATGAAAATATAACAGGGCATTGTACATGTTACCGTTGTTTTTTAAGTCTTTCTGTTTTAAGTCTTTTTTTTTAGAAAATTGCCCCTCCCACCTAACAGCCTAACAGGGACTGCAAGACTTGCATTTCTTTTATCAGCCTTAATACACCTTTCGTCTCATATAATTTTTTTTGGTTCACTTTCGCACCCCAAAATTTGCTGTGGGCTCTTAGACTGTAACAGCTTTGGAGAATTTTTAAACATAAAAGATAGTAACCATACTTACTGAACTTCATTACTTACTTTTAGTGGCGAAACTTGGATTATACGTGGTATATTATGTAAATATTGCTCTTAGGTCATTTGAAAATCTTAAAAGTCCAAAATAATGGGCACTCTGTCTCAAATTTTCTTAGATATATGTTTGTACAATGTTCATAGGTACTGGTACAACTACGTATTTACATAAATGTATACCTACACTACACACATTATTTAACTTACAATTACTGTACCTAGTACACTGTGCGCTAATTGGATTCATGACTTAGATTTTATATTTAAATGTATTTCTAAGTGGGTAAGGTTGTAGCCAGTTTGGATTATAATTATGGTGGCTACTTATTAACTTAATACAAACATTTAAATTGTTATAGTAAATTTATTTTACGGCAATCATAAAAAAAAGTGTCATCATTAAATAAGTAGCTACTTGGAAGCATTTTTAGCTCTTTTCGTTAACAATCTAGTAAAATGTTAAATTATTTTTAGAATTTGCAAACAAGAACCATATAACACAAAGCCGTAATCAGAAATCGCAACTCGCGAGCAAATAATGTTGCCACCCGCATTTTGATTCGTGTGCAATTTACAAAAATGATGTTTTAATTTTCCGTTTAAATAAGCAAATTTTCCCCAAAATATTTGTGAAAACACAGGAATACAGTAGTTTCATTGCTGAAATGAACTAAAATGTTTTCGTGTACTATGTTTGCTATGCCTTTTTTTAAATCCAGTGATTTTCGAGATATCCCAATGAAAAAATGTAAAAACGCTCTTTTGCTATATTCGTGGTTGATATCAATTAATTTTTCTCAAAAAAGAAATTATTACATGTGAGAGTAAACACTAATATAATTTTCCTCTTCTTTTCTTATCGATAAGTTTTTTGTCTTCGCTTGATGACCCTCTTCACTTTCCTTTCCACTGTTCTGTTTTTGAACAGACATCACATAACACATCTAATCGAAAACACTTTGGTTCTTCCCGGCATCAAAAAAGACATGTGTTGGGAATTATTGGGAAATTTAGTAGGGTCATACGAAGATTTTAACATACCGTTATGAGTTTTTGTTGAACAAAATTATTTCACGATAAATGTTCTATAACCTCAAAAATAAACAAAAACTGTTATTTGCATGTTTAGACTGAAATATATTAAAAACCTTCGAAAACGTAAGGAAAATGTTGATTTAGTAGAGCTTCTAATTAAAAGCAGTCATTGTTTTGGCTTAAAATAATGTTTTCCAAGATGAGACACTGAAATAAAAAGTTCCTTTGAGTCACTTGCGGTTAGCGAACAAAACTCTAAAATCAAGATAAAAAATACATTTAACACAAAAAAATTATAAGAATAAGAAATCAGCCCTATCAAAAATTCCATCGCAATCGCAAACATTTTACAAATCCGGAGAAAACTATCACCAAATCCGTTCGTAGTTGCAATTTGTATGGGATTTTCCACTACAATGGATTATGTGATCCGTTTTTTTAGGAATTCGTAAGAACTTTCCGATTACGATGGAATTCGTGATAGGAATGAATATTTTTTCTGGTTACGGCCTGTATAGAACTCGATAGGTCGATATAATACCCTACAAAGAGTGACCATAGAAGCCGACATGTAGGTATAAGGGTTCTCCCAAACCAATGCGAAACATTTGTTGCGGCGAAGAAACATTCGTCAGTCAAAATTAATTAATATGTTTCTCCGCCGTGTTGGTGTTGGCACTCTCATATATCACCATGCTAATAAATTTTGACATGTGAATGTTTCTTCGCCGCAACGAATGTTCCGCATTGGTTTGGGAAAGCCTTAATAGACTTTTTTATCCAATGTCAAAAATACAAAATGAACATGACAGTTCCAGTTCTTACTATTTAAGACTTATACTGGAATTACACGAGTAATAAAATGACAATATTTCTACTATATTTAAGAAATTAGTTGTTATTATTATTTAACATACTGAGGAAAATGAGATAATAGAGATTTTGGTCCGTCAAAAAATCCGACATCTTTTTCCCTGAGTATTTTGAAAGTTTACTGGCTTAACACAATAAAATGCCGCAAGAAGAACTGCAGTTGCAAATAGAAAAGTTCCGAAAAATATCGTACGCTCTATTTTCTATGTGCCCACAATGAACCAGTACAGCTTGATCGTTTTTGTCGATAAATTCCTTAATATATGCCTCTTATTTATTGCTAAATAATTGTTTCACGTTCATTCACTATTTTTATAACCAAATACATTACAAGAACGCCGAAAACAGAAATAATTTTTTTTCGTCGCAGTAGATTGTTTTTTTTTTTCCTATTGAGAATGTGAAAGAGTGCAGCAAAAGTTAAAAGTTGACCAACTTGTGCGATACGATGTGATGATGCGAAAGTAGCTGCGTCGCATTGTGTTCGCAACATTGAACGTGTGTGTATTAAATATTTTGACAAATACTGCAGCACCGATTGCAAATGCGGCTACGTCTTCTTGTGTTCAGCCAGTAAACTGAGATTTTTTTTCCGACGAATGCGGATCAGGTAACTGAGATTGCTGAGCCCTTTCAGACCTCCTGTTCCTGAACACGCCTAATAAATACTTAGGTACAAAAGACACAAATTTTGGCACTCGTGTACGTGCAGTGTTGTGCCATGTAGACTATAAATGTAGACTACATGATTGTCTACATGTAGACAATTCAATGTAGACAATTCATAATTGTCGACATAAATTTGTCGACAATGTAGACAATTCGTTAAACCATTATAATTCATAATTTTTTCCTACTAAAATTTATTAAACCAAAAACAAAAATCTTAAAAAAAAGAACCAAGTTCTTCTATAATACAAAACGATAATTGTCACAACAAGAAAGTCGTGAAAAATCATTTCATCTAAATCTAAACGCATACCTATGTAGTTTTCTGTTTATGAAGGCTTTGGGCCCAGTTTCACAGTAACAGTAGTAGCACTTTAGTGCGAAATATAGGACACAAAATCCCGAAATTTGCAGTGCATACTTGCCTGCATAAATTGCACTTAAGTGTCACTAACTCCGACTTTAGAAAATTACCAAAAAGTACCAATATGCGAAACTTAAGTGCAACTTATTCTAGTAAAGTGCTCACTGTGAAACTGGCCAGTTTCAAATACATATATTTTTAATTAGAGTAGGGTTCACTGAATCACTTTACTATGGTTTACTGGTCAATTTTTAAAAATCTTTCACTTGCCAGTAAACCTTGAAATTTTGGTTCAGTAATCAAATCATTAACTAATAAATTACTCACATAATTTGGAGTTGTTTATTTTTTTTATCCGATTTCACTTCTTTTTTGCTAAGATATTGGGGCATATAAATATGCCCAGATAGACTGCGAATATGTCGCAGATAGACCCAGGTTTAACTAAACTGCGGTTTAAGGCAAATTTGGCTGAATGAAAGAGACCGATTTTAATTACAAACTGTGGTTTTATATTTTTATAAGATAATTAACTTGGTATACTACACAAACAGCTTCAAATATTTTGAAATGATAAACTTAAAAAATAGAATCAACGTCTGAAAATTCAATTAATCCTATGTTTAACTTAGACACACCCCTAAAATGACTGAATACGCCCCATTGTTTTTATTCGATGCACTATGAACACGAGCATCTCTAAAGTCAAAAGGTCATCATTCAACGTCAAAGTACGTTACTCATATAATTGATATAAAAATCTGAGAAAGTGTGGGGGGGGGGTAGGTTAGGTGCCACTCCCCCTGAATGGAAAATCTGCAGTGTTCATTTTTTACCTTTATACTATATGAACTTCAAATCATATCACTCTATCGAATTTCATTTTTCTACAGAAATCGAAAGTGCTTCATAATTGATAACGATTCTAAGAGAGTTGGTGGATAGGATACCACACCCATAAACGGAAGACCTCAAATTTTCGATTTTTCTTTTGTGTAATGCACTTCAAGACCTACCGGTCTAGCGTATTTCATAATCCTACAGCAGTCCGAAGAGCTCATTTAATTGAAGAATGGAATAACTTCCAAAGTTTCATAGAAACAAAACATTTTGATAACAAAAAAAGCTATGAGTGATTTTAAAAGCATCAGTTGGAAGAAGAAAACAACTCCCGGTTTTATTTCCACCCAAGTGTTTCAAACTTTTATTTTAAACCAACGCAACGGCGTAAAACCCAGATAAACTTGGTAAACCAGATAATTTGATCTCGGTAGAAATTAACTGTCAACATTTGGATGGGAACAATATTCTGTAAAAAAGATAATTTTATCGCACGAATTTGATGCGGAAAGTGTAGCAATAATCCTGGTACGCAGGGATATGTCATTTTTGATGTTTAATTTAATTAGTTCCCACGTTCACGCAAGTATTTATAAAAAGATGTTCATGTAATCATCTTGCGGAAAAGTTTATTTTTCTGCAAAGTGGAAAATTATCTCGTTGCATGAATACCTTATTATAAAAATATCGTACCGGGCGTAAAACCAGATATACCTGGTAAATTACATAATTTTATCTCGTTAGAAATGAACTGTCAAAATTTGTATGGCGAAAATATTCTGCAAAACAGATAATTTTATGTCACAAATTTGTTGCGAAAAGTGCAGAAATAAACCTGATACCTGGGATAAGTAATTTGTGACTTTTAATTGGATTATTTCCCACCTTTACGTAAGTATTTTTAAGGGGGTGTTCATGTAAACATTTTGCGAAAAGTTATATTTTTCTGGCAAGGCGGAAAATTATCTCGTTGCATGAATACCATTATTGTTATTATAAATTATTCAACCACTAGTCTATCGGTTGTAGCAGGACTTTTTGGAATGATTTTATTTGTGACATTTAAGTTATTGTTTACATTGTCGACACATTATCTACATTCTCTACATTTTCGATATTGTCGACCAATTGTCTACGTTGAAATATAGACAACTAAAGTCGACACGTAGAGGAACAACACTGTGTACGTGCTTTTCGATTTTAATTTGCAAAAACATCTTTTTGGCGTGGTATCATAAAAGTTTAAACTAAAATGTTGCGCCAATTTTGTTTTAAAAAATAAATCATGGTCGTGAAGCTCTGATAAATTTCAATCGGTTAAAATTTTTCGCCAGCAACTCCAAAGTAGGGCTGGCCACTAGACGAGAAAAGTCTCGGTCTCGATCTCGGTCTCCTATGACGAGACCGAGACGAGACTGCCTTTTAAGCAACCGAGACGAGACTGTTTATTTGGACCGAAATTTACAGAGAGTCTAATAAACTAAAAAATCCAATTTCAGTTGAATATTTATTTTCTTTTGCACATATTCAAACTATAATCGAAAATCAACAGGTTGTCCGGAAATCGTATTTTTCGGAGACGAGACTTAATTATACGAGACCGAGACGGGACTGAAAATTTTCGATTTTAACGAGACCGAGACGAGACTTACAAAAGTCTCGCAGAGTATCGTCTCGTGGCCAGCCCTACTCCAAAGGCAACAGCTTTGATTTCTTTAATTTAATCAAAATTCTATATGCTCCATGTTTTGATTTTTATCTGAATTCGTTAAACTGACAAATATTGTATACAACATACTAAACATACACCCAAATAAATTATGTACTTTATTAATAAAATGTTTATACAGTTGGATCTTTTAATTCAATAGATACGTATGTACATACCTATGGAATTTTTGTTTCAATGAAGTTCAAATATTATTATATGATGGAATTTTGTATATTATTCTATAAAAGTAGGCATTAATTATTGGCAATGCGATGGAGAATATTTATTTTGCAATATTCATTTATCATATGATTTATTTAAAAAATATTAAAATAAACACATAAAGATATATACATAGTTAGTTGGCACCTTTTGGAAGTAAGACCGCAGTTTACTAGACACGAATACCTATGTCACGTATAAATTGTGTTTAAATTATTAAGGTGTTTAAAGTATAACCGCACGTTTATATAGCGTATTTAAAATGAGGTAAGAGTATTTCACTCAAATTATATCAGATTAGCCAACCCGTGCTAGCGTTGCTTGGAAAATTTTGATTTTTTTGTTTAGTTTTGTTGAAGAGAGCTTAGTTACAAGCGACATTATGCCAAAAAATAATTGCCAACTCAAAAAAGTGTTCTTCTGGCTCATCACTTAGTCCAGTGTTAGTAGTTAGCTACTTAAGACTGCACTTCTACCAAAAATACCAAAAACATACAATGACAATATTTAAACTATTACAAATATTTAAATGCTTGGTGCTCTGGCCTTTAATGAATTTTTTACATTAATCTTACTACCATTGAAGTCAAAAAGGTTTGTGTTCAAAAGCTTGTAAATGCGGGAAAAATAATTCCTCATGCTTGCGATAATTGGTGATGATGGGATAATTGCATTCATTCCAAACTACGAGTATTCTGCCCCCCCCCCCCCCCCTACGAGAATTAAAGCTTATACAACTTAATAAGTCTGGAACATCAATAACACAAGTTATAAGCCTGTGAATAAAAACAATGGCGCAAAATTTTAGTTGATTTAGTACGATGTTAAATCATTTTTAGTATACTCCTAGGTTAAAAAGTGTATTTTGCTAATTTTAAACGAGTTTAGCATCATATTATCTCCTAACATTTTACTAAAGTTAAAATCATCGAATGGCTATTTTATCTTTTTAGTATCGTACTAAACACATATGACACTTTGACGTTTAAAATTGTCAAAATCAGGGGTGTTTGTGAATTTTTTGCACGAGCTGTCACTTTTTTGGACGTGTTCAGCTGAATTTTGAAGGAAATTAGTTTAGTATGATACTAGTTAAAAAGTATTTAAAATTTAGAAAATTTTAGTAAACTGTTAAAGAATTAATAAAATGTTAAGTAGTATCATACTAAATCCTTAATAATAGGCTGTTTAAAATTTTGCGCCAATATCATTATTTACCCTCCTCTATGACAAAATCTGAAGCAGTTTAACCCGATGTTCATAAGGAGGAAGAAGAAACGTATAAAATTACGCTGTTCGGATTCCAGTACAATGATATGCTCCGAAAAATCGAGATTAGAATTAAAAAGAACTCAAATATGACCAGGTTAGATCTATTTTCCAAAAGATGAATTTCGGAGGAAACCCAAAAGCTTTTAATTTAAATGAAATTTCAAATGAAAGACGTTTTGAATACCATGGTAGAACTACAACAAAATTTAAGTTCTGTAGAGGAAATAAAATATTCGCGACATATATCGTGGTTTTCAATGGGTTGTCGGCTTATATGGCGGATTTAAATAGTTTGGCGCTATTCAAAACGTGTTTCAGTTGAATTTTCATACTCAGACTGTCAAGTTCATTAAATTGAGATACATTTAAAGAGATTTTATCTAATAAACTAATAATTACATCTGCAACTTTTATCGCGCTGTTGGTCTGTTGGTTCTAGCTGTTGGTCGAAACTGAAAACATCTTTTTTTGTTGTATATTAACACTCTGGTAGTCAAAACCTTTCGTTTGCGATATTCAACATTCCGGTGCATACATCAATTATCGAAATAAATCTTTTAAAAACTCCGCGGCTTTAATCGCGTCTTTCGGGGGTTTTGGGCCACTTAGACGTCGTCTGTCATGTAGATATTCGCACTCAGGGGATCAAGATTTTTCGTTTGAGGTACATTTCAAGTGGTTTAGTTCGTGACAACAATTAATTAAGGGTAAAAGTAAAAATAAGTTAGCTTTAACAATTATTTAATAATTATACATTTGTGAATGTAGTTATTTATATGTAGATAAGTAGGTACTATAATTTAGCAAACAAATAGAATAAACTGTGTAGTTTAATAAAACAAAATATAAAAGGAAACAAAAAAAAGAAGGTAGGAATATGTAAACATTTGAAAAATCTCTTCATTTTTTTTAGTTTTAAGGGGTGGGTACCCAAATCGAAAAGATTTGTTTAGGAAATAACGAACACCCTACTGTAGATATAAAGCTGCAATTTGTCAATGGCAATAAGTATAATTATTATTGCATGTTACTTTTTTTTTTTAAATAAGGTAATAATTTCACGGTTTGATAGATAGTGACTAGATCGTGCTTCGTGACTGTTGATATCTCTGCCATTACTCTGTCATATCTCTGCCATTATTTACTTATGTTATATACTATATACATCTTTAATGAAATTGAATTGATGTTATGAAATGAGTTGCTATAATTATTATGAATGACAATTGAGAGTTTAAACCTCCAAACGAAATTAATACCAATGTATTTTATAATAATAGTTTATTAACAGAAGTTGCTACAAAATGCAATTTTATCATATTATGTATTAATTAAAATATGCAATCCCTCGGAATTCAGCCTCCAAGGTTATAATTTAGTGCCGCTATTTTTTCCACATCATGGTCTTGCGTAATGATGTTGCTTATCAGCTCCAACCACAATATGGCCAATGTATAAATACAAATTTTAACTACATGTGGTTCAAGTTCACCATCCATAAGCGCATTATTCATACATGTTTTATTTACCGCAGCCCAAGTTTGGACGGCAATTCGACTTCCAACGAATTCGATGCGCTATCTGACTCTATCCAGAGAATTGTTTCCCATTAGCCGCACAGTGAAATCGTTGTTACGGGCGATTTCAATGAACACAATTCTACGTGGTTGCGCTATTCAGGCCAGACAACACCCGAAGGAAGGTATGTCGAGATTTTTGCTGAGTTAAACCACCTGACTCAGCTTGTTGACGAGCCTACTCGGATTCCTGACGTTGCAGGTCAATCCGCCAACACTCTAGATTTGTTTCTTACCTCCGACCCTGGTAAATACACCATTAGTGTGTTATCACCTCTAGGCACATCAGACCATTGTGTCATATCTGCGAATTTCTCGTGCCACCAAAACACAGTTAAAGAAAAAACTCCCAAGAGAACCGTTTGGCAGTACGAGAAAGCCAACTGGGACGGTCTCAATGTTTTCTGCAGGAACTTTAACTGGTCACTATGCTTCCTCGAATAGGGTGAAATCTATCAAACCCAAAGAAAACTCATAGTTTGATTCCAGCTGTAAGGAGGTTATTAGGGTTAAAGAAGTAAGCTTCCGTTGTTATAAAGCCAACCCTACTGAGGAAAACCGGAAAAAGTTTCAACAAGCTAGAAAGACCTGCAACGTTCATATTCGACGAACCAAATTTTTACATGATCTGCCCAAAGGTAGTAAAAATTTTTGGTCATTTGTAAAAAACATACAAAACACCACCTCGTCCTCGGTTCCAACGCTCGTCTTCAATAACACCCTTTTTGTCAGCTCAATCGATAAAGCCAATTTGCTTGCAGCACAGTTTGCTGTTAATTCGTCGCTGCCTGAAAGTGTTATGACTCCTCCTGTACTTGAGAGCGCAAATGATTCTATGGGACAAATCTTCTTCCGCACTCGTGCAGTTGCCAGAGTTCTGAAAGATCTCGATACACACAAATCCGCTGGCCCGGATAGTATCCCTCGCATTGTTCCTGAAGAGGTGTTCTTCAACGCTGGCAAAACCACTGCGTAATCTTTTCCATCTGTCCTACTCTACTGGTCTCTTTCCGAGTGGATGGAAAACAGCATTTGTCCAGCCTGTCCCAAAAAAGGCGTGTCTTTTTCCCCCTCTAACTATCGACCAATTGCGCTTTCGTCCCTTCTTTCTAAGGTCATGGAAACGCTGATTAACTTCCAGCTCAAGAAATATCTCGAGGAACGAAAGCTTCTTAATGATCGGCAGTACGGCTTTCGTAGCAATAGGTCCACTGGTGATCTGATGGTATATCTCACCGAACAGTGGAACAAATCTTTACATCGTTTTGGAGAAAGTAAGATTATTGCACTGGATATTTCAAAAGCGTTTGATAGAGTTTGGCATCAAGTTCTTTTATCGAAAATGCGCGCATTTGGTTTCGATGAATCTCTTCTTCATTGGATTAGAAATTACCTTTCGGACCGTTCAATACAAGTTGTATTGGACGGTTTCAAGTCTGAAATCCACAAAATAAATGCTGGTGTGCCCAGGGCTCCGTTTTGTCTCCGACTCTCTTCCTTATTTTTATAAATGATCTTTTGTCTGAAACTTCTAATCCATTAAACTGTTTCGCTGACGACAGTACCCTCAGCTTTTCATATTATAATTCTGATCTAAACAGCATCGTTCAATGGGGAATCAAAAACCGCGTAGAATTTAATGCTTCTTAAACTCAATGCTGTCTCCTGTCGTTAAAGCGAAACCATGCCGCTATCAATGGATGGCACTTGCATCGAGGAAACCAAACAGCTCTCAGTTCTCGGTATGTGTGTCACAGACCACCTTTTGTGGAATGACCACATATTTGATGTTGCCAAAAACGCTGCTAAGTGTTTAGGTTTTCTCCGCAGATGCAAGAAATTTGTTTCCCTTCTGATCTGGCTATGATCTACAAAGCCTTTATTCGTCCAAAACTTGAGTACAATTCTCATGTCTGGGCAGGAGCTCCAAAAACTCACTTAAGTTTGTTGGACAGAATACAAAAGAGAGCTTTAAAAATGATAGATGAAGGATCTATAACAGAAACAATTACATCTCTCGAACACCGCCGTAATGTTTCATGTCTTTCCCTATTTTAACGTTATTTTTATAACGGTTCTAGTGAAATAGCCAGTTGCATTCCTCCCCTTAAACAATTCAACCGTAGTACTCGCGCTTCTAGGAATGCCCATCAGTTTACCCTCGAGCCCAACTTCGGACGTACTGTTAAGTATAGAGATTCTTTCTTTAGTCGAACCACAAGAATGTGGAATACTTTACCTGGCTCTGTGTTTCCCTCTTATTACAGTATTCGGACATTCAAAACAAATGTTCATCGGTATCTCCTTTTTAACCCTTTCCAATTTCCTGAACGCTCGCACTGTGTGTAAATATTTTAAGGGTAATAATAATCCCTTTTGTGCGCGCAAAGTTTAAAAAAAAAAAATTTGCATTTTTTTCAATTTTATTAGTACTATAAGAAGCTATATTTTCGGACATCTCAACATTAAATATTTAATGACTGAAGATTTTAAGAATATTCCTTCATTAAAGCAAACAAAATTGCACTATCTAACGCTGATAACCAACTGACATTAAATATAAAGTTAATTGAAAGTGAGTGTGTTTTTTCTTGTTTTAACCTTACATAAATATACAAGGCAAGCTAAACAAGACAACTGACAATGATAGCTCCGCTCCATGCTGCAGAAGTGCAGAATGATTTTTACTTTGCTCTACTTTATGGCAAGTTCCCTCTATCTACATTCCACATATTGGTTTCGCATAAGAAAAAAGTTGTAGTTTTAATCTTAATAACGCTTATTAAACATTACTATGAAGGACGTCACACTACCTTTGTGTGCGTGCATGGTACATCCTCTGTTGAAAGAAATTGGCCCTAAACGGTACAGAACTTTTACATGATTCACTAGGCTAACTTCAGTTTAAGAGATTTAACCTATTGGTTTAGGCGGATTAACTGAGGTTTAGCCAGGTCTCTGTCATTGGCTTTTATATCACATACATACTTGAACAGTAATGAGTGAAAATCTCTACGGTTTTACAATTTTTTTGCGTCACTTCTTGAGGTTCTCATTTGTTCAAGAATTTCGTATACGCTAATAATTTACGAAAATCGTCTACAGCTTCGCTTTTAGACACTGTATCGTATTGGCAGCCATTGTTAATAATATACACACTTCAGAATGCGGCAATGTCCGAAAGTTGAGCGATGCAGTAAATAAGAGTGTGGATGTGAATAATCTGCTACTTAGAATTCTCATTATCTGTTCGAGTTTGATATTAATGTCTATCAATTATTATTATTATTGTTTGTTCAATGAAATTTAGAAGTTCTTTCTTGATTGTATTATAATAAATATATTATAAATGGTTTTTCAATAAGAGCGCTACAAAAGTTATTTTAAATAAAACAAAAACGGTTTTGGATATTAATGAAATTCCTATGAAAGTACGTTCGATGCCATTATGTATGGAACTTGATTTCTTTTGCATGACCACCACGGGCACACTTGCAGAAGTCCAGACGCTGAACCCAATTTTCGACGGTTTTCAAGCATAAACGGCCGATACTGCTGCTTTTTCACGTTCGATATTCGTACGAAGTTCATCAATCGTCGCTGGCTTGTTGGCATAGACCATGTTGACTTGACGTTGCCCCACAGGAAATAGTCTAACGGCGTCAAATCGCACGACCGAGACGGCCAAGCGACTGGACCATTTCGTGAGATAACACGTTCTCCAAACTTGGTTTCCAATAAATTGATTGTACCATTCGCTGTGTGGCTTGTGGCGCCGTCCTGTTGGAACCACATGTCCTCCAAGTCCATATCATCCAATTGGGGCCAAAAATATTCGGTTATCATTGAAAGGTAGCGATCCCCATTCACAGTAACGTGCCGGTCTTGATCATCACGGAAGAAGTACGGCCCAATGACGCCGCCGACCCATAAAGCACACCAAACCGTAATTTTTTCGGGATGCAATGATGACTCATGGAGTACGTGTGGATTGCTGCCTGACCAATACCGCATATTTTGTTTATTGACGAAGCCATTTAGCCAGAAATGAGCCTCATCGCTGAAGATGATTTTTCGATGAAAATCCGAATCATTTTCAAGTTGTTGCTCAGCTCAATTCACGAACATACGACGCTTCTGGTGGTCAAGCGGCTTCAGTTCTTGTGTCAATTTAATCTTGTAAGGATGTAGGCCAAGATCTTTTCGCAAAATTCGCCACAACGACGTCACAGAGATGCCCAACGCTGGAGAACAACGTGTGGGAGTAACATTTGGGCTTTCTGCAACTGAAGCCTCAGCGGCAGCAATATTCTCGACACTACGGGCACTTCTTTGTCTTACTGGCACGGAAACATTTTGAACTGTGCCTGTGGATTTTTCCACTAGACGTTCAATTGTTGATCTGCTAGGACGATTATGACGACCACCATAAATAGGACGTAGCGCCCTTAACGTTGAGACCACTGACTCCGAATTTCGGTAGTAAATTTTAATAATTTCGACTCTTTGTTGGCTCGTGTATCTTTTCATCATGAAATGGCAAACCTTAGTGAAGAGGAATGTTAAAAGAGCGGCAAGAAATATGGCGTCGTTTGCTGTCCCTGTTGCTCTACTCTTGTAGCGTCCCTCTTGAAAACCCCGATACATTATAGCTCTTTGAAGAAATTGAGAATGATAAATTCTATTGATCAGATGAATTCAATAAGGACCCAAAAGGTAAATGGGTAAAAGATAATTTTTCAGTCTATTCTTCTACTAGCTGAACTGTCGACAGACACACTTAGGCCCAGTTTTTCAGTTGTGAGTTAAACCAGAGTTAGTCAACTATGGAAACAGATCTGTCTCCAGTTATCTTATGAATCAATTATTAAGTGGGGGATAAATGCAGAAAGACTTAAAAAAATAGGCAAGATAAAATATCAAAAGCATTTGTTGAGTTAATCCCGAGCTATCTCACCAAATTTGGTGGCGCATCGGCTCGTGAAGAACCAGGGCCTAATGACTAATAACTCTCAACCATTCCTGTCCTGTCGATAGGGATGGACGCTACGGGCTACTACAGTTTCACTTTATTCCCACACTGAAAAACTGGCCCTTATCGAATCAGATTCAATATCTACATTGTTTTCTTCCCGGTTTATCATATTGTGCTTTCGTTTTTTTTTGTTAGAGTTATTTGTTTCGATTTCTTTTGAATTATAGATTTAGAAAGCGGATCATGCGGATCGCATGACGGCCTGCATCCTGTTCATGTTATAAGATTTATTTTCGCTCAAAAACCTGAAACGTAAATCTGTTCTATGGAATTTCCGCGCCTATCCTCTCACCCAACCGTCCACCACAAAAAACTATCTCCGCGACTGACTCTGCAATGAAATAGGGGTTTGAGTTCCCTTGTGAGACTATTAGAAATTTGTAGTACTTTTCATTTGTTCAAACATTTTTTATTTCATAATATCACTCAATTAACAAACTTTTTACCATATGCGTAGAGCAAGTTCATGAGATCAAGTCGTGCATTTAAATTTAATTGAGATAATATTTTGTTTAGCGTATGTGTAGGTATAATGAAGAACAAAGAAAAGAAATCGGTCTTCCTCACATACGGGAGCAATAACTCTGGTTTGGCCTTATAACTCAGCCTGATTACTTTTCCCAATGTTTACATATATTACCCGTATAACATATGTACTTTGATAACTAATCTTATTACTGTTAAAGCCTAGTACATACTTCCCCGCGAAGTGAACATTCGCCTGTGGAGAAAGTGAACTTTTGACATTTTTATCACTGGTACAAACTTGAGAATGCGCTCGTGAATGACATTTGAAACCTCAATGCATCAAATGCCTACCACAAAATAAAACTTTGCTGTGTAAATTCATCATGAAATAATCTATTGTTGCATTTTTTTTTTTTTAATTTGCAAGTTGTTTCACATTTTAAAAGCACGCTACGCAAAGAAGAAACTGAAAATAAATGAGGAATGCGCACATTCTCCACTCAGCTTCACGGGTGAACAAAAAAGCGAAATTTGTATGGGTTCACGAGATGGTTCACAAGTATGTACTAGGCTTAACGATGAATTTTCTAAAGAAAATTGACTTAAAGCAGAACACAAATTATTAAAAAGCACCGGCAACACTTACAATGCCCTGATATACCTTTCTTATTTTATTTTCATATAAATTTGTTCTAATGAACGGTTTTTGAAAAATTAATTTTCAAACTCAAAACATTGACAACAGAAATCTTCAAAAAAAAAATTGTTTTCAAAGTTTTTCGTTATTAAGTACTATTTTTGTTCTCAAAATGCAATGATCTTATGGAAAAAAGATCCAATTTGTTACAAAAAAAAACTCAAAATATATTTCTGAAAGAACACTCAACGACAGGGATTTGATAGGTTGCATAGCTCAGCACAAGTCCCTGGTTTAAAAAAATATTACAACCAGGCTTAAGTTCTAGCTAGAGTTTACGGATCAAAATTGTTATTATTTTGGAAAAATGTTCTTTGTAGTCCAAGGTTTGGGCTCATTACATTGTGATCCATAAACTCCAGCGAACTTAAGCCTGGCTGTAAAATTTTTGGAGCCAGGGACTTGTGCTGCGCTATGTAACCTATCAAATCCTTGTTGTTGAGTGTTCTTTCGATTGTTCTGCTGCTTACTGCTATGCCATGGACTTGATTCACTGCATCCCAAATTTCAGATGAGGTCAGAAACGGACTTTTCTTTGCATAAGCAGCTATTATACGATCATCAACAGAACTTATATTTTTTGGAGCCGGCTTTCTTCGGATGGCGTTGGTCGTGAGTTTCATAAAATTTGATGGCATTATACACTAACTGAACTGTTTTCCCGTTATTTTGTATCATTATGATGGTTTTTTTAAACTCAGGTGTACAATATTGTTGCCAGCCCATCTAGTCAAACAATATTCAAATATTTTGCAAAAAATCCCTTAGAACAACTTGCTTTGAATTGTCAATTACCTTTTCCTAAAAATCTGACTAATAATTCAGCTTTTTTATACTATAAAGAAAATTTTAACCCCATGTGCTAATTCTTTGGCCACGGAAAATTTAGCAATCGCACACTTCTCATATGGAATTAATACACAAACATATGTAAATTACGGTATATTTACTGGTAAAATAGGGTGATGCAGTCTAGATTGCAACAATGTGAAAAGTTTTTAAGAAAGGCTTTTGTCAACTGGTATAAGGCTATGTTTACTGAAAAAACCATAATGTGCTAATTCTCTGTCCAACACTGTGTATTTGCCTGTAAGACCTGTCTTTTAAATGCAATGCACATCACTTGATAGAAGGAATAGAAGGAAATGGAAGATTTTTGTTGGCACATCGGATTGGGAATTATATGTACAAAGTTTAATCAAAATCGTTAGATGCGCTTCCGAGAAAACTTGATAAAACTGAAATCGTTTTATGGCAGCTCTTAGTTCTAGATGACCTAAAACCAAAAAAAAATAATTTATTCTCTAGGCTCTAGGGAATCACAGACAAATGTTTCACACCAAATCTGGATCAAATACGTTGAGAACCATTTAGACTCCTGATCGATGTACATATATCGGGTTTTTCAATAAGAGCGCTACAAAAGTTTTTTTTTTTTAAATAAAACAAAAACGGTTTTGGATATCAATGAAATTCTTTATTCCTGCGAAAGCACGTTCGATGCCATTATGTATGGAACTCGATTTCTTTTGCATGGCCACCACGGGCACGCTTCCAGAAGTCCAGACGCTGAACCCAATTTTCGACGGTTTTCAAGCATAAATCGGCCGATACTGCTGCAATTTCACGTTCGATATTCGTACGAAGTTCATCAATCGTCGCTGGCTTGTTGGCATAGACCATAGACTTGACGTAGCCCTACAGGAAATAGTCTAACGGCGTCAAATCGCACGACCGAGGCGGCCAACTGACTGGACCATTTCGTGAGATACCACGTTCTCCAAACTTGGTTTCCAATAAATTGATTGTGACATTCGCTGTGTGGCTTGTGGCGCCGTCCTGTTGGAATCACATGTCCTCCAAGTCCATATCATCCAATTGAGGCCAAAAATATTCGGTTGTTATTGAACGGTAGTGATCCCCATTTACAGTAACGTGCCGGTCTTGATCATCACGGAGGCTTCTGCAACTGAAGCCTCAGCGGCAAGAAATATGGCGTCGTTTGCTGTCCCTGTTGCTCTACTTTTGTATACATATTAGGGTAGTCCTTATAAAGGTCATTGTCTTATTTTGAATGATGCACCCCCTAATTTGTTCTAAATAAATAAAAAAAAATCCTGTAAAATTAAAGCTCATTATATTTACGCTAACCCGGCCCCCAAAGACGTCCGAAGTTTTATATGGGAAATCCCATGTATTTTTGTAAATCCAAATTTGAAAAATGTTAATTTGTTAATTATTGATACAAAAAATTGAATTTTAGAACACGTGTAGTCACTTTTGTCATATTTATAAAAATGTATCAGAAAAAAATTTACAACAGTTATTTCCCTACTTATAGCCATTTAAAAAAAAATATCTTTTTTATTTAATTTTAATAAATGTTGTACATTTTTTTTAAAACATTTTTTTAAACATGACAAAAGTTACTACATGTGTGCAAAAATTCAATTTTCTTTATCAATCATTACTAAAGTTATGAATTTTTAAAGTTGGATGTACAAAAATACATGGGACTTCCCATATAAATCTTCAGGGTTAACTTTAAAAAAATGAGCTAAAATTTTACAGGAATTTTTTTTTAATTATTGTGAACAAATTAAAGTGGCGCGTCATTCAAAATAAGACAATTACCTTTATAAGGACCACCCTAATATATATACAAAAGGACGCAGCGCACAGCCGCACAGACCAACATGCGACGGATGTCAGGCCGAAAATAACTTTTTGGACTTCTCCATCGTCGTAATGTTAGTTTTGAGCAAAACCTCGAACTATGTTTTATCCCGAAACCAATACTTGCCCAATATAGAAGATACAAATTAAAATAGTGGTGAAAACGTTTAATTTGATAATCTGATAATAATTAATGAATTTCTATAATAAGAAAATGAAGAAATTTAAATGTTTAAATTACTTCTGTTTTAAGCGGAGTGAATGAATATAATTCAATTAAAAAGTAAAATGAGAAATGACCTCAGCTCCAGAAATGAATGTGTTTCGCCCAGATATGACAGTGGGCTCTTCAGTCAGTCTGTCATCGACACTAACTTTGGTCGATGTTTAAAAAAAAAAAATTGGGTGGCGCAACGGCTCTTGAAAAACCAGGGCCTAGTGCTTAACAAATCGCAACCATTCCAGTGTGCGCCTGTCGATAGGAATGGAAGGGACCTTCAATTTTATGCCGAATCCGAACGGCTAAACGAGAAGCACTTATTCATGACAAGTGTTACTCTTGGAGGATTTGTCAATTCCTCGCAAGAGGCAGTAGCCCTGAAAAAAAACTTTCTGGTTTTTAGGTGGAAGAGGCTGGGAAGTGAGCCCACCCTCCAGCGTTACAGTCGAACGAACTAACCATTACGCTACGGGCTATCGATGTCGAGGTCGATGTTTACCGACTCTTATAAAAATCACAGCAAGAAGATACTGTGAATTTTATTATTCTAGGGGAATTTGTTTAAATTCGTGCACCCAGAAAATAATTACCCGTGGTCAGGTTTTTTTACAATAAGAAGATGACTTTTTAATTGAATTGTATTCATTCACTCCACTTAAAACAGAAATAATTTTAATATTTTTATTGTACATAATTAATGAATTTCATAAATTTTGCAATCACATTTTTTAAATGATAGAATTAATATCCATATGGATAAATTAATTACAAAACAATTAATAATATGTAAAACCCCTTCTATTACTTATTCCGTCATATTAATAAGTATCTATACTATTATTGTTATTGACAGCAGAGTTTTATTTACATCGATGAATCTAAACAAATAATTAGGGTATCTTATTTGTATTTTTTGAGAGAAAAATCATTAAACGCATTTTCACACAATATTCTCAGGTCACAGGTCTTTGCTTAGTTGATTTTCCCACTTAATTGAACATTAGTGTTTAATGTACTTGTACAGCCTATATCATCTTTTTATTGACCGACAGGTAATATTAAATGGGGATTGTCGTTGAGTTTCACGGGAGTAATAATAAAATTTGATGCTTGATGTTGAAACAAAAAATCGAAAAGAGCTTTTTCGACAGTGTTGCCATTTTAATTTAATAATTTTTATTTCATTACAAGACTTATTTTAAAAATGCAGCAACTATTATTTTCGCGCTGGAGTTGAACCTTACAGTTATTTGATGAAATAAAGTATACCTCATGGGCTTTCATATGGCAAAGGCCTTATAAATAAATTTCGGAAGTGGACCGAAAATGAACATGGCCCGTGTTTTGAAGATGTGTGATTAAATGTATAGCTTGGGTTGAAACAAAATTGTGTGAGGGGGGACCTATTTCCCTTAATATAGAAAGCAGAGCTCATTATAAGAAAAATATGGTCTTGAAATACTAACAGAAAATATAAAAAACAACGACAACACTAATAATGTTGCTTTATAGCTATTTAAAAGCCAGAAATTCATTCTTTAACTTTCTTGCTTAGGGCAAATTTTGTTGTCAATATCAAACAATCATTGTTTTGTCAACATCGCTTTGAAATAAACGTTAAATAAAATTTTGATTATTTAGAAGAGTTCTTCATATTATGTATGTATGTATGTACGCACTGTACATAAGTATACAAAAACAAAAATATCAAAAACAAATGCAAATGAAATCGCCCGAGAGCTTGTGAACATTTACTCAAAGTATTTTATAGGTACCGCTTCAAATTTTATGGCCATGTCGTTTGTGTCAGTGCAAGCTATATGTCATCGGCCTGCACCGAATTCGCGGCCCCAACACCACTAAAATGCACTTTCAAAGTACAACAACAAAAATAACACTTCTAAAAGAGCTTTATACGGCTCCAAATTTTTACCACTAAAGCCTTGTGCCTATACTTACCAGGATCCATCGGTCTGCCAGCAATACCACAGACCAATGACCAAAAAAATGCATTTTGAAAGTGCATTTTGAAATGATGATGTTTTACTGGTGTTAGGTCCACGGTATCGCTGCCAGACCGATGGATTCTAGTTAGTATAGGCACAAGGCTTTAGTGATGAAAACAAGCAGAAATATTTGTTTTTTTTCTGAAGAATAAAAACTACCTGAAATATAACTGACTATTGAAAAATTAATTAGTTCTAAAAAAGTTTTTTTTTAACCAACAGTTTATTAAAAATTAATTTTCAAAAAAAATTTTCTCGGAAAAATCTGATTTTCTTTTTTCAAAACTCTACTTCATGTATATGATTTCAAAACATTACAAATAAGAAAATCAACTTCCTTATACATAGATACACAGTACACATATCAGGCGCAGCTTTCCAAATTTCAAGATAGCTGCCCTTTGTGTAAGAACACAGTAAACGAAAACAAATTGTTTGTGACTGTTTGAAATTCAATTTTTTACTATTGATTTTGACAGCATGCGCAGAACTGAACAAAAATTAGCATGCTAATGATATTACCTGTAATATATTTATCTTGTTATAGATATACATACATACATAAAAAGAATCCGACTAAATGATAATTTTCCAAGGGTTTCTTTATTTGTAATTGTTAAAACGCAAATATTTTGAAAAGTAAAAGTCTTAAAAAAAGTCCATCTGGTTTTTAGCGTTTCCCTTAAAATTGATTAGAGCACTAAATATTTAAAACAAGCAATAGTACTTAAACGTAAACTTAAAAAAAAAAATCTGTAATTCGATTGTAATGTCAAATCGTTCGAAGTCGGAAAATATTTACTAGGTTATTTGAAAATCTAAATTGAAGTCCGAATTTCATTTATCTACATACATACAGTGCTGCCTAAAGCATTCCGGATTTTTCCTCAGTAAAATGTTTTTCTTAATATCAAGTAGAAAACTAATAACTTTCCATAGGTTTTCCATAATTTGTAAAGGGTATGAGACAATTTAATAATAAGAATAACCTTAAAAATCTAATGCTCCGATGACAAGAACAACAAAAAAAAAATATTTTATAAAGTTATTCAATAACATGCCTGTACAAAACTAACCGGATTGCAAGAAGATTGCGAGTCTCGATGTTAAAGTAGCGGTTTTTTCGAGTCTTTTGACTCACGCCGTAGATTAAACAGACTTTACAAGTTGAGAGCTGTGTTAGTTGAAATTATATAGTGCAGAAAATGGGTAAAACACGTTATAGCAACCCGATTCGATACAAGGTAATAGAAAAGTTCCAAGCCGGTACAATAAAAAATTTAATATCTGAAATATTGCAAATTCCAACGGTTTGTGACATCATTACAAAATTTTGAAGCGGGAAATCAGTAGAAGCAGATCATTTTGGTGGACGCCCTCGCAAAACAACTGTTCAAACTCATAAAGAATTTTGTGCTTAAAGACCCTTTGCAACTTCAAAGATAATTTGTGATGAACTAAATCTACCTATAGGGCCAAGTACGGTAAGGAAGCGTTTACGAGATTTCGGTCTTTTTGCATTTCGACCAGCAAAGAAACCTCTTCTTACTGCTAAACATCGTAGAAAAAGGTAAGCCATGAAAGGTGTTTGGAAAAGACTTTAAATTCCTAATCAAAATATTTAACTCAGGGTTGAATTTGCAAAAAATCATCTTAACTGGTCTTTAAGCAAATGGAGGAGCGTGCTTTTCAGTGATGAAAGCAAATTCAACTTGTATTACTCCGATGGTGCAAGGACAGTAAGGCGCTCAAAAGGTACGCGATTAAAGCCGGCAAATGTACTCCCTACAGTTAAGCACGGTGGAGCCTCGGTGATGGTTTGGGGCTGTTTTCCAGGCGCAGGTTGCGGTCCAATACACCAAATCACAGGAATTATGGACCGTTTTCAATATAAGGACATTTTGGAGTCAGTAATGCTTCCATATGCAGAGGAAGAAATGCCTTTGCGTTGGGTTTTTCAGCAGGATATTGACCCCAAACATTCTTCAAAGCTGCTAAAAGAGTGGTTTGCGACTAAAAATATTCGTGTTTTAGAATGGCCGTCTCAATCACCCGATCTAAACCCAATTGAAAACTTGTGGGCCTTTTTAAAAAGGCGGGTTGGGAAAAAAAGCACACGTCAACAACTTTTCTTTTTGCAGCCTTGAAAAATGAATGGGAGAATATTCCTGCTTCTATTTTCGAAAATTTAATTCAGTCAATGCCTCGTCGATGTCGAGCTGTGATAAAAAATAGGGTTTACTGGACAAAATATTAAACACAAAATAATAATTAATTGTACAAGATAAAATCCACTTAGTTTGTCACATTAAAATTCTGAATCAACTTTAATTTTTGACTATTATTTTTTGTTTTAATGGATAATTTACCATGTTTTTTGTTTAAAATGATACAATTGTTTAATAAAAATGGCGAAAAATTACAAATATTTGATTTGTTCATTTATATCTCACAAACCAACACTCAATGCAGTTGACCAAAAAAATCCGGAATGTTTTTGACACCACTGTATGTACCTACATTTGCTCGAAAATTTCGATATTTTCGTTGCTAAAAACATACATTCGAATTTCTGAAATTTCAGTCGATATCGATTTACCATCCAGAAAGGTTTTGCTGAAAGCTTAACTGTGTGTATTAAAAAAAAAAATATATTAGTACAGGAAAATTAGCAAAAAAACAATCGCTTTATGGAACGAAATATAGGACGGCTGAATTTTGTATTCCTGAAACAGGCCTATTAGAAAGGCTTTGCCCATTTTTTCGGGACGCCATGGCGAGCCATCCCCATGGGAAAATCCGCCATTTTGGAAAACGCGAATTGATCTATGTACATATATGTATATCTCCGAAACTATCGATTTGAAGTAAGAAGTTGTCATAACCAAATTTTTTGGAAATAAAATTATCTTTTATTTGTCATCAAAACTTTTTTTCTGCGTGACAATATTTTTGAGGTTAAGGCGTTTTATTTATTTTCTTATTTCGTAAGAAACTTCCGTAATGTGCTCTCACAATGCAAGTTGTAGACCACAAAGTTTAAAAAATGTTCATATATTTTTTAAGATGATGCGATATTCCAGTCCAAAGTTAGAGCTTTTGGAAAATTAGCTGCTAAATCAATTGAACCGATAAAGAACATCAAAGATAGACTTTTTCGTGGAATGAAATGTGAAATGAAATTTTGAAAAATGCGAATAGACCTATATCCCCGAAACTATTGATCTTAGAGGATAAACTGTAAGGCCAAGGTTGTAGGCAATAAAACCATCTTTCATTTATGCATATATTTTTTTTCGGTGTGGGCAATATTTTCAAGGTTATGTCGTTTTATTTTTATTTTGTTTGCAATTACACATTTTTGACGTTCCAGAGGAAACTTACGTGAATTACTTTCCAAATAAGAATATTAGAACACTAAATTTCCAACATTTTGATATATCTTTGAAGATGACGCGATACCGCAGTCAAAAATTACAGCCATTATAGTTTTGATTTTACCGCAACTAAAATGGCTGTAAATTTGACTGGGATATCGCATCATCTTTCAAAATATATCAAAATGTTGGAAATTTAGTGTTCTCGAGAACGGCAAAAATGTGTAAATGTGAAGAAAAAAAACAAATAATAAGACGCCATAACCTTAAAAATATCGCCCACACCAAAAAAAAATGCATGAATGAACGAAAGATCAATTCGCCTTTTCCAAAATAGCGATTTTCCCCAGGGGGGTGGCGTCCCGAAAAACTAGACATAAGCTTTAGCCCTCTTTCACCTATAGAAAATTCAGCCGTCCTATATTTCGTTCCACAAAAAAAATCTATCTTTCCTGTGCTGTATGTTAACAAATTGGCGCAAAATTTCAAACGATTTAGTAAATTGTTCAAGCCATTTTTGTAAGTTACTAAGTTAAAAAGAAGATTTTGCTAATTTTAAACGATTTTAACCTCTAACTACCTCTTAACAATTTAATAAAGTTAAAATCACAAAATGGTTTCTTTAACTTTTAGCAATTTGCTAAATCCAAACGGCATCTGTCATTTTCCTCGAAAAAAATGTATTACCCATTTTAATTGGAAAAGTGATTTGTGTTTTTTTTTTATGATTCGTGAGCTTTAATTGTTTTTTAAAGTAGTTAAATAAAATAGTATAAAATGTTTTCGGAAGACGAAGATTTCGATATATTTGAAAATTCAGCGTTTGTTGTGCAGAAAAGTGCGAAGTTTTAAATCCCGAGCACATCCTTTTGAAGAGTTGGGCGATGGAGAATTTTACTCCAGATATAGGTTTGACAAGACAACAGATCGGTTCTGGGTTGAAAACCTAAACATCCAAGACCGAATTATAAACCGTGGGCTTTTGATTTCACCAGAATTGCAAGTACTAGTTACATTACACTTTTTTGGGCCAAATCATCATCAGGCTGGTGTTGGTAAGTAAGACTACCTAATGGAATACAAAGGATATAATATTTGTGCCTATGTTGAACAATAAATCTTAAAGGAGCATTACATGGAATGGTCTAGTCCACAGTGGGAAAAATTATAAAAAATATTTCGAAACAAATTGCTTCGTTGCTCCCACACTTTATTAAATTTCCGTCATCCCCTTTGGGGTTAAACGAAATAAAATCGGGATTTTATACTATCGGCAGGTTCCCTCAGGTTCACACTTGAAATGTGCTTTTTTGGAATGTGGTATACGTATTCCAAGAGTATTCCAAAACAAATGTGACTTCTGACTGTCATTTCCCGATTAGAAATTTACTAGTTAGCAAATCGAAAAAAAAGGTTTAAAATTTTGAAATAGTTAGTAAATTGCTAAATATTTAGAAAATTACTTACTAGTAAATTGCTAAGCCCTTAACAATAGGTTGTTTAAAATTTTGCGCCATTATTTTTAGATAAAATGCCAGCCCAGTGAATCGATCTTGATTCTTGACCTACATATCTTTAACTCTCTGTTGTTTATTGTTGTTTCAAACATTTCTTTACTCTCAACATAAGTTCTTATACCTATTATTTTAACAACAATTATTCCCACGATGAAGATCTCACAACTTAAATGGAACATTCAAACGATTATAACATCCCTAAAAAAACTGCAATGCACCGCGATAATATTACTAAAGTCCCAAAAGCTTTTACAATAAAATTTCTGAAATATCTAAATGTAAAAATGTCTAGAAAATGCATTTGCCAATTTTGAATCCGAGTCTTTAAGTAAAATAGGAACCCAAGTTAGAAAGAGAAAAGCAAAACTTTAGACAAAAAAATTGAAAACAATATCTTAAATCTTTGTATGGTAAATGACGGGCAAAGGGATTCTTAACCAGGATGAGCCGTCATTCACTTTCCCGTTTGTGTCAGAAAAAAGTATTTTAAGTGGGTTACAAAAATGCAAACTACGTACGTACATAGTTCCAAAAAGTATCTTGCTTCTATTATACTATAGAAGGAGGACGAGATAATTCTTGTAATCTTAAAGAATCTGTTAAAAACATAAATTCTTTTCACAAGCAAACGCCACTGAACATTGTATAAATGAAGAGATAAATAATAATTTATTGCCAACACGTTGGGATTGGGATAAAGTTTTATTTGGTAGAAAATCTGAATGTCAAATGGTATCTGACCTTGGAGAATTTGTAGAGAGACGGTAAGAAGATATTTTGTGATATTTTTTATATTTCAAATGGTTCACAATTTCCAGTTGGCTGGGTATATCCCAAAGAAGATGCTAAATCGGAATGTAAGCAGTTTATTCAAATATCATATTTTTGTTTGCATTTAAAAAAAAAAAATAATAATCTTCTCAGAACGAAATAAATTATATTAAAACAAGTTTTATATGACTTTATTCTGCTTCAGTGGGGTCCGCCTATCGTCGAATTGTGAATGTTGTGAAATTTCCAAAAGCATAAAATTTGATTCTATAAAACGAGCAAAAATTTCAATTTAATTTAACAAACTCAATTTATCAACGAATAAATTTAAATAATCAAAAACGAACTATGTATTTCACTTTTTTTTGAATTTAAAATGGCATTGACATGACAAAAAAAAAAACAGCTCGAGTCTCGAAACATTTATTCGAAAGTTGCAAAAGTTTCATGACACATTTCATTTCAATTCGAAAGTTATATAGAATGTTATTTGAAATTAGAATCGGAAACAACTTTCGAATCGAATTACAGGGTTAAGGCTCTCCCAAACCAATGCGAAACATTCGTTGCGGCGAAGAAACATTCGTCAGTCAAAATTAATTCATATGATTCCGCGCCGCGTTGATGTGGGCACTCTCATACACTCCTCGTCAACTGAATACGCACAAACATTTTTTAATATACTTTATCCATTTTTTCCAAACAGTGATGGTTATTATGCCATCTGTTGATGCTTACTATTCCCTTAAGATGTTAAGCAGATAATTCCGAAAGAATTATCCAAAAACAACCATGAGTTTTTCTTCAACCACTTGCAAAGTGTTTTATATGCAAAGTAGGAGTTTTTTTTTTTAGTCAACTGAATAGGTACAACGCCATTTTCTTCGTTGTTTATAAGTTTTTTGGAGTGCTTGACAGTTTAAATTAACGATTTTAGTGTTTTCAGTAAAATTAAATTCTTGATTTCAAATTTTAAGAAAAATGGGTAGATCTACGTGTCTTAACAGTGTTGAAAAAGCTAAAATCGATTTACTTAGAGACCAAGGCCTAACTGGACGTGCAATAGCTGATAAAGTTGGCCGAAGTTTTAATGTAGTTTATTCTTACTTGAAAAATAAAGATGCATACGGCAAAAACATGGAGGGAGGTAAGAAAACAGCAACAACAGCAGCTGAGAGACGAAGAATTTTAAGATGTGCATCAAATTCTTCTGATTCTATGGCAAAAATAAAACAAAAAGTCGGCGTAAACGCAAGTTGCTCAACAGTATTAAGAGTAATCAACAACTCAAGCCATCTTAAACGAATGAAACTTAAGAAAAAACCACCACTTGACGAGAGACGGAAAATGTTGCGATTAGATTTTTCAAGACTTCAAATGAGTTGGAAAAAAGAATGGTATCACGTGGTTTTTTCAGATGAAAAAAAGTTTAATTTCGATGGCCCTGATGGGTTCAACTTCTATTTTCACGACTTAAGAAAAGAAAAAAGATTTTTAAAGCGCCTTCATAGTCGTGAAGGAGGTGTCATGATATGGGGAGCAGTCAGTTCTTATGGAACAGTTGAGCTCGAGGTTGTAACATCAAGAATGACAGCAGCTGGCTATAAAGTAATTTTGGAAAGAAATTTTCCTAAATTTTCTAACATCTTTGGACCCATAAACTGGACCTACCAACATGATAATGCGCCTATTCACTCAGCGCGCATAATAAAAACATGGATAGAGGAGCAACAAGTGTAGTTGCTTCAATGGCCGCCGTACTCACCTGATCTAAACATCATAGAAAATGTCTGGGGATGGTTAGTACGCAAAGTTTATGAGGGTGGTCGTCAGTTCGAAGACAAAGAAACCTTAATTTCTGCAATCAAATTAGCGTGGAGCGAAATTTCGTTAAATTACATTAAAAAGCTATACGATTCCATGCCGGATCGAATTTACGAAGTAATTAAAAATAAAGGTGGAAGTACCCACTACTAAAGTTAAACAAAAACTTGTTTCATTCCATTCCAATACCAATTTTAATTTTTGTACCTATTCAGTTGACTCAAAAAAAAACTTCTACTTTGCATAAGTTACACTTTGGAAGTGGTTGAAGAAAAAACTCACGGTTGTTTTTGGATAAAACTTTGAAATTCTGTTATTTATATGTTACGAAAATTTTTACCATCAACAGATGGCATAATAACCATCACTGTTTGGAAAAAATGGATAAAATATATTCAAAAATGTTTGTGCGTATTCAGTTGACGAGGAGTGTATATCACCATGTAAATAAATTTTGACATGCGAATGTTTCTTCGCCGCAACGAATGTTCCGCATTGGTTCTGGAGAGCCTTTAGGCCCGTTTGAGTTTAATATTATTTTTTGTTTCAAAATTTTGAGTTTGAAAATTATTTTTTCAAAAATTATTCATTAAGGGCCAATTTTTCAATAGTCAGATAAGCAGTCAGTTAGTATTTAATCCTCAGATAGTCCGAAAATCTATTTTTAAATGGGCAGATATAACTTATTTCTAGGAATAGTTAAAGTAAATTTATCTGCTCATTGAGAATTCAGATAAATTTATTCAAAGGAATAATTATTTTCGAAGTCAAACATTACTGTTTGTAAACATTGCTTTGAAATAAACGTTAAATAAAATTAAAATTACATTCAAAATATTCGATATTCAAAAACATTAAAAACATAAATACAAACTTAAATGAAAGTGACATTCAAATAATAATATTCTATGTATATACATATTATTTTTTCTCAATTGAAAAATTCAATTTTGCTATCCGATTGTTAAAGAGCCAATTCACTTTATTCTTCGAATAAATAACTGACTCTTTGACTGACTATTGAAAAATCGGCTCTAAGAAAACAAGATTCAAAAGAAAATTAATAAATTGATTTTTGGTTTAAAAATACTTAAAAAAAATGTTTAATAACCTAAATGTATTTGTGAGTGGTCACTCTTGGTGAATAATTTTTGAAAAATTAATTTTCTCAAAAAAATTCAAAATTTTGAAACAAAATAATATAAAACTGAAACTGATTTTTTTTTTCCAAAGTCTACGTTTTATAATTCAAATTAAAACTACAAGTGATCTCAACTCCAGAAATTATTGTGTTTCGCCCAAGGTATAATAGTGGCCTCTTCAGTCAGTCCGTTATACCCTACTAAGACACAAATTTTGGTCGATGTTTACCGACTCTTATAAAAATCACAGCAAGAAGATACTGTGAATTTTATATAAAATTCTGAATAGCCCACTGTTATACCTTGGGCAAATACAGTAATTTGTGGAGTTGAGGTCACTTGTACTTTTTATTTGAATTATATTCATTCACTCCACTTAAAACCAAAGTAATTTTAATATTTTAATATTCAAATTTCTTTTTCTTTATGCCTACGATTTATACTCACTCAAAAATTTATTTAGGCTATTTAACTATTTTTTTTTTTATTTCAACTATGCCTTTTCTTAGTTAGATCTTAATATGCATACTGATGGTAAAAGTCCGAATAGAATTATGAAAGATAACAAAACTAGATCAAAGCAGAATGGGCATTTTGGTCTACCTATTGCCCACGAATGAGATCATGATCATCATTTTTTTGTATGGACACAAAGCTGTAAACCATGGGGTTTAGGCAGTATACGACAAGAAACATTGCAATTAAAGCAAAAATTAATTGCAATAGTGTTCCATTGAAATGACAGTATTGGTCACTTTCAATGAACTGAATAGACCCCAAAATAAATGAACTTTTATTCCGATTGCCAATAGTAGGTAATAACATCATGGTTGGCGTATAATTCGCTTAACAGTTAAAAAATTCTACTTTTTTTTATTCGATTTAGCGACTATAATGGATGGGTATAATTGTGCGTCAAGTGCGGACAATTGAGATATACAACGTTGGAAAACTTAGTTCAAGAGCATAATTTTTGAATATGGACACAGAACTGTAAACCATGGGGTTTATGCAGTATTACAAAATAGAAAGCAATTCGTCTATGTTTATTCGAATTTTCAAAGTGTTTTTCTTACTTTTTTGGTCGCTTATTTTAGCCAACTCCCATTGTTTAGGACAAAAAAAATATTCGTACGTTGGTACACTCCATAGTACCTAATCATTTTCAAAGGTCTCGTTTCTGGGCACAAGGTAGACCAGGTCCCACATATTTTTGCCCATTCTCCTTTTTGTTTTTGAAAAGCTATAGCATAGTACCTATAGAAGGTGCTGCCGTTGTGTTTCAATAATTTTATTTAAAATATTTTTTTAAAGAAAATTGTTCCTTTCGTTTAGTCAGGGAAAGTAGAAGTAGACCCTCTTCCAATACAATTTGTTCTTTGTTTTCAATTACTGCTTGATAGTTGAAAAATATTGAAATTTTGCATTCTAGAAGGCAATTTATTCAAAATCTAATCAACAATTCATGGATATTTGCCCATTTTCTTGTAACTATAGACGGCCTGCATCATTATTATTGACCAAAACTGTTAGCGGTTAGCTTGTTTAATATTGAATTTCAGTATTTATCAATCCATGATTGACAATCGCAATAGGGGTGTATGTACCCTATCATTTATAGGTATGTATATTTTTAACATACATTATCGGTTTTTGAGTAAAATCTGTACCTTTATATGTACGATGTACATATATTAATACGCATAGGAAAAACTTCCGGTACATTTTTTTCCGTAAAATTATTTTTATCATTTTAATTCATTATAAATATCGGTAAATAGTTGCTGAAAGGAAATATACAAATTTAATACAACAAGGTAAATGATAAGCAGTAGCGGATCCAGGAAGGTGGCTATAGGGGCTAAAGCCCCCCCCACAGCCGAATCATAAAATAATTTGAAATATAGAAAGCAATACATTACAACGTGTAGAATTTTATATTCCGTCTAAAATATTGTTAAGATATGAAATTTGATGGACAAAATACCGTAGTTGGGGCTGAACTATTTGCATACATGTTATGTAATTTTTTTTCTAAGCCCTAAGATTGGGGCTAAAGCCTGAAGCGAATTGGACAAAAACTAAGTTGGGGGCTATGAATATAGATATTTTTAATGTAACGACAATCTTTCCCTAAAAATTAAACCCAGAAAATTGGGACGAAAAAAACAGCTTTGGCGCAATAAGGTCTGAGAATATTGGACAAAAAACATAGCCAGGGTTAAGCAACTTACTTCCTACAAACTAATCTTATTCCAGAGAGTTTTGGGGGCTCAAGTCTAGGGACTGTCAAAGTCCGAAGTTGGGGCTAAGGCTTGAAGAGATAAGTAAAAAGAGATAAAAATGGTCGGGGCTATACATTAACGTGTCAAATGCCCCAACTGTGTATACTAAAAACAAAGCTAATTTACCGAAAGAAACGCATTTAAGGCTTAAACCATTCGAGAACAACGGGATGCCAAGTTTAATGTATGTTTAATAATTGGCTGGGCTAAGACATTTTCGGGCTACGTTTTCAAAATTTGAAAGGTCCAAGGCAATTGTACATACAAAACATAGAAATTCTCTAGTCAAGGAGCCAAATTCCAAAAGCGTGAGTTTTCTCTGTGCGCGCTCAGAAAATCATGCAAAAGCAAATGAATATTTGCAATCCCTCTAGACTCTAGAGTGACGTGCAAATTTGTCGACATGTTTTTTTAGCATGAATACCTATAAAGCGTATGCAGCGTATACACGAAAACTCATTCACTCTGGCAGAATTGGGCCGCGGCTTTATTCTTAGAGCAGCTTTGTCTTATGTCGTAAAGTGTCAGTTTGAATAAAAAAGTTTCTCTTTGATTTAGATAATTCAGGAAAATGAGATATTAGAGGACTAATACCGTGTCAAAGCACATTTATATGAGCTTTTGCCAGTACGAACACTTAAATATAATTTTTCTGAACTAACCAATTAAAAACAGTTTTCAAATCTTGTCAAAAATGGGAAGTTCAAAACATACCCCCAGCTAATTTAAAAATTTAACTACATAATGTAGGTAACTAATCAATTTTTAAATAATATATATATGGCTAAAAATTATTGTGCTACAGCAATTATGAATAATTGTTATTGTACTTTGTATTGAAAACTTTTTGAAGCGCAACAGGAGCGGATATAAAGGCACACAAAAAACGGATATCATTAACGGAAAAGGAAAAAAAAATACTTGAGCCTTAAAGGTTAGACCGCACTCGCCGGAACTGCACTGCATCGGAACTACACTTCACACGAATTCGTATGAAGTTCAGTTGCCGCTTAGTGCGATATAGCTCCTTAAATTTCATATAACATAATGTTTTGCCGCGTTGTCGTGAAGTTTAGTTCGACTGAAGTTGAGTACGGACTTGCATTAAACCTAAACTGATCTCTATTATTTGTTATAAATTATAAAATTTATCTTGGGAGAAGCAAATTTTATTACTTAAGGTCTCAAAATGGATCTCCAAACTGCAAGCCCCCCCCACAGCCAAATCCTAGATCCGCTACTGATGATAAGGTGTCTCGCTGACGTAAGAACACACAGTAGGTTACTGGCAAGGTTCAAATAAAGTTAATGTAACTTAAACATGTAAGAAAATCAATATGCATCATAACCATAATACTCTACCTCCTAATTGTTCCCAGATTCAAGTTTTGTAGTATCCATTTCTTCCTACCTACCATAATTTACAAAAACAAATATTTGGCCTTACGTATTACGTACTAATATCTGTGTCTGAAGGCAAGTTCTCAGTAAATTTGGAATTGTGGAACAACGTAAAAATCAATCAAACTGTTGGTTTAGCATTAAGATTAAGCAAATGGTTGCCCGAATTTGTTTGTATAGTTACAAAGTTTGGTTTTACTAAAGGTAAGGGAAATATTTTCTGGAGACAAATTGTATGTTTATTTGTTAAAAAGGTAGTGAAACAAAAAATTAACTAAATTCTGTCCGTCCCTTGTAAGCTTACTAAGCGGCAACATATTTTCATAATTTATTATATTTCAAAGGAATTGTGGGTACTCTACAATTTAATTTACAAAATTAAAAAAAAAAGTACGTATACAACAGAGTGTACGTCATCTCGAATTTCAATTGAGAAATTCATATTTTAACAAACACAACATTTGGTTAAACTACGAAAATAAGAAGTGCTATATTTGCTTTAAATAAATTGTAGGTGGAAGTTGAAAAGGTATTGAAAAAAGAAAATAAAAAGTAGCTTAATTAACGGCAGTATATCTTCATATTTGTTTTTGTTTCATAGTTACAGACGACAAATACAGACGATACATACTGGATAAATGAACGTATCCGTGAATTCATTTTTTTTTTAGAATTTTTTAAGTGTGTACCTACATGTTAAAACAAGTCAAGTGTAAAAATAACCAGGTGGTGTTTTTGCCAAACAAAATTTTCTTGAATGCTGTATAGAGTAAAAAGAGAATTCATAACGCTTCCGTGAATTTTGGGTTTTTATAGCCGAATATTCGGCCACTGGGTGATACTAGTAATTTTTGTTAAGGAACTGATTATCTTAGATTGATTAAGAACAATTCTTATCAGTTGAAAGCTTTGGACTTTTTTACAAAATTAAATTTCCTTTCCAGGCTCAACCGTTAAGATGCTATATGAACTTTCAAAGTTATTCCCACTTTTTTCCCATACAATTTGTATGGACAAAACAAAATAACGGTGAGGGCCTTCTAAACGTACAAAAATTCACCTACCGAGGTGTTGATTTGGACCAGCTTTTGGACATGCCCAACAATCAACTTGTCGAATTTATGCACAGCCGAGCTCCCAGGAGTTTCTCCCGTGGTCTTAAGCGCCAGCCAATGACCCTTACCAAGAAATTCAGGAAGGCCAAGAAGGAGGCACCACCAAATGAGAAACCTGGCATCGTCAAGATTCACTAGAGGAACATGATCATTGTTCCAGAGATGACTGGATCCATCATTGGTTTTACAACGGCAAAGATTTCAGCCAGGTCGAAATCAAGCCAGAAATGATTGGACACTACTTGGGAGAATTCTCTTTCACATACACACCAGTCAAGCACGGTAGGCCCGGTATTAGTGCCACCCACAGCTCTAGGTTTATCCCACTTAAGTAAAAGAAATCAAGAACTTTTAATAAATTAACTTTTTAAAAAAGTAACGGTACCTACCGAGTAAATATTATTCCCATTTTTTTTTTTTTTTTTTTTTTTTTTTTTTTTTTTTTTTTTTTAGTTTAGTTTATTGATTTGTAATTGTTACTGACACATTAAGATAAATCTTATAAGGTAGTGAAAGTTTATGGATAAATAATATATGATAACATTTTGACTAATAATTAACATTTATATATAATATTAAAGTGAATTTAAGAATTTAAAAAGCCAATACAAAAACAAAAAAAAATATATATAATATATATATATATATAAAAACATAAATATAGATATGTTGGTTTTCGCGTAGTTATAATTTTGAAAAGTAGTATGAATGTTCGGAATTTGATAAAGTTATCGAAAGACATTTTTAAAAAGCTTCCTCTCAGATGGGAAACATGGTCATATCTTCTTAATCCATAAATGTATCGTATAATACTATTAAAGGCTATTTTTAACTTGTTTTTGCTGTTGAAATCACAATTGTGATAGATTTCGCATCCGTAGGTTAAGACTGGTAAAACCAAAGACTTAACAAGTAGAGTTCTTGTTTTAATCGGCGTAAAGCTCTGAGCAGTCCATAATGTTCTTAGGGTGCTATATGCCTTACCTACTACTGAGTAAATATGGTCATTCCATGTAAGAGTCCTATTGAAAACCACACCAAGATTCCTAGAAGTATTTACAAATTCTAATATAGAGCCAGTTAGCATGATTGACGGAAAATATGACAAATCGAGTTCTTTTTTGGATATCACAAGGCATTTGCATTTGTTTGGGTTAAGAGCCAAACCGTTATCGGCTGCCCAATTTGAGATCCGCTCGAGATCCTGATTGATAGCAAAAGCGCAGTTTTCTATAAGGCCTAGTGAACAACTTCTATAGATTTGTATATCGTCTGCATAAAAGTGCTTTGAAGCGTCGGGAATAAGAGAAGCGATTTCGTTTATATACAGCGAGAATAGCAGGGGTGATAAAATGGAACCTTGGGGAACACCTTTCAGTATAGGTAGGTACTCAGACAGACTATTATTCAAACAAACGGCTTGTTTTCTGTTGCTAAGATAAGATAACAGTAATTTTATTGCATCTGAAGATACGTTAAATTCCGAACGCAGCTTATTCATCAGCACCGTGTGGTTCACCATGTCAAAAGCTTTGGAGAAGTCTAGAAGAACTAAAATCGTTACACTATCCTTATCCAATTCGGTCCTAATGTCTTCAATGACTTTAAGAAGTGCAGTTGTGCAGCTGTGTTGAGCGCGAAAGCCTGACTGTATTGGTACCAAATAATTGTTTCGGGTTATGTAGCCGTTCAGTTGTTTTTGCATAATGCGTTCACAAACTTTGGACAAAAATGGAAGAATGGTGATTGGTCTAAATTCTTCACAAAGTGAGTTTTTGGGAATAGGAATAATTTTACCCATCTTCCATTTCTGAGGAAAAATTCCTGTTGTGAGAACTGTGTTGACAATATGGGTAAAATAGGGTAAAAGCATTGGCAAGATTGATTTCAAAAATACAGGATTTACTTCATCAACTCCTTCAGCAGTGGATTTTATTGAAAGAAAACTTTCCACAACATCCAAATTGCTCACTCCTGAAAAACTAAATGCAGATTCCGTTAAAGGTAATGTTGAATCAGTGAATAGTTCAGTTGAAATAACATGGTTTGGAGTAGATAAAAATGTACGATTAAGTTCGTTCTTATCAATATTATTTTGAGAATTTTGTCGTTGTTTGTTTTATATTATTGCAATTCTATTCTTGTCAGTTAAACTTGCAATTGGGAACATCTCTGTTCGTGTTTAAGTGCAATGTAAATGTAATAATTAAACCATCATTGCTCGCACCTGATGATGTCCATATTCATGGACGAAACGTTGTGACATAATTTAATTGTTTCATTTGACCTGCAGCCCATTTAGCTACTATTACTAAAAAGATTTAAAGGTCACAAATTCCACAAGTACAATTCTATTACATATAATGTATGTAGGTACATATATGTATGTATATTTATTTTTGAATAAAATGTATTATTGCTCACACGTCTGGAGGTATAGAGAAAATAAGAGAAATAGTTGCGCGTACTTCCTCTTGCATTCCAGACAGCTAGGTATAATAATATACCATTATGTACCTACATAATTATATATAATTTTACAGAAATAAAAATTTCAATTAATAATAATGTTTATCTTCTTTTATTTATTTATTTTTAGTGGACAAACATACATGAAAAAATATCACTTTGTGATGTTCTCTGGCATGCTCAGCGGACTTGTAGCTGTCTTAGCTGTTCCATCAATCTTAAATGTTCTCATCTGCACACGTCAATCTTCCACACCGGCAACCGCCTATCGTCGTTATGTTCGGACTATATTTCACGTCTTGTCGTGGTATGACTATCCACTCAAGAAAGGATCAAAGTTTTGGGAAAGTCTAAATATGGTTCGAAAAGCTCACCTCCGATCTAGTAGAGCCTGTGGCAAACTGAAAGTTGGCGGAATTACCCAAAAAGATATGGCACTCACCCAATTCGGTTTTATTGGATTTATAACTCTGGGTGCTCCAAGAATAAATCTCTACGATCAGGACTTTCTCGAAGGAACGTCACACATGTGGAGAGTGGTTGGCTACCTGTTGGGTATTAAAGACGAATATAATATTTGTGGAGAAAATTGGGAAGCCACAAAAGTGCGCCTAGATATTGCGATGCGCAAAGTCTACCAACCAGCTCTCGAAAATGTCTCAACGGATTTCTACGAAATGACAAGAGCACTTTTAGATGGTTTGAAGCCAGTTAATATGATGCTTACTCCGGGGTCGTTTATTTTCTTCACAAAAAGATTGGCTTATTGTAAGGGTTACGAGTATTACGATCAGGACTACCCCAATCAAATACGGATTGCAGACCAGAAACAGTACTTTGACGATCTTAGCTGGTGGGATCGGTTTCTTGTAAGCTACGGATTATTTTTAGTCACTTATTTGCATCAATACACAATTGTCAGATGGTATCTGAATTTCCGGGCTTGGTTTATACAATTTATGATGTATTATATGCCGTTCGGAGCGTTCTTCAAATATGGTATAAAGTGGTCGTATGTAAGAATTTTCACACCCTTATCGGCTAGTGAAGAACATCAAGATTAGTTAAGGAAATATTAAACAAAAAAATATTGTCAATAATAAAGTGCCTTTTCGTATTGTTTGATGGTTATTTTATATACAAATATATTTATTTATTTACATGAAATAAAAATAGAAACCAAAGAAATTGAAAAACAGCTATAGGTATGTTCAAAAAACAGTAAGTAATTAATCATATTTTATTTTAGTTAACTAGCCACTTATTGTTTTTATTATTATTATTATGTAAATGTTTGAAATGAATGGGTTTGAAAATAAAAGTAGTAGTAATAAAAGGTTTAGTCCCAGAGCTGGTGAATGATTTACTCAGTGTTTTATACGGCTCCAAATTTTGTGAGCATGTTATTTTTATCAATGCAAATCTAGTACCGATATTGAGGTATTGCTGCTTAGTTGATGGTATGTAGATTGGAAACTAGATGCCACCAACCTAGCAGCAATAATATCTATCCTTAAACCACCATAATGCACTTAAAAAGGGGGCATTTTCGTGTGGCTACAGGCTGCGGTACCAATTCGCTGCTAGGTTCTATGGAATTCTGTTTGGACAGATACAAATTGTAGGTGTACAGAATTTAAAATGGTATGAAATAAGCTTTTTTGCTTGTATTTTGAAAATACATTATGGTGCTATTAGGGCCGCCAGATTGATAAATTTCTGTTTGGACATCTGCTAAAGGGCACAATTAACAGCCCCTTAAAATGTCAAATATATCCTTTTTACTCGAAAAAATGGCTTAAATCATACAAAAATCTATCGATTTTAAGCCGTTTTCGATTATAAAGCCCTACATGGCATGGACTTGGTACCGATCGAGTTAAAATTCTCTTACAGGTAATTATCTGAAAATAGACCCTTCTGTGTGGTTCTGAAGATATTTTTATTCAAAGTAATTCCATTATTTTCGACCGAAAAATAAACGTCTTTGAATTGTGGTATTTTTCGGATAAGCCTTGTAAGAGGTTGGGGTTCACGTTGATGAAGAGCGAACTGACAAGCCGCATTGTTGTTCAAAATTTAACTGATTTTAGCTATTTCTTTTTTAATTGATAATCGAAAAAAGCATGGACTCCTTATCAGCAAAAAACCATTTTTTGTCGAAAGTTTCTGGAACCCATTTAGTGTACCATTCAACAAGCTAAAGTTATTGGTATATTTGCATTCAAAGTATTTTTTTTTTTTTTGTAGTTTTGAAACCTTTGGAATCTTTAGATGCCCACAGTTCCGCAAACTGGCCTGGCTTTTAAAAAATGCTTGATCAGTTTTTTGAGAGCTATACATACATAGCTGAAAACTAGAACATTCTATGAGTTCAGGTTGCGAAGATGTTATAATTCAAAGTAATTCCATTATTTTCGACCAGTGGCGTAGCTAGCCCTTGAGGGGCCCCGTATCAAGAATTATAGTAGGGGGTCCCTCTACAAAATGACAAATCAAACAAAAAACTATTTTTACAAAACGAACAAAAACACAACAACAAAAAAATTTGCTTGCCTTTTTTTCGCAAATTTATTAATCATCAAAAAGATCAACTGACAGTTCCTCAATGTATTTAGCAACCAGTTTTCCTGCTAACTTTTTAATTTTTTCATTTGAAAAGGATAAAAGATTTTCTGGTTGTAAAACTTCAAATAAAGTACTTAAATCATAGAAGCTCTGATATCTTTGCTCAGTTTGAGAAATCAATATATCTAAGCAGCAATAGTAAACATTGACTTTGAATTAAGATTCCGGGTCTGATATTCTCTCATCTTCTGATAGTTCGTCAAAAAAGCGTTTCGTTATTTTCATTCTTTTATTTTTAAAAACAGTTGTTACCTCCTACTCTTTTCCTAAATCTCTAGACTCGATAAGCAAACTTAAGAATTATTTCTTAATTCTCTAAGTCTATTTAAGATTACTTAGTAAAATACTTGCTTTTTATAAATATGTCTTTATGCTGTTAGGCTTTGGACACAGGGTTAATGAGTTCGAATAAAGAAGAAAAAAACGAGACCAATACAATGAATTCGTAGCTCTCTAAAATGTTAATTATATTTTTACTTTCATCACGTTCATCTTTTTTTTTTGAAACTAACAGCCCTATTCTGCCGTTGTGAGGCTCACAAGTCACAATTCTTTGTGAGTTTGTTTTCTTATAAGGCGGTCACAATTTCGTTTTCTATAGAAGCCCTCATAATAAACCTCACAAGAACAACGTGAGTTGTAATCTGCCAAGGAGCAGATCATAATTTTTAAGTTTTTAAGAGGCGAGTTCACCACGAGTTGTGAGGTTATTGTGACTTGTGAGGCATCAGTGAGGTTGCCAGAATAAGGCTATAAATTAAGTTAGCAGAATGCTAAAAATACCTGCCAAGCGATTATTTTATTTACTAATTTTTTTTAAATGTATTTCAGTTTCTTACAAACTTATCTCGGTTCGAGGGATGCGGCTGATACCCCAGTAGCTACGCCCCTGTTTTCGATCCAAAACTAAAAGCCCTTGAATGGCGATATTTTTCCAGGAAAGCCTCGTAAGAGGTTGCGGTTTACGTTATTGAATAGAGAACTGGCAGGCCTTTTTGTTGTTGTTCAAAATTTTACTGATCTTATCAATTTTTTTTTTAAACTGATTTTCGGACCCTTTTATCACATAAAAATAATTTTTTCTATCTAACCATAGCTGGAAACTAGTAATCTTTTATTAACAGTTCTTCCCATGTAACCACTTTTCATATTTGCGAATTTGTCGTTATTAGATAAACCAATTCAAATTTTTTTTGTATGCAGATGATCCTTAAAGTTAGGTATAAATATGTATTACAAAATTATCCAAATAAATCAAAATAATTATCAAAATATTCACTAAATTCTTAAGATTATTGAGTTTTTATTTTTAAATTTATCCATAACCAAAGTATGTTTATTTATGCAATACTAAGTGTAGATAACTATTAGCAATGCAATTTTGCAATACCTTTTGTGCAGCAAATTAGAAAAAAATGATAAATAATATGATCAGGCGCGGATCCAGGGGGGGGCAGTGGGGGCAATTCCCAAGCAACACATAAACTCTTCAAGAGGTCTTCAAACAAAATGATCATATATTAACTGCCTCTTAATTCAATCTTTTTTAAACCATTCCACTTAACTACATTTTACTTTGCTCTTCAAAAGTGTTTTTTGTTTTAACATTTAAGAAAAAGTCTTTCAAACATCTTAAAAACCTCTTTTTTGAATATTTGTATATTTTCCCTTTAAAGCTTTTCTTAAAAACGTCTTTAAATGGAACATATTCACAACGCATTAAGAGTAGTTCATTTTCCTAAAAATGATTTATTGACCAATTTGGAATTAATAATTGTGATTGGAAGTGATTAAAAATAATCTTTCCGTCGGCTTTTTTTGGTCACTGTAGTTTTTGCAATGAAACAATTAAGTTACATTAGCTTTCCCGACGTTTCGGCAGGGGTTGCTGCCTTCTTCCCCTGAACTACAGTGACCAAAAAAAGCCGACGGAAAGATTATTTTTAATCACTTCCAATCACAATTAGTAGTTCATTTTCCTCTTTCAAATACTAATTGAAGATGTTTTTCAAATGTTTTTTATCAAAACATCTTTAATCGTCTTCAATTAGTATTTATTTTATCTTTAGACAAAGTATAGAAACATATTTTTTTTTACAAATTTTATCGTCTTTGAGTTTTTATTTGTTCTTTGTTATGTAATTTTTGCGTTATTAAAATTAAAATTATCCAATCATTTTATTCGAAACCTATGAATTGAAAATTAATTAGTATAAAATAACAAAAAGGTTCTCCACAAACCAACGTGAAACTCATTGTTGAAAACATTTTTATCATCGGTCATCGCTTTTATATGGGAAATTCCATCGCAATCGGGCGTTCTCCTTTATTATCACGTAAATTAAATTTGAAAGGCGTATGTTTTGCCGACCCGATTTTTTCACGTTGGTTGGTTTAAAAGAGCGTTAAATGGAAAACAAAATCATCAAATCAGGCAGACACAAATTCACATTGACAAACAAAATTATTCACAGCTGTTTTTTTTTTGTTTAACTCTTTGATGACTCTTTATTAAGATTTCAATTTTGTTGACAGGTCTTTATTATGAAGTTAATAAGAGGGATTCGTTTCTTAGTAAAAGAGTTTATAGGCAAGATGTTTTAATGACTACTTAAAAAACACTTTAAACCGTTTTCCAAATAGGTAGTGTATTTATATAAAATGCAAACATTTTCGTAAAGGGTGACACTGCTAAATTTAATTTTACATAAAATTTAATTATTAGATACACACAAATTATTAAACTTGATATTTTAATATTACAAATTGTCATCCCTTATCAATAATTATCATTAAATGTAACAAATGTTTTTTTCATGTAAGTTTTACTTCAAAAATTTTTTAAAGTGTAAATAATTAATATTAAGTTTATACAGATTTAATAAACTACCCCTGATGAAGTCGTGCAATTACGACGAAACGTAGGAAAAAAGTATGGAATACAAATTTTTTATTTGCATATAGAAGGAAGTGACCAAAAAAGCCCGATTTAACATAAACATTCAAATTAATATTTTATTATTATTTAAATCTAATGTACGCAAATTGTGTGGGTAGACTAAAAACCTAGTGAAGGCAGGTTATATTGTGTTTGGATTGATCTTTTAAATAGTGTTATAATGTAGATTTGTTTTAGATATTCTTAATTTTAGAGGTTCATCAAGGGAGTTTGACGGCAACAAACTAGATTTTCACATTTAAAAAATGTTCGCTCCAAATTATACCCAAACGCTCTAGAATTGCATTTTTCAGATCAAACTAAAAATCTGAAACATGCCAAATTTTTAAGAGGTTTAAATCCAGCAACATCCTTCAATAGAATTTGACAGTTAATAGCTTAAGAACCAAGTAACAAATTTTATTTTGACATTTTTTTTCGTATTTTTTCGGAACAGAAAATAAAATTTAAAACTCCCGATTTTTCACTGATTTATTAATCCATCGACATCATATTGACATGTTTAAAATATTTCTTCTTATTTTCTTAACTTTCACAATAAAGTTATCCAAAATTCATAAGAAGAAAAAAAAAAAAAAAACATTTCGTACACTTTAGAAAATGAGGCACCCTGTAAAAATATTTTTACCTAATTCGCACACACAAAAAAAAAATGTCCATGTTTATTATAATTGTATATGGATTTCTTTTTGATCTATTAATTTATTGATTTTAAAGAAACCCAGTTAATTTTCACACTATGTGTACACTATTTATGTAAATAACACTTTGTGATTCAGTTCAAATTAAATTTCCTTTTTTCTACCGTGTTTGCGATTTTTTTTCTTATTATTTATCTGTTAATACTTATCAAATTAATGGCGCGTTAGTTTTAAATTTCCAAATAAATCTTGTCCTGCATATCAAATTACTAGTTATTAAAGCTTATAAAATAGGTTTAGTATCCCTTATAAAACAAATTATAAATCATGGATAAATAAACATTGAGAATTCATGTGTTTATTTTATGTTCATTCCATTTCATTTTAATTGTATTACATTTATATTTGTGTAAAAGAGAAAGATATTATTTTTTAATATTTTCTTCTACCTCCAAGTTCACACTATTCGGACAAAATACATTCAACTTCAAGACATCTTAAAAGCCTCTTCAAAAGATCAATAAAAAAGCTATATCTTTATAAGCTCTTACAAAGACTTTACTAAGAACTCTTTGTGCCCATACAGTTGGCTCCTCCCCTTTGGTCCCTTTTGGGTCTTAATGACCTCTTTCAGATCGTTTGAAGAGTTGAAAGCTCTTGTAAAACTAATTTTAAAGGTTTCTTAAAGAGCCGATTGTGTTGCTTGGGTTGCCCCCCATGGGCAATTCTACGTTTCTGTTAAACCAAACAGAAATCTAAGTCCGGAGCTGTTTCCGAATATATTTCTGAAAAAAGAATCTTTAAATACATACATTCTCTTGTTTGATTTTTTTATGACAGTAGATTATTTTTAAAAGCTAACAAAATATCATAGTTTCCTATTCTAACTTTATTATTTATTACGAAAGGATTTTATTTGCACATATTCAACATTTCTGATCCAACAATAATGTTGTTGATTGGGCTGTGGAATATTTTTACAAAGTAACCGATTAATCCCATTCCCATAATGCAAAAGCCAATAGCTATAATGGTAAGGTCCATTTTTTTGGAACTCCTTACGGTCCGACTTGGTAAACGTTCACATAATTTAACAACTTTGTCAAGCGAATCCAAAAATTTGTTTTTCTCAGTATTTTTACAGACAAACTGAAGATTTTTTGTCCAGGCAACTGTAACTGAGATTACTGTATGCTGGGTGATGGTGAGGCCCTCCGAAACAAAAAAAAAAAGAAAAGAAACGAAGAGCGTGTTCACTAGTTCAACTTATAAAGGTTCGTTCGACTCAGTTGTTTATTTTACTTTTCCTCGGAGCCAAAAATGAGGTTATTTCGCAAATAGCAAAAAAAGTGTTTTCGTCTCAAATTTCTTAATTTTTTTGTATAGCTCATTTTATTTTGAATTGGCTTTGGCAGTTAAATACTTTTCCTCTTTCTATATTCATACTAAAGATTTTCAAAGCATAAAATGGATTCCAATTGAGTGCGTTTGTAAAATCTTCACATATTTTTGTGCAAATTTGTTTTAAATTTTCTTATTTCAAAATATGTAGGTATTTGTATTGGGAAATTTTAAACGTTGAACTCGGATTAAATTTGGAAATTTTAAACGTTGAACTCGGATCAAATTTGGAAATTTTAAACGAAATTGCCTAACTTGGCTTTCTTGATTTCTTTTGAAATTAAATGAATGAGTTTAGGTAAGATATCTTTCTCCAGGTCGCACTCATTTAATTAAAATAAATATCGACCGAAAATTCGTCGTGGGCCTAGTAGTAGGAATCTGCTTTAACAAGATAAAAATACACTTAATTTAAAAATTTTGTATAGTATTGTTAAGAATGGCAGTTTTTTTACAAAAAGCCCATACAAAAAATTCTCTCAAAAATTTAGCGAAGCTAAAATTAGCTAAGCATTTTAGTAGGCAACTCTATCTAAAAAAAAACAAATTTTTGGTTCGAACTGTACATCCACTATCGGTCAAAATTTAGCGGGCGAAATAAATGCACGGCAAATTATTGAGCATATTTTTGACAATTATTTTTTGATAAACTTTTGAACAAATTGTGATTCTTTTGTGCAAATCGTGTTAGTAAATTCCAGAATGCCGTCGATAGCTTATATTGTGGATTGATGTGTTATTCTATTCTGAGCAAAATTGTAAAATGAAAAATTTATAAGTGGACTGCTGGGACGGGAGGAGCAAGGAAGTGCAAGTTAATCGAACTATGAGTTTATGCAAGCTGTGATAAGAAAAATGAATGCAAGCTTATAGAGCAATAGTGATGTTTTTGTATTAATACATAGGTTTTCTTCCTTGCAACGCTTCCGGTAACAAATTTTTCGGCAGAGAGGTCTTTTTCTTCATTGCGGCGCCTTAAAACATATTTAAGAACAACAACGGGTTAAAACCGCCTCCGCGGTCTGGCACTTATGCACATTCACAGACAAATCCCGATCAATGTTGAAAAAGTAATAACGAGGTTTTCAAAAACCGGTCCCAGCAAAAAATTAGATTTTATTATTTAAGAACTTCATACCATGTACATAATATCCATACTAACATTACTCTATTTAAATTAATTTATTTATTGCTCTTTTTTATTACTTAATAGCCGTGTTTTTTGCAGGTTCAGATAAAATTGTCGAACAAAACGACATTCGAACTTAGCAAAGTCATCGAAGCAAAAATGCCCAGCCCTATCACGAAACTTTGATATACCCATCACTACCTTTCAGCATTTGGAAAAGCATGCAAAATAAAACCAAAATACATGCAAATAACAAGAAAATTAAACAAATTTGAATCACAAATCAGAAAAACATTAATTTACAAAACAATAATGAACGTCCATTTTTTTTTTTTTTTGTTTATAAAAAAAATATTTTCATTTGTTGGCTCAGATATTTTGACGTTTTCATACAAATTATCGATAGCAAAATAGTAATTTGAGCTGGCAGTACTTTCTCTATCTGAACTTAAGTTAAGAACCGATAATTATCTGGACTTAGCTAAGTTCATATGGACTTCAGTTGTTTTTTTATTTTTCATGTAAATTCCCTAGTTCAGATGTTGTTTTTTTAGTCAAATTCTATCTCAACCTGCAAAAAAACGTGGCTAATAGTTCCTATTTAATGCTATAAGCTAAGCTAAGAAACGCTGATAAGACAGAAATCTAAGTTTACATTTTTAGCATCATCAGTTTTGCAAAAAAAAAAACATAAAAATCCAAAAATGTCACTTAACCCCTTCTTCTTCTCAACGCTTCAAATCTAAGTTTAAGTTGTAACAAATTCATTTAACACATTTATTATCCATTTAAATAAAATACGTTTTAAATTATTAGAGCAATATTTAAAAAGACTCACTTCAATGAAATAAAAAAAATTGTTCTTTTTATATTTGATTTTGAGTTTATACTTAATAATTTTAAGAAAGGCATACAGATAATCATTAAAAAGGCGTAAGTATTCGATAGACGATTTTTTATAGGTAGGCAAAATTACACGAATATTCCCCCCCCCCTGACCGAAATCCTGGTGGATCCGCGCCTGAATATGATGCAATACTTGGCACTTCCGACAGGCTGTCGGAGTGACCAATTATTTGTTAATGACCTATTCTTTGTTAAATTATTAAAAATGGTCCTTAAATTTTCCTTTTACTGTTTGTCACAGAACACAGATAATGGTTCGCGTTTATGAAAAAAAAAAAAAAAATTCAACCAGTTTTGGACGAAGATGCGATGCGAAATGCACTAATTAATATTTTTTTTTTATAAATGAAACATTATTACTAAAAAAAAAACTAATAATTTAAAACGTATTTTATTTAAATGGATAATAAATGTGTTAAATGAATTTGTTACAATTTAAACTTAGATTTGAAGCGTTGAGAAGAAGAAGGGATTAAGTGACATTTTTGGATTTTTATGTTTTTTTTGCAAAACTGATGATGCTAAATGTAAACTTAGATTTCTGTCTTATCAGCGTTTCTCTACGACCTTTAGTTTCGGATTTAGCCCTTCTGTTTTTGGTATAAAAGGGTTAAACGAAACAACTTTTAGTGGATTAGTGATAAGTGGAAGACTCCTTTTTGCAACCAAAAAATAAAAACTTAAAATGTATTGTTTGCATGAAGGAGTCAAATGCCTACTTACACCCTTCTTGCAACTTAGAAAACTATAAAGTAAGGAAAATGACGTACGATAATGAAGTGCTTATTTGGAGTAACTTTTGGGAGATAAATGTCTATCTATAATATACCTATACTTAGGCCTCTTCAATTTTTTTTTTGTTTTTCTATTCTAATATTTTTTTTTTAAATATTGTCAGTTAAAAATAAGAATATACAAATTAGGCACTGCCGTTTTTTAGAAGTGATACATTTAGTACCTGTGACTGTGGCAAATACTCGACGAAACATCGAATAAGCTACAAGACTGCATTCTTAGGACAGCAAATTGACCGCGAAAAGGCTCGATCTGATCCAAACGTATTCGTATATATTACTTTTGATTTGCAAACAAACTATGCCCTTGCCCAAACTTACACAACATCAAAGGCATTCTTCATGTGTCTTTTTCTTTAAATACCCTTTGAAATTAATCGTATGTATGTACGTTTATATAAAAAAAACTCGCATATAAGAAAACCGCGGCTACAAGAAATCATTTCTTTACACAATTATTGATTTCAAGATCATAAACGTACGCATATAAGAAATTTTCTTCATCGTGTTTTAATTTACCTTTGCCAAAACTAGTTTGTGCCCATAAATATGTTTCCATGGTTAATAACAGCTTTTAATTTGCATTGCAAATTTCAATTGCAGAAATAGCTTAAAAAGCGCTAGAATACTCAGCAAATATGTGTTATTGCTTGAAAGAAATTTTTTGGATAATCAGAGTTTCTTATATTCGAGTTATACTGTATTGTGATAAACATGGAAGATTATTTTCGGTCACTTTCCAGTCTACAAGACAAACTTAATAATATCAGGAACACAACTTAAAACATTTTAAATCAAAAAAAAAATCTTTCGTAACAACGTTTAAAGGATAAGAATGGACAAATATGGGTCCTATTTGCAGAAGTATTAATATCCAAGTCAAAAACGATTCCCGACAAAACCGAAGATTTTTTTTCCTCGAAAAAAAAAACTTGCAACTTAAAACTGAAAAAAACTAAAAGGAAAATATTAATAAAGAAACTAAAAGAAATACAAATTTAAAAAAAAAATTCATTTAACCCCTTCGTTTTTTTTACCAATTAAAATGATTTTATTTTTTTGTTCGCAAAAAAGGGTTTAGTACACTTTTTGAGAGAATATGTAAAAAAAAAATACCTCTGAACTATTTAAATGAATTAAAAGGTATATTTTAAGAAATTCTGTTTTGTGCTTTAATTATTATTCTTATCAAAAAGTTTTAGTTCTTAACCATGCAAAAGTTCTCATCGATTAACTTTGAACCCTTGCATCTCGGAACTTTACAATTGTCACTTAACCCCTTCTTCCTCTCAACGCTTCATTTGTTTTCATATAAAATATAAAATTCATTGAATTGATGCACTGACATGTTTCTTAGCCACTTAAGGGTGCGTCTCTTTCAGTGATGCCCCGTGGTGGGGCACATTTGACACTTTTCTACTTTTCATTTTAAAATAAAAAAAAGTTGTAAATAAAAAAATTCAAAAATATTTAACTCCGGCATATGTTGATAAAACCATAAATTTGGAAAAAGAATATTAAACTTTTGAAAAAAACCAAAAAGACCGTATACTCTTGCATATTTTCTGTTATCTCGGAGGGTAAAATCATCCTATATAAATAACTAATTTATATTCGCATTACAAATTTTTTTTTAAACTTCATATTTAAAAAATTATTTTTTTTTAAACTGCTCCAACGCTTTTTAAATATTTTTTCATAAATTCACATTAGTTCAAGAAATCAGTTGGTCGTTTTTATTTAGCTCAAACAACTACATATAACTTAGGATTTTAACAATTAAAAAAAAAATAATTTCATATTTTTAAACATTTTTTTAATATCCATGTTTCTAGATAAAACTTTTACAAACATTAAAACTTAAAATTTAAAATCTTATTTTAATTTAATGTTTTGAACAAAATTGTACGTTGTTTTTGGTTCTAAAATAAATTAAAAAAAAAACAGATTGCACATCAGGTCCATAATTTTTGTTACAACCGGCTGTATTCGTAATTGATTTTTGCAGAAGCTGTATGGACGAAGAGGACGAATTAGGCGTGTACCACAAACTGAGCGCTCATTGAGCGCTCAATGTCAGATTAACGGAGGAGAATCATTTCCGCTCTCTTTCAGAAAAAAAACATGTGTTATTATTCTCATACAAGTTCGGAAATAAAATTTCAACTTTTCTTTAAATAGTTAATTGTTAAAGCATAAATCTTATTGAAATTAATGAAAATGATTATAGCTTATTCAATTAGTTTGAGTTTTCACCTTTATTTTGTATTTATTTACCACTTTCTTATTTGCACACCCTCAAAAAATTATAACTTGGTTGTCAAACAAACAGCTGTTTCGATTGAGAAAAAAAAATTGAGCAGTGAATCCAAGAAATTCTTGGATCAGAAATCTCCGCAAAAAATCTCAGTGCTCAGTTGAGATTTTTTGTCTCACTTAAAAAATCCTTGAGCGATCAGTTGATGGTACACGCCTATTGCGATTCCTCATCTTCTCTGTCCATGTCTTGGCTTATCCCAAAGAAGCAGCCACCATAGCGAATTAGCAAAGACATTAGTGCCTATAGACTGGCGAGCCTCGTAGGAATCTTGAATGTGGTATCACAATGGACTTACATTATGGTCTAAGTGTGGCAGCTTTTCTGCTGGAAGCCAATTCAGCCTAACCTAACCTATTACACTAGGTATTAAATTTGAAGAAAATCCATCAAGGCGTTTAGGCGGTAGATACAGAGAGACAGACAAGACAGAATTGTGGTACTCTCTTTGTTTGCCCAAAATCTGGAGTTGATTTTTTGTTACGAATTCATAAATAAATACGAATTCATACATAAATCATAAGTAGAAATGTATTTTGTTCACACAGTATGATTATGACTGCTGGTGCGACCTAGCCTCGCACTTAATTTTTACTTGGGATATTAGGTACCATACGGCAAGTTTTGGATTCGTAAAAAAATCGAACTCGAGATAATAATTTTCCCTGACATTAAGATGATAAAGAACGCGAAAAAAATTAGTCTCGCTATTCTGTCCGTTTGCCCGTCTGTCTGACTGTCTATCCGTCTGTCTGGCTGTACCTCGACCTGAAGCCTGAACGGCTGAAGCGATTTTCTTCAAACTTTGGACACAAGGCTCTAAGGGGATTCCCTAGAGGGGGAATTTAAATAAAAGCAGAACACAAAAAGTTATTTATCTCAAAAACGGCTCTAACGATTTTGGTAAAAAAAACATTTCAATAACTTTTTGAGGAAAGTTAAATATTTTGGAAAACAAATTATCAATAACGGTACCTGACATAAAACCGATTCTTTGATTATCAAATTTCTCATTAACGGTTTCACTTATATTGAACAATTTTTGTATACTAGAGATCCTTACAAATGTTAACAATTTTACATATTTTGGATTTTTAAAAAATTATTAAATTTTTATATTTGCAAATTCAATATCTAGAAAACAGGTTAATGATTTTTTTATTGTATTTTATTAAATACTAAAACTTGGCGTACCAAATTTTGTTTTCAAAAATGTTCAAAAAAATGTAAATAATTTTAAGAAAACCGCTCCAACGGATTAAATTTTTTTTAATAAATGCATACCTATTTATCAAGCATATAAGGTGACATACTGTTTTTAGAGCTCTAGATATTTAAAATATTGTTTTAAACTATTTAAATAAAAGATTTATTTTAAATTACATAATAATTTATATTTAAACTTTTTTATCGGTTTATTTTTTACAACATCATTATATTATTGAAATAATAAAATACATAGTCAATTTTGTCAGCTACGTTAAAGCTGTTAGTTACGAGTGCAAGTTTGTGCGATCACGTCGTGCAGTTTATTTGTTGTAGTCAGATTCCAATTTTTGCTGATCAACCATTAATTTACAGTTTTTTTTTTTAACATACATAATGCTATGACTTAAATGATTTAAATCTTTTGACATTCAAAACCAAAAGCATTGATTATATCAAAACTAGTCTTTTTTGGTACATCTGTATAATTATAAAAAAATATAAACAAAGAAGAAGCCATTATTTCAATCTGTCACTGTTTAACTTGAAACGTGCCGTCATATATGTATTAATGAAGTCATATAAAATCCACACACAAAAAAAAAATACAAATTTTCGGATTGCTTTCATATGAAATCCAGACAAACTTGATGATTATTCATTCATATGCAGCAATTATACCTCAACGCAATTAAAATCACTGAAAGAAGTTTCAAATTAAATCAACAATTAAATAATTACTCGTTAAATCGGCTTCAATTTATTTTTTTTTTGTCAACAACACATACTACCTATATATACATACATATCATTACGTTCATTTAAACTTAGTAGCTATATGAAGTAACTCCAAATCCTAGCTTCGTCATTTCCTGGTCAATCCAAGTTCGTGCCAATGCAACACTAGCGTATGCCGCTGGAATTGGATCATTACAGCCTAAGCCCCATGCAACTATGCCACTCTGATAGTATCTTTTCTGAGAAGAATCAGCAGAACACACCAAGGGGCCACCTCCGTCACCGGTGCATGTATCCACACCTTGTTGGCCACCAGCACAAATGAAAGATGGATCCAGTACAAAGTATTTGCCAAGTCGAGATGCGCGAAACACGGATTGACATTGGTCGAAGGCTACCACTGGCAGTGGAACTCGTTTCATAATCACGCTGTACTTTCCAGCGCTGCCAAATCTGTCACGACCCCATCCGCTGGACAAGCAGGTTTCTCCCGCTGCAGGGACTACATTGGCGGCAGGAAGGCAAACAACATTAATATGATCCGCCAACACAAAAGATTGAGTCAAAACAACCAAAGCGTAGTCATTTGCCACATTTTGTGCATTGAAATTTGGGTGCATAATTATTTGCTGCGCATTTAACTCTTGGAATGGAAGTCGTTCTCTGGTCGTTTGAGAATCCCATTCTCCAGCACGGGCTTTAAATTGATTTGGTCCGTATTTCCTTACACAATGTGCAGCGGTCAGCACCACTTGTGGATGTATCAAAGAGCCTGCACAAAAGTACTCCTCGTTGTCGGTCCTCAAAAGTGCAACCGTCCATGGCAGCTCGCCAAAATTAGCTTCGTTGTCATTGTTTCCGGTTATCTCAAAGTCAACGTTTTTATTACGAATTCCGCATCCTATGGGTTGATTAGGCCGTTCTACAACCGGTGTTGGGTTAATCGCTTCCGACACTGTCCGATTGTCAATGCAACAAATGTCCAAATAGTGTTGACAACTATAGGGATCGAAACGTATGTCGATTTTGCCGAAACCATCAACTTCTCCGTCATCTCGCACCGTGTTATCGCCCGGCCGACAGAGGTAGTATGGTACACAAGTGCACTTCTCGCCATCGTCTGTCTTAAGAATTTGGGGTTCCGATGTGGCAGTAATCGGCTCAGATGTCACAATGTCACCGATTCCTGGACGCCTTGTAACCACCCCCACCGGTCGTGGAGTTGTTGTTGTGTTTGAATTAAAAATATCAGCAATCACTCCGGCAATGTTTGGTGAAAGATCTTGTGCGAAGACAATACTGCAACAGAGCACAGTCGTTATAAAGTATATTCTTATTAACATTTTATTGACAATCTGTGAAAATAAAATATTCCAAAATAAAATAACCTTATCAACTTTTAATAAAGTTCTGACCAAAATAATTATTTTTCAAGAAATATAAACACAAATTTAAAGAAAAACAACATTGATCGACAATTAACATTAAACAAAAAACTCACACTCATCAATGCCAATGGATGTAGAGGCGCTTATAATGTATGTTAATAAGGCAGTCGTGTTGGAGATTATACAAAAAATAAACACCCTAAGCTGGGAAATTTCGTATGACGAGATCGATTTTTAATAACCCCTGGCACACATTAAAATCACAAATTTTCGAATGTATTTAAATTTAAACGCACAATTATTGTCTTTCCAGTGGACAGTAGGTATATAAACATATAGGTATACCTATAGGTTGGGTTATGTGACGGAAGATAATCAGACTTAAGTCTGATCTTGTCAATGGTTATTAAGCGAATGAGTAAGACTGTATAAAGGTTGCGAACAATAAAGGCTATCAGCTTAGGTCCAAAGTGGAACGGTTGCCACTCGAAAAAAATCTTCCTGCTTTATAACAAACAAAAATTTCAGTAGAAATTAAAATTTTTAAATATGCTGAATTTAAAAAAAAAAATCAAAAACACATTGAAACCTAAAGGAAATCTCAACTGAGCTAGGTGCGCCTAATAAGACCCACCTAACGATTTTTCCTGAATTACTTTTAAACCTTATAAAATATGTAGATAAACTAAATGGATTATAAACAATAGTTTAATTATGCGCACGAAAGCAGAAATTTTTTTTTTTTTAAATTGAAGCGAAAGTACATATATTTCTCGAGCATTTTGAAAAACCTTATGTTGGGCCTTATTGGGAACACCTGTTCCTAATAAGGCCCAAACATTTTTCTTCGAAACTACTACTACTAAAATTGTTTTAAATAAAAAACAAAGGAAACGGACAAATATGTAATCAAAATATTTTTTTTTCAATTATTTATTTAGCAAAAACACAAAAAAAGAGCGCGTGCAACTCAGTACCTACTCGTAGCAGAAGTGAAACTTCTTTGACGATCTAAAAATCTCGATATGTATAGTATAGGGGCATTAAGCTTATATCCGTAAGTCGCAGCTACATATGTGTTCTATATCAAAATGATCGATGGTTTAGGGTTGTAAACTTGAAAATTAAATAATAATGGTGAAAATTTAAAGTAAAAAAAGGCGAAAATTTAAAAGATATAAATCGGTTTATTTGAGTAGGTTTTCCGACTATTTCCAAAAATTCCCACACTCAAAATTTCTGCAAAATCAAAAATTTGTATATGATAACTTTAATTTGGTTTTATTTATTTTGCAACCATATATAATTCAATTCCCTCCTAATTTAATTCAATTTTTTGAAATTAGCCTATTTTGAGATAAAATGTTTAAAATAATTTATATATCCATGCCAGTAGGAGATAGATACAAATCTTAAACTACCAAGATTCTTAAAATTTCATTATCTATTCACCAAAAAAATTTCAAAACTCTAGCATTCTAATTAAAAAAATTAGAAAAAAGACATAAAAGGACATTTTACCTTTTATCTGCTACAATAATATAGATTATCAAAAAATCCAAACTTATTGCACTATAAAATATATTAGCCTATCAATAAAATTTTTACTTGTACTCTACCTCCCACCACTTAGCTAATCAATGATTTCAGCATTGCACATGTGATGGCGTTACATTTTTTCGTTTCACAAAAATTCCACCTTAAAATTTCACTCTCAACGCGCGCAAAGAAGTTTCACTTCAAAAACAACCTGCTTGACTAAACAAATCTTAAAACTAAAAAAAACTTAAAACTAAATGAAATAAATTAATTAATTTTGAATTAAAAAAATAACAGCCTTCTTGGCTAAAAACACTGCTCTTTAAAAAAAAAAATAAAATTAAAAAAAATAAAGAAACTAATTTTGAATAGCCTAATAATTAAGAATTTTTAATTCAAAAGCTTTAAAATTTAGCCACATGCCTCGTTAAATGGATTTCAAGGCATTTTTCACATCAACTTCAGTCCAATTTGCCTTTGGTTTTGGCATTTTGCATGAAACCAAACGAAAAATTAAATGAAAATGTTCATGTACCTACTTAATAAAGCCCACTCAAATTTTATATGGGCCTTATTAGGAACATGAAAGACTTTTGTTTATAAATTTATAAACAAAAATCTAGATGATAAACATAAATGAAATTTGCAAAAATTTATCTACGTTTTATATATTTTGCCATGAAAATTAATAATCGTAATTTCTTCATTAAATTTGCTGAAAAAGTAAAAGCTTGCTAAACCGTTTTTTAAAAACAGCTGCGTGAGGTGCACTTCTAGTTTCGGCTGCCAGATTCAAAATGAACAAAGCAGCTGGCTTCTTTTGTTACGTTTCTGTTGGATTGCAAGGGGTTTACACATACATAGAACAAAAAGTCCCGTTACTTGTTGGTTATGGGTTTTTTAATGCACTGGGCTTTATTAGGGTCCTACCTTGTATGTTTTGTTAACAACGGCACTCCGGCAGAATACAAAAAACCCAAAATCCTGAAAACTCGCACCCAGGAAATTCCAAAATCCCGAATACTCAAATTTCAAAAATTCACATTCTTGAAAACCTGAAATCGTAAGATTGATAAAACCCTAAATCTGGAAAAACCACAATCCCGGTATCCTGAAATCCTTTAATTCAGCAGACTCAAAATCCCAAAAATTCAAAATCTCGAAAAAACAAAATCAAGAAATCGCAAAATCTATAAAGACCCTGAATCCCCAAAACCCACAAACTTTTTATTTCTAAATCCTACTATCCAGAAAACCCAAAATACAGAAAACCAAAAATCGAGAAAACCATAACCTCGCAGAGCCGAAAATCCGTAACTTAATTTGAATAAAAACGTTATGAAATTATAAAGAGGATGTGTGAAAAAAGAAGAACTACAAAATTGGATGTGTTCGTTATTTTTTTGTGGATAAAAAAGTATTTGTTAGTATTTAGGTTTTATTCAAACTGCAGGGAAGTAACGGACTGCGAAATTGTAAAAAAAAAACAGTCAAGCAAATAACAAGATATACTGAAATAATAAAATAAGGCAATTTCCTAAACAAAAAACCTCAAAACCCGTTTCCACGCTTATTTTTAAAAGTGGCAACCATGAATTGTAAACACCTACCTACATAAATATATGTGCATTTATAGAAAATGTCTTAATTTGCTCTGTCCGAGAGAAACAAATATAATGTGATTCTCTTGACCGCGAACGAAGCGAGAAGCGACATGTGTGTAACATTAAAATAGTAATATAATATATGTGAGCGATGACACACCAGAGAAGAGTTTAAATGAGTTTTTGATCTAGACAAGTTTCTTGGGTTATTTTAATAAATTCACAAGCGACGACGCGACGGGCATTGGTGGTTAATGTTTATTCTAAAAAATCGAAGCTTTGAATCAAAGAGTTGACACAGAAGCAGAAAAGACAAGTTTGTGGTGACGATGACATTTTATATCTACTTTGTACCTCCATATCAACAAAATTTCAAATTAGATTGGTCAAGTTCGGCAACCATAATCTCCTTGCTTGAATTTGCAAAAACCGGTAACCTGCGGTAGCTCTTTGTTTTATTTTTTTGTATAATATACATACGTATACCCATCTTTCTGCTCAAAAAAAAAAATAGGTATACTGTTTACAGATTTGTTTATATTACCTATGTATACATACATATGTCTCTATAAAACCACTAAATTGAAAATCTCTTTAATTTAAACTTTGTATTTTTTAGCAACACAGCCAAACACCAGAAATATTTCATTTTCATGCATTTATGGCAAACCCAAGGTACCTACTATTGTTCAAGAAAACTGTTGACATTGTCGCCTGCCTGGCGTCGGATCCACAGTATTGCGTCAGCACAACAAAATGCCCAAAAAGGGAGTTTAAATTCTGATTGATGACCAATCATCCAAGGGCTTTTGATAAAATTAAAAACTAATGAAAAATTCTGGATTAAATAATAAAAATAAAACATTTCGGAATTCTACCACTTTCGCTAAAATTCTAAAATTTTCATATTTCGGAGTTCAATAGTAACATAAAAAATTTTAAACAAAACTTGCAATTTTAAATTTTCTCAATAAAACCTTAAATTATTGCACTTTTATTCATTTTCTAAAAGTGAACTTAAAAAAAATAAATGTTTCCGCCCGGGATCGAACCGGGGGCCTTCCGCGTGTTAGGCGGATGTGATAACCACTACACCACGGAAACATATACAAATCCTTTATACCAACAATGTACATTATCTGTGGTGTTTGGTACAAAAATGATAACTTCATAAACGTATTTTCAAGGTAAAATCATTTAAATTTGTATTAAAATGTTGGAAAACCTCTTTCAAAAATAAAGGAATCATTTATATTCATTTCAATGCATATTTGTACCAAATTTGAAGCAAATCGGTCAACCAGTTTAGACTGCTCGATGTAAATTGGACGTGAAAAGAGTTATCATGTTTATACCACAGATATGTATGGCCATATATCCATTTATAACGACTAATAATATATACAAAATGGCTTAGCTGTCTGGCATTGGAAAATATTAAATTATATATTTACGCTCATCCCTGACTCACGGAATCACTGAGTCATTGATCCACTGATTGGCGGACTGGGAACGCTGCTATGCCATAACATAACATGTTCGACGGGTGCCTTTTGCGTCCTGCAAACATCTAGTTGTTAAATAGTTGAAGAACAACTTAATAAAAATTAACATTGCTACTAGGTAGAGTATAACGTAAATAACACGATAAATTAAGAGATTTAAGGTGTCTGGCCGACGACGTCAGGCTCAACTGTAGATGCCTCGGATGTGTCCAATAGAGTTGAGTTGAAAAATATGTTTACCGTCACAATAATTTTAGCAATGAAACAAAATTTGTAAGAGTTACTTTGTGTTTCATTTCCAGTATAATGTTCACAGACAAAATATTGGCTTTGATAAAATAACGTATGCCTTGCGGCCCTAGGTTCTTAATCTGTTAATTATCGACGTGAATTTTCAGTAGGTACACAGTTTTTAAATTTTTAATATACTCACTTTGTTTTTGTACGATAGTCATTTTGACAGAATCTTGAAGAAATGCTATAATGATAACGAATACTGTTTTAATCACATTATTTGTGGTATGTTTTTGTCTTGTTCTCAGCACTATAAATTCAAAAATAAACGATAGTTAAATCTTAAATACTTTTTAAGGTTTCTTTTATTCAATTATTAGAACTTTTATCTTAAGCAAAACATTTTGACAACTTTTCTAAACGTCTCTTATTTTTTCTTCTCTTACTTTTTGAAATTAAAATTATGGAATGAAATTTATTTTGAACCCGTTGTTATTTCTCTTGAAAAAAAAAAAACAACTTGGAACTTCAAATGTTTCTAATCATAGAATTATGACCAAAACCTTTTATTTGTTTGTACATTTGTGTGTACCTACATTTATATATATATTATAATTTACGGACAAACTTGTTCAGAAAAAATAGTTTCCTTCTTCAAATTAATCTAGCAAACAGGAATTTGTGACAATATGTGGCTCAAATTGATCAAAATTTATTATAAAAACAACATGAATGCCAGAGACAAATGTTGATACGCATTGCCTTAAGAACTCTCTTACGGTCAGCTGCGCAAATCGAAAGGATAAATAAACCAACACAACAGAATATATTTTTCCGTGTACCAGTTAGTACACGAACACTCTTCATTTTCATATTAAACGAACGAAAAAACTAAACAAAACACTCCGAAAACACGATACATGGTAGAACATAAACAAATTTCGTTGGGTGTTCGTTGAGAGCTATTCAAAGTTTAAATATATATCCAGAGAATTCAAAAGGGATTAGCGGTTCTTAGGTTAGTTTTTGTAACACAGTTTTTTTTTCATTATTCAAAGATGAATCAATACCAAAACTAATTCATGATTCCATTTGACCCTGTTTAGATTGGGAAGATTGAGTACGGACTGGTGAGTACCATCGTGTTTACATTACAAACTGTGAGGCACCTCAAAAAGCATTGAAGCAACAACAACTTCCACATCGAAAGAACAACAAAGCAGACTCACGAGTCCGGTTTTTTTTATTTTCTGCATGCATCACGAGACCTCTTACCCCGCACTTCTCTTTCCTAAAAACTGGCGTGAGTCCGTACACAAACTTCCCAATCTAAACAGGGTCAGGTACTTATACATAATGAATACCCTACAAAAGTGTTTTTCAAACTTTTTGAGTATGTGAACCCATTCCCCACATTCATTAAAATACTTTGTCAGTTATTTAAAAAGCGACATTAACTTAAGCCCTCTCATACCAAGTCTCATTTAACTTATTCGCGATGAAAAAATATAAGAACTATGTAAGAGGAGAAATAGGCTTGAATTGGAAAATGATTAACTGTCCCAAAAATACAACCAAGAAAATTTACTAACAAATAAACAGGTTTATTTATAGTCAAAATCTAACTGGGTTATACCTAGTAGTCTATGAGCTGACCACAAATTTTGGGATTTGGTATATAACCAAAATCTAAGTACGACGGTTTAAAGGGGAATATTTTGTGATATCGAAATCAAAAGTCTGGCAGGTTTTTTTGGGGTTTAAAACAGAGATTTTCCAAATTTCTTATCAGGTGCATTATCATTTAGCACTACAAATATATATTTTTAATACGGTGCTCTGTCATTTTCTCTTAGTCCAAACACCTCAAACTTGGTGATCCAACTAATAGAACTCAATATACAAGCTTTTTAAGGGAACCTTATCTGTTTTTTTTATTGGAGATTTATAAAACGCCAAGAATAAACAAAAAGTTTATTAATGTTGATTAATGTTCGCTTAAAGACCTAGAGTTCTATTGATCAGATCACCAAGATTACGGTGTTTGGGCTTAGGGAAAATCACAAAGCAAGTCTCTCCCAAACCAACGCGGAACATTCGCTATGCAGGGCGAATCATTCACAATGATAACAAAAATGACTAAAAACAATGCTAAACAACAACAAAAACTGCCGCCGCGTCGGTGAATGTGCCGCTTTCGCGTTGGTTAAGGGGGGCCTTTGTTTATTAAAAAATTATTGAAGAGCTAATACCCTAGATAAGATATTTAGAAAATCTCTATGCAATGATTTATCGTACATCTATTCTAGTCCTCTCGTTTTGTAATTTGTTTTCCAAATCATTTCTTTTACTGAGTTTCTGAATAATTTGAACTAAATATTTTCTAAACATTATTGTGTTACATGTTTATCATGTGTTTCCGTGGTGTAGTGGTTATCACATCCGCCTAACACGCGGAAGGCCCCCGGTTCGATCCCGGGCGGAAACATCTCTATTTTTGCAGTTTAAAAATTCTATCAATATCAATTTTTTTTTGTAAGTCCTGCTTAAATGTGGTTTTGAGACACAAGCCCCCAAGCATAGTCATTAGCTGTTCTAAGAAATCCAATTGTTACAAAAACTTTGTAATTTTTTATATCGAGGAACGCTGATAAAAATTAAAAAGACCTGTGCATTTAAAATACCATCATTTTTAACTCCTTAAGTTCGTCTTTAATTATAGCTTGAATCCATTTAATTATCTAAAAGTAAAAAAAGGCGAATGTCCATCCTAACTGCACACCAGGCCAAGGTAATCGTCCATCAAAGTTCCAATAGCGAACTTAAATTAAATTTAAAAAAGAAATCAATTTAAAGAGAGAAACCTGATAAGTGGAAAGGGACAATCCTTACAATTCCTGTAGCGTCCACGCGTGTACCCACGATTTTCAGTCGAATTTTATCTTCGCCAGAAATAACAACATCTTCATCTTTCGATTTGTAACAAGGTGGATTGCCGTTCGGACAGAATTGCATATCAGCAGGAATAGACTGCAAGAAATGGGAAACCTCTGTTATAAGTTGGTCATGGTTTAAGTTGAGTTTGGCAAACTTACATGATGTGAAATGAAGCAAGAAAGTGGACCGATTTCCGCAAACATACCAACCTGGGTAGTTATTCATGAAAATATTTACATATTTGTATCTTCTTTATTAAATCAAAAATATAACTTACCTTGTTGATTTGTTTAACAACGGCATCGAGAACTTCCCCTTTAAATGGACGGAACACTATGGCTTTGTATTTCACCGGGTACACTACAAAACCTTGACCAGGTTGAATGACACCAGAGCCGATTTGATCGATTGTCGTGACTGCAATAACGAAGCCGTATTTTCCTGTACATGTACCCTCGACTTCTGTGTATAATTTTTGTTTGACTGTTTCCAGAAGCTGCGGTCCAAAGTAGCGCGGATGCAAGAGGATTTCGTGTTCCAACGATATCTAAGAATTTGAGTGTTATTTAAATAGAAATGGTTTGCAGGAGGTCTTTCTTACGTGATAGAACATTGTTGAGGACTAATTTTAATATAAATCAAGAAGAATGTAAAATTAATTCAACTTGAAATATGCAATAAATTAACAAAAGTGTGGAATAAATAAATATTTTTTGTTGAAGAATGCGCGTATTTTTTTTTTCGACTGTCAGTGTCAAGTGTCAAGTAGTGTACGTTCACGATCTGAACAATTTTTCGTTAAAAAAATGGCAATTCACAATAGCACTGTTTGGATACTTGATAATTTAAAGGTAGAACTATAATAATCGGTGGCTGTCGGAAGCTAATGTCAAAACAGAACGAAACGTCAAATTGACATGTAACCTATAATTCGCTTAAGTGGTTTGAAGTTCTACCAATGATTTCCCTTCAATAGCGGATGATCTTCTTGCTATTGCAGCACTCACTTTATAGAGAAATTTAATAAAATTTTAAAGAAAAACTTTGCACACAGCTCGTATAAAATCGAGAATTAACTGGAATAACAAATGTAATTATTTTCAAATTAATTATTGTTCTAATTCGATTGAACAAAAACTTTGCAGCAGAACAAAGATATTTTTGTTTTAGATGCAGTTTAAACTTTGCTTCACAAAAAATTCACAACACAAAACCCGTGCAATTTTTTTTTTTTATTTTGATTTCTGTTATCTGTCAGTTTACTTTCGCAAGAGCGCTCGATGAGCGCTGTCGCTACCGATAGCGAAAGTTAACGAAAACTTAACGAAAATACCAAATCGCAATTATGGGCGGATCATATCAATTCTTTGTATTCGCTCAGTTTCGTACGACCGCGTAAGCTGACTTCTTTCTATTATAGTTATACCTTAAGGCTCTCCCAAACCAACCCGAAAGTGGCGCGAAACATTCGCCGACGACAGTTTTTGTTGTTATTTAGCATTGTTTATAGTCTCTGTCTTTCCAATCCAACGCGAAAGCAGCACATTCACCAATGCGGCGGTGAGCCTTTAACACCCCGACTCCACAGGCCATGAACGAGGGCCGCACTATGGAACATGACTAAAAAAAATCCCATGGAGTCGCAAAAATCCATGTCCAAGCAGTGACATATCCATACAAATCAGATTGTGGATTGGATTGTAGATTGCATTATGGACATCGTTCATGGCCTGTGGAGTCGGGGTGTAATGCTCTCCCAAACCAACTCGGAATTTTCGCTATGCTGGGCGAAGCATTCACAATGATAACAAAAATGACAAATAAACAATGCTAAATAACAACAAAAACTGCTATCGGCGAATGTTCCCCGCCGCTTTCGCGTATGTTTGGGAGAGCCACTAGCCGTGTTTTTTTGCAGGTTCATATAGAATTTTTCAAAAAAAAAACAACATCATTCTGAACTAAGCAATTTACATGTAAGTCCATAAGAATCTAGCTATATAGCCTTTTCACACCAAACCCAAAACTCGGTTTTCGCGAAAATATCGATATTGCCTGAAAACCTAGATCGAAAACACATTTTCGCTAAACCACAAGTTTTGATAAACCACAAGTTTTAAATAAAACCTGTCCAAAACATGTTTGATTGGCAGGATGAACTAAGCAAACACACCTTGTGAAACATTGAGCGCTCAATTAAAACGTCACATAAATAGCTAACGGGCTGCTGCCGGGAAAAGCTGGAACACAAGAGACCTCGATTTAGTGTCGCGCATACTTACTACGACTTGAGCTTATTTGGATAAGAAATAAATTGAATATAACGAACCATAATTCATTGCATTTCCTTTTTAAACTTCCAATATTTATAACTTGGCTTTTAATTACCAAACTAACAATTTTACTCCTATACTCATCCATAGGAGCTTTTTATAATCGTTTATTGCACTCAGTTAATCTCTCTTTAGTACTCCATTGAGTTAAAAAGGAGAACTTTTTAACTCCTATAGCACCTTAATTACTTACTTACTTTACTTTACTTTTGATGGCGCTCACAGCCCAGGATGGGCTTCGGCCTCAACTAACAAGCCCCTCCAGCCAGCTCTGTCCCTAGCTAGCCGCTTCCAATTGCGCACACCGAGTGCTTTGATGTCGTCATTCACTTGATTGCGCCACCTGTTACGGGTTCTTCCTCTGCTGCGTACCCCATCGGGGTTGGATTCGAAGACTCGTCGGGCAGGTGCGTTGCTGTCCATACGCTCCACGTGCCCCAGCCATCTAAGCCGCTGTATTTTCAGCTTTTTGACCAGGTCAACGTCGCTGTATAGCCCGTATAGCTCGTCGTTGAATCTTCTCCTCCATACTCCTTCGATACACACCGGACCGAAAATCACACGAAGAATCTTCCTCTCAAAGCACCCTAGCAGATTTTTATCCGAATCTTTCAGTGTCCATGCTTCTGACCCATAAAGCAGGACCGGGATGATTAGGGTTTTGTATAAAGTCTCCTTGGTTCTCTGAGAGAGGGCCTTACTACTTAAATGCCTTCTTAGACCGAAGAAACAGCGGTTGGCAAGAGTAATTCTTCGCTTGATCTCTGCACTGATGTCATTCTGCGATGTAATAGTGGAGCCCAGGTAGACAAAGTCCTTGACAACTTCGAAGTTATATCTGTCCATCGTGATATTTTGCCCGAGTCGACGATGTTGAGATTCCTCTCTCGATGACAGCATATACTTCGTCTTGTCCTCATTAACCGCCAATCCCATTCTAGCCGCCTCCGATTCAATGCTCGCAAATGCCCCTGCCACAGCTCGCTTCGTTCTGCCGACAATGTCTATGTCATCCGCATATGCAAGCAATTGAACGGACTTTTGATAGATTGTACCGCTGGTGTTGACATGTGCGTTGCGTACAATGGCTTCAAGAACGATGTTGAATAGGCGGAACTGCACTGCAGCGGAACTGCGATTCAAAATAATTTGTATGAAATTTAATGAAGTTCAGTTGCCGCTTAGTGCGATATAGCTCACACAGTTTCATACAAATAATGTTTTGCCGCGTCGTGAAGTGTAGTTCCGCTGCAGTTGTGTGCGGTCTAACCTTAATTCGTCCCTTTTCACGCTATCATACGCGACTTTAAAATCGATAAAAAGGTGGTGTGTATCGATCTGGAATTCCCGGGATTTTTCTAAAATCTGTCGGAGTGTGAACATTTGATCGACGGTTGACTTGCCTGGCCTAAAACCGCACTGATAAGGGCCGATCAGATCGTTGACAAAAGGTTTTAAGCGGTCACACAGGATGGCCGACAAGATTTTATAAGCGACGTTTAGGAGACTAATTCCTCTGTAGTTGGTACATTTCAGAACATCTCCCTTTTTATGGATGGGGCACACTATACCGAGGTTCCATTCATCGGGCATACTTTCCTCCGACCAAATTTTGCAGATGAGCTGGTGTATGCTCCTAGCCAATTCATCTCCCGCTGATTTAAATAGTTCGGCTTGTAAGCCATCCGCACCTGCAGCCTTGTACGACTTAAGTTTGGATATCGCCAGCCGAACTTCGGTTAGGTCGGGTGGACGGAACTCTTGGCCATCATCGTCCAAGTTGAATGGAGCGTTCTGCCTATTAGCGGCATCTTGGCTGTCTTCGCCATTAAGCAGTCTAGAGAAGTGTTCTTTCCAGATCCTCAGCACTGACTGTGTGTCTACTACCATATTCCCACTCTCATCTCGGCAGGCTTCCGTTCTAGCCTTGAATCCTTGGGTGGATCGCTTCACCCTCTGATAAAATTTTCGAACATCTCCCCTACCGCTACAACCCTCAATAGACTCTACCGCCCGCTTCTCGTGCTCTCTCTTTTTCCTCCTGAGAAGTCGGCGTTCCTCTTTTCGTTTCAGCCCGTAGAGCTCCCGGGCCACTCTCTCAGCAGCTCTTGTTCGAGTCTGCAGCATTGCCTGGTAGGCCTCGTCCTTAGCTGCATGCGCTAGCCGGCACTCCTCATCGAACCAGGGGTTTCGTTGTATTCGCCTAGTGAAACCCAGCACATCAGAGGCGGCACTTCTAATGGCTTGTTGACAGTGTTCCCACTGGTCCTCTGCACTTGATGCTGGTAGCGGACCTCCTGAGAGATTAAGAGTTACGTGGTCTGCAAAAGTTCTGGCAGTCTCTTGCGATTTAAGCTTCTCGACATCGAATCTTTTCACAGCATCTGCTCTGCGTTGTCGCGTCATGGATATCCGCATACGTAGTCTAGCTACCACCAGGTAGTGATCCGAGTCAATGTTGGCCCCTCGGAACGTTCGGACGTCCAAGATACTGGAAGCATGTCTCGCGTCTATCGCAACGTGGTCGATTTGGTTGACGGTTACTTGATCACGCGACCGCCAAGTCCCCTTGTGTATATTGAGGTGTGGGAAGTAGGTGCTTGAGATGATGACATTTCGCCCCGCCGCAAAGTCTGCCAGCCTGTGTCCGTTGCCGGAAGTTTCGTCGTGTAGGCTGTGTCCTCCGACTATCGAACCAAAGATGCCCTCCTTTCCGAATCTTGCGTTGAAGTCACCAAGAATGATCTTCACGTCGTACTTCGGGCACATATCATACGTTGTCTCCAAGAGATCGTAGAATGCTTCTTTGGTTGAGTCTTCTCTCCTTTCATGGGGGGCGTGAACACAAATCAGCGAAATGTTCTTAAATTTGCCTTTGATGCGGATTGTGACCAGGCGCTCGCTTACACTTCGGAAGCCCAAGACTTCTTGCCTAAGTCTTCCCCTTATCACAAAACCACAACCCAAGAGCCGCTGACCCTGTTCCTTCAAGCACCCGCCGTAGTAGATGTCACACGTTTTCAGTCTCCGTACGCCCTCTCCATCCCATCGCACTTCCTGGATGGATGTTACGTCAGCCTTTAGCCTGTCCAGGTTCTCCACTAATTGTTCGGCTGCACGTGTTCTGTATAAGGACAGGATGTTCCACGTGCAGATCCGAAATTCATTGTCCTTGTTTCGTTTGCTGGGGTCGTCAACTTTAAAATCATCCATATCCGAGGCTTGTTGTTGTTTCGGAACAACTTTTTTTTACGTGGTAGGGAAGTTACCCCGACGCACAACCCCCGACCCGGAGGACCAGACCCTTCGTATAACTCCAAGGGTAGGGAGCCGGATAAACCGCTCCTTATAGGCCTGAGCTACAAATATGTCGTAGTAGCCCATATAAGGTGTTCACTAAGTAGTTCAACCTAACTGGAACTGTAGACGCCACCGTTGATTCCATCTAGAGAATTCGTCCGCTGCCGCCTCGATGAAAGGAGAAGTGCCTTAGTGGGAACACTCCTCCCCCCCCCTCTCTCGTTGGCTGTCCCCAACAGCTTTCCACGGGGATTTAAACCCCGTCTCCAGCTGAGGTACTAGACACCCGATGTTCACCACGTGGAGGTGAGAGTAGGAGTTGGTAGACAGAGGTGGATTTTGAGAAAAACCTGTGGACGCTTGTGTCCTCTTGAATGCACATAACTACCCTTTTGAACATCATAGCACCTTAATTAAGGAAATTCATTTGCTATGAAGAACATTCTAAGAGAGCTCGAAAGAAGTGCTAAAGGAGAAAAGTATAGAGTGTGAAGGAAAAATAAAAGAAAATCATTTAGGTAAGCCTAGGGATCGAACTCTGGATGCCTCGCACTACTTGTCGGGCTCGTTAACCGCTCGGCCAATCACTTATATGAAATAATTAGCATTTAAACCGATTGACTTTCTCCTTCAAAGAATTTTTAAACTCATAATTTATCTAAAAAAAATATATTAGGGGTATTCACGATCCGATGCAACTGGCCTTGTATCATTGTAAAAGTGCAAAAGTGTAAAATCTTACAACACTACAACAACAAAATATACAAGGTGCAATCTTACAACAGTTTTGCACTTTAGCAATACCCGAAACCTATTGCAACAGAAAAATACAACATTGTAAAATTTGTAAATTGTGTTTTTGACAGCTCACTCATTCTTGATTACGTTAAACAGAAACAAAGGTATGTTCATTGGATACATCCAATTTGCTATCTTTATTGTATTGATGTGACGTCGTCATCATCTTTTACTATTATTTTCCATTTAAAATTCGGACGATAATTAAGATTTGGTAATATTTTCTTTTTCCGTTTTTTTGGAATCTTTTTATGAACAAAATTTAAATTAAATCAAATTGAAATTTTCAGATATGTTTGAAACAAAAACAAATAACAAATGTCAAACTAATTTTGACATTTGCTTTAGTGTTGCAAGAAGATAAGAAAAGTGCGTTCACGATCCACTTAAAAAAAATAAAATTTCGCACTTTTACTAGGCTCGTTGCACCAGATCGTGAATACCCCTATTGAAAGCGTTTTCGCCTTGCGCACGTGAATTAATATAAAAGCCTTATGTTTTCATTGCACATAATTATTCGTACATATAATAAAGATGCCCACATTTTTGCAAAACTAAAAAACGGGCGCTCATTCGCATTATTAAAAATTTATTATTACACGGCCTTATCACAGGCCCCGTCGTAAAAGGTTCGTACGACGAATCTGAGAAAAAGTAAAATAGAACCATCGTCGTAAGAAAAATATTGACACCATTTTGCGGGATATCGATATAACTTCTACGTCCACTGAATTGGTTTGGAAATATTTGTGTTACGACACCTGCTTTAATACTTTTTTTCGGGATTCGTAGTACGAAACTATTACGACGGGACCTGTGATAAGGCCGACAATCACATAACACGTTTTACTTGAATTGCAATATGGCGTCATGGCGTTTGTCATATAAGACTTTCCATATTTGCTTATATAAACATTATAGCTTCCCGAGCAAGATACTTACTTTAAGGATTGCATTAATATTTCTTTGGATCACTATTGGATATGATTAAAGAAACATCAGTTCATCGCATTGTGACGCTGATGTAATTGGTAATTGAAAGTCTAATGGATCAGTTATATCTCCTTTGACTCCTTTACCGATTTGGCAATCCGTCAGAAGGATTTCTCGGTCAGTAAAGAAACGAAGTACACTTTAATGTTTGAAATGGGAAGCAGTTTTGTTAGTTGGGTACGCATGAAACACTTGATTTTGGCACTTTACTGTGGCACTGCAAATTTTCAAAGCTTTCACGTTGGTTTGGGAGAGCCTTAAGCTACCAGCTTATTTTTAGTAAAAAAAAAACTCTCACAAAAAATAAAAACAAAAATTGAAAGAACCAAGCGGTTCTGAACGCAAACAGGCCTATTTCTTGTGACATGGAAGAGAACATTTTTTGAAATGTCGGAAACATGAACAAGATAAATTATTGTGATCTACCACTAGTTTTTGACACGGAAAAAGAAAGCCAAAAAAACCCAAGCACCAAACTGTTTGCTTTTTCTGTTTATTAAAAAAATACACTGACAGTAGATTATTTTTGTTTATAAATTGTTAAATTTAACTTTATAAAATATTTAAATGTCGTCAAAGAAATGTTCTTACAAGGGATGTGATAGTTACACCAATAGTTCACATCCAACGACAGAAACCTTTTATGCATTTCCAAAAGTTCCGGAACGTCTACATCTATGGATGAAACTAGGCGGCTCTCTCAACGAAAAAGAAATACCTCCTGCTTCGAGGTATTTCTGTTCCAAACATTTTGATGCGACTAAATATGTTGCAAGTAATCCGAGGCGCAAGCAGCTCCTCGGCACAGCCGTCCCGTATCGTTATGTGGAAGCTTCTCAGGAAAATGATTTATCTATCGCCGATGACAGTGAATTTCAATGCGTTGTATCCAGTGTGCATCCTATTGTGGACGAGTACGACGACAACGATGTCATTAAGATGCACGAGGATGAAATTTCCGAAGGGGCCCCCAATGAAATAAACTGCATTTCAGAATCTGCTGAAAGTAAGAAAAGTTGATTAGTTTTATCATTTTAGTTTTAACATGTTTTTGCTTTGTATTGAAGCCCTGGAAAGCTTTGAGGAAGACTACCAAAACGAGGTCAACTGCCCAACTGATTTCGAAGAGGCTATTCAAGTTGCAAAGCAACCACTAAAACGCAAGATTCATTCGATCATTAAACATCCAGCAATGGAAGCAATTCCACCAAAGCGAACAATCGCCATCGTTTCCAATCATCCAACTTCTACGATAAATGTGTTTCAGCATCAGGAAATCGTTGAAAAAGAGATATATAACGACGATTGCGATTTGACCAATACTCTGAATGATTCAAATAACGTTACAACGTTTATATTCAAGGGAGAAGAATACGTTCAAATGCCAAAAGAACAATATAACCTTGAAAAAATGAACTTGATAAATAAGATTAAAAGCTATGAAGAAATTTTTAAAAATGTTAAGCATTTAATTAACAATGTTAGGATTTGAGATTTTACTTTGATCTACATACATATATATTTATCTTAAAAATAGTAATAATAAAAAATCAAGCTAAACAAAATATGGCTTGATTATTTTTATCCTACAGATTTGTGTTAGTTTTTTTCTGAAGGCTCAGCACTTGGGTTTAAAAATGCATTGGAGTGAGCCTACGGTGACTTCAGGGGCTTAAGAAAACTAAATATTAAATTTTATAGCAATAGCTTTGTTCAGCGACATTGTTCCGAACAGTTTAGAACAGAAAAGTACCCGGTTTTCAAGTTCAATGACAATTTTCTGTTCCAAACTATTCTGATTTGAGTTTAGAACAGAATAGAGTAGGATTTTCTGTACTTGCTTTTCATGTAGAACATCTTAGAACAGGTTTTTCTGTTCTGATCTGACTATTTCCTCGCTGAACAATCCTAATGAGGCTATAGTTAACCTGGGTGTTATCAAGTCTATAAAAGGCTCTGTAAACGTTCGAAGATGATGCGAGTAAACTTAGGGGCTTATTGCGAGAGTCTATGCAAAAGTCGAATTTCTATTCGTTAATATTTGTATGTCAAATTATTATAAAATTATATGAATTTTTTGAAATAAAATTAAATTCGATCAAAAATTTCTGATCGACTGAAGTCGACCACATTTTTTCGGAGTAAACTCTTGCAATAAGGCCTTTAGTTCGAATAATCTCAGCAGACAGTGAAAACAAGCTGAAAGTTTACTACACGAAATTGATTGTTCTTTACGGCACATTATTTTGCTTTTAACGGTAAAACTCGTCCTTCTAGGAATGCACACCAGTTAAACCTTGAGCCCATTTTCGGACGTACTATTAAGTAAAGAGATTCATTCTTCTGTTGCATTACACGAATGTGTAATGCTTTATAGTACAAGCGACGACAGCAAATTTTGGGATTGGATGTATTACCAAAAGAGTTTAAAGGGTCATATTTTATGATATCGAAATCAAAAGTCTGGCAGTTTTTTTTTTAGCTTTTGGGAGGTGTGTTGAAAATAGAGATTTTCCAAAGTTCTAATCAGCTGTGTTGTCACTTCAATTGTTTTTTTATTTAAACACATCATGATGCACTGTCATTTTCCATAGGTCTAAACACCTTTATCTTGGTGATCCGACTAATAGAACTCAAGATAATCACCCATATTCCGAAACTCGTATTTATGACTCGTATTCGACTACATTCGTATGTTGGTATTCTAAAGGTCGCATATCCGACTTCACTTCTACAAATATTGAGAAACGGACAACATCGCATACGACTGTTCATATTTTATCATTATTCCGAGTCTAGTATTAATTCGAATTAAAGTCGTATTTGTGTTGTTTATTCGTCGTGTGAAATCTTTTAAACGAGTTATATATTTTTTCAGATAAAAAAGGACAAACACCTAGTACATGCAATATGCATATAATGTAGATATTTTTTTCAATACTCCTGCTATTTGTTTTATCAACCTACGAGGGTCACCGCAGCTCTAAGACCATCGAAATGCACTTTTAAAATGCACATACAAAATTAATGATGTAAAAGATCTCTTCTCTGTGGAAACTATATGCAATCAACTTGGCAGTGATAGGGCGACTCTAAGAACACTAAAATGCAATATTAAAATGCAACACGAAACTGATAGATGCAAAACAGCTTTATACCGCTCCAAATTTCGTTTACTGATACTTTTATGTATCCGTGTTATTTACAGGAGCTTTGGATCGGTATTAGGCTCTTTTACATCTATCATTTTTGTATTGCATTTTAGTGTTCTTAGGTCCACGTTGTCACTCTCAGATTGGGTAGGTTCAGAGAACTTAGGGGACTTGCAAGTAAGGCAAATTTCTAGACAGCTGTCGAAAAATTGTTTCAAATGAAGGGAACTTTCGACAGCTGGCCAATCACAGTCTATAATTTTGCCTTACTTGCAAGTCCCCTAAGTTCTCTGAACCTACCCATTAATAGCATGTCCTTTTTTCAGGTATGTGTTATATCTAATAAATACAATACAAATAAAATAAATACATACAATACAATAACATACATCATTTTTATTATTGCATTTTGACAGTACATTTTAGTGGTCTTATACGACATGGTATTGCTTAAATTTGGAGCTGTATAAAACACTTATTTCTTTCCTCCTTTTTTTTTGCATTTCGAAAATGCCGTATCGCGGCCAGGTTTATGCAATCCTGTTTGCATTGATACAAATAGCATATCCACCAAATATGAAGCGGTATAATCGTTGAACAAATCTCGTACTAAAATAATTTGTTTTATGACATTTCAATGATTTTGTCAAATATTATATAGGCAACGATATACGTTGTTTTTTAAGCTTCTCGTATACAACGTATACGACTTGAAAAATAACGAAAATACGACTTGCGGAATATGGGTGAATAAGTTTTTTTTAAGGGAACCTAATCCCTTTTTTCTTGGAGATTTATAATACGCAAAAAATCAACAAAACAAAGTCTACAAAAATAGACGATTAAGGTTCGCTTAAAAACCGTATATCTTGAGTTCTATTAATCGGATCACCAAGATTACGGTGTTCGGACTTAGGAAAATGACAGAACATCATGTTTTATTTTTAAAAATATAATTGATAATACGCCTGATAAGAAATTTGGAAAACCTCTATTTTCACCTCCTTGCCCTCGCCAAAGCTTGAGAAAAAAACCTGGCAGACTTTTGATTTCGATATCACAATATATGTTCCTTTAAACCTCCATACTCCCAGAATTTGCTGTCGGCTCTAGACTATTACCCAGCACTATTTTTCCATGTCATTTTGATATTCAGAGGTTCAAAACCAATGTGCATCAGTATCTCCTCTAAAATCATTCCCTATTTTTTTTACGCTCGCAGTTTAAGGGTAGTGAAACACCCTTCAGCGCGCGCTTAGACCGCTAGGAAACTGAGTTGCTAGAAACTAGCTAGTTTGTAGGAGAGAAGGGTGTGAGGGGGGATTTTGTTTCTTCCCCTTACGCCCTTCTCGCCTAGAAACTAGAAATTGGTGGAAAATCAGTTTCCTTGTGTGAAAGGGACTTAATATGTATACAAAAATATATATCATTCACTTAGAAAAATGCTTCCAATTATCACTTTTTGGAAATTTTATATTGTAACTAGCTGACCCGTCAAACGTTGTTCTTTCATTTAAATTATTTCTAGTGAATATTTTGGTTGTTAAATAAGAAATAACGAATGTATTGTAAGTTTGTTTGATTTTTTTAACGATTCATGAAATTGATCGAATCTGATCGATAAAGTAGAACAATTGCTTATCGATAAAATAGAACGCTCCATTTCTCTTTCTGACATAGGTCTCTTCCCCACATATCTTTTTGATCTTCATCAAGGAATGGTCCGTCGTGCTGGTATTGTTCTCTGTAATACCTTAACAAATAAACCAAATATTTCAACTTACAGATGACAAATGGTATGCCGCTAATTTATTTGTTCTTTAAGAGCCGATTTTTCATCAATCATCAGTTAAACTATAAGAGGAATAAATACCATATCAACAGTAACAAATTTTTGATTTATTCGAAGAATCTACTACATGACGTGAGGCTTTTGAAAAATTGGCTCTTAGTATTTTACCAACCTTTCACAGTCACAAAACACTTGCATCATGTACATATTTCTTGTAAATTAAAATAAGTCGTGCAAAAATTTGCACACACTGCCTTATGATACATCACAAATGCATAAAATAAATGTCAGTGACGCAACGGCGGATGTCAATACATCTGTCATTCAACAACATAAATAATTTCGTTCTGTTTGTTAAATTATTTGACGGAATAAAGAATGGTCAAGCCTAATAAGCTGACATTCTAGTACGAATAGTACAATAATAACAATAATTATTTGTATATTGTTCGTACAAAAATACTAAAATCGCGATTAAAAAATGGGTGGTTGGTGAAGGAGGGTGACATTTTGGTGTTATAGGTATTTTTGGATGTCAAATCTAAAAAAAAACATAATAATAATAAAAACATAAATTCGTCAAAAAAATAAAAAAAGAAAATGTCTGAATAGGGACACCCTAAGCATCACCTAGCGGGATGAAAAATAATTTAAAACCTATTCTCATGCCTACCAAATATACACACAATATTTGATAAAAATCGGTGGAGTTGTTTTGGAGAAGTTCGATCACAAACCGTGACACGAGATGTTTATATACATTTATTAGGTTTAGAACTAAACTGTCATTATTGTTTTTTTTTTTATTATCGATTTGTTTGAGTAAACGTAGGAAATTCGACCGCGGCGCAGACAGTACAACTTGGTAGAACAAACACGCCCTCAAGCATTCAAAATTATTTTTTACTTTTAATATTGGTGAGACCAAATTTTTATTTGGTGATATCAAAATATTGGCACTCGAACTATCCCCCAGACAGTTAAAATGAAGTCGGACATAATATTCAAACCAAGTTAACTCACACTTTGTTCGAGCGTTTACAGAGCCCTTTAAGAGTAGAGAGGTATGTTTGTTTTTATTCAGGGCTTTAATATCGTGAAATTTCATCTCATTTCTCGAAGCTATAACATTTTACTTTGCATTTTGTTTTCTGGTAAACACCGACCAGAACTTTTGGAAACATATGGTGTAGTTTCTGCAAAAAAAAATTATTTTGTAGACCATTTTTAATCTGAAATTTGAAGAATAAAAAATAATGTCAAGTTTTATTTAATTAAAGTATATAGATAGATATACATACATATTTTGTTTTATTATTTTTTTTTTATTTATACATTATTCTTTAAAATAATTTTATAAGAAGGAATTGTATATGATTTTAATTTCGTTTTATAATAATAGCAATACATTTATAAATATTTTTTTTTTTATTTCATTAACATAACAAAAAAATAAGTGTAGGTAAAGGTACATAATGTTTTTTCTTTTTAATTAATTTAAATTAAATTTAATTATAATTATCAATAAATTATTATTTCATATGACAAGAAAAACGTATAAATGCATTGAATTAATAAAAAAGGCACGCAAAACTTTTATTTTTTTAGATTATTTTAAAATAAAAATTTGTTTACACATCTATGTAAAAGTAGAATGAATGAAAAACCATATAATTTTAATAAATTTCTTAGGCATTTTTGAGTGGTGTTAAGTAAGCGCAATCTGGACAAACATAATGTCTACAGTTAACTTCAGAATTCGATTATCATTAAAGACTTAACAAAACCGGAGGATAAGATATCAAAAGCATTTGTGGGATAAGTGCAGAGTTAACTCACCAAACTTGGGTCAATAATCTTTTGGAGAACATGAGAAAATGTTAAACAAAAATCAAAAGCACTAAAAATATGAATATCATTACAGTGGTGGCCAAAATAATAAGAGTGAAAATTTATATTTTCGAAAATTATTTAATCCTATACTTGTTGTGTGTTACATGTTACATTATTCTTTAAAATGGAATGTTGAATATGATGCTTTATGTTCTAGTCCCGTAAAACTTCTTTTTGGCCGCTTACCTACACACTTGCAAATCCATCTGGACCTTACATCTAATGATAAATAAATAAATTGGGTGGCGCAACGGCTCGTGAACTAACAGTGACTAACAACTCGCCACCATTCCTGTGTGCGCGTGTCGACAGGAATGGAAGGGACCTACAATTTTATGCCGAATCCGAACGGTTAGAGGAGAAGCACTTATTCTCTTGAAGGATTTGTCAATTCCTCGCAAGTAGCAGTAGCCCTGAAAAAAACCTTTTAGTTTTTAGGTGGACCAGGCTGGGAAGTGAACCCAGACCTCCAGCGTGACAGTCCAACGCACTAACGATTTCGCTACGGGATACTACTAACAACTAATGATACAATTGTTTAAATAGAAGAAGTTTAAAATGAACATTTTACCGAAACTCTAACACTTCGTTTGTACAACAAAATTAATTGGGATCCTCTTGTTTCAATAAGTAAATTTTTCACTCCATTACTACAAAACATGCTAAACTATGATGAGCATCTTTAAACAAATAAATGGTATGCATTGACTAGATCTTTAAAATTAAGGATTAAACGCACTAAATTCAAAAATAAATCCACTTTACAAAATAAAACTCAGATCTCACAGTTAATTTTATCAAAGATTTTGCAGAATTAACCGAAATAAAACAAAGATTTGCACTGCACTCTTATTCGTCTTTTAATGAAAATAATGGGACCTAAGAAAGTGTTCATGAAATTGATAGCAATGATAACAATACAATATAATGGATTATGTACTAAGTTTTGCAATAATCATGTTTTGAAAATATATGCAAATGTTCACTCATATTATTTTGACCGCCAATGTATATTAGGCGTGTTTTGTTTCAACTTAAAGCCAAGACTATACAGTCTTAAAAATATTTTAATGTAAACTACAAAACAACAACAGTTTAGTGTCAATACAATATAATTTATTGAAAAATGAAATAAAATTCGATAGCAACGAGGCTATCGTCAGACTGGATATTTAACCAGGTTTACGATAGTCTAGTTGCTATAGCATTTTGTTTTATTTTTCATTAAGGGCTCTGTAAACGCTCGAACATAGTGCTAGTAAACTTGGTTCGAGTACTATGTTCGAGTTAATTTCAACTGTCTGCAGGCTGGTTCTAGTACCAATTTTTTTGGTTTCAGCAAACAATAATTTGGTCTCACCAAAAATCAAAAGATATTTGATATTTTCAATGTTCGAGGGTGGGGCTACGTGTTTGTCGTACCAAGTTCTACTGTCTGCGAACTGGTTTACTACGTTTACTCGAACAAATCATAATTAAATTCAAAAAACAAAAAAAGAATTATGTGAGAATTATGTATTCATTAAGCCAAAATTGTCCTAAACTGTAGTTTAGTTAAACCTGGGTCTATCTGCGACTATAAATATGCCCCAATATGTCTAAGGTGTCAGTTATAGCTATCATTGGAAACCATAATTGAAAAAGTTAGCTGTTGATTTTGAGACCCTTATAAAGTTTAATCATTAAATATTTTAATGCAGAAATATAGCTTACGACTTCAAAATTATTTCTCCTCCAAAAAAAAAATCATTTTGACCCATATCTTCCCCCTAACGTAACTTTTAATTTTTTCAATGATCATTGGTAAGGTAGTCCATCAATGAAAAATTAAAAGTCATTTTATGGGAAAAGTTGTCCCAAATTGAATTTCGTTTTACCTAGAAATAATTATTATTAAGTTAGTTAGCTTTAGTTCGGCATCAAAATAATCATAAGTTTTTTCTTCAACATCTCTCAAAATTGACAATTAATATTTTCAATGATGGTTTTCAATGATAGCTATAACTGGCCCCTAACATTCCAAATAATGAAATTTGGAATACAAATAATTTTTTTTTAGATAATTTTATTTAAAATATGACAAATGTGTCGTATAAGTAAAAAAGTTTGAGTAGTTAGTCAACTTGGAACCAGTAGTTAGTCAACTTGGAACCAAGTTTACTCGCACCATGTTCGAGCGTTTACAGAGCCCATTAGAGTCAATCGAATATTTAAGACTGTATAAGTCTTGACTTCAGGACAAACAAAAAACACCTATTATATGAATGTATGTATAAATATAGTTTTTTTTTATAGTTTTTGTTTATTTATGATGAAATAATTATTTGTTTAATTTGAATATAAATATTTTGAAAAATAAAAACTAAATTGGTCAAGCCATTAAAGAGATTTTTCGGAAAAAAAACTGACCTTTTCCCCAAAAACGTCAAACCCCTATTTCCGTTCTGCAATTTTTTTGTCGAAAACTGAATATGAGTACAACGTTTAATCAAAATAGTTTGAGTCGTTATCTGAGTTTTTTTTTTTTTTAGGTGAGGTAAATCTGCTAGGTGTGTAATGCGATAAGAAGGCACTGTCATGCTCAAATAACAAATTCTAAGAGTCATGACATGGCACATTTTGAATGTAAATTCCAAAAGGAAAGCATTATAATAATACGGTTTCTGTCACAAATAATGAGCGAACCCAAATCTCCATTGGGTTGAATTTGGGTGATAGGAAACGATCGTAAAACCAGGTTAGCATTATATTAAGCCCAATTATAAATGAAAACTCCCGGGGCATTGCATCCCTATTCCCTACTCTCCTATTCTAAACTATCAGTCCTATTCTGCTATTCATCGGGTGGAATTTTACTTGAATTTGCAATCTTCATTCCAAGTAAATGTGGATTTACGTCAGCAATGTCGGTAATTCACGTGGACGGACTTATTCTGTGTATACAATTCAGATCCGCATATACAATGTTGCGGGTTTTCAATTTTTGGTTTGTGTGTCTGGTTAGAGCTTCGGAAACTTTACCTAGAATATTTGTTTTATTTGGAAGTGAGGAAAAAGTCTAAAACTTTTCATATTTGTTCCTATTTCTTAAAACAATCAACCAAAACAATAATGTAACTTCTTAAGATTTTCACTTGCACAGGGTACGTGTTTGTTTACGTGTTTGTCAAACTGGCTGGGGATAAATTAGTTTGCCCGACAGATAGCAGAATGGAAATACAGGGAGAAAGGGAATCGAATCAAGGGTTCAAGGGAATAGCAAAATAGGGCTGTAATTTTAGCAAACTTCGAATATGCGAAAAAATACTACGAGAAAGAAGCATTTCTAAATGTCCAACAAATGAAAAATGTAAATATATTTGATGTGAGGAGCATTTTAATTTTGGGGAAAAAAATATCCCGGGGAATATTTAGAATAGGGCTGATTATTATAGACCAATGAGCCGACAGCAAATTTTGGAAGTGAATTGATAACTTTGTTTTGTTGATTCTTGCGTTTTATAAATCTCCAAGCCGATAAGCTTATTAGCCCTATTCTGCTAAACGTCGGGGGGAATCATGTTTCGAAAATCATCAATTTGTATTCTACTATACTATCGAAGGGATACATTCCCCGTCGTACAGTTGACATTCCCATAAACCAGTGAATCAAACACCCCTTTACAAAACATTCACTTTGACACCCGCAATTAATTTGTTGCGTTTGTCGTATTGTAGAGACGATTATTAATAAAAAATGCATTACGATGACGAAGAAGTCCATCGATATTGTTATGTGTGGCTGTACGTCCAGTCAACAACAAGCTAGAGACTAAACGGGTAGATCGATTTGCTTCAAATTTGGTAAAGCATTTAATATGATTCTTTTAGAGGAGAAACTGGATTTGTTTATGCCCATCTGGGTATTTTTCGTTTTTATTTCAATAGTTTTTTTAACAAATTTTGCAACAAAATTTACTAAACACTTTCGGGTTATTTTCACAGAGAAGAGAGAACAAAAAGATTTAAAAAAAAATAGGTACAAAATGCTTTTTTTTTAACTATTCACGCTTTTTGCGCTTTGCCATTGCATTTATCACCACAAATGATTCAAATATTTAGTAAGATTTCAGAAAATAGTTTGCAAACTATGACAGATAAAAATTATTTCACAAAATTAATTCTCCCCGAGTATTTCGAAAAATTCGAAATAAGAGTAGATAAAGTAGTTTCCCCGACGTTTAGCAGAATATAGACGACGAGGGAACGTGAATCGATAAAGTGAATCGAACGTTTGATCCCCCGTTTAGCAGAATAGGGCTGTAGTGTATATCTTGAGTTCTATTAGTCGGATTGCCAAGATTTTGATGTTCGGACTTAAGGAAAATGTCAGAGCATCATAACATATATCTTTTAAATTTTTTGATTTGTTAATACCTCTAAAACTAAAATTGTTAAATCACTATTTTGAAAATCCCAACCCCGCCAAGGGCTGAAAAAAAAATCCGCCAGACTTTGGTATTAGATACCACGATTTATGCACCTTCAAACCCTCATACTCATATTTCGGTTATCAATCCACTCTCAAAATTTGCTGTCTGCTCTTATTCGTTGTGTCCATACGATGAAGAGTAAATCCTCTCAGTTCAATCTACCCATCCCTATCTCCCACCATTGAAATCTATTTATCTTTCACTCACACAATAAAAAATCTATCATTTTGAATCCGAGAATATTGTTTGAAAGTGGCGGATCGGTGCATTTCAACCTGTCTCACATTGCATGCACCTAGCATTGAAAATCCAATGTGGACAGGCACTAATAGACTATTATTGCAAAAGGACAAAATTTAATTTTCAGCTCTGATTAATGAAAAAATGATGAAGAGGAATTATACGAAAAAAAATACTAAGATAATAAATACAAATTTTAAAAATGAACAGTTACATTATATCGTAATTTATAAGTTATTAGCAATAAATTATATTTTAAATATTTTTAATGAAACAAACGGGCACAGGGATTAAATTTTATGAATCAAAATCACATACACATACACACCAGTTATGAATAAGAAAATCTTCGTTATTTTTTTTTTTTGGTTTCCATTTAAATACAGGAATGTTATTGAAAAAAAGCTATCACCTGCTTTTGACCTGTAGCTGCTCAACTATTGCTCTTTTTAACTCCTCATAGATCCCATGAGAACAGATGATGCTTAACAAGCATATCCCTTACTCCATCTTTAAGTGGTTGACTTTCCTTGCCACGTTTTGGAGGCAGCTCCCAATCGGGATTTAAGTTGAAAGCAAACTGCGATAGAATTCTCAGTTCACATTTGATCTGCACCCAACCCGGAGAGTAAACAAAACTCCATGTGTTATACCATTTTTGTACGATTTCGACACACGAACATAGCACCTCTAGCCATAGATGCAAGACCTGTTCATTGAGACCCAAGCAAATGAGACTACGCAGCTTAACGTCCATCTGAGCATGAGCATCATCATGACTTTGGTTGACAGCTTGAACACACCGATAAAGTAGCTCTTCGGGTGTGAGGACCTTACCGTCCTCATCCAATCGATAGGTTTTGCATAGCACCAGTCGGCTGTAGACTGAGTCGAAATCCTTTTCCACCTCACGGGTAGCGGCTTCTTCAATAAATAGCCACGGATGACAAGGTCCGCCAAGGAAAGTTGGCCGCTTCATACCATGCTCGAGAACTTGCTTAATTGCCGGGGCTAGAGTGCCGCGCACCAGGTCTGTGACAGTCTCTGAGATGGCATCATCACCCGCCGAGGTATACTGTTTGCTACGCTCATCAAGCAGTTCCACAAACTTCGCAGGGAACCAACCTCGCAGACCGTTCAACTCTCCCACCCAACAGTGCTCGTCCTTCTGACTGATGATGGTAATGATATCGTTTTTACGGAATCCTAACTCATCGTCGTCATGCCTTTCGAAGTCATGCAGAGCTTTAGCTCGTCGTTTGCGGGTTCGGGCGACGTTTATGAAGTTTTCATGGTCCTTTGCATGACTATCGCTGTTATATTCGGCAGTGAGGCGAATATGCGCCTGTAGTTTGGGTTCGATGGTAAGAAAGTGGCGAGCTACCTTTAAAATCGCCTCGCGAAGATCCACCAGAATCTCCGTCTGGCGAATATTTTTGTTCTTGAGCTCATCCGGTTCATTCTCTTCGCCACCGCGGAAAAGCAAGGTCTGCAGAACGGACTTGGTCCGCTTAACTTGACGTCTGGCAAGCTGCTGTTTGGGTAGGTTCGGAACCGCCTCCGGATTGCCTACTAAGCCTCCTTGGTCGGCCATTAGGTATGCCAAGTGTCGCCGACGATGGGTATCAATGACAGTTTGACTAAGAGAGCCTCCAACTTCGAGGGCATTGCGAAACAGCACATCAACATCGTCCACTTCTCCAGGAATGTCTGACAACGAGTTGAAGATCTGTGCCGAATTCTCCAAGCGTTGTAAATCCTCAGTTTTGATTCGCAGCATTCCCAGAGTCAGCTGGAATAGAACAATCGAACCTTCATAGAAGAACCAATCCCAGATACGTACGAGGATTTTCATATGCACAACATTGGCGAACAGTGTCAAGAACCAGTGCAGTGTTATCAACGAAAGTTCTATGTCATGTTTTTTAAGCGTCTCGTCGACGGATGCCAAATAGTTTGCAATCAGTGTTTGCATAACACGCTGATCGGCTTGTATGCCCAAAAGAGTCGACGAATAGTATGATGCTGGAAGAAGATCCTCCACGATGGTGGCCATCATCCAAAAAGCATTTTCTTCCTCCATGAATAACAGCAGACAGGCGGCGATAACCCCGGTTCCTTGGCAATAGCCAATATCAGGGAAGAGCCAGGCAATACCTCGTAGAATTCTACGCAGACGTGGAATTCCAGTTCCATGGGGATTGCTGAAGCAAGCATTGGTGGGAAGGATCCGCAGCAAATCCTTCTCAATCTGTTTCGATGTCATGAGTGCGTCATTTCCCGATGCTTTTATGATTTCCTGATACGACGTTTCGGTTTTTAATTTTTTCTGCAGGGCTCCGGAGAGCCTCATCCACATCTGCGGACGTAGTGAATGCGGAATACCATCGCGGACCATCTGCCGCAGCTTTTCCGTTCTTGGCAGGACTACGTCAACATTTTCCCACGTCAACTCGCAAGCCTCCTTGTTGTGGGAGAACTCCAAATGGGCAATCCATTGCTTCCTTTGTTCCGTGTTCTCGACAAACGGAATCCCTAACAATTTCTTTGAACTTTGTTCGGGCCCGTCCTCCTCTTCAACTCTGAATCCAAACTCGTCAAACCGATAGTCGGGTTGGTCATTCGGATCGGCCTCGCATTCTGGCTGTCCCAGCTTGGCTAGAATCTCTTGTGGCCACATCGAAGGTGTGAGCGCAGAGAAAGGTCCACCAGGATTCGGTCGCAGACCATCCACAACACTTAACTCATCAATTAAGTCTGGTAAATCGTTGTCTTCTTCCGAATAATTGAATTGGAGTTTTTTCTACCGATAGAAAGTGTAGGCGTGTGAAAAAAGGTACCATATTTTAGATGTACACGTAAAGACAAACTTACAGCATGTTCCTCCCGACCAACATAGCCGTCATGGTCCCGAGAGCCAAAAATCGATTTTGCCATTTCCATTTTAACAATTTAAAAACTTGATTTTTGATTGAGAAACTTTTAATTAAACATCTGATTTTGAAGAATTTCTATTTTACAATAAACAAATACAAATATTTTACGCTATCATTTTTTCTTGCTATGACATACCTAAGCGATTAGATGTCAAAAGTCAAATGTCGTCGACGTCAACTTGTTGTTGGATTTTTCGGAAAAGGGAATTTTGAGTAGATTTCGGTTGGGTATGTTCAACAAATGTGATCAATTTAGGCCAGCTTACATCAGGGAACTTCTGCGGAAATGAGAGGTCTGATAAAAATACTAAGCCCGACACCTCTCGTGAATTACTTTTTACATTTTTCAAAAATTTAAAGTAAAGCCTAGTAAGCAGATCACGCTAAATTTTAGATCCCATGCAAAATTCCTTACCCAAGCTAAATCTTTGAGAGAATTTCGTATTGGAGCTAAAATTTAGCGCGATCTGCGTACTAAACTTAAAATAAAAAAAAACTTAGGTCTAAGTATAATAAATTGGAAACAGATGAATTGCTTAAAGGTTCTCCCAAACCAACGCGAAAGATTCGCCGGCGGCAAGTTTTGTTGTTATTTAGCATTGTTTATTTGTCATTTTTGTTATCATTGTGAATGATTCGCCCTGTATAGCGAATGTTCCGCGTTGGTTTGGGGCAGCCTTAAATCAGACTAGTGCGTCGTGTTTAGTGAATCTCAGTTTCATTATAAGGCGTGTTTTGTTTCAACATAAAGCCAAGACTATACAGTCTTAAAAAATATTTTAATATAAACTAAAAAACAACAACAGTTTATAGCCTTAAGACCGAACTACATAGACCTACTTTTGTACAAAAGTACAAAAGTGAGAAATTAAAATGCTCGCTAAAGTAACATGCTTGCAAGAAAACATTCTGACACATAAATTAAACCTTCATGCACAATTTTCGATTGTTTTTTTGCAAGCAAGTGTCTTCAGAATAGATATTTATTTCTCACTTTTGTACTTTTGTACAAAAGTAGGCCTATGTAGTTAAGCCTTTATTCTGGCAACCTCACTGATTGCTCACAAGTCACAATAACCTCACAACTCGTGGTGAGCTCGCCTCATAAAAACTTAAAAATTATGATCTGCTCCTTGGCAGATCGAGATCATCACTCACGTTGTTCTTGTGAGGTTTAAGGTTAAGAACGCACACAACTGCATGTGGAACTACACCTCACGACGCGGCAAAACATTATTTGTATGAAATTGTATAAGCTATGCGCGTTACCTACCCCTCTTTACCTTGAAAGAAGATAGTATCAAATTATGAAGTTCGTGTCCTCTCTCTATCATATTAGAGGTATTCATGCAATGGCGTAAAACCCAGATCTCTGGTAAACCAAACAATTTTATCTCGGTAGAAATTAACTGTAAACATTTGTATGGGAAAAATTTTCTACAAAACAGATTCATAATTTTATCTTATGAATTTGATGTGAAAAACGTAGAAAAAACCTGATATACTGGGATAAGTTATTTGTGACCAAACCAATGCGAAACATTCGCCAGTCAAAATGTATTCATATGTTTTTCCGCCGCGTTGGTAGAGAAACAGATTAAACCAGCAACAGCACCAGCACCGTCAACAGCAAACAGCATGCTGGCCAGCAAATATTTTCCAAACACATTGCAGCACCAGCATCAGCAAAAAACATCAAAATACGGCTCAGCAAGAACAATTTTTTTTGCAGTCTGGCTTAACTGAATATCGTAGTGGGAATGTTGACAGCAATGCACCAGCAACAGCAAATTAAGGACTTTAGCCTAACGACGCTGTTGACGTTGCTGGTGCTGGTATAATGTGTGCTGCGCCATTAAAGTACATAGGTTCTAAAATAATTGCGGCTGCTCTTGTTGGTGACGGTGCTGGTTCACGTTCAATCTGTTTCGCGCGAACCGATTGCCAACATTTTTGATCCGAAGTGTACTTTTTTCCGAAACTTCCATGTACGCACATAAATTAAAAAACAAATTTCAGATCAAACAGGTATAGAAAATTTTATTTTGGGATATTTTTTCTCCCTCCCATATCAGCTGAATTTCTGACATTTATGATAAGTGAAGTACAAAAAAATATTTTTGTTGGGTGTAAATCGTCTTAAGATTAGAAAACAAATTTCAATTTATTTTAAACTTTGCAAACAAAAACAAAGTCTGATGAACATCAAACCCATTATTACCTGTAAAATAACGTTTTTATTTTTAAATAACTATTTTAATATGCCCTGAACTTTATTTATGTATCTTCTCCAGATTCTGGGGCAGGACCTCTTTTTCGTTCACTGGAGAATAATATCGTATCCACAATACCAAACGACACTTGCGAATGGAGACGTGGTTATCATATTCCAGCCAAGCAGGTTCGCTTAGAGGCCACTGTCCAGCCTCTCAATTACGAAGCTTTAGAAAAATATAAAAAAGGCAATTGGAGTATCCTTGAACATCCCATTTTGCACATTTTTACAACCGAATGTGGGGTTGGTACAACGTACAAACTAAAATAAAATTAATACATAATCTGTAAAATTTGTCTTCTCAGGACTTAGATACTTATAAATCAACAACTCGCGAAGAAATCGATACATGGCTAAAGAAACTTGCCTCCTATGGCGTCTCTGATTGGATGATCCTACTGGTTGAAACATTTGACGCGAAGAAAACCAAAAATATACTCCCCCGCACTACAGTTCTGGATAAAATACGTTTGGACTTTTGCTCAAAAAATGACGATCGCTGTATTTCTGTTTTAAATCCTGCCAAACAAAAATCAACAGAATCTTTTCGGTGTCTTGTCCATAGGATAAGGTATAATTCGTTTTTTACTAACTTCTATGTTGTGTTAATTTATCTTTTCAAAGGTACCTTATGCTTGCGAGCTACACCCGTAACATTGCCAAGTACGAAGAGCTCATCCGTGTCAGTAGAGAAAAGCGAAATCAAGACGGCTGGGATTTCCGAAAGTATTTCTTTCTACAGGAAGATTTGGCTTTGATTTTCGAAAAACTCGAACTCTATTCCGATGCTTTGGTGCAATATGATGAGTTGGATGCAATATTCTCGCAATTTATAACAAATTCTGGCTTTGGCGAGAAACAAAAGTGGCTGGAGCACTTTAAGCAGCCACTTAGCTCATTCCATGGAATCTGTCTGTCACGGAAGAACAAATTCGAAATGCGAGAACGCATACGAGATTCGGCAGTATCGATTCTTGAGTTTCGAAATTATCTCTTTGAACGACAGTCTCATTTGCTGCAGATTTCCAATCTAACTCCCGAAATAGCCGAACGCCTGTTGAACTTTCTCTTTTCCACATTGCGAGAGATTGAAGTAATAAAAATCGACTGCCAGGAGGGTGCTCTGCAGTGCTGGGAGTTTGTGTGTGCCCGAGAAGTGCTCCAGATATGCGATCAAGCCATGGAACCCGATGAAGTTGTCTGCTTTCAACATTGTGCCCCGATTTGGAATCTTGCTAAAGACAAACTGTACGAGCTCGGAAAGCTGTGTGGGCTGCTTCCGGGGTTCACCCCGACTTCAGAACAATTGCACATTGTTGTAAATCTTTCAGCTGGCATAGGAGACAACCCACTCGAACTGGAGTTCCTAAATCCGACGCCGCAAATTGACACCCGAACTCACTCTCCCAATCGAAAGCCCAAGGAGTGCCCAGCGGAGCAGTTGAAAAAAGCCCTCGGCTCAAATCAGGCATTTAAGAAATTGTACTTGGAGTTGAGTGAACTGGCCATTAGCACCTATAAGCATGTTTCTCGGCTGCGTTCGGCACGATTGGCTGGCCTTGATTTAGGTAACTTTTATTGTGCCCTCAACGAACCCCACAAGGCCGTTGTCTTCTTCACAGATCTGCTCCGCGAATTGAAGGCAGAAAGTTGGAACTATTTGGCTAGTCAAACGCTTCTAGAGTTAGCCAGTTGCTATCGCAAAATGGATGATCATGTTTCGTACACAAAGACATGCGGTGCTATATCTTGTTGCCAAGATCTCGAGATGTTAGTGCGAACTTTCTACTTTGACGAGTTCTTGAAGTGCTTGCGAACTCTGAAGGCAAACCTAACAGTGCAATCGATGGAAAACACGGCTAATTTCTGTGTTCTCGAGGATCACTTCAAAATCTGTGAGACTATCGTGGAAAATATAAAGCCAATTATTCAAGACGATATTGTACAGGTACATGTTAGGGTGGAGAGTTTTTTTCCTCGTGAGGTTTTCGTGGAAAATATGTCCCTATCGTTTGAATTGAATTCATCGGATGACGATGCACTTGTAGAAATTCCTCTACACAATATGCAGCAAAAACTCAAAGTGTCCTTGAATTTGAGTTACAAGCAGGACCATACTTTAGAGAGTGCATCTGTTGCATATGAGAAAATGAAGAAAACACAACCGGTTAGGCGTACAAGTAGTACTAAGAGAAAAGTATCGCCTGCTGTGCAATCGGATTTTCAGAATTTCGTTGTAGCCGAGGGAGTTGCCCTTCATCCGGGAATGAATATCATCGAAATGAAAACCAAGGCAACAAGGGTTGGAATATGGATTTTTAAGCAAGTAAGTAGTGATTATTATAAGATTTTATTTTCAGGGAAGTCAAATTAATTTAACCCGGGTTTTATTGCACTGCGACTCTTGTGGTTGAAACTAACCTTAAGAATAACGTAATTGAAAGTTTGGAATATTTGTCTTGAATTTGAGAAACAAAGTTTGTCTGACTGTTTTAGTACGGGAGGCGACCGTAGGTTTACCTATCTCTTCGCGGCTTCAGAAAAGAATGATGCCAATTCATAGCTTTAGTCTTAACATTAACAAAACCGCTGGTCGGACAAGGTTTTTCAGGTGCCAATGGGTAGAAAACGCACTTTTCGGTTGCATTTTTGGCTTAGGATACCTAAACCATGAAGGATTTCTATAAATGGGGTATCAAATGAAAACTTAGACTGCCCTCTATACAAAACCAGTGGTCGGACAGACTTTGGTTGGTTGTTGTGACGAGTCCGACCATTTTTGTTAAAACAGCTATTTTTGTATCCATTGCGTTTAACAGGTGGACAACTATGCAAAACTATTTCATATAGCCTAGAAAAACGCTTTTACCACTTAAATGCATTTTAAATACAAGGGTTAAAAAATAGCTCTTTTTACAAAAGTGGTCGGACTTGCCGCAACAACCAACAAAAGTTTGTCCAACCACTGGTTTTGTAAAGAGGGCTGTCTAAGCTTTCATTTGATACCCCATTTATAGAAATCCTTCATGGTTTAGGTATCCTAAGCCAAAAATGCAACCGAAAAAGTGCGTTTTCTACCCATTGGCACCTGAAAAACCTTAGCCGACCAGCAGTTTTGTTAATGTTAAGACTAAAGCTATGAATTGGCATCATTCTTTTCTGAAGCCGCGATGAGATAGGTAAACCTACGGTCGCCTCCCGTCCTATTTCTTATTATTTGAGAGTCAGCTTGTTAGCGGGGTATTTTTGCACAAATGTCCAAGCTGTTTTGTATTTTAATGCTATTTAACTTTCAATGCATTTTAGTTCGAACTTATTTTATTTCGAAAACAACTAGTATATGCTCCATCCCCACTTAATACAGCAATTTTGTATACAGAGTGTTCCATAATGAAAGATCCAAACTAAAAACGAATAAAAGCCCGATCCGGGCGTTCCATATTGAAAGGTCTAAACTAAAAACTGATGATAGTCAGATCTGTGAAAATGTGAAGTGATAAACTTTTAAAGACTTCACACGAAAATAAATCGATTGCAAAATTGAAATTAAATGCCAACTAAAAAAATTGAAATCTGGACTGTTCTTTTGTCCTATTTGAACGCTTATCCAGAATCGAAATTTGAAAGTGTGAAGATTTGAAGATCGTACCACTTGAAAGCCTTACAGATTGCGATCTGACATAACGAAAATAACGGATTTCTTTTCTTTTACTATGTACCGGTTTTTTGATCCATAAAAAAAAAAACGACCACTAACTAAATTGGTTCCGAGCCGTTCGGCTCGTTCACATATAGCCAACTTTAAACATAACTTTAAAAACAGGAGAATCGGCAAAAATATATGGGACCTGGTTTTCCTAGTGCCCAGAAACGAGACCTATGAAAATGATTAGGTAATATGAAGTGTACCAACGTACGAGTATTTTGTTGGTCCTAAATAATGGAAGTTGGCTAAAATAAGCGACCAAAAAAATAAGAAAAACACTTTCCAAATTTGAATAAACATAGACGAATTGTTTTATACTTTGTAATATACTGCCTCATAGTTTACAGTTCTGTGTCCATATTCAAAAATGATGCTCTTAAACTAAGCTTTCCAACGTTGTATATCTCAATTGTGGGCACTAGACGCACAATTATTCCCATTCATTAAATTCGTTAAAATGAATTAAAACAAATATAGTTTTCGAATTCTTAAGCAAATTATTCGCCGACCATGATATTATTCGATATTATTGGCCATTGGTATAAAAGTTCCTTTATTTTGGGGTCTATTCAGTAAATCGAAAGTGGCCAACACTGACATTTCAATTGAACACTGTTGAAATTAATTTTTGCTCTAATTGCAATCTTTGTTGCCATATACTGCCCAAACCCCATGGCTAACACCTTTGTGTAAATAAAAAAAATGATGTACTAGGGCTAAGCTTTCCAAAGATATATGGCTGAGTTCTAATGCTAATGTTGATGATACGCATACATGCTGCTTTGTAAACATTTTACTTTGTTTAAGTTTGGCATATCGGAACGCATATTATAAGGGGGGTTCACACTCATCGACAAGTTCATCAACTTGTATCGAAACGTCACATAATTTGAAATGTGAACACAAGTTGAACGACTGTCGGAAATTTTTCAATTTTGTTGATGTTTTGCTCGGTCGAACGACCGCTGTAGCTAATGTGAACGCTAGTTGAACAACTGAGATGTCTGAAAATTTGGATTTAAGTGTTTCTTTTTAATTGTTTAAGTGAGATTGATAGAGAATGGTTTGAAATAGAAGTAATCCCACAAAAGTAAGAAAAAACGTTTGAATTTCCTTCGCCGAAACGTATTTGAAGCACAAGCAAACGTATGTACGCAAAAGTTTTCCAAATGTATACTTGAATAAGCAGACATGCAGCATTATCCTTTTCATTTTCCACTTTTTTCACTAAAATATACCACAATTTTCTTAAAACTAAAGAATTCTTAACAATACAAAAAACTTTTCCTTACTGCTAGCAATTTTATTTTTTCTAAACGATTGTTGTTGAGTTTTGGAACTTATGACTTTGCATCAAATGCGCATCTGATGCATTTCGGAACTCAGCCTATATCTCATTCGTCGGCAATAGGTAGACCAAAATGCCCTTTCTCCTTTGCTCTGATAATGTTATTCTCAGTAAGTTTTCTCATAATGTAGAAGTCGGTAATCTGCAACTAAAACAGTACGTATTAGAAAGATAGATAAATTCTTTATTTCGTCATCAAGTTCTACAATATTGTTATCTTAAAAATAAGTACATGGCAATGGCAATCTTGCCGTTTGCCTGAAATGACATTGCATATGACATAAAACAAAATAAAATAAAAATACTATGTATTTACAATAAATAATTTAAGAAAAAAAATATGACAATACCAATTTTAACTGATTTGAAGCATACCAATTTTAAGTGATTTGAAACACAAAAGAAAATAAGCAATTTTGTATGATTTGCAACACAAAGTAAGATTGAAAGTTTATACAATTTTAAATGATGTGAAACATACCAATTTTAAGTGATTTGAAACACAATATAGAACAATTCTGAATGATTTGCAAAATACAATAAGAAAAGTTTAAACCACAATAACTATTTTGTAACAAACAAAAAATGTTTATTACAAAAAACTGTTCCGATAAGCAAGAGCGTATTGGCAATATTTATAAAGACTGAGCTGTAACGAGAGAAAACTTTCATGGAAATAAAACCGACGAATTTCCTGCAATAATGGACAGACCTCTAAGAAGTGGTTAATATCCTCTACATCTCTTCTGTTACATAAGTTACAAAGCTGATTCCAGATCATTTCGGTACGGTATAAAGTTTTATTTTAAAATGTCGACTCTGGATCTGAAGATAAAGTACGTATTATATAAATATTTTTTTGAACTAAGACTGGCGAATCAATCGTCCAGATTTATAATTTTGTCGGCCCGCATTCAGACCGCGGCCTGAAAAAAAACAAGAAACGACATCCAAAATTTAAAATAAAACAACAATTAAAAACATACTTGGGAATACAAAATCTATAAAGAGGACAAAAACATTTTTAAATAACAAAAAAGAATGGAAACAAAACAAAAAAAACAACCACAGAAAGAAAAGACATTAACGAATTAGCAACATGTTTCTTCGAATCCTTATTTGACTCACACTATGAAAGAGACAATTATATCAGCTATAACAACATGGACGAATTTCTATATATGTATGGAAACAGACATAGCAGCATCTATCGACAGTTTGAAGAATGAGAAAAGCGCAGGAAAAGACGGAATTGAAGCCGAAATGCTTAAATACGGAAAAGTAGCCCTGACACCAATACTCACAGGAATATTCAATGCAATTTTAAAGACAAAAGAAATACCACAACAATGGAAAAAGAGTAGCATAAAATTAATACATAAAAAAGGAGATAAAGATGACATCAATAATTATAGACCCATAAGCCTGATATCAACAATATACAAACTATTCTCAAAGACACTATACAAATTAACAAAAAAATCATTAAATGACTACCAACCTCGGGCGCAAGCTGGATTCAACTTCGGATCATCTGCAGACAATCAATCAGCTCATTGAAAAATACAATTAATATATGACACTACTTTACCTCTTGACTTTGAAATTAAAACATTCATGAGACTTTTATAACGACGATGAAAAATATTTAAAACAACAATACAGCTAAGGTAAAAACAGATAAAATCTGGAGATCCCCTATCCCCACCACTATTCTCAGCAGTGCCAGAAGATATTTTTGGACAACTTAACTGGAACAACAAATATGGACTAAATATCTGGGGACAAAAACTTAATAATAATCTAAGATTTGCAGATGATGTGGTTCTTCTATCTGATTCACCGAAAGATATACAATCAATAATAACCGAACTTGCTTCGGCCAGCAAACAATACGGACTATGTTTAAACTTGACGAAAACAAAGATTATGTTCAATTTTTAATTTATAAATTAGTGCCGTCATCATTTTTGGTTTAGAAAATAGATTTTCAGCTTTTTTTTTATTTAGGTACCCCAATTTACCCTATTGAAAATTCAAATGAATTTTCTTTTATTTGGTATTTTTTATTAATATCTTGAAGACTTGCCATCCAAACTGGGTCAGATAATTGAAAAATCGTTTCAATACCAAGAATTAAAGTTCGAAGCGTGAAAACTCTATGCCTTGACCATATTTCACTATACTCTATTCAGTTTATATTTTCAGTACAGGCCGGCTTGTGTTTGCATTGCACTTAACTTAAAAAATTGCCTGTGAAATAAAAAAACGTAACCCCTGACTTCCATTGAAATTGATTTTGGAATATTCCATAAACCCACATACATTCCAGGATTTCACCATGACCTGTCTGCTCCCTGGTTGTGACTTGTGAGGAGACAGGAGAATGATGCAAGATACACACAATTTGCCTCTCGCTCGCTTTTGAATTGGCAAATGGTTTTTTTTTTTACTTTTTTGAACTTAATCCCATACAGCTTGTTTGGGCTCAAGTGAAAGGATTCGTGGCAAGCCAAAATAAGTATTTTAAACAGGCAGAAGTAAAAGATCTTCTAAAAACAGGACTTGCGAAGGTTGACGCTGACAAATGGCTAAGGTGTGTCCAACACGTTGAGCAGGTTATTGAGCCCGAGATGTGGGAAATGGATGTATTTACTGAAAGAGCATTGGAAAATTTAGTTATTAACTCAAATAAAGAGAAAGTTTTAAATTCAATTTATTTTTTATTCTGTAATTTATTTATACTTTTTCTCTGCGTTTTTTTTTCGTTAAAAGAAATTACGTCGAAAAAGATAGATTTATTTTTATTTGCATTTACTTTAATTTTTTTTAGATTTAGTTTACGATCTACATTTTTCTGTTTATGAAATCTAAATTAGCAGTTGGTAGCCCTACCGACATTTGAATGAGAGAGAAATATGCCAATTTACAATGCTCGATACGGCAACCATAGAAAATGGAAAAGCTTTATAAAAAAGAGATAGCTTATTGAAATCCATAAAAGTAAGGGTGAAAGGCACACACCCTATCTTCCCTGTACTGAAATTATAAAATGAACAGAGTACAGGCAAAAAGCAACCCATGTCCATGTGCAAATTTGTTGCCTTTATTTTAAGTACCTCGATGAGAGAAGTTCTTCACATCATAGTGTGATCTTCCAATAGCTGGATCACACGAAATTGTTCCTATAGTAGGCAGTAGCGGATCTAGGATTTGGCTGTGGGGGGCTTGCAGTTTGGAGATCCATTTTGAGACCTTAAGTAATAAAATTAGCTTGTCCCAAGATAAATTTTATAATTTATAACAAATAAATAATAGAGATCAGTTTAGGTTTAATGCAGGTCCGTACTCAACTTCAGTCGAACTAAACTTCACGACAACGCGGCAAAACATTATTTTTTATGAAATTTAAGGAGCTATATCGCACTAAGCGGCAACTGAACTTCATACGAATTCGTGTGAAGTGTAGTTCGGATGCAGTGCAGTTCCGGCGAGTGCGGTCTAACCTTTAAAGCTCAAGTATTTTTTTTTTCCTTTTCCTTTAATGATATCCGTTTTTTGTGTGCATTTATATCCGCTCCTGTTGCGCTTCAAAATGTTTTCAATACAAAGTTCAATAACAATTATTCATAATTGCTGTAGCGGAGATAGGAGCAAATTCAAAGGCGCAGAATAATTTTTAGCCATATATGCTTGAACCACGCGTACAAATTCGATTATTCATATTATTTAAAAATTGATTAGGTACCTACATTATGTAGTTATATTTTTAAATTAGCTGTGGGTATGTTTTGAACTTCCCATTTTTGACAAGATTTGAAAACTGTTTTTAATTGGCTCATATATATGTGCTTTGACACGGTATTAGTCCTCTAATATCTCATTTTCCTGAATTATCTAAATCAAAGAGAAACTTTTTTGTTCAAAATGACACTTTACGACATAAGACAAAGCTGCTCTAAGAAATAAGCCGCGGCCCAATTCTGCCAGAGTGAATGAGTTTTCGTGTATACGCTGCATACGCTTTATAGGTATTCATGCTAAAAAAATATGTCGACAAATTTGCACGTCACTCTAGAGTCTAGAGGTATTTCAAATATTAATTTGCTTTTGCATGATTTTCTGAGCGCGCACAGAGAAAACTCACGCTTTTGGAATTTGGCTCCTTGACTAGAGAATTTCTATGTTTTGTATGTACAATTGCCTTAGACCTTTCAAATTTTGAAAACGTAGACCCGAACATTTCTAAGCCCAGCCAAGGCCGTCAGAAACAATTCCTGTTGTATTAAACATACACGAAACTTGACATCCCGTTGTTCTCCAATGGTTTAAGCCTCAAAGGCGTTTCTTTCTGTAAATTAGCTTTGTTTTTAGTATATACAGTTGGGGCATTTGACAAGTTAATGTAAAGCCCCGACCATTTGTATCTCTTTTTACTTATCTCTTCAAGCCTTAGCCCCAACTTCGGACATTGACAGTCCCTAGACTTGAGCCCCCAAAACTCACTGGAATAAGGTTAGTTTGTAGGAAGTAAGTTGCTTAACCCTGGCTATGTTTCTTGTCCAATATTCTCAGACCTTATTGCGCCAAAGCTGTTTTTTTCGTCCCAATTTTCTGGGTTTAATTTTTGGGAAAGATTGTCGTTACATTAAAAATATCTATATTCATAGCCCCCAACTTAGTTTTGTCCAATTCGCTTCAGGCTTTAGCCCCCATCTTAGGGCTTAGAAAAAAATTACATAACATGTATGCAAATAGTTCAGCCCCAACCACGGTATTTTGTCCATCAAATTCATATCTTAACAATATTTAAGACGGAATATAAAATTCTACACGTTGTAATGTATTGCTTTTTATATTTCAAATTATTTTATGATTCGGCTGTGGGGGGGGGGGGGCTTTAGCCCCTATAGCCACCCCCCTGGATCCGCTACTGGTTTATTAACCGCTTAATCAGTTTTTGGAGAGCTACCCATTGCTGAAAACTAGAGCATTGTGTGGGCTCTGGTTGCAGAGAAATTTTGATTCAAAGTTAATCTTTCTTGTTTCAACCCAAAACCTAAAAATCTTAATATGGCCATTTCTTCCAAAATAAGGCTCGTAAGAGGTTGCGGTTACGTTGTTGAACAGATAACGGTCAGGACTTTGCATTGCCCTTCAAAAACTAAGACTCGTAAGAGGTTGCGGTTAACGTTGTTGAACAGATAACGGTCAGGCCTTTGCATTGCCCTTCAAAACTCAACTTTTTTTTCCAATCGATTTTCGAAAAAAAGCATGGACTACCCCCTTATCACTAAAAATGCATTTTTCTACGAAAGTCTCTGGAACCCATTGAAACGTACATATATTGAAAGGTTTTGTCAAATGCAACCAGCACATCCAAAGCAAACCCTTTTATAAGGTCTAGTTTTCGAGATATTTGCATTCAAAGTTATTTTTTTGAGTTATGAAGGCTTGTATGACCTTGGATGCCCACAGTTCCGCAAATAAGGCTATGACGTCATTTTCGCTTGCAAAACGCTCAATTAGTTTTTCAAGAGCTATCCATAGCTGAAAACTAGAACATTCTAGGAGGTCTGGTTGCGGAGATATCTTAATTCAAAGTAAATCCATTAAAATCGATTTTTTTGAGTTTTGAAAGTTTGCATGACTTTGGATGTCTACAGTTCCACAAATAAGGCTCGGAAGGCCTTGCGGTTTATTAACCGCTTAATCAGTTTTTGGAGAGCTATCCATTGCTGAAAACTAGAGCATTGTGTGGGCTCTGGTTGCAGAGAAATTTTGATTCAAAGTTAATCTTTCTTGTTTCAACCCAAAACCTAAAAATCTTAATATGGCCATTTCTTCCAAAATAAGGCTCGTAAGAGGTTGCGGTTACGTTGTTGAACAGATAACGGTCAGGACTTTGCATTGCCCTTCAAAAACTAAGACTCGTAAGAGGTTGCGGTTAACGTTGTTGAACAGATAACGGTCAGGCCTTTGCATTGCCCTTCAAAACTCAACTTTTTTTTCCAATCGATTTTCGAAAAAAAGCATGGACTACCCCCTTATCACTAAAAATGCATTTTTCTACGAAAGTCTCTGGAACCCATTGAAACGTACATATATTGAAAGGTTTTGTCAAATGCAACCAGCACATCCAAAGCAAACCCTTTTATAAGGTCTAGTTTTCGAGATATTTGCATTCAAAGTTATTTTTTTGAGTTATGAAGGCTTGTATGACTTTGGATGCCTACAGTTCCGCAAATAAGGCTATGACGTCATTTTCGCCTGCAAAACGCTTAATTAGTTTTTAATTAGAGCTATCCATAGCTGAAAACTAGAACATTCTAGGAGGTCTGGTTGCGGAGATATCTTAATTCAAAGTAAATCCATTAAAATCGATTTTTTTGAGTTTTGAAAGTTTGCATGACTTTGGATGTCTACAGTTCCACAAATAAGGCTCGGAAGGCCTTGCGGTTTATTAACCGCTTAATCAGTTTTTGGAGAGCTATCCATTGCTGAAAACTAGAGCATTGTGTGGTCTCTGGTTGCAGAGTAATTTTGATTCAAAGTTAATCTTTCTTGTTTCAACCCAAAACCTAAAAATCTTAATATGGCCATAACTTCCAAAATAAGGCTCGTAAGAGGTTGCGGTTAACGTTGTTGAACAGATAACGGTCAGGCCTTTGCATTGCCCTTCAAAACTAAGACTCGTAAGAGGTTGCGGTTAACGTTGTTGAACAGATAACGGTCAGGCCTTTGCATTGCCGTTCAAAACTCAACTTTTTTTTCCAATCGATTTTCGAAAAAAAGCATGGACTACCCCCTTATCACTAAAAATGCATTTTTTTACGAAAGTCTCTGGAACCCATTGAAACGTACATATATTGAAAGGTTTTGTCAAATGCAATCAGCAAATCCAAAGCAAACCCTTTTATAAGGTCTAGTTTTCGAGATATTTGCATTCAAAGTTATTTTTTTGAGTTATGAAGGCTTGTATGACTTTGGATGCCCACAGTTCCGCAAATAAGGCTATGACGTCATTTTCGCTTGCAAAACGCTCAATTAGTTTTTCAAGAGCTATCCATAGCTGAAAACTAGAACATTCTAGGAGGTCTGGTTGCGGAGATATCTTAATTCAAAGTAAATCCATTAAAATCGATTTTTTTGAGTTTTGAAAGTTTGCATGACTTTGGATGTCTACAGTTCCACAAATAAGGCTCGGAAGGCCCTGCGGTTTATTAACCGCTTAATCAGTTTTTGGAGAGCTATCCATTGCTGAAAACTAGAGCATTGTGCGGGCTCTGGTTGCAGAGAAATTTTGATTCAAAGTTAATCTTTCTTGTTTCAACCCAAAACCTAAAAATCTTAATATGGCCATTTCTTCCAAAATAAGGCTCGTAAGAGGTTGCGGTTACGTTGTTGAACAGATAACGGTCAGGCCTTTGCATTGCCCTTCAAAAACTAAGACTCGTAAGAGGTTGCGGTTAACGTTGTTGAACAGATAACGGTCAGGCCTTTGCATTGCCCTTCAAAACTCAACTTTTTTTTCCAATCGATTTTCGAAAAAAAGCATGGACTACCCCCTTATCACTAAAAATGCATTTTTCTACGAAAGTCTCTGGAACCCATTGAAACGTACATATATTGAAAGGTTTTGTCAAATGCAACCAGCACATCCAAAGCAAACCCTTTTATAAGGTCTAGTTTTCGAGATATTTGCATTCAAAGTTATTTTCTGGAGTTATGAAGGCTTGTATGACTTTGGATGCCCACAGTTCCGCAAATAAGGCTATGACGTCATTTTCGCTTGCAAAACGCTTAATTAGTTTTTCAAGAGCTATCCATAGCTGAAAACTAGAACATTCTAGGAGGTCTGGTTGCGGAGATATCTTAATTCAAAGTAAATCCATTAAAATCGATTTTTTTGAGTTTTGAAAGTTTGCATGACTTTGGATGTCTACAGTTCCACAAATAAGGCTCGGAAGGCCTTGCGGTTTATTAACCGCTTAATCAGTTTTTGGAGAGCTATCCATTGCTGAAAACTAGAGCATTGTGTGGGCTCTGGTTGCAGAGAAATTTTGATTCAAAGTTAATCTTTCTTGTTTCAACCCAAAACCTAAAAATCTTAATATGGCCATAACTTCCAAAATAAGGCTCGTAAGAGGTTGCGGTTAACGTTGTTGAACAGATAATGGTCAGGCCTTTGCATTGCCCTTCAAAACTAAGACTCGTAAGAGGTTGCGGTTAACGTTGTTGAACAGATAACGGTCAGGCCTTTGCATTGCCGTTCAAAACTCAACTTTTTTTTCCAATCGATTTTCAAAAAAAAGCATGGACTACCCCCTTATCACTAAAAATGCATTTTTTTACGAAAGTCTCTGGAACCCATTGAAACGTACATATATTGAAAGGTTTTGTCAAATGCAATCAGCAAATCCAAAGCAAACCCTTTTATAAGGTCTAGTTTTCGAGATATTTGCATTCAAAGTTATTTTTTTGAGTTATGAAGGCTTGTATGACTTTGGATGCCCACAGTTCCGCAAATAAGGATATGACGTCATTTTCGCTTGCAAAGCGCTTAATTAGTTTTTCAAGAGCTATCCATAGCTGAAAACTAGAACATTCTAGGAGGTCTGGTTGCGGAGATATCTTAATTCAAAGTAAATCCATTAAAATCGATTTTTTTGAGTTTTGAAAGTTTGCATGACTTTGGATGTCTACAGTTCCACAAATAAGGCTCGGAAGGCCTTGCGGTTTATTAACCGCTTAATCAGTTTTTGGAGAGCTATCCATTGCTGAAAACTAGAGCATTGTGTGGGCTCTGGTTGCAGAGAAATTTTGATTCAAAGTTAATCTTTCTTGTTTCAACCCAAAACCTAAAAATCTTAATATGGCCATAACTTCCAAAATAAGGCTCGTAAGAGGTTGCGGTTACGTTGTTGAACAGATAACGGTCAGGCCTTTGCATTGCCCTTCAAAACTAAGACTCGTAAGAGGTTGCGGTTAACGTTGTTGAACAGATAACGGTCAGGCCTTTGCATTGCCCTTCAAAACTCAACTTTTTTTTCCAATCGATTTTCGAAAAAAGCATGGACTACCCCCTTATCACTAAAAATGCATTTTTCTACGAAAGTCTCTGGAACCCATTGAAACGTACATATATTGAAAGGTTTTGTCAAATGCAACCAGCACATCAAAAGCAAACCCTTTTATAAGGTCTAGTTTTCGAGATATTTGCATTCAAAGTTATTTTTTTGAGTTATGAAGGCTTGTATGACTTTGGGTGCCCACAGTTCCGCAAATAAGGCTATGACGTCATTTTCGCTTGCAAAACGCTTAATTAGTTTTTCAAGAGCTATCCATAGCTGAAAACTAGAACATTCTAGGAGGTCTGGTTGCGGAGATATCTTAATTCAAAGTAAATCCATTAAAATCGATTTTTTTGAGTTTTGAAAGTTTGCATGACTTTGGATGTCTACAGTTCCACAAATAAGGCTCGGAAGGCCTTGCGGTTTATTAACCGCTTAATCAATTTTTAGAGAGCTATCCATTGCTGAAAACTAGAGCATTGTGTGGGCTCTGGTTGCAGAGAAAATTTGATTCAAAGTTAATCTTTCTTGTTTCAACCCAAAACCTAAAAATCTTAATATGGCCATAACTTCCAAAATAAGGCTCGTAAGAGGTTGCGGTTAGCGTTGTTCAACAGATAACGGCCAGGCCTTTGCATTGCCGTTCAAAACTCAACTTTTTTTTTCCACTCGATTTTCGAAAAAAAGCATGGACTACCCCCTTATCACTAAAAATGCATTTTTTTACGAAAGTCTCTGGAACCCATTGAAACGTACATATATTGAAAGGTTTTGTCAAATACAACCAGCACATCAAAAGCAAACCCTTTTATAAGGTCTAGTTTTCGAGATATTTGCATTCAAAGTTATTTTTTTGAGTTATGAAGGCTTGTATGACTTTGGATGCCCACAGTTCCGCAAATAAGGATATGACGTCATTTTCGCTTGCAAAACGCTTAATAAGTTTTTCAAGAGCTATCCATAGCTGAAAACTAGAACATTCTAGGAGGTCTGGTTGCGGAGATATCTTAATTCAAAGTAAATCCATTAAAATCGATTTTTTTGAGTTTTGAAAGTTTGCATGACTTTGGATGTCTACAGTTCCACAAATAAGGCTCGGAAGGCCTTGCGGTTTATTAACCGCTTAATCAATTTTTAGAGAGCTATCCATTGCTGAAAACTAGAGCATTGTGTGGGCTCTGGTTGCAGAGAAAATTTGATTCAAAGTTAATCTTTCTTGTTTCAACCCAAAACCTAAAAATCTTAATATGGCCATAACTTCCAAAATAAGGCTCGTAAGAGGTTGCGGTTAGCGTTGTTGAACAGATAACGGTCAGGCCTTTGCATTGCCGTTCAAAACTCAACTTTTTTCTTTCCAATCGATTTTCGAAAAAAAAGCATGGACTACCCCCTTATCACTAAAAATGCATTTTTTTACGAAAGTCTCTGGAACCCATTGAAACGTACATATATTGAAAGGTTTTGTCAAATACAACCAGCACATCAAAAGCAAACCCTTTTATAAGGTCTAGTTTTCGAGATATTTGCATTCAAAGTTATTTTTTTGAGTTATGAAGGCTTGTATGACTTTGGATGCCCACAGTTCCGCAAATAAGGCTATGACGTCATTTTCGCTTGCAAAACGCTTTCAAGAACGTTTTTCAAGAGCTATCCATAGCTGAAAACTAGAACATTCTAGGAGGTCTGGTTGCGGAGATATCTTAATTCAAAGTAAATCCATTAAAATCGTTTTTTTTGAGTTTTGAAAGTTTGCATGACTTTGGATGTCTACAGTTCCACAAATAAGGCTCGGAAGGCCTTGCGGTTTATTAACCGCTTAATCAGTTTTTGGAGAGCTATCCATTGCTGAAAACTAGAGCATTGTGTGGGCTCTGGTTGTAGAGAAATTTTGATTCAAAGTTAATCTTTCTAGTTTCAACCCAAAACCTAAAAATCTTAATATGGCCATAACTTCCAAAATAAGGCTCGTAAGAGGTTGCGGTTAACGTTGTTGAACAGATAACGGTCAGGCCTTTGCATTGCCGTTCAAAACTCAACTTTTTTTTCCAATCGATTTTCGAAAAAAAGCATGGACTACCCCCTTATCACTAAAAATGCATTTTTTTACGAAAGTCTCTGGAACCCATTGAAACGTACATATATTGAAAGGTTTTGTCAAATGCAACTAGCACATCCACAGCAAACCCTTTTATAAGGTCTAGTTTTCGAGATATTTGCATTCAAAGTTATTTTTTTGAGTTATGAAGGCTTGTATGACTTTGGAAGCCTACAGTTCCGCAAATAAGGCTATGACGTCATTTTCGCTTGCAAAACGCTTAATTAGTTTTTCAAGAGCTATCTATAGCTGAAAACTAGAACATTCTAGGAGGTCTGGTTGCGGAGATATCTTAATTCAAAGTAAATCCATTAAAATCGATTTTTTTGAGTTTTGAAAGTTTGCATGACTTTGGATGTCTACAGTTCCACAAATAAGGCTCGGAAGGCCTTGCGGTTTATTAACCGCTTAATCAGTTTTTGGAGAGCTATCCATTGCTGAAAACTAGAGCATTGTGTGGGCTCTGGTTGCAGAGAAATTTTGATTCAAAGTTAATCTTTCTTGTTTCAACCCAAAACCTAAAAATCTTAATATGGCCATAACTTCCAAAATAAGGCTCGTAAGAGGTTGCGGTTAGCGTTGCTCAACAGATAACGGCCAGGCCTTTGCATTGCCGTTCAAAACTCAACTTTTTTTTCCAATCGATTTTCAAAAAAAAGCATGGACTACCCCCTTATCACTAAAAATGCATTTTTTTACGAAAGTCTCTGGAACCCATTGAAACGTACATATATTGAAAGGTTTTGTCAAATGCAACCAGCACATCCAAAGCAAACCCTTTTATAAGGTCTAGTTTTCGAGATATTTGCATTCAAAGTTATTTTTTTGAGTTATGAAGGCTTGTATGACTTTGGGTGCCCACAGTTCCGCAAATAAGGCTATGACGTCATTTTCGCTTGCAAAACGCTTAAATAGTTTTTCAAGAGCTATCCATAGCTGAAAACTAGATCTGGAGGTCTGGTTGCGGAGATATCTTAATTCAAAGTAAATCCATTAAAATCGATTTTTTTGAGTTTTGAAAGTTTGTATGACTTTGGATGTCTACAGTTCCACAAATAAGGCTCGGAAGGCCTTGCGGTTTATTAACCGCTTAATCAGTTTTTGGAGAGCTATCCATTGCTGAAAACTAGAGCACTGTGTGGGCTCTGGTTGCAGAGAAATTTTGATTCAAAGTTAATCTTTCTTGTTTCAACCCAAAACCTAAAAATCTTAATATGGCCATAACTTCCAAAATAAGGCTCGTAAGAGGTTGCGGTTAACGTTGTTGAACAGAAAACGGTCAGGCCTTTGCATTGCCCTTCAAAACTAAGACTCGTAAGAGGTTGCGGTTAACGTTGTTGAACAGATAACGGTCCGGCCTTTGCATTGCCCTTCAAAACTCAACTTTTTTTTCCAATCGATTTTCGAAAAAAAGCATGGACTACCCCCTTATCACTTGCATGCATGCATTTTTCTACGAAAGTCTCTGGAACCCATTGAAACGTACATATATTGAAAGGTTTTGTCAAATGCAACCAGCACATCCAAAGCAAACCCTTTTATAAGGTCTAGTTTTCGAGATATTTGCATTCAAAGTTATTTTTTTGAGTTATGAAGGCTGGTATGACTTTGGATGCCCACAGTTCCGCAAATAAGGCTATGACGTCATTTTCGCTTGCAAAACGCTTAATAAGTTTTTCAAGAGCTATCCATAGCTGAAAACTAGAACATTCTAGGAGGTCTGGTTGCGGAGATATCTTAATTCAAAGTAAATCCATTAAAATCGATTTTTTTGAGTTTTGAAAGTTTGCATGACTTTGGATGTCTACAGTTCCACAAATAAGGCTCGGAAGGCCTTGCGGTTTATTAACCGCTTAATCAGTTTTTGGAGAGCTATCCATTGCTGAAAACTAGAGCATTGTGTGGGCTCTGGTTGCAGAGAAATTTTGATTCAAAGTTAATCTTTCTTGTTTCAACCCAAAACCTAAAAATCTTAATATGGCCATAACTTCCAAAATAAGGCTCGTAAGAGGTTGCGGTTAACGTTTTTGAACAGATAACGGTCAGGCCTTTGCATTGCCGTTCAAAACTCAACTTTTTTTTCCAGTCGATTTTCGAAAAAAAGCATGGACTACCCCCTTATCACTAAAAATGCATTTTTTTACGAAAGTCTCTGGAACCCATTGAAACGTACATATATTGAAAGGTTTTGTCAAATACAACCAGCACATCAAAAGCAAACCCTTTTATAAGGTCTAGTTTTCGAGATATTTGCATTCAAAGTTATTTTTTTGAGTTATGAAGGCTTGTATGACTTTGGATGCCCACAGTTCTGCAAATAAGGCTATGACGTAATTTTCGCTTGCAAAACGCTAAATTAGTTTTTCAAGAGCTATCCATAGCTGAAAACTAGAACATTCTAGGAGGTCTGGTTGCGGAGATATCTTAATTCAAAGTAAATCCATTAAAATCGATTTTTTGAGTCTTGAAAGTTTGCATGACTTTGGATGTCTACAGTTCCACAAATAAGGCTCGGAAGGCCTTGCGGTTTATTAACCGCTTAATCAGTTTTTGGAGAGCTATCCATTGCTGAAAACTAGAGCATTGTGTGGGCTCTGGTTGCAGAGAAATTTTGATTCAAAGTTAATCTTTCTTGTTTCAACCCAAAACCTAAAAATCTTAATATGGCCATAACTTCCAAAATAAGGCTCGTAAGAGGTTGCGGTTAACGTTGTTGAACAGATAACGGCCAGGCCTTTGCATTGCCGTTCAAAACTCAACTTTTTTTTTCCACTCGATTTTCGAAAAAAGCATGGACTACCCCCTTATCACTAAAAATGCATTTTTCTACGAAAGTCTCTGGAACCCATTGAAACGTACATATATTGAAAGGTTTTGTCAAATGCAACCAGCACATCCAAAGCAAACCCTTTTATAAGGTCTAGTTTTCGAGATATTTGCATTCAAAGTTATTTTTTTGAGTTATGAAGGCTTGTATGACTTTGGATGCCCACAGTTCTGCAAATAAGGCTATGACGTCATTTTCGCTTGCAAAACGCTTAATTAGTTTTTCAAGAGCTATCCATAGCTGAAAACTAGAACATTCTAGGAGGTTTGGTTGCGGAGATATCTTAATTCAAAGTAAATCCATTAAATCGATTTTTTTTCCAATCGATTTTCGAAAAAAAGCATGGACTACCCCCTTATCACTAAAAATGCATTTTTTTACGAAAGTCTCTGGAACCCATTGAAACGTACATATATTGAAAGGTTTTGTCAAATGCAACCAGCACATCCAAAGCAAACCCTTTTATAAGGTCTAGTTTTCGAGATATTTGCATTCAAAGTTATTTTTTTGAGTTATGAAGGCTTGTATGACTTTGGATGCCCACAGTTCCGCAAATAAGGCTATGACGTCATTTTCGCTTGCAAAACGCTTAATTAGTTTTTCAAGAGCTATCCATAGCTGAAAACTAGAACATTCTAGGAGGTCTGGTTGCGGAGATATCTTAATTCAAAGTAAATCCATTAAAATCGATTTTTTTGAGTTTTGAAAGTTTGCATGACTTTGGATGTCTACAGTTCCACAAATAAGGCTCGGAAGGCCTTGCGGTTTATTAACCGCTTAATCAGTTTTTGGAGAGCTATCCATTGCTGAAAACTAGAGCATTGTGTGGGCTCTGGTTGCAGAGAAATTTTGATTCAAAGTTAATCTTTCTTGTTTCAACCCAAAACCTAAAAATCTTAATATGGCCATAACTTCCAAAATAAGGCTCGTAAGAGGTTGCGGTTAACGTTGTTGAACAGAAAACGGTCAGGCCTTTGCATTGCCCTTCAAAACTAAGACTCGTAAGAGGTTGCGGTTAACGTTGTTGAACAGATAACGGTCCGGCCTTTGCATTGCCCTTCAAAACTCAACTTTTTTTTCCAATCGATTTTCGAAAAAAAGCATGGACTACCCCCTTATCACTAAAAATGCATTTTTCTACGAAAGTCTCTGGAACCCATTGAAACGTACATATATTGAAAGGTTTTGTCAAATGCAACCAGCACATCCAAAGCAAACCCTTTTATAAGGTCTAGTTTTCGAGATATTTGCATTCAAAGTTATTTTTTTGAGTTATGAAGGCTTGTATGACTTTGGATGCCCACAGTTCTGCAAATAAGGCTATGACGTCATTTTCGCTTGCAAAACGCTTAATAAGTTTTTCAAGAGCTATCCATAGCTGAAAACTAGAACATTCAAGGAGGTCTGGTTGCGGAGATATCTTAATTCAAAGTAAATCCATTAAAATCGATTTTTTTTCCAATCGATTTTCGAAAAAAAGCATGGACTACCCCCTTATCACTAAAAATGCATTTTTTTACGAAAGTCTCTGGAACCCATTGAAACGTACATATATTGAAAGGTTTTGTCAAATGCAACCAGCACATCCAAAGCAAAACCTTTTATAAGGTCTAGTTTTCGAGATATTTGCATTCAAAGTTATTTTTTTGAGTTATGAAGGCTTGTATGACTTTGGAAGCCTACAGTTCCGCAAATAAGGCTATGACGTCATTTTCGCTTGCAAAACGCTTAATTAGTTTCTTAAGAGCTATCCATAGCTGAAAACTAGAACATTCTAGGAGGTCTAGTTGCGGAGATATCTTAATTCAAAGTAAATCCATTAAAATCGATTTTTTTTGAGTTTTGAAAGTTTGCATGACTTTGGATGTCTACAGTTCCACAAATAAGGCTCGGAAGGCCTTGCGGTTTATTAACCGCTTAATCAGTTTTTGGAGAGCTATCCATTGCTGAAAACTAGAGCATTGTGTGGGCTCTGGTTGCAGAGAAATTTTGATTCAAAGTTAATCTTACTTCTTTCAACCCAAAACCTAAAAATCTTAATATGGCCATAACTTCCAAAATAAGGCTCGTAAGAGGTTGCGGTTAACGTTTTTGAACAGATAACGGTCAGGCCTTTGCATTGCCGTTCAAAACTCAACTTTTTTTTCCAGTCGATTTTCGAAAAAAAGCATGGACTACCCCCTTATCACTAAAAATGCATTTTTTTACGAAAGTCTCTGGAACCCATTGAAACGTACATATATTGAAAGGTTTTGTCAAATGCAACCAGCACATCCAAAGCAAACCCTTTTATAAGGTCTAGTTTTCGAGATATTTGCATTCAAAGTTATTTGTTTGAGTTATGAAGGCTTGTATGACTTTGGATGCCCACAGTTCCGCAAATAAGGCTATGACGTCATTTTCGCTTGCAAAACGCTTAATTAGTTTTTTAAGAGCTATCCATAGCTGAAAACTAGAACATTCTAGGAGGTCTGGTTGCGGAGATATCTTAATTCAAAGTAAATCCATTAAAGTCGATTTTTTGGAGTTTTGAAAGTTTGCATGACTTTGGATGTCTACAGTTCCACAAATAAGGCTCGGAAGGCCTTGCGGTTTATTAACCGCTTAATCAGTTTTTGGAGAGCTATCCATTGCTGAAAACTAGAGCATTGTGTGGGCTCTGGTTGCAGAGAAATTTTGATTCAAAGTTAATCTTTCTTGTTTCAACCCAAAACCTAAAAATCTTAATATGGCCATAACTTCCAAAATAAGGCTCGTAAGAGGTTGCGGTTAACGTTGTGGAACAGATAACGGTCAGGCCTTTGCATTGCCGTTCAAAACTCAACTTTTTTTTTCCAATCGATTTTCGAAAAAAAGCATGGACTACCCCCTTATCACTAAAAATGCATTTTTTTACGAAAGTCTCTGGAACCCATTGAAACGTACATATATTGAAAGGTTTTGTCAAATGCAACCAGCACATCCAAAGCAAACCCTTTTATAAGGTCTAGTTTTCGAGATATTTGCATTCAAAGTTATTTTTTTGAGTTATGAAGGCTTGTATGACTTTGGATGCCTACAGTTCCGCAAATAAGGCTATGACGCATTTTCGCTTGCAAAACGCTTAATTAGTTTTTTAAGAGCTATCCATAGCTGAAAACTAGAACATTCTAGGAGGTCTGGTTGCGGAGATATCTTAATTCAAAGTAAATCCATTAAAATCGATTTTTTTGATTTTTGAAAATTTGCATGACTTTGGATGTCTACAGTTCCACAAATAAGGCTCGGAAGGCCTTGCGGTTTATTAACCGCTTAATCAGTTTTTGGAGAGCTATCCATTGCTGAAAACTAGAGCATTGTGTGGGCTCTGGTTGCAGAGAAATTTTGATTCAAAGTTAATCTTTCTTGTTTCAACCCAAAACCTAAAAATCTTAATATGGCCATAACTTCCAAAATAAGGCTCGTAAGAGGTTTCGGTTAACGTTGTGGAACAGATAACGGTCAGGCCTTTGCATTGCCGTTCAAAACTCAACTTTTTTTTTCCAAACGATTTTCGAAAAAAAGCATGGACTACCTTATCACTAAAAATGCATTTTTTTACGAAAGTCTCTGGAACCCATTGAAACGTACATATATTGAAAGGTTTTGTCAAATGCAACCAGCACATCCAAAGCAAACCCTTTTATAAGGTCTAGTTTTCGAGATATTTGCATTCAAAGTAATTTTTTTTATTTATGAAGGCTTGTATGACTTGGGATGCCTACAGTTCCGCAAATAAGGCTATGACGTCATTTTCGCTTGCAAAACGCTTAATTAGTTTCTTAAGAGCTATCCATAGCTGAAAACAAGAACATTCTAGGAGGTCCGGTTGCGGAGATATCTTAATTCAAAGTAAATCCATTAAAATCGATTTTTTTGAGTTTTGAAAGTTTGCATGACTTTGGATGTCTACAGTTCCACAAATAAGGCTCGGAAGGCCTTGCGTTTATTAACCGCTTAATCAGTTTTTGGAGAGCTATCTATTGCTGGAAACTAGAGCATTGTGTGGGCTCTGGTTGCAGAGAAAATTTGATTAAAAGTTAATCTTTCTTGTTTCAACCCAAAACCTAAAAATCTTTATATGGCCATAACTTCCAAAATAAGGCTCGTAAGAGGTTGCGGTTAACGTTGTTGAACAGATAACGGTCAGGCCTTTGCATTGCCGTTCAAAACTCAACTTTTTTTTTTTCCAATCGATTTTCGAAAAAAAGCATGGACTATACCCCCTTATCACTAAAAATGCATTTTTTTACGAAAGTCTCTGGAACCCATTGAAACGTACATATATTGAAAGGTTTTGTCAAATGCAACCAGCACATCCAAAGCAAACCCTTTTATAAGATCTAGTTTTCGAGATATTTGCATTCAAAGTTATTTTTTTGAGTTATGAAGGCTTGTATGACTTTGGATGCCTACAGTTCCGCAAATAAGGCTATGACGTCATTTTTGCCTGCAAAACGCTTAATTAGTTTTTTAAGAGCTATCCATAGCGGAAAACTAGAACATTCTAGGAGGTCTGGTTGCGGAGATATCTTAATTCAAAGTAAATCCATTAAAATCGATTTTTTTGAGTTTTGAAAGTTTGCATGACTTTGGATGTCTACAGTTCCACAAATAAGGCTCGGAAGGCCTTGCGGTTTATTAACCGCTTAATCAGTTTTTGGAGAGCTATCCATTGCTGAAAACTAGAGCATTGTGTGGGCTCTGGTTGCAGAGAAAATTTGATTCAAAGTTAATCTTTCATGTTTCAACCCAAAACCTAAAATTCTTAATATGGCTTAATTAGTTTTTCAAGAGCTATCCATAGCTGAAAACTAGAACATTCTAGGAGGTCTGGTTGCGGAGATATCTTAATTCAAAGTAAATCCATTAAAATCGATTTTTTTGAGTTTTGAAAGTTTGCATGACTTTGGATGTCTACAGTTCCACAAATAAGGCTCGGAAGGCCTTGCGGTTTATTAACCGCTTAATCAGTTTTTGGAGAGCTATCCATTGCTGAAAACTAGAGCATTGTGTGGGCTCTGGTTGCAGAGAAAATTTGATTCAAAGTTAATCTTTCATGTTTCAACCCAAAACCTAAAATTCTTAATATGGCTTAATTAGTTTTTCAAGAGCTATCCATAGCTGAAAACTAGAACATTCTAGGAGCTCTGGTTGCGGAGATATCTTAATTCAAAGTAAATCCATTAAAATCGATTTTTTTTAGTTTTGGAAGTTTGCATGACTTTGGATGTCTACAGTTCCACAAATAAGGCTCGGAAGGCCTTGCGGTTTTTTTAGTAGGCCAAAAAATTGCTCGTTATTCAAAAGTATACCGCTGAAATTTTATCACTGAAATTGCTAGGTGGATTATATATGCGTATAACAGAAATTCCAGCGGCTGTAAATATGATGCTTCAGCGTCCATTTTGAAAAACGCGTTTTAACGAATATCTCGAGAACAATTTTGATTATCTACTATTTTTATTCCTAGACAACCCGCCTGCCAATTTCAGTCACACAATTTGAGCGGTATACTTTTCCAAACAAAAAAAGCCGATAAGATTCGCTTAAACAGCTTATATGTATATTGTTCTGTTAATCGGATCGTCTAGACCTAGATTAAGGTGTGTAGACTTAGGAAAAAGAACCGAGCATCAAAGCAATCTTATTTTAAAATCAATTGAAGTTATATTGATCCTGGCACAGAACTTGAAAAATAGCCCCACCAAAACTTGAGAAAAAACCCTGCAAAACTATTGTTTTCAGAATGAAGACAAGTGCATCTATAAAGCCTCACACTCATATTTTAGTTATACATTCAATCCTAAAATTAGCTGTATTTATGAAAAAACTCCCGTTCTATTTTTTACGAATTCGTAGTCAAAATATTTAAGAGGATATGATTAACATATAAAGTAAAGCATAACTTAAAACTAATAAATGTTTTTATTTCAGATGTCAATTCGGCTGAATCAACTGCAGTTTCTCTCGGATAAAATTCCTTTCAAGGTTACACCATTTGAAATCACTACCAAACCAGCAACAGCAGTTTTGAGTTTTAAGAATCTAATAGCAGGAATTGTACAACCTGTTCGTCTTATCGTCTCCGCTGGCAGTTTTATATTCCCTTCTGAGGCTAAAATCAACTTAAGTTGTTCGAAAAATATGCGCCTTCGTTTAGGCAACGAACCTCAAGCTGACTTTGAAAGCACTCTCAGTGTTCCTTTAGCGTATTTTAAATCGTTCGAAGAACGTGAGATTCCTCTTGAAGTGATAGCAAAACTACCAGGCAGTAATGCAGCCAAACATTTCGAGCACCGCATTACACTTGGTTGTCCTTGGTCACGAAACGAACTAAGCATTCCATTGGATTTTATGCCAGCCATGACGGCTTCATTTCGTCTGCACACCTGTGGTACTCAAAAATTTGTACAAGTACTGCTCAAAGGTGTTAATGCAGAACTTGCTCTCTCGGACGCCCAAGTGAAATGCGAAGTGCCCGGTGTTTATTTGGCAGATTTGAATCAAACCACTCAAAAGGAGATTGTAAGGAATTTGATGATTGTTACTAACAATAAAATGGAGATTTATAAATCATCTTGCAGCGCATTTGTAAAAATCTTACAGTTTCTTATATTTGGGGAATTCAAATGGATTGGAATGCTGATATTGGTGCTAGTATCAAAATTGATTTCAAAGTCAAGTATTCGGACTGTGCAAGGCCAGGCGCGTTGAGGGACTATTCATATTCTTTTGACTTGAGTGATTATACTACTCTGTTCAAGGTGCAATCCCAACTTGTGCCCAACGAGTTGTGCCGTCTGCGCTCTGTTTGCAGTATGAATTTGAAAATAACCAAGCTTCGGGACAACAACTTCGCGGACTTAATGTACGAAGTGCTTACCGATCACATGTGGGCCGTTTGTGGACAGTCCGCTGGTGAGTTAATAAAGAATTTGGATTGTAAAATTATATATTTTTGTTCATATACATTCTAGGTGTCGTTTCAATGAAAGACGTTGAAAGCCATTCCATATTACTTGATGTAATGCCCTTAAGTACAGGTTTCCTGCCAATGCCGAGCATTCGTCTCTCCCAATACAAAACAGCTCATTCCAAAGTGGTCCCTTTCGCAGCCGGCCAAGTTTATAATTCTACAAAAAGCATGCAAATCCATGTGATGGCCAGTAACAATGGCGAGTAGAAAACTTATTTTATTAGATTCATTAATTTTGGTAAGAATTAATAGATTTTTATTTATCCCATTTATAAAGAAATACATATTACAAAAGTTTCCCTTTAAAGATTATTGTTGTTTTTGTTTTTAGAAGTCTGCGAGTTTATTCAGCGCATCGTCTTCTAAGCGATATAAATGCCAACCTTCGGATGTTAGATTCTTTGCACCAATTTTTTCGTAGAACTTACGTGCAGGATTCCAACTAAGCACATGGAAATCAACGCTTTTGCATCCAAATGTTTTAGCGTTTCGTATAACTTCTTTTAAAAGCATCGAACCAACTCCTTTTTTACGAAATTCGGGCTTTACGTAAAGGTCTTCCATAAAATATGATTTTATTTGCCACATAGAATAAGAGAAGAAGCAAATTGAATATCCAATAGCCTTCCTGAAATGAGAAACAATTAATATTTTAAGGTAATTCTTGTATTCACACATTTCTGCGTTTGATTTTGCAATACTTAAACCATTTTCTGGTACAAGAATTAAATATTTAAATTCAACTTAAATGCTTATGTAATAGCTACGTATATACAAGTGCTTACGTTAAATTTAATTGTTAAGTTTTGTATCAAAAAAAAATTCACCTCAGTTAAATATTTATAGACAATATGAAAGAAAAAAATCGGGAAATCTTCAGCTAATCATTATAAAGGCATGAATTTATTGCATAATTTATTCTACAAATTAAATCGGTACAACTGCCACCCTTCTAGTTCGGTTAAATTTTTTGCCCCCATATGATGGTAGAACTCTCGAGCAGAATTCCAGTCGAGTACATGTAAATTGATACGTTTACATCCAAATGCTTTCGCACATTTTTCTATTTCTATAAAAAGTTTTTTACCAAAACCCTTGTTTCTGTATTTTTCTTTTATGTAGAAACTTTGCAAGTCATACGATTTTCCCTGCCAGGTTGAGAAGGAAAAATAGCAGATTGCATATCCGATCGGTTTCCTAGAAATAAAGAAATATAATAGCATGTATATTGCTTGAAGTTTCTGTTAAATATGACCTACTTCAATAAAAAGAAAATAATGTTAAGAAAATAAGTTTGATGTGAATATTAAGCTTCGATTATTTTTTATTCATGGTAGTATATATTAACAGCATTTAAATCTGTCTATATACGTGGCGGTTGTAACTTTTATACAAGGAACAAGTGGTGTATTTCAACTATATTATAAGGCGTTAGATCTAGTAATACCTAAATGAACTACAATTCATCGCGCTTGTGTGACAAGTTTGATTAAATCAGAAGTTTAGTCTTGATTGTGTAAGTTAAATTTATTTAGAAAATTTTTGTTTACTTTAAATAATAAGGTCAAGGGTTTAAGATTTGTCTACTTTTAAAAGTTCTCAAATAGTGTAGTGTAGGATAGATCAATATTATTGCCAAGGTATAAATAAAGTAAAATTTATCTAAAAACATAAACTATACATAATAAAAACCTTCTCAATAAAATAACGATCCTCATCTTAACACATCAACAAAAAAAAAATCCATATTATTTTGTATTGCTCATTTGCACGTATATGCTAGAAAATGTCACCTTTTTGTTCTACCTGCATTCTTGATTTGATGTTATAATCTCTTTCTGGTCAAAATGACTGATACATATGTATTTACATAGTGAAATGATAATAATAATCCCATTCGATAGTATGATGTGATCATTTCTAACCTTACAAACAAAATTTCTTGTAAAGGCGATGTTTATTTATTTCTTTGACAAAACTAGGTCTGCAATCAAATATTTGCTTATAGTTGCATGTTGTTCGATGGTTTTATTGTATTTATTCTATCCCACGTGAATAACAAATAAGCCTTAATACTACAAAATAAGGACAGAATGAAGATGACATCAACTATAGACAGTGAATATTTTAGAAATGAAATTCATTTAAGAGCAGGCTTATCATCAACACAAATTTATATGCGTACGTACATACAAGGGTACTATTAAGATTTGAAATTGTTGTTTTCCTCCATTTAAGAAAAAAACAAACTGATAAGCGTTTATGCACGTTTTAGAGGTTATAGGTCACAAAAAATAGATTTTAGTAGGTAGAGGTACCTATATGTATGTATGTAAGTATTTCTAGGAAGATTCGTTATGGTAACGTACATTAGGGTGTCTGTTGTTACCCGAAATCACTTTTACTTTCTAAATAGGGCAAGTACCTATTAGTTTCGCATCAAACAAAATTCGAATTTAATTAAATCTAAGCATAAAGATGATGGAGAATTAAAAAAGTGTTCTTCGTTATCCCGCTGCCGGTCGTGTCGGCCAGCATTTGTATGCCCTAGAAATTTTGTTTCCTTAGTTAACTTAAAACGGTAAGCTGCCATAGAACGATTTTCGTTTTATTTTTTCAAAATTTTCTCCAAGATAGCTCTAACGATTTTGAATGTACATAAGTATGAAACAATAAATAATTTAATCAGTTTTCGACAAAAATTCACATGATGGAAATAGGGTTTTGGGATATTTTTTTTGAAGAAATTGCTTCATTAATATTTGTGTTGGGATAATCCCGTTTATCTCGCTGATTTTGTTATATTTCTGTTTTTATTTTAGGAGAAAAATATGGACTTAGAGGAACGTGTTAATGAATTTGGACACCAGTTTTTTTTTGATATCACTACATTTCTTAAGAACATAAACTTTTGATTCAGGGGTGGTATTCTGAGTAAAAGAATGAATTAGGAAAAAAAATCAAACACCCTAACGTAGCTATTATGCATGCTTACAATTTCAAAGTAGACCCATCCATTTGTGCTGTCTCCGCTATATAACAATGAAAGATTTCATTGCCACCATCAAGCCCTGCATCGCGAATTAAATCTGAAAACGTAAACATATATATCGGCTTAATTATTTTGAAATGTTATTTAGAACTAAGTATTTTTTATTCAGGTTAAGGATCAACTCGCGTATAGCACTTGGTTATGAAAACATTCATATGTATGTTCGCTTTCCTATTCTATTCCTATTTCGCAATGTTGGAAAATTTACCATAACAAGAAATGTATTTTTTGGTGAAAGTCAAAATAACGTGTGTGTTTTAAAACTCATGTTTTATTTTGGAGCAATTGAGACGCAACATAATGATTTTAAAGTTGATTTTAAATGATCTAGATATGGTAAGAGCAAAACTAAGACCATAAGCAATAAAAAGGTCAATATTCACTTTCAAAAAAAGGGGCTGGGGGTGACCAACACTAGAAACTTCCCATTGGTTTACTTGAAAACCATGTATACAGAATTGCGTTAAAAAATTGTTACCTCAAGCTATTTACAATATAGTCGAAAAACTCGCATCTTTAAATGTTTCAACCGATTTAGCTGAAGTTAATGCAAACAAACTAATCGCCTTCATAAGAAGTTCCACAAACACTGTTGTACAAAAAAGCTCGAGATTTAAACAAAAATGGTTTGACAAAGAATGTATGGCAGCTCGAAATAAATCGTTTTCCTTGTTAAATGCACTTCGAAGCTCAAACTGTCAAAGTCTAAGGAAGTGGTACCTCGAAACAAATGCGGCTTACAAAAAGCTGTGCCTCGCAAAGAAAACTGGCTTTGAAAACAACCAAGCCTATACACTTGGCCAAATAAAAAACTCGAAGGAATTTTGGAAGACTGCCAGGGAAATAAATGGTTCTAATTTTACAATTAGAATAGAAGTTTCCGCTGATGGTCTATCCACACATTTCAAAAATCTCCTATGTGGTATGTCTGAAATTAGTTTTTTGTATGCGGAACCGTTGTTCTTCGATGAGATTTTGGACTCTGAAATCAACTTTGAGGAAGTCAAGTCTACCATTCTTAAAGGAAAAATGGGAAAGCTCCTGGAGAAGATGGAATTCCGTGCGAATTTTTCAAGAATGCAACCGAGACTTTTCAAGCGCAAATTCTGTCACTTTTCAACAAAGTGTTTTTGAGAGAAGACGTCCCGTCATCATTCAAACGGTCGGTAATATTTCCTATACACAAAAAAGGAGAATTGAATAATGTGAAAAATTATCGAGGCATCTCCTTCATGAATCTCCTGGCAAAATTATTTTGCGGTGTACTATTAAAGAAATTAGAAACATGGGTGGATGTTCACAGCATTCTTTTAGACTTCCAGGCTGGTTTCAGAAAAAGTTACTCGACAGTTGACCATATTTTCACCCTTACATCAATTGTTATAGCGTTTCAATCCAGAAACAAGAAAGTGTTTGCTTTTTTTTGTTGACTTTAAGGCTGCCTTTGAGCTCCTTAACCGTGTACCCTCTTTTACAAACTCTCCCAACTGGGTTTATCTACAAAGTTCATTCATGTTTTAAAGGAACTGTATTCAGCATCTATAGCAGCCGTGTGAGATGGTTCAATTTACTCAGATTGGTTTGACACAAATAATGGTGTAAAACAAGGTTGCCTTCTGAGTGTACTCCTGTTTGCTCTTTTTATAAATGATGTTGTTACCTGCCTTCTTCGGGGAATCCGAATCGCGGATTTAAACATCAATGTTCTCTTGTATGCTGACGATCTGGTGATTCTTTCAGAATCTCCAGAAAACCTTCAACTGATGATCAATCGTCTGGCTGATTACTGCAATAAATGGAGCCTTGCAATCAACTCCAACAAATCAAAAGTAATGATTTTTACTAGATCAGCATTGAGTCAAAATAGATATAATTGGGTCTACAATGGTTCTTATTTGGAGGTCGTTAATGAATACAAGTACTTAGGGGTGAAACTGAACTGATTTCAGATTTCACTTAACGGACAAATCAAATACCTCACAAAGCCTGATCAATGTTTCATGGAGAAGCATCTTCTTAAATAATCGAATCAACCTTTCAGCGAAATATAAGATATTCGATGCTGTGGTAAAATCTACACTTTGTTACGCTGCCCAAGTATGGGGAATCGATGAATACGAGTCCATTGAAAAATTCCAAAGGAACTTTTTAAAAAAGCTTTTCAACCTGCCAACAAAAACGCCAAATTACGCGCTATACCTTGAAACAGGACTTCCGAAACTTTTTACTTATACCCTTAAGTTGCAAGCCGATTACATCGTTAAAATACTGTCTCTTCAGGATTCCCACCTGTCGAAAAAAATGATGTTATATGAGTTGAGAAACGAGGATTGGTGGCTGTTAAAGTGGAAGGCTTTAGGAAATTCTTGTGAAGGAGTTCTAGTGATAGACGTAAACAACTTAAATCTGGTTAAAGAACAGCTATATCGAATCATTCAGAAGCATGATAATTCTGTGAGAGATGCTTTTATTGTGAGAGCCCGTGATTGGGACAGCAGAATTTTATACTCTCAGCTCAATACCAATTTATTAGCAAATAACTACTTTCATGGCCAGCTAAGCTATAAAGAAATATCTTTTATTTTTAAAACAAGGTGCGACCTCATCGGTCTAAACGGAAGCCCTTACAACGGAAGTCTCAACCAGTTCTGCTCACTGTACAATCTTAAATCAAAAGAAGACTGTTTCCACTTTATAAGCATATGCCCTATTTTTTCTTCTCAGCGTCTTGCCTACTTTGGAAAGAAAACTCTTACAATCAATGAAACAATTGTTATTCTTTTTCTATTTAATTAAATTTAAAAATATACATGTATTTGTATTAAACAACATAATTTGCTAACCGAGCTGACGGCAAAGCCACAGCTACAAAAATTCATAATATTGTAATACAATTAACTATTCAAAATGGAAATAAATGAATTTACTTACTTACTTAGTCGAAGAAGGCCAGGATCTGACCGGCAACAAATTTATTCATGAAATTTTACTGCTGGTATCGACGACGCAGAATTTTATCCACAACAACATATCCAAAGTCCTCCAAAATCCCCAAATTGGCTTTTTGTAAAGACGCATTTAAAGAGGTGGAGTGGGGGGGGGGGAAGTGGATGTTTTTGATTTTTTTGGGAATAGCTTCTAAATCTTGTCTCTAATTTTGTTTCCCAACTCCTTTTGGAGGTATTAATTATTAAAGCCAATTATTTCGTTCTCGTACGTACATACATATATACACGCACATGCATCCATCTTTCTAATAACAACGGATTCTGATTCTAAAGACCTCAAAACGTGAACATATTTCAACATTTTCAATTCGACAAATCGCACCAATTACAGTAACTTCCAATGGGAAGTTTAAAATGATTAATTGTATTTTTTTGAGACTTTTGAAAATTTCATTTGACCCTTACGCCCAATAGTGGTGAAAGGGCTCACTTTGACAATATAGCTAGATTAAGAAACTTCATTTCAATGAATAAATAGTATTGTAGGTACTATACCAACATTTTTCGGAAAGAATTTTAATAAAAAAAGTTCTTGTATGTTCTCAGTTCTAATTTTACTTTGAATGTTTAATGACAGTACTTCTCGTAGAAGGAGTTTTCATATTTGCTATGGTTTTATAAGAGTTAAGACTTAAGCTTTAAGTAGACATCACTATATTCAACAGCTGTGATGAGCTTACATCAAATGGACATTTTACAGCCAATAATTCTCTTTAATTTTATTCGTCTTCAATTTTAAAAATGAAGTTGCCTCAATCTAAATAAATTATTCAAACAAATATTTTCAAACTCAAAATTTTGAAAAAAAAACGACACAAATTTATTATGATTTGTTGTTGTTGTTGTTGTAAAAAAATTGTTTTGTCTTAAAAATATCTTTTACGGTCGCAACTATAATGCTCGGAGAGGCAATGAAGCGATTGAACGAAAACAAGCCAATACAAGGAAATCAAATGATGCGTCTATAATTGCGGCTTTGGGGCCAGTATAGCGATCAGGAAAACGAATCAGGAAAAGTTGAAACAGTATGAAATTGAATATTTTTTCCTGATGGACGTTTATAGCGAACAGGAAAAAATATGTCAGTTTTCCTGATTGAAATGCACACGGAAAACTTTTTCGTCCGCAATTCTGTCAGTGGAATGAGTGAAATTGGAACTCAAATCATTGGAATTTTTTGTTCTATTTTGTGGGAAATTACGATGATCAGATGGCACGAAAAATTAATTTGTATCAGGAAAATAAATAAATACATTTTTAACAAAAGATAATTATTTAATTGTATATTTTATTTTATCAAAAAATTCTATGAGTTATTTTTTATCGATTAGTTTAGCACTTGGGTTTCAAATCGAATGAAAATAGTGCAAAAAATCCATTTAAAAGTTTTTCCTGATTCGTTTTCCTGATCGCTATAACCGGCCCATTATTGCTTTTCCTTCAGTTTCATTCACTTTTGCTTTTGGAGGGCAACAGCGCTCGGGAGCGCACGTCACTTAAGAAAAGCTTACATCTGGTGAAATAGGAATGAAAAAAAGAGAAAGATGATTAATTTCACTAGGGAGTGCAATATGGGTCAGTTTTCCTTTTGACTGTTCCGAAGGCTACTTTTCGTTGGTTTTTGACATAAGCTGAAGTGCCTTGTCGACAATTATAATTCCTCCTTTAAACTTTGAGTAGACATGACTATGGACATTTAAGAGCCAATAATTCTCTTTAATTTTTTTTGTCTTTATTCAATTTTAAAATGAAGTTGCTTAAATCTAAATAAATTATTAAAACGAATATTTTCTAACTCAAAATTTAAAAAAAAATAAGTATCGACACAAATTTACTATGATTTGTTGTTGGATGATGTTTTGAAAATAAAAAATTCTTTTGTCTTAAAAATATCTTACGGGTTTTTAGTATTTTAATATCCCCATCGAAGAAACTGCTACAATACATACCTTGAACGGACAGTTCAGGTCCAGAACTCATTTGTTCAAAATCGGCTAGTTCCTAAATTGGGAAAATAGAAAAGTATGAGTACATAAGATATATTATGTTAATAAAAAAAAATTGAATAAGATGCATAGGTAATTTAATTGTGTATTCCCTTTCACTTTGACATGTGTTTTAGTAAATATTTAGATCCTCTGTTTCTGCTTAGATCTAAGAAGCAGCTTAAATCACAGCTTCATTTTGCCATAAGGCCGTTGTTGTCGAGAGTATGTCACCTCTATTCTCCGAAGATAAATTTTATTCAACCAGAATTTTGAAATTCGGTTTCATGATACCAAGCTCCCACCCAAGTATAGCCGTGTTTTTTGAGAGAGTGACTGGCAACTCAGCAAAACAATAACAAAACAAATTATTATAGAGAATTTTGTTTGTGTTTTCCGTGTAAAACTTTTACTGAGTTGCTTGTCACTCTTTCAAAAAACACCCCGCGCATAAAAAAATTCTAGTTTTCGACATGGCACTAGAGAGTTGTAAATAGATTCTGGCAAGGCCCTAGCATGTGTGAGTAATGGCCAAAACTAGGGCCTTGTCGAGTATGAACCCTTTTGCCTCGTCAGAAAATCCACTCTAGGCCCCGGACCATCAAAAACTAGATTTGTTCATATTTTTGCTTAAAACATTAAAAAAGGGTATTTTAGTATCGGTTGTGATCCGATAGTAAAATAACTCAGATCAAAAATAAAAACCTTTATAATAAAAGTAATAGCGCAAATTTTTATGAATTTAATACGATATTAAAGCAATTTTAGTATGATACTAGGCATTTTTGTAAAATACTCTTATTATGATATTATTTGATTTAGTATCGTGTACAAAAATGAGCTTAATCTAAACTACATCCCACCGCAAAGACAACCGGATATGAACCACTTCAGATGAACCATCTGGTATAAAGTAAATATAGTTTAAAACAGTAAATTATAATTTTTGATTAATTTTAATAAAAAATTAAAAAAGCCTTTGGCGGGGGTGGGTAATTGAAAATAGAGATTTTCGAAAATATGATTATCTTGGTAGGATTTGCAAGAGCGTGAAATTTTTAAATTTTTTTTTAAACCAAAACTGATTAATTATTATAAAAGTTAAAATTTGTATTTTTCGATTCATCGATTCAATTTGTTTAGTTAAAATTTTGCATATGTATCAATAACGATAGTGCTTAAACTGATAGAATGCCGAAAACGTCCAACAAGTTCTTATTAGCGAGAACCTCACGAGAGTCTGAAAAATTTTCCTCGTCTAAACTTTACTTACTGAAAACTTGCAAGGGCTTGACGTATATTTGACAAGTTTACCTCGTCTAGATTTTCCCTAAAGAAAACTGACTAGTGCCATGTGAAAACTAGACAGAAACTGGGCATTTTTCCAGCCAGGACGGCTTATATTTAATTAATAAAATTGATTCTTTTCTCCGAGTTCCAGAACAACAGAATCTGCCAAAATTTAGCTCAAAAATGATGTGCCGAACAGGATTTGCGTGTACTAAATTTTGACAGGGAAGCGATTTACACTTATGCAGCCATATTAATAAAAACAGAGCTTAACTCACCTGTAAGTGTAACTTTCGAGCTCTCGAGTATAGGCATGGATTAAGCGATAACTCGTGAATTAAAACGTATATTTATTTTTCTAAGTTAACCCTTCGCTAAACCACCTTCCTTGTTAGTTAAGCTAGCTCGTAAGTAGCAGAAATCTAGCTATATATGGGGGATGGTGTTTTCGATTGGTAATCAAGATGAACAATTTAATACCTACGTGTGAACGCTATTGGTAACAATAAATTCTGAAAAATTCAGAAGCAATATTTTCTTATTTTTAAGAGAAAAACAGTTATTCTGATACCAATCGAAAATACAATTTCAAACTTTTCACCATTACTTCTAGTTTATTTAAGTAAAACGCCTTTCGGAATAAGGGTGAATAATTTGTACTAACCTGAATCATTTGACGCACATCTAGCATATCCTTTGCTTCAGCTCTACGAATTTTAAAAGTGTTTGTTGAAATGTCCTCCATATTTTCAACTACTAAATAAAATTTAGAGTACGATCCAAGTATGTATAATCCCAGCAACGACCAATTTTAAACTGAAATAAGAAGAACTACAGTTTAGAATTAATCTATTTTTTTTTTTTGTATTTGCCTGCATAAAATGTTTGATTATAATCGAAAAGATAAGATTGGAAGTAATATCTTATCTTTCCATTTGAAATAAAATTATTATAATTCAGATTATAGCAAGTACAATCATGGATACTTTTTTTTAAAGTTTCTTATAGTTTACAGGCTATTTAATTTGAGGCTTTTGTCAATAATCTACATTATAGTTCAGGAAATAAGTTGGTACAAATTATATAAAAAATAAATCAAATAAATCGGGTGGCACAACGGCTCATGAAGAACCAGGGCCTATTGACTAACAACTCGCAACCATTCCTGTTTGCGCCTTTCGACATGAATGGAAGGGACCTACAATTTTATGCCGAGTTCGAACGGCTAGACGAGAAGCACTTATTCGTGACAAGTGATACTCTTGGAGGATTTGTCAATTCCTCGCAAGAGGCAGTAGCCCTGAAAAAAAAAACTTTTTAGTTTTTAGGTGGACGAGGCTGGGAAGCGATCCCAGACCTCCAGCGTGACAGTCGAACGCACTAACCTTTACGCTACGGGCTACTACAAATTATATAAAGGGTTTTTTTAATTTTGAACCAACTTAGCTTATGAGCAAAAAGTTACTTAAACATCACATATTATACTCTTATTATTCTTATTATTCTTCAGAAAAATAAGTACTAACTGAAGTTTTAATATTTGAGAGATGTTTCCCATCGGTCTGAGCTCTGCTATATTAATGATACGTGGTCGAAGGTTTTTAAATACCGGGGAGTATTCATAGTCATTTTAGACATGGGTCTAAGTTAAATTTTCGGACGTTGATTTTATTTTTTTAAGTTTATCATTTCAAAATATTTAAAGCTATTTGTGTAGTATACCAAGTTAATTATCTTGTAAAAATATAAAACCAATAATTTGTAATTCAAATCGGTTTGTATTCATTGAGCCAAAATTGTCTTAAAACGTAGTTTAGTTAAACCTGGGTCTATAGCAGATAGACCCAGCGACTAAACCTATGTTTAACTTAGACACAGCTCTTAAATGACTATGAATACGTCCCTATGTCTTTTGGCTGATATACTCGTAAATTACCAGGTAAAAAAGAACATTATCAAAAATAAAATAGGTCGCGTGTCGTCTTATAGAACTTGCCAGAAATAGTACAGTCAATGGGGAAAAATCTGAAAAAAGTTTTGACGTCTGAAAAGTTTGAATGCAGTTTTGAAGAGGGGTTGCTTTTTGGCATAAATCTCGATTTGCGGGGTTTTTTGGTCTTGTGGGGCGTCCGCCATCTTGAAAAAACGACTTCTTTTGATAATTTGCGTTTTTCTCACTTCCTGTGCTTTTTTATGAAAAAAATTTTATATACTTTCTTATTTAAATTTAAATTTCCTACAAATCGGTGTATAAATTATTTGTCGGGTGTAGATAATTCAAAAGTTATTAATGAAAAACGAGTACAAAATTAGGCCTAACGGGCTTAGTTATCGAATAACTCCCAAACTATTACTTTTATAAAAAAAAAGTCTTAAATTAAAGGTGTAACAAAAGGCTAGGGCGTGTAGGTTGAGTTAAGATAAGAAAAAAATCGTATGGGGAGGGGGGTCTATTTCACCCAGTTTAGGCAGAAGGGCAATTTTCAAAAAAAATGACTTAAAATATAAAAAAAAATATTTAAAATCAACGGCAACAGTCAAAATACCATGTTATAGCTTTTCTGAAAACCAAACACCTAGTCTTAAATCAACTTTTTCAATCAAGTTGTTTGAGCAAATAGTTTTTGAGAAAATAATTTTCAAACTCAAAATTAAAAAAAAAAAACTTAATTTTTTGTATTCTTCCCAAGATGGCGGACCAAAAATCCCGCAAATCGATATTCATGCTAATAAGCAACCCCTCTTCAAAACTGCATTCAAACTTTTCAGACGTCAAAACTTTTTTCAGGTTGCCCTTATTTGACTGCCCGTTGCCTGTCCTAAAACGGTTTAATTATAATGGGAAGACGGTAAAAGAAGTAGTAACGAAAACGATGGCAGAAGCAGCGAGAGAAGCAGATGCAGAAAAAGCGACAGAAGCTGTGGTGGAAACTGCGGGAGAAACGTTAGCATCAGCAGCTGCAGTTTCGTTAACAGTTTCGGCGGCTTTTGATAAAAGTTTTCGAATGCAAATCCTTTTTTTTGTTATTTTTTTCATTACAAAAAATCGTCGGCTTCTGCAACGTCGCATCGGACAGTTGTTAGACGTGTTAATTATTATTGAAACTAGCTGCAGTTAAGATGGTAAGGTTTTTCAAGGATCGATGTTAATAGATCAATGTGTTTCTTCGAGAAACATAATTGACAAACGAAATCAATTTGAAAATGTTGTTTTCTTAATTTTTAGTTTTCTCAACAAAAGTAATAAAATCACCCATTTGTAAGCGTTTGACTAAAAATGGATACAACTTTTCTATACAAGAGCCAAACTGGTACTGGGTAAAAACAATTTTGAAGAGAAAATAAAAACAATTGGTAGGTATAACTAATTAATTTTTTTTTTAATTTTTTAAATTGACAATAAATGTTTCAAAAATCATTGATTTAAATAATTTAACCTAAAAACACAATCAAATAATAATAATAATAATAATAATTAGAAGGCAAGGAATGAATTTTTGTTGGATTGAGAATAAGGCGTTAATTATCTCATGAAAGAATATATTTTTAAAATTTGCAGTAAGCTACGTTATGATACTATTAGTGTTGCCATTGTTTTTATATATTTTTTTTATTTAATGAAAATCCTCATATTCATGTTCCGTCTGTCACGGTATTTGAAAACGCCTAACAATGTAGACATGTTAGTTTGTATTGCAAATAGTCATTAGAACAAAATTAACTAAAAATAAACGGCTAGATTGGATCACAAAAAACTTTCTTTCTCAGCTTACAACTTTAACGTAGCTAGAAAATGACAGTGTATGTATGTTATAAGTTCAATAATATATAGCCCAGTCAAATTCGACAACTAATTCGCAACTTCGAAAAACTTGTGCTCGCTGCCGGAAAAATGCAACAGTGAAAAAATCGCTAAAATCATCACCCCATTTTTTTCGATATTTTCCTTTATAACTTTTAAAATATGCAGCTTAGGAATAAACCTTCCACTATAAACTTGTTTGTTATAAAATTTTCTACAAGACCACATTAGCTTTAAATAGTCAAATAGTTTTGCCAAGAAACATCATGTTAACTAAGTGCAACAAGCAATGTTTGCATCATTGCTGTGGTCAAAGTAGGGCACTTTAGTTGGCACTCATTTTTGAACACGTACTTGTACAAAAATGAGTGCCAACTTAAGTGTGTTACTTTGACCACAGCAATGATGCAAACATTGGTTGTTGCACTTAGTTAACATCATGTTTCTTGGCAAAACTAATTGACCGATTTGGATCGAATTTTCGAATTTCGTCTTGTAATACTCTAAAGTATTTGAATCCGAATTTTAAGCAGAATTTAAAAATGATAGATAGATAGATATAACTTTATTTTTGATGTGTAAACATCTTAGCGCTAGGTATTAAGAAAAAAACAAACTCTCGGTATGGGTAAACTTGAAAGAGGAAAGAAAAAATTACGGATACGTCACCATCTTGTTTATTTAGATTTTTAACTAATGGATGCGAATGGTTCGTGCATTGATAAATTGAAATAATGTGGTAAATGTCGGTAATGTGGTTGGGTATAGTAATACACCAACGACACCAACCAAGCCAACGGTTTGTGCATTAAATAGTGTCGGCATTGATAGGGGAACATTGGGGTAAAATGTCAGGGTTGCCACTTTCCTAGAAGTAGGTTTTTTTTTATGTTGAAGTGTGAGGTTGTCATTTTTCATACAAAATAATAGATTCTGGGTTGCGGGAACATCGGAAAATCGCTTCCTGAAGGAGAACGGAAAATGGGAAAATAATGGGCGATATACTAAAAGATAGGTCTTGAATAGGGGAACATTGGGGTAAAATGTCAGGGTTGCCACTTTCCTAGAAGTATGGGCGATGCACTAAAAGATAGGTCTTGAAAAGGGGAACATTTGGGTAAAATGTCAGGGTTGCCACTTTCCTAAAAGTAGGTTTTTTTGATGTTGAAGTGTGAGGTTGTCATTTTTCATACAAAATAATAGATTCTGGGTAACGGGAACATCGGAAAATCGCTTCCTGAAGGAGAACGGAAAATGGGAAAATAATGGGCGATATACTAAAAGATAGGTCTTGAATAGGGGAACATTGGGGTAAAATGTCAGGGTTGCCACTTTCCTAGAACTAGGTTTTGATGTGTAAACATCTTAGCGCTAGATATTAAGAAAAAAAAAAAACACTCTCGGTATGGGTAAACTTGAAAGAGGAAAGACAAAATTACGGATACGCCACCATCTTGTTTATTTAGATTTTTAACTAATGGATGCGAATGGTTCGTGCATTGAATAGAGTAAATTGAGATAATGTGGTAAATGTCGGCAATGTGGTTGGGTATAGTAATACACCAACGACACCAACCAAGCCAACGGTTTGTGCATTAAATAGTGTCGGGAAAATTATCATCATCATATAATTGTGGAAAATGCAGTTTTTTAAGGCATTGTGCAACTGTAATGATTTTAAGGTCTAAATTGGGTATGATTTTAAGAGTTGCTACATTCTCTAAAAGTACCTTTTTTGAAAGTGGAGGGTGAGGTTAGAAACAAAATTAAATACATATTTACGCTCAGCCCTGAATCACATGAAATAACATAACATGTTCGACGGGCGCCTTTGGCAACCTCATCAGTTTACTATATACAGTAAGCTATAGTATAAAATATATACTACACTGATGTTTACACATCATCCCCTTGAGTCCCGGTACTCACACATTTTTTTTTTTAACTCCTGGCTAGATAGCAACAGTAGTAGCCCGTAGCGTAATGGTTAGTGCGTTCGACTGTCATGCTGGAGGTCTGGGATCGCTTCCCAGCCTCGTACACCTAAAAAACTAAAAAGTTTTTTTTCAGGGCTACTGCCTCTTGCGAGGAATTGACAAATCCTCCAAGAGTATCACTTGTCACGAATAAGTGCTTCTCGTCTAGCCGTTCGGATTCGGCATAAAATTGTAGGTCCCTTCCATTCCTGTCGAAAGGCGCACACAGGAATGGTTGCGAGTTGTTAGTCACTAGGCCCTGGTTCTTCATGAGCCGTTGTGCCACCCGATTTATTTATTTATACTAGATAGCAACACAAATAAAACATGCATGATTTTAAAACTGATGTGGTCTTTTAGAAACGATTAGGACGGTTTTTTTCTATGTTGCATATTTCCAATGTTATAAGGAAAAATTAAGGACAAAATGGGGTGATTTTAGCGTTTTTTTACTGTTGCATTTTTCCTGCAGCGAGCACAGGTTTTTCGAAGTTGCAAACTTGGCTATAGACTACTCTAACATGCCCCAACAACATATGAAAAATGCAAAACTACATACATCGCGCTTTGCGAATTTAGCACTTTTTTGTAATTATTGACTGGGCTAATAATGATGTCGTGAAAAATAAATTGTTAACAAAAGTTTAAATATAAATTAAGTATTTTTTTTTTTAATTTATAACTAAAAATACCATTTTTAAATAGCTAGAGCTCAAAAAAAGTATGAAATCTGTTTGATAAATACGAATTTATAAAAAAAAAAATTAAAAAAATCATGATCATTTTATAGGTACCTACCTACCTTATATGAATCAATTTTTTTTGAAAATTTTTAAAAATAAAATCTATGCCCACTTTTAGTATTTTTTATACATACAATTTTATACAAAGTTAAAAAAAATCATTTACTCGTTTTCAAATTATAGTATTTAATTAAAAAAAATATTGAATATTTTTTTAAAAATCTAAAAAATATATTTTTGAAAATTTTTGTATGCTAAGCTCAAACTAAAATAGGCCTACTCTTTAAAAAATTTGGTTGAAATCGGTGGCGACTTAACGAGAAATAACGGTTAATAACCGTTTTTGGTAACATATTTTATAACAAAATATTTGTTTGTCAAAAACGTTAGAGACGTTTTTGAAATAAATACATTTTTGTAGGTATATAAGTTGTACCGTCATTCCTTGAGCTAAACAAAATTGAATTTCCCCGGAGCGGAGAGCTATAAAGTGATTGCCAATGTGGAAAAGATGTTGCTTCGTCTATAGATATCAGGAAAGCTTACTTTCCTATACTGTGTTGAAAGAACTCTTACAGAATGCTTATTAAACAAGCTAACAAAATGCGCAGACATATATCCTCCCACCATCAAAGCAATTCCACTAACATTCTCCGATGAAGCTAAATATCTGAATTGTATTTTAGATAAGAAGTTAAGTTGGAAACCTAATATACAAGAAAGATTCAAAAAGGCCACAGTTACAAACAAACGGTTACATACGGCAAAGGTGGAGGCGTACCATATTAATAAAAACAGCGCTTAACTCACCTGTAACTTTCGAGCTCTCATGTATGCTTAAGAGATAACTCGTATGGATTAAGAGATAACTCGTGAATAAAAACGTATATTTACTTTTCTTATTTAACCCTTCGCTAAACAACCTTCCTTAGTGGTTTAGCTAGCGCGTATAAGTGGCAGAGACCTACTGCTAATCCACGAGTTAATAATAACTCGCCGGTAGATTCCGTTTATTAAAATGGGGGGTATAGACTTAATTTAATTCTTTTATTTCCTCTACCTGACCGTTTTGGCGTGTTCCAGGCGGAACTTTTAGCGATAAAAGAAGTTTTGTCTTGGCTTAAGGAAAACGTGTTATCGACTTCTTATATCCGCATCTTCTCAAATAGCCAAGCTGCTATAAAATCCTTCGACTCTGTCTCTACAAATTTTATGACAGCCCTAGACTGTCGATCATCTCTTAAAGAAATGGCACAGCAGTTTAATATTCAACTTTGGTGGGTGCCGGGCTATAAGGACATTACGGGAAATTGTAACTGACGAGCTCGCAAAAAGTGGAGCAAGCTGCATACAAATTTATGCTGAAACAAGATGCTTTAAGATAAACCCTAAGTCTTAGGTGGAACAACATCACCACTTTCCTGGCGACCAAACAGATCTGACCTACGCTGAATCTGAAGCGCTCTAAGTATTTGATATCTCTGATATACTTAATTGTCATAACCGGGCACTGTCTTATAGGCAAGCACGCAATGCGGCTTGCAGTATTCCCCAACGATTTTAGCAGAAGCTGTATGGACGAAGAAGAGGATGAATTGGTTCCTCATCTTCTCTGTACATGCCCTGCCTTATCCCAAAGACGCAAGCTCCATCTGTTGGACTTCTACTACAATGATCCTAGTGATCTAAACAAACAAAGACAAGCAGTCTCGCGCTATTCATAAAAAGCTCCAACTGGTTTTAAGTTTTAACGCGTTGGAATAAAATCTCTAGATTCATTAGTATATTTAAATATTTTATGGAATTTATTTTGACAGATGAGTTTGTAAAATATGATTTATTTTAAGAAAAGAAAAATGAAATATATCCATGCACGTACATATGTACACATATACATGATTAATAAAACAATTAAACTACTCCTTGACGTTCGTCCGCTTTAACTAAAAGATAAGAAAAAAATATAATTTTTTTCTGTCAAAACTGCGCTATACCCACTAAAAGGGATTTTTTTTTGTCAAGCAACAAAACAACGCCATTCTATACCCTTGTTTTAGATTGAATTTTAAATTCAAAAAACAATAACGTATGCCTAAATGGCGTTCAAATGGGCATTTATGTCACCATAAAATAAAAAAATAGCTCTGCATTTATGATGGCCGCAGCAGCCGTTCAAGCGATAAAAAACATAAGTTTACTGATAAGCAGACGTCATGTCAAGTCAGTGAGAAAATGAATTTGAATAGCGGCTTAATGTTGTACACGAATCCTGATAAGACATCTCTCTTTAAGTATTATTGTTATTTCTTCTACTATATTTGGGTTCCTGTTATCAGAAATGTTTGTTTCAGTCCGGAGCAATTTTTTTTTTTTCTTTTCACTAATATGTGGCCATTCTTATTCTTAGCTTATCATCCACCCTTAACCTCGGGTCCCATTTCCAGGGCCGAAACACGTGTTGTTTAGGGCATATACAGACAGAGAGTAGTGTTGAGGGCCCTTTCATTTAATTATATAGGGAAATAACTATAGAATGAGGTAATTGTCTTGTGAATCTCTTACATTTTTGTATGAGGTGTGCTTAAGAGGTTCTCCTGTAAAGTGTCGAATATGAAATGTTTAGATAACTACACAATTTAAAACAAAAATACGAAATACTGGAAAATAATATAAAAGAACAGTCAGATTTTATATTTCAAAAACAAACCTGGAATTCCCCTTTCACACAGGGAAACTGAGTTGCCTGCAATATTTAGTTTGTAGGTGAGAAGGGCGAAAGTGAAGGAAGAAAAATCTCCCCTTACGCCTTTCTCGCCTACAAACCAAAAGTTTCCGGCAACTCAATTTCCCTGTGTAAACTGTGAAAAGAGGCGAAGTATTTACAAATCAATTAGTCCCAATTTATTCAATCTATCTTCAATTTAAAATTACCATTAAAATGTGGAATTTATAATTCTGTTATAAAAATATAAAAGAAATCTCATTTAGTTTAGTTTAGTTTAGTTTATTTATTTGTAATTGTTACTAACACATTAAGATAAATCTTATAAGGTAGTGAAAGTTTATGGATAAATAATATATGATAACATTTTGACTAATAATTAACATTTGTATATAATATAAAAGTGAATTTAAGAATTTAAAAAGCCAATACAAAAACAAAAAAAAAAATATAATAAAATAAATAAATAATAATATGTACATCTATGTACAAGAAAAAAACTTTAGGCAAAAGACTTTATGGGATCTTTAATATTGGTGAATTTAAAAAAAAATTAAAAGTAAAAGTAGGAAAAAAAGAAAGAAATAGAGAATGAGAAGTGAGGTGTCTGTAAAAGATAAGTTAGTTGTTTTGAATAGAAATGAAATCATGTAAACTTTTTTGGAATTTTTGCATGTCACTAAGTTCTCGCAAGTAAGGTGGGAGTGAGTTCCACAGGCGACAGGCATTGATGAAAAATTGTCTCTCAGATGTAAGACACGTAAGACGAGGATGAATTAAATAAGTTGATCTGTTTGATACTGAAAACCGAAGTTCGTCATACAGATATGTTGGTTTTCGCGTAGTTATAATTTTGAAAAGTAGTATCAATGTTCGGAATTTGATAAAGTTATCGAAAGACATTTTTAAAAAGCTTCTTCTCAGATGGGAAACATGGTCATATCTTCTTAATCCATAAATATATCGTATAATACTATTAAAGGCTACTTTTAACTTGTTTTTGCTGTAGAAATCACAATTGTGATAGATTTCGCATCCGTAGGTTAAGACTGGTAAAACCAAAGACTTAGCAAGTAGAGTTCTTGTTTTAATCGGCGTAAAGCTCTGAGCAGTCCATAATGTTCTTAGGGTGCTATATGCCTTACCTACTACTGAGTTAATATGGTCATTCCATGTAAGAGTCCTATTGAAAACCACACCAAGATTCCTAGAAGTATTTACAAATTCTAATATAGAGCCAGTTAGCATGATTGACGGAAAATATGACAAATCGAGTTCTTTTTTGGATATCACAAGGCATTTGCATTTGTTTGGGTTAAGAGCCAAACCGTTATCGGCTGCCCAATTTGAGATCCGCTCGAGATCCTGATTGATAGCAAAAGCGCAGTTTTCTATGAGGCCTAGTGAACAACTTCTATAGATTTGTATATCGTCTGCATAAAAGTGCTTTGAAGCGTCGGGAATAAGAGTAGCGATTTCGTTTATATACAGCGAGAATAGCAGGGGTGATAAAATGGAACCTTGGGGAACACCTTTCAGTATAGGTAGGTAGTCAGACAGACTATTATTCAAACAAACGGCTTGTTTTCTGTTGCTAAGATAAGATAACAGTAATTTTATTGCATCTGAAGATACGTTAAATTCCGAATGCAGCTTATTCATCAGCACCGTGTGGTTCACCATGTCAAAAGCTTTGGAGAAGTCTAGAAGAACTAAAAACGTTACACTATCCTTATCCAATTCGGTCCTAATGTCTTCAATGACTTTAAGAAGTGCAGTTGTGCAGCTGTGTTGAGCTTGAAAGCCTGACTGTATTGGTACCAAATAATTGTTTCGGGTTATGTAGCCGTTCAGTTGTTTTTGCATAATACGTTCACAAACTTTGGACAAAAATGGAAGAATGGTGATTGGTCTAAATTCTTCACAAAGTAAGTTTTTGGGAATAGGAATAATTTTACCCATCTTCCATTTCTGAGGGAAAATTCCTGTTGTGAGAACTGTGTTGACAATATGGGTAAAATAGGGTAAAAGCATTGGCAAGATTGATTTCAAAAATACAGGATTTACTTCATCAACTCCTTCAGCAGTGGATTTTATTGAAAGAAAACTTTCCACAACATCCAAATTGCTCACTCCTGAAAAACTAAATGCAGATTCCGTTAAAGGTAATGTTGAATCAGTGAATAGTTCAGTTGAAATAACATGGTTTGGAGTAGATAAAAATGTACGATTAAGTTCGTTCTTATCAATATTATTTTGAGAATTTTGTCGTTGTTTACCAATTCCAAGATTTCGAAGATTTTCCCAGAGTTTTCGACCATCACCATTAACATTTAGTCGGCTAGAGAAAAATTGTTCTTTAGCATTTCTAATTTCTAGAACAACTTTATTACGTAGGGACTTGTAAGCTTTCTGAAGTTCTTCCACCCGAAAAACTATCCAGCTTCTATAAGTTTGATCTCGTTGGTTCATTAATTGTTTAATTCTTTCACTAAGCCAGGGCTTTGATACACATTTAAACTTTTTTGTTTTCAAAGGCACGTGGCAGTTAAACAGCATTCTTAAGTTTTCATTTATAAAGTCCACTTGGTCATCTGGTGAAGGCTGAAGATAAATATTATCCCAAAATATTGAACGAATATGTTGTTGAAGTGCTGACATGTTAACGTTTTTATAGTCCCTATATTTTATGTCATTATTGTCGGAACTAGTTTTAGTGCAGAAGTCATAAGTCAGAAAAATTAGGTCGTGTTTGGAAAAGACTGGAGCGGAGACTTGATCATAAAAAAGAACCCGATCTTTCACACTTACAAAAAAGAGGTCCAATAAAGTATTTGAAGTCTTAGTAAAGTGTGTTGGCACAGACAAATTAACTGAATGCATATCAAAAGATTTCATATTTTCACTAAGGCTATCATCGACTAATAAGTTGCTATTAAAGTCCCCGCATATAATAATATTTGTGGAACTTATTGTTATTTGGTCCATAAGATTGTATATAAGTTCTAAATCTACATTCCTATTCGGCCTATAAATAGTGCCCAGTAGAAGGTTACTGGCTTCCCCTTTTATATCTATAAATAAGTATTCGCATGAAGAATCCGATGGCGAGAAAACTTTTTTTTTACAAATTAGACCCTCTTTGACATAAATCGCCACTCAGCCCCCTCGGTCAATCCTATCTGAGCGAAAAAGAGTGTAACCCTTGAGAGAATATGAAGCGTCACCTATATCTTTCGAGAACCATGTTTCTGAAATACAAACCGCGTCAATTCCAGAATTTTCAAACAAATATCTAAACTCGTCAATCTTCAGCATCAGACTTTGAGCATTAATATGACTTACTTTAAACCCTTCAACGCGATGGCTAAAAATATTTAACATAGTTCGAAGTATACCGTCACTGTTGCTACGAGTGGAACCCACCATCAACTCACTCAACTCTGTAATGGCGATTTTAAATTTAATGGCAAGTCCTCATCTAGTACCTAAAAATAACCATTTCATAAAATTTCTGGCATGGCCAACAGGCACTAAAAAAAAAAACTGATCCGTCCCAGCCTTAAAGTGCATATTTATCAATAATTGCAGCTCAGTAGCCTTGTTTTGTTCACATTATGTAGTCATTTAAACACTCAAAGATAAGCTTAATATTATTGTTTTACAGTTAGAATTTTTTTCTTCTTTTTCCTTGATTAAACAGTACAATGATCTGATGGAGGGAGTTTATAGAAATATGGCCGAAGTGACGCCTCGTCTTGAAACAAAACCAACACAAAAAAATGTTAATGGAAAAGTTTCCATTTTTATTCTATTCATAGAGCGTAGACATGTTAAACACTTAACAAAAAAAAACTTATAATGACAGGTTGGATTGAAATCAATCTGCAGACACTATAATCAGTTTCGGTTAGTGAAACTGATATGCCACACATCATAGTGATTGTAGTGTGTGAACGTATATGTTAAGAGCTTAGTAGGTATGTGTGTAAAAGTATATATACATATTATGGTGGCAAATTTGATTGTTAATTTAAATTGGTTTTGCTATCAATATTATTTTATAGAGACAAAAGAAAACTAAAATATGTCTCGGTGATTAGAACAGAGTGGTGTAACTCTATTTTCACTCTAAGTGGGGGTTTGAGAAATACAAAAATTGAATAGTGGATTTTTTTTTTTTTTAATCGTTAGAGGTGTTCAGTATGGTTTTCGACCGCCTAGCTCTTTTGCGTTAGCTGCAATCGGAAAATTTCGGAAAATCGTTTTTTGTTAAATAACTACTCGTTTATTTTCAACTTTTCACTAAAAATGCCCCTAACAAAAAATGTTTAAAATTTAATTACAACACCTTAAAAACCCAGCGGTGATGCCGTGATGCGGAAAAGAATTCAAGTCTTATTTCGGATAACTTGATTTTCAGACTGAAGTCGAAAATTATCAATTTTAATCAAAAGTAATTACGCATATAGTCGCAAAATGCTAGTTCGTGAATGATTTGTTTAACAAAAACCAACTTGCTTTAAATTCAAGATGGCGGCCAAAGTTAAAAACTTCTTATTTATTTAACTCCTTACGGCCCCCTTAGTGATTGAAACAAAAAAAATACTTTATCCTTTTGTTCTTATGCAAAAATATCCTTTATTGCGTTTAACCTATAAATAACCGATCGACATCACAATTTCCGGATTATATCGAAAACTATCAATCTTAGACAAAAAATTGTTCGTACCAAAGTTGTAGATAAATAAATTTTAAACAACTTTTGTGAAGGACATTTTTAGTGAAAAGTTCAAAATAAACGGGTTATTTAACAAAAACCGATTTTCCGAAAATTCAAAATGGCGGCTAACGCAAAAGAGCTAGGCGGTTGAAAACCAAACTGAACACTCTTAAACTTCTAACGGTTAAAATAAAAAAAATCCACTATTTAATTTTTTGCATTTCAGCATTTATTTTTGTTTAATCCGACTGCGCTACTACATCTAATTCGCATAAGATACGACAAAAAAAGCTAAAGCGTGTAGTAGGTGGTGTAGGAACAAAAAAAATCATATGCAAGAGGGTCTGTTTCATCAATTTAAGCCGGAGGATCAATTTTCTTAAATACTGACTTAAAATACAAAACAAAAATGTTATAAAAGAGCAACGGAAACAGTTAAAATATTGTGCTATAGCTTTTTTTAAGACAAAATTGTATTCTTTTGGTTTTTTTAAGAGCCGATTTGTCAATAATCAGTTTAACTATCAGAAGAATAGTTACTATAGCAACAGGAACAAATTTGTGTTTTATTCAAAGAATAAGTATTATCTGAGGTTTAACAGACTATTAAAAAATTGGCCCTAAATTTCTGTGAATAGTTTTTGAATATTTATTTCATTAAAATAAATAATTGTTTGTTAAATATTATAGCGCAATAGCTCGTGGAAAACCAGGGAGGGCATAGTGACTTACAACTCTCGATCATTTCTATGTGCGCGTTCCGACAGGAATGTAGGAGACCTACAATTTCATGCCGAATCCGAACGGCTAAACGAGAAAGCATTTTTTTCGTGACAAGTGAAATTCTTGGAGGATTTGTCAATTCCTCACAAGAGGCAGTAGCCCTGAAAAGAACTTTTTTGTTTTAAGGAGAGAATTGAACCCAGAGAGCAAATGCTTGCTGCAAGTAATTTCTTATTGTGTACCTACTTGTTTGAGCGGAACGGAGGAGGGTATGAGCGGGACCGAGCTCCTTGTTGGAAGCGGGCCACCCAAGATACTATTATCCAAGAAAATTGTTGACACTGGCGTACATACCGCGGCAGATGAACCGCCACAATAGTCATTATTCAAAAACCCTGATAATCATTGGTCCTTCAACCCAGATTTTGACATGTACATCACTTTAACTTCGAAGAACTTTATAAACAAAATGCATCTCTTATGTTTAAATTGTTTATGTTATCTAAGAAAATTTATAGGTATTAAAAAATATGCTAATTGGTGACTAATGAGCTAGTGACGAGATATGATGGAATATTTTATGTAGCTAAATACATAAGTATAAAAAAGTATTTTCTCAAAAAAACCCATAACTTTAATTCCATTATTTGATTCTTTTTGGTAAACACGTGGTACGCAATTTTATTATAACTATTCTAGAAATTACATATACAGGGTGATTGGTATAAGGTGCACCACAAAGCTGTAACGAGTAGGTTGGGTTAAGACAAGAAAAAAATCGTATAGGAGGGGGTTCTATTTCCCTCCGTTTAAGCGGGAGGGCAATTTTCTAAAAAAATGACTTAAAACAAAAAAAAAATTGTTTGAAAACAACGGTAAAACTTGCAATGCCCTGCCATACCTTTTTGGAAAGCCAGAAATATCTTCTTAAATTTTCATTTTAAAATAAGTTGCTTTTGTAAAAAGTTTTTAAAAAAATAATTTTCAAGCTCGAAATTATGAAAAAAAAAAAATTTTTAAAAAATTTCAAACTAATTTTTTTCAAGATTTTACGTTATTATGTTATAATTAAATGTTAATTAATTTTTAGTCAAACACTAAAAACCGAATCGATCTAGGGATTTTACTTTTCAAGATATTAAAAAATAAATTATTCAATTTTGTCATACAACTAAGAAGAATCTGGCTAAATGATCATTTCAGCAACCATTTGATTATCATCAACACTTTACAGTGAAGTCAATAAGGTTGTATCTTAATTTGAGAGCCCTAGCAATGAAATCTGTGTGAAATATAACATCGTTCAAATGGCACGTAGCGCCATCCTGTTGAAACAATATGTCTTCGGTGTCCAATTCAGGCCACAAGAAGTTGGTGATCATCGACATATAGCGATCGCCGTTGACGGTGATGGCCTGGCCAGCATCATTTTCGAAGAAAAACGGACCGATGAAGCCTCCAGCCCAAAATCCACACCAAACAGTAATTTTATTTGGATGCATTGGCCCCTCGTGAATCTCGCGTCGATTGGTGTCGTACCAAATCCGGCAATTTTGCTTATTCACGTACCCATTCATCCAAAAATGGGCCTCATCGCTAAAGATGATTTTTCGGCAAAAATTGGGAATCAACTTCCAACTGCTCCAAAACCTAATTTGCACGTATTGCTCGACGCTGTAACTTACCATGATGATTTGTCTTTAGAAACTGATTAAAAGACGATATTTTGACAGAAAGTAAAAGAAACAATATGGCCGCCACGAGCTGTCAAAATCAAACCGTCCTTATTGGAAAACCATTTAGAATTTCTTGAAATGCAAAATTAACTGCAAATTTAGAGCCTTACTTCAAGTCTCTAGCATGCTTGGTTCGCGAGATACACTCTGACCAGCTAACTTCACTGTGATAATTGCCCTATAGTATTGAGCAAGTAAAAAATGTTAAAAAGCATACAATTAATTACTTACTTAAATTTTGTATCCATAGTAGTTTGAGCTTACCCGGGGTTTAGACAAGCGAGTAGAACTAGTAGCATTTGTATCATAGTGTTAGTTTTATGGATGTATGTGTGATTAGTAGCTCTCTGCGCGTTTTGGCAACTAGTATGATTTTGTAAAAATATTTCATACAGAAAAATATACAAATTATGGAAACTATGGAAACAAAACAAATAAATGAAAACAATACACTACCCTAGCAGGATAACTGGCAGGCTACTCGCAGCCAACAATATTATACTATTGCCCTACTAGTCGGCTCTCTCATGTTCAGATACACTAACACACATAAACGCTAGTAGTTCTACTCGCTTGTCTAAACCCCGAGTAAACAAAAAAAAAAAAAATGCCATTTGAATCCTTGAACAATTACGAATTCATTTAAGCAAAACTTTATATCCGTTATAGTTTTTTTTAATAAATAATATATTTTTTTTTATAATTGTGCATATATGTATACAATTTTGAAAACATTTTAAGGCACAAAATAAGTAACGCCAATTTAAAATAATTTTTATGTGCACAAATTTAATTTTTATAGACAAAAATTTGATTTCAAAATTTTTTTTTTTCAAAAAATTGTTTTGAAAGATTTCAAAATTTTTTTTTTTCAAAAAATTGTTTTGAAAAAATCAAATATTCATCAAAATAATTTGAATTCTTTTTTATTGCTATTTAAACTTTTTAGAATCTTTTGTACAAAATAATTTATTTGAATTGGTACATCCAATTATGAGATAGTCGAGAATATGTAAACTTTTCTATGAGAAGTATCTAAATTAAATATAGTAATAAATTACTTTTTTGGCACTGTATGAGTTCTTTTATAGATAAATAATAGAAACTGAATAACTTCTTATTCTCATACAAATATAGCTTTATTTAAAACTATCGTTTTCGAGAATATCTTATCATCTTCAGGTTTTTAAGCAAATTGAAAAATTTTTTACATATACATAAATCAAAAATTGATGTGATTAAAAAATTATACATATACATATACAAATCTTTTAGCTGTTAATGGTTCTTAAAATGCATGCAATGAAGATCGTTCAAACATCGTTTGATCGTTCTTATTCTCATACAAATATAGCTTTATTTAAAACTATCGTTTTCGAGAATATCTTATCATCTTCAGGTTTTTAAGCAAATTGAAAAATTTTTTACATATACATAAATCAAAAATTGATGTGATTAAAAAATTATACATATACATATACAAATCTTTTAGCTGTTAATGGTTCTTAAAATGCATGCAATGAAGATCGTTCAAACAATTTGTATTTGTTCATATTATTTGTGCGATGTATGTAGAAGTCTTCATATGCATTTAATAATTTCGGGTTATTTATTTGTTTTAATAATCTTAAACCTGCCAGGTTGTGATTATTATCAATCATATGATCAGCTGGAGTCGACTCATGCACTGTCTTAGAATGGATTGATTTATAGTGTTCCGACCACCTTATTTTTGCCGTTCTTCTCGTTTGGCCAATATAAACTTCATCACAATCTTGACAAATAACGGAATAAATTCCAGATTTATCGAGAGTGTCAGTCATATCTTTTATTGTTCCAATTAGCGTTTTGACTTTATTCCCAGTGCTATTCGGTGACAATTTGATTGAATAATTATTCAACACTCTCAGTAAAGAATATGTCAATCCTTGAACACTCATAAAAGAGATAACTTTTTCTTTAGATGGAACTAAAGCTGTTAAATCTTTTATTTCCTTTTTTCTTGAATGTTTTTTTAAACAAAGAATCAACAATTTGTGTACTATAACCATTTATTGTAGATATTCTATGAATAGTTGCTACTTCTTTGATGAAATTGTTTTTACTGAGAGGAACATTAATAGCACGGTAACAATAAGAATTAAATGCTGCAAATTTAGTTTGCTTTGGGTGATAATAGTTTGATGGAATGCATCTTTCAGTGTTTGTTGGTTTCCGATAAATATCAAACTCAATATGATTCCCAAATCTTTTAATCATAAGGTCTAAAAATGGCAAACAAAAATTTACTTCTGTTTCAAAAGTAAACCTTATTATTCCTGCCATAACACAATTTAAGAAATCGAGAAAAATATTGAGTCTGTCTTTATGAATAATGACATAAGTGTCGTCAACATATCTAACCCATAATAATGGAAAGTCAGGGCAGTTCTGCTTAGCTTTGGTTTCGAATTCAGCCATGAAACAATTTGCCGCAAAGGCAGCTAAGGGGTTACCCATTGCTAAACCATCAATTTGTTCATAGATTTTATTATCAAATTGGACATAATTCTTTAAAAAACATAAAATGACAAGACGCATGTATTCACTTACCTTTGAATCATCTAATGTATTTATGGTTGTCAAACCAATTTTAAATGGATTCTTCAGCATTTGCTACTGGAATACTGTTGTACATGTTGTCGATGTCGATAGATGCTTGAATGAAGTCCTTTGGAATGTTAATTTTACCTGCTTCACTGATAAAATCAAACGAGTTTTTTACATAATATCCGGCAAAGCCATTTTGCTGTGTCATGCACTGGTGATCCAACTCCACTGCAAATTGGTCTCATTTTTAGGTCTCCTATTTTGTTGATTTTAGATAAAGCATAGAGTTTCGGAATACTAAAGTTAGATGTAATTAACTTTTTTCTTAGATTTTCGGTTGTTACGTTAGCGCATGATTTTAGCTCTAATTTTGTTTTTGCTTGCCAACCGTTTAGCTTTGTTTGTGGTTTATTGACGATGATGTAGCGAAGGGCATAGACCTGATTTCATTAATGTAGACATTTTACAAACCGAACAACATTATAACAAAAGGATGTTAATAGAAATGCTACAAATTTTATACATAGATAATACAGTTAATAGACAATCAGACTGTGAAGGACTTAGCAGTATATATGGTCAACTCATTGAAAGGCAATAGACTAAAATTAAGATTTTATTTTTAACTTGTTTTGTAGGTTAGAATTATATAAAATATTTTGAATAAGTATTCAAAATATAATAAAATTAGATTTGAAATATTTATTATTATTCAGAATTTGATTTATGCAAACGTCTTTTTCAAGACATTTAATACAATTGAAAGAATAATAATTGATAAACCAAAACAAAAACCTAAAGATAAATAATAGAGGATAAACCTTTGATTAAGAATTTTTATAAGAATAAAAGTCGTAAGTATTGTATGATTTCCAAATATGTAGATATAAATTATTAACAAAATTTTTTTAGAGACCTGAAGAAAAACGTAACCACGTTTGAAACGTCGTCTGATTATAATTTTTAAAGCAAAAAAGACCTAAAGCCTACTCAGAATTTAAACATTACTAAAGTAGTGTAATGCATTCCATTTGTTAATATTTTGTGTAAATTGTACAGGTCTTTGTTGACGTTATTCAAACAAGAGTACGCGTAACTGATTTCAGAGTTGAGCCAGGTTTTTTGAGCTTTTCTTATAACTGCTGTAGTATGTGAGTTACTTACTGATGATTTGATTTTGATAAAATTTGGTATAATTTTGTTTTTCCGACATTTCAATAAAAATCCAATATTTGCTCTAATCTTCATGTGTTTTTCTTTTAATTTTCGAAATCTTCGCAATGATGTCCTTGCATTATTTTCTATGAAATTCTCGTTATTAACATAACACGCAATTGTTCTAGTTAAAGCATCATTGAAGGCCATTTTTTGATTTGCTTATTTTCCAATGTGGACGAATATCCAATAATAAATTAAATATAGTAATAAATTAATTTTTTGGCACTGTATGAGTTCTTTAATAGATAAATAATAGAAACTGAATAACTTCTTATTCTCATACAAATATAGCTTTATTTAAAACTAACGTTTTCGAGAATATCTTCTCATCTTCAGGTTTTTAAGCAAATTGAAAAATGTTTTACATATACATAAATCAAAAATTGATGTGCCCTATTTAAATCGTTCGAGCCGTGTTTAAGAAAAATATAATTTTTCTTGACCTTTGTATATGTATGGTAACTACCTACCCCGTTATTATTGGTTTCCGAAAGTGTTTTAATTACTCTAAAAAGAAAATAGTTTACAAAATCTTTTTCAATATATGCATATTCAACTTAAAAAAAAAAAAAATTTAAAAAAATGTATGCATCACAATACTATTACAACTTTTAATAAGATTGGCAAGAGAAAAAGAGGTAGGTAGGTACTATTATTGAATAAATTTCGAGTTTTATTTTTGTTTACCAAAAAGTAGCGTTTTCCTATAATAATTATAACTGATTTTTTAAAATCAAAATCGTAGTAGTCGTTTTTTGAGAAAAACAATATTTTCCTAAGTGGCTAAAAAATTGGTATGGCAGGTTCCGTTGTTTTTGCTCCAAATCCAAACAAAAAATGTGATACAAGAAATACTAGATAGAAGAAAATCTATAGGGATGTAGCCGCGGGGGCAGACAGACAGACAGAATAGCGAGGCCAACTTTTTCGTATTCTCTATACTATCATAATAATAATAATTGATCAAAATTTTAATTTAATTTTTTTTGATTCGCATAAGGTGTAACAAAAACCTTTAGTTTTTAGGTTGGGTTAGACAATATAAAAATCGAATTGAGAAGGTGTTCCTTCCCCCCCGTTTAGGCAGGAAGAACAATTTTCCAAAACAAATTACTTTAAACGGAAAAACAATTTATTTAAATTTAACGCTGAAACAATGACATGTTATGTTTTTTTGCTTCCTTCATTTCTTTTATTTAATTTTTTAACAAAGTTGTTTTAAACAGTAAAGTTTTGTAAGAAAAAAAGTTAAAATACATACATATTTTTGTTTTCAAAATGCAATGCATTTATAGATTCTTAGTCAAAAACTGAAAATCGGATGGTTCATTATTAAAAGGAACAAACTTCTGGCTTTACAAAATCGCATAAACATGGCATTTGAATTGTTACCGTTGTGTTTTAATAATTCGTTTTCTGTTTTAAGTAATGTTTTCTGAAAACTACTCCTCCTGTCTTAACGGGGAGAATATACTAATTTTACTGCCTCAATCAGTAAGTGAATAAGTGACAAAAATTACATCAAACACTTCATCCTAACGGGTGGTGGCCAACTTTTGCCGGCGTTTTTCTCCGTAAATCCGAAAGGTTTTCTCCCACAAACCAAAAATAAAATAGTTAAGAGTAAAAGTGGTTAAATGTCGAATTTTGGCCGATAAGCGATACTAGTATAATTAAATCTTAACTAATATATAAAAGTCTTGTTTTGTTTTCTTGTCAGTTTGGCTGTACGGGTGTCCAAACTAACAATCAAAATACTAATTTTTTTTATGACATCAACAATGTCTATCCCCCTGCTATCCAATAGATAGCTTCTAAAAAAAACAAATAAACTTAAATTTTTTTAGAAATCTTTAACAATAATAAAAAAATGTTGCCTATATGAAATTTGTTTTTGTCTCACTATTTAAATACATACAAAACATTAATAGACGTCCATACAATTTTAAAGACTGATACGCTTAAACAGATAAAATAGCATTATTTTGACTAAGCAGTGAATATTGTTACTTTTTATTTAACTGATTATCAAAATATAAAACATATTTCTACGATAACTTAAAGCTATAATATGGATTTTTAAACATAACTGATAGAAAAATTTTGCAAAAATCCAGTCTATTGGTCGATAAAATTTTTTCTTTTTGCTAAAATATACATACAATACCTGTAAATGGCCATAACATGGGTAATACTTTTTTGATATTTATAAATGAGGTATTAAATGAAAGGTTATAAGACATACAAAATTATAAAAATAAAAAATAATTCACTTTCATGACAAAATAAATTGTTAAAAGAGAAAGAATTTGCCATAATGCGAAAAATTCATACCTTTTGAGTGTAGTTACTTAGAAAATTGTTAAAAGTTAATGAAAAATTTATAAATTTTGAAAAACTAATAACACACAATTATAGGTGTTACATTCTTCTACAAATATGTTAGAAATTTTTTTATTTGTAAATCTAAAGGGAAAAAAACTAGGGGCAATTTAATGAGATAAATCACAATAAAGCTCCATTTAGCCAAATTTAGAGGCTTCTAACTTTAGTCATGCCTGATAGTTCATAACAAATGATACTAACAAATGATAAAGACTACGGTAGAAATTTATAATCTAAATTTTTGTGTTAAAATTTTTGCAAAATCTTAAAAAAAATCATATTAAAAATGTGACTTAGTAAAAAATTAATTCTATTATTGGTACTTTTAAAGCAAAAGTTAATACAAAATTGATAAATTTTGAAAAACAAAACGAACACACCAATTGCTCTAATCCTCTTCTAAAATATTGCTAATAAATATTAAGTGATCATTTCAACAAAAGCCACTCCAGAATTAGCTTTATTGATTTATTTACCAAATAAAATGCAAAATGGATCATGGATCATGGATACAAAACATAACTGTGCGTTGCTCACAAGCTTCACAAAATAATTTCAAATATTAAAATTTTACATTAGAAATATTTTTTCAGATAAAATCCAGAAAAAAATTCAAAATTGTCAATTTATCTGCATAAAATGGGATATAAATCGGAAAGTGCTTATTCGAATTTCAAAATTTAGATGTCTTTGGAAAGGTCGTTGTCTCACTATTTAAATACATTCAAATAGAAAACCATACAATTTTAAAGACTGATTCGATTAAACAGATGGCAGGATTATGAACATGTCCAGAAAAATCCAATGGAGTCCAAAAAATCTATGTCCACATGCAGCGACCGACATGGCGAAAAATATAACTTTTTGAACAAGACATGAGCGTTGTACAGAGCTTAGCTATGAGATTTGACGTTTCAAGTGCGTATGAGTTTTTTGCCTGGTTTTTGTTGAATGTGTAAGTGAATGTAAGAATGTTGGAATATATAATAAGTAGTGATGAAAGGCTAATGAATGGCATGATATAATTCTCAAGTAAGTAAAAATGCGCTGGTTGTTGATTGGATTGTGGTGGAAGGGAAAACCTTAACCAATCATGTTTGATTTACATGGTCGGTGAAAATTTAGTTATGCTGAAATCAACACGGCGAATACTTTCACAATCTCCCAAATCAGTGAGAAACATTCGCTCCGTAGAGTAAATCATTCACATGTATAACAAAAATGGTAACAGCAATGCTATAAGAGCAAAAACTGCCGTATTACACCTCCGCTCTTCTGTGCGTTGCAGGTCGTGTGTCGAAATGTCAAAATCTAAGGGCACAAATCGATTAAGGAGGGTTTTATTACCTAATGTCTCGGCCAGCACTTTAGCACCAACAGAAAATAAGAAATTTCACTTTTCTATTTGAAAGGTGTCGAAATGTCAAGATCTGAGAGCGCCAATCGATTTAGGAGGTGGATTTTGCACTCTAAGTACAGTGGAAATCAAAAAAATCGCACTTGACAGTTGACAGTGATGATGGTGAAATCTCAAAAATCCGAAAAATCACACCTTTTCCTTTGACAGTTGATAGTTGGGGGCGAGATAGCAAACCATACAAATTTTTCAAATATTTTCTTACAAGTAGGTGTCTTTAGCATAGATATTTAGAAGTACGTGAATAAGCTTTTATATTAATAATAATTAACACTTGCACAATATTTCTATCCTTTGAAAATTGAGAACATGAATGATGTTGAAAATTTATTGATGTCGGGAATAAGTTTTCCTGGGGAATCGGGCGGTCAATTCATCGAATTTATTTCAGAGATATTCACGACAGCAGAAATATTTTCAAGGAAAACTATTTTCCACGGGAATTTTTTTTTTCAAGATTTGTTAACAAACTATCCTTTAACAAAAGGGACCCGGGCAACGTCGGGTGTTTCCGCTAGTTTATTATAATTCGCTATGAAAATACGAATAAAGAATGAATAAATATAAATATTATTAACACTTAATAAAACATAAATTAATAACACGGCAGTTTGTTACTGACTGCTTCACAATATTAAAAAATTGATTTGATTTGAAAACGTTTCAGTTCCTATAAACAAAACAAAAGATAACTATAATCTATTGAAACAATTCGTCGTAACCGTGACCTTGATAAGATAAAAAAGTGTTTTGTTGATACCTACCTACAACCAAACACTATAACAAAACGAGTTCACTGTCTGCCAGACTGTCTGGCAATACAATACCTACTCTAGTTCAAATTTACAACAACAAAAAAAAAAAAAAAACAAACCAAAAGCAATATAATTTATTCGATAACGAATATAGCGATAAACTCTAATCGGTAGCATTTGCAAAGAGGCTTGTGCCATAGCCGATAAAAATATAATAACACAGATAAAGTATCAACAAAATGAAATTCTATATAATATAATTTAATTTGTGATACCAGGAAACTTAGGTACCTAAAATGTAAGTGATATAGTTGGAAAAAGAGTATAGCGAAACACCGCAGCACGCTTACAAACGATAAGCAATGATCAAACGTCGTCGTCGTGTTCCAATTTTTTTTTTATCAAGTTAAGAAATAATTTTTTACATCAACATGACTTATGTATAGGTAGGTACCTAAATAAAATAGAAAATAGTCGAATAGTTTTGAGAAAAAAACAAAACTAAACTGGAACGAAAAGATAGCCTCGTAAGATATGATTTTTTTTTTTTTGTTTATAACGAAGGAGTACCAACATTATGTAGCTATACAGTAGGTAGTGTGACGCTTTGAAAAATATTGTTAATAAATTGGAGCGAGTTTGAAAAATTTTAATTATGTATAAGAGGTGTTGTTTCCGATTAATAAAACGGGATGCTCAATTAAGATAGCTCAGTTTATTATTTTTAAAAATAAATATATTTTAGTACATTATTAGGGAAGTATTTTAAGAATACTTACTTCGTTTTCTTCTACAAAATTGATATTTTCTCAATGGGCGTCTGTGGAATAATGACTCGTCTTTTGCGTTATTTTTAAGAAATTCAAAATTGACATTTAGATTCTGGAAGAAATTAGTTTCATCACTGACCGACAGAGTCATCGCTCCAGGGACGTTATATTACAAATTAATGGCATCGTTCAGTAAATAAACGTTTTCTTTTTAATCGGCAACATCCCGCTCCCTGTGAATCGAAGTGCGAGATTCACCCATGACATCTAGCTTAGTCAATTTCGAAACTGGTCTTCGAAGAACACCGTTTGACGTCTTAACAGCTGCGGATCGAACTTGACCGTCAGGAGCTGGAAATATGCGTACGATCCTTCCACGTTTCCATTCGCCTCTGCTTTCATTACCATTGCAAATCACCACATTATCACCCACCTCAACCGGTCTAGTCTGCGTATGCCACTTTGTTCGACGCGTTATAATGGGAAGATATTCCCATACCCATCTTTTCCAAAACATTTGTTTGAATTGTTGAAGTAAATGCCACTGCTTCCGAAGATGCGCACCCTCCTTGACTTCTGGAGTCTGTACAAAATGGTTCGGCGTCAAAGGTTCAGCCTCCTCTGTTTCGATTGGCAAATGTATGAGAGGACGAGAATTGATAAGGTTTTCAGCCTCAATTAAGAGGCTTTGCAGCGTCTCTACTTGCGGAGTCCTTTCCTGAAGCGTGAACGACAAAACATTCTTTACGCACCTGACCATGCGTTTTCATACTCCCCCAGCGGATGGATCTCCTGGCGTGTTGAAAAGCCATTCAACTCCTCGGCGTGTGCACTCATTTTGTATACCCTTTGCGGTAATAACCCAGTCTTCTTTACTTACTCCTACAAAATTTGATCCTCTGTCACTTCGAATTCTCACCGGAGTGCCTCTTCGGTTGATGAAGTTTCGGAGGCATAGAATCACTGCATCAGTCGATAAGTTTTTCGCCAGCTCGAGATGAATTGCACGAGTTGATAGCAAGTAAAAAGCGCTACCCATCTCTTTTCACTTCGGCGTCCAATTGCTACCTGAATAGGGCCAAAGTAATCCACACCCGTGTACGAAAATTGCCGAACGTATGGCGTGAGTCTATCAATTGGAAGTTGACCCATCAATGGAGGCTCCGGGACTGCATTCAAATTTTTGCAGAACTGACATTTGGACTTCCTTGACCTAACCAATTGGCGTACGCTAGGAATCCAAAATTTAGTTCGTATCGCGCACACAATCGCATCTTGATTTTGATGATGAAACTTTTCATGATAATCTTGGACTATCATACTTGTTAATAAATGGTCCTTAGGTAAAATAATTGGCCTTTTTGTATTTAAAGGAGCACAATTTGCATTGTCAATACGTCCACCTAAACGAATTGTACCATATTCATCCAATTTTGGTGTCAATTTGAATATAGAACTGCTTTTTGATACTTTGTTTATTGAAGAAAGAAGACGAATTTCATTAGAAAATTCTGTATTTTGAACCGTTCTGCAAAGAGTAATTTCAGCATATGTGATTTCACTTGGCGACAATATTTTATATTTTTCATTGAAACGCTTTATAGATCTGACAAATTTTCCCACTGCTCGCAAGATCCAAGAAACTTTTGTTAGTAGGCTATAATAATCTGAAAATTTTTCAAATGAAATGAATGTAGAATCATTAACAACAAATATAAATTTTGAACGTTTTTCATCGTTTTGCTCATTAGCTGAAATGTCCTTCGGTTCTTGTGGCCAATCTGACATAGGATATTTTAAAAATGATGGACCTTTAATACATGGTGAATTTATTAGTGTTTTTGGAATAAGTTTTGGTCTCGTCGCATCATCAGCTGGGTTCAAACTGCCTGGGACTCATCTCCAGTTTTTTACTTCTGATCCATCCAGTATCTCAGCTATACGATGGCCAACAAATTGCTTGTAATGACTGCTGTCAGACCTAATCCAATGGACGACGGTTTTTGAATCGGACCAAAGAGTAACACTGATTGGCTTGATTTCATGGCTTTTCAATATTATTTCTTTTAGTCGTACTCCCAGAACTGCTGTTTGGAGCTCCAGCCTTGGAATGGACAACGCTTTTATGGGACTGCATCTTGTTTTACCCATAACAAAAACTATATCAACGTCATTTTTATAGCTAATACGCCAATATCCAACAGCACTAAAAGCAACCTCGCTCGCGTCTACGAATATATGGAGTTCGACTTCAGCACACAAATCAGTTAAATGTGGATGGTAACATCTTGGTATTTTAAATTCCTTTATCAAGTCTAGTTGTCGATACCACTCAAACCATCTTTGGTAGATATCTTCCGGGATTTGTTCTGTCCAGTGAGTATTCACTCTCCATAGATCTTGCAGCAATAACTGGGATTTGATTACAACGTTCGCCAAAAAACCGAAAGGGTCAAAAATTGACATAGTCAAGCTCAAAACTTGGCTTTTTGTCGGCTTAATTCTACCATCCGAAATGGCTACTGGGATTTTTTGAAAATTTAAAACGAAACAGAAATTGTCGGCTTTTGAATCCCAGAACATGCCAAGAATCTTTTCGGTGTTAGAGTCACTGTGGCATATATTTTTAAGATCCGATGACAAAGAACGTTCATTTAAGGCATCAAGAAGTTCCGGTGAATTTGACACACAACTTCGTAGTTCAAATCCTGCATTACTATGAATATCCCTGACTGCTTTCACAACGGGAATAGCCTCTGAGACACTGCTAAAACTAACGACATAGTCGTCTACATAATACCGTTCTACAATCGCTTAGAAAGCTCGAGGATGAGTGTGCTCAAAGGAACTAGCATTTAAATTTTTTACATATTGCGCTGAACATGGTGAGCTTGCGTAACAAAAAATCATGGCGGTCATTATGTAAATGTCCGGTGGTCGTGACGAGTTCCCATCTCTCCAAAGAAATCGTTGACAGTTTTGATCTTCCTCTCGAATATTTATGCGGCGAAACATCTCTTTGATGTCCGCACATACACCAATCTGATGTTCACGAAATCTTTGCAAAATTGATAAAATAGATTTTGGCTGGTATTTATCAGGACCTTTTAGCAACATCGAATTTAATGATATTCCATTAATAGAAGCAGTGGCATCGAACACAAGACGTAGTTTGTTACCCTTATCAATGTTGCAAATTCCAAAATGTGGTAAATACCATATGCGACTCGCTTTTTTGTTTACCTCGACAGCTGATAATTTTCTTGCGTAGTTCTTTGCGACATATTCTTTTAATTTATTTTTATACCAGTCAGCAAAATCATTATCTCTTTCAAGTCTCTTCTCCACGGCTTGTAGTCGTTTCAATGCCATGTCGTAGCTATCTATGAATTTTACTTCATCTTTTTTCCATAAAAGTCCGGTTTCGTATTGTCCATTTATTTTCTTGTCGTTTCACGAAGAATTTTCTCTGCTCTTTTGTCTACTTCTGAGATTACTGGCGGAAATGATTTCGGTAGAATATTTTCAATGGCAAAAAATTCGGCCACTTGTAGTTGCAGGTCCTTCAAAATGTTTTCTTCGTCATGTCCCACAAAGGATACTAGTGCTTCCGAAACCCTTTCCTCATTTGAACCGAAAAGAGTCCAACCAATCTTCGTATAATGAACCGAAAATCCCCTGTCAATATTAATTATTTCTGTTGGCCTAACAAGATTAGTGTGTGAAATTCCTAATAAAATCTGAGGAACAGCATTAAAATAATCGTCGATGGGCACCTCTTGCAGACGACTGTAGCGTTTTTTCATTTCCGATAGGTCGAGAGTCTGAGCTGGTAATAACAGCTGTTTCACTGTACGGACATTTCTCATTTGGTACCCTACTGCATTTGGATGTACACCACATATTTCCAAATCAACACGCTTGGATAATTCATTTGTAGTTTTATCTCCTATCCATCTAAGAGATAATGATTCAGGTACACCCTTTACACCAATAAAGTTTGCGACGCTCTCCTCTATCAAGGAAATCTTTGCACCATCCATCGTCTATAAATGCAATGATTTCGCATGTTCCTTTAGGATCACTCAGTTTCACTGGCAAAAATGTCAATAAAGTTTTTTTTGACGAAGGCTGGGGAATAATAGCACCAACAGTTGCACTTTGTCCGCCAGTAGACGGCTCCGATGACGACGCTACGACTGTGGTATCACGAGAAGAATCATGCACAAGTGGCGAAACATTTTCAATTTTTTCCTCCTTCGAACCATGAAGAAGAACACTGTGTGGCTTGCGACATGACGAGATGCCACATTCTCGACGAAACAAAAATTTCGAAAGGGGATGACCATAACGTAAACAAGAAAAGCATAAACGATTCGTTTTAACTATGTTCCATCGTTGTGAAATCGGAACGCTTTTGAATTTAGGACACAAATGCAAGCGGTGATTAGCTTTACAGACTATACAGTCAATACTTTTATTTTGTTTGTCCTCAGATACGGTGTAAAGTGCATTAGTGCGTTTTTGTCTTTTGTCATTCGACGAAGAGTGCGTATCAGAATGTGCTCTTATATTCTTATCGGGCATAATTTCTATCGCTAAAGTCACATATGTGGCTACTTGCTGTAACCAATTACTGAATTCACTTACACTTGGATACAGTGCTCTGATAGCGAGTTTGTGGCTGACCCATTCTTCCCTTTTGTTCATTGGCAACTTTACTAATAATTCGTCGAGTAGGGTGGGGTCCGATAAATGTGACGAAGCACCTGCATTTGTTAAAATACCGTCAAGTTAGAGACCAAAGTACTGAAGTTAACTATTTCAAAAATTTTATTCTCGGTTATGTTTGGAAATGCTCTTACTTTGGCCAATTGACTACGAATAAGTATTTCTGGCCGCCCGTAGTGAAATTCTAAAGTACTCATTATATTGTTGACACTATTTGGATGAATGAGTAGTGACTCAACGAGTTGTGTAGCTAGGCTGCCTGGAAGTAAAGCTTTTTGGAGTCTTGACAGATTTTCGAGATCTGAATATCGATGAACAGCTGTGGTTTCTCTATACGCGACGGCAAACATTGGCCATTCAGGTTGGCCAGAAAATATTGGGAGGTCTTGCAATTTACGAATGGCTGATAAAACTGAATTGTCTGCGTTGTTGGCGGTGGCAAAGTAGTGACAGACGGCGGCGCAGTTGTATTTTGGTAGGGCATATTATGGGATAGAAAAAGATTGTTGTACATACCTTGATTATAATTCCAAGAATAGTTGGTGGCGTTTGTGGTGATTTCGGCTTGGTAAGGCAGTATTCCTGCGGCAGCATATGATGTTATATTTGGCAGTATGGCTGATGCAACTGATGTTGTGGCTAGGTGAGGCGATGAAACTTCGGCAGAAGTTTTTGGCACTATGTCTGCAAGTGCTTCTTTTAATTGCGACGGTGAACGGGCGGCATGTATACTGGCGGCATGTGTACTAGCGACATGAGTACTAGCCAGACATGATGATTGTTGCGACGGCAAAATGGTAGAAGTTGGTTCAAAGTTGTTCACTGTCAGCATCGCAAATATTTGCTGTAAATTTTGCATTTGCGATCGCAGTTCTTCAATCTGGCTTGTTGTTGTATCGACCACACTATTATCAAGGTCTGATTCCATATCTAATTTGTCTTCTTGGGTCTCCGCCATATTTTTCTTTTTACTGCGTGTCAGTATTTATTGAAGTCGGTGTATTTCCACAGACCTTTTTGTCTTTTCTTTGGAAATAATAAAGATGTTTCCGAATAATAAAATGGGATGCTCAATTAAGATAGCTCAGTTTATTATCTTTAAAATTAAATATATTTTAGTACATTATTATGGAAGTATTTTAAGAATACTTACTTCGTTTTCTTCTACAAAATTGATCTTTTCTCAATGGGCGTATGTGGAATAATGACTCGTCTTTTGCGTTATTTTTAAGAAATTCAAAATTGACATTTAGATTCTGGAAGAAATTAGTTCCATCACTGACCGACAGAGTCATCACTCCAGGGACGTTACATTACAAATTAATGGCATCGTTCAGTAAATAAACGTTTTCTTTTTCGGCAACACCACTTTATGGACTCAATTTAAACAACGTCAACGGTAATAGGGGTAGGTGAAAAGTGTATTCACATTTTAATAAATGAAATTTAATTTTCGTTTTTTCTTTAAATAAGCTCATTTATTAAGTCTGTTCCTTTAATTTAAGTTTCTGTGATTTTTAGTCCATAGTACTGTCAATTTCTTATAAACGAAATGAAATTGATAGAACTTGGGAACAAAATGCACAAAAAATCACAGAAATTCAGAGTAAAGGAATAGACATTATTATAGTTTAAAGTAGCAGAAGTAGAGCTTTACTATGAAAAATATGGTAACATTTTTCAAGGGAATTCTCATAATACAAATTATTATTGGGGCGTTTTCATAGTGGTTTCTCTGAACTTATATTTTACTTAAGTTCATTTTAAATAAGATCAATTATAACAATTTATTCCAATTCGATTTCTGTACTTATCAAAATAGAAGTTTATAATTGAACGTCAAAAATAGTGTATTGACAAAAACTTAAATAAATGTTTAGGTTATCTTTTAAGTTTTAACTAATCATAATAGATTAAAACGACTATGAATACGACCCATTAACTTTAAAAAAGAGTATTTTTTGAATATTTGATACGTTCACTGAGCGCGAAGATACTGGTTAAAGCATTACCAGAAAATTTGACCCCACTAAAAAGCATTTTGACACTTTAAGGCTGGTATTCACTAATCGCTTATAAACTGCTCTTAACTTTATGAGCTTCTTAACTTGGAAATTATTTGTGCTATTCACCAACCACTCATAAGTATTTTTCCATGTTTGTAAAAGAAAGCCAATGTTTGAATATGAGAGCAAATGTTCGAAAAACCAACCAAACATTCCCAATTGGAAACGAAACGAACTTCTTTAAACAAAAAATAATACCAGAAATACCATGATGGCGAATTGCGCTCGTAACTTAGAAGTGCTCGAGAGTCGAGACCACTCAAAACTTTTGCGAGCGCTCGTAAATGTCCATTAATATTGCTTGGTGAATAGGTTTATGAGGCTCTTAAGTTATGATCGCTCGGTGAATACCAGCCTTAGTGCACTGCATTCGTTATTTCATTCTGGATTTTTTTTTTAAATGGGAAAGGAAGGAAAAAATTAAATGTTTCAAATCATTTTGCAAATTTTGACTGATTGCAAAGGAATTTTGTTTGGGTTTTGTTGGAATTCCATACCTACATAACTACACGGCAACATCGTTTGTATTTCCTGTGTACTAGCTGACAACTCTCATTCTCGTCATCTGTCAACTTACTTCTTCTTTTCTTTTATATAACACGGTTGTCATATAACTTCGCGTTGCTTAAATAAATTATCCAGAAATATTAAATCAATCGGTCAACATGTTTCTATGAATCCTGAGATACGTTTGAAATGTCAAACAAAATTTAGATTACGTGTGGTATGAACTAATGATTTCAATATGGCATCCATGTCTTTAGTTTTTTTTTTTTTAAATTAAAACTGAAAATACTGCTAAATTTTAAAATAAACAAGAATAAAATTTAAACCAAAAAATAATAAAAAACTTTCTTTGATGATATATGAAATCTCGCTTGGGGGGGAGGGGGCTCAAGCCCCCTAAGCCCCCCCTGCGTACGACACTAGAAGGAATTGTTAGTTTAAAAAGTGGTGAATCTTCATCAAAAATATCAAATATCTTAAAAAATTCAGTGTTAAATACCAAAAAAAAAAAAAAAGGATGTTCCTGGATGTAAAAAAAGGTCGAAAGCGGCGCGGTTGCCACTTGGAAATAAAACATGTGCCCAAAATTGAAAATAAAAAGAACCAAATCCAGTAAAAATTGACCAAAATAATTAAAATCTGAAAACTTCATGGTACACAGAAAATTAAAATTAGCGATAATTTTTTTTTTCATTTATTATCATAAATAATTAATTATAAAATAACAAAAATAAATAAATAAAAAGGTACAAAATAATTCATAAAATTACTTTACATTAAGGGCAATGTGATCACCTGTTCTTCATAATAAGAAACATAAAAACCTAACAAAAAAATTTTACTTACTAAATCAAATTTTTCACAGCATAAGGTAAAGTGCGGATACTACATAACGTGTTATTACTTTGTTTTGTGATGTTTAAAAAATATCTAATATTTTTTAAACATCCCAAAACAAAGTAATAAAACGTTATGTAGTATCCGCACTTTTCCTTTGTTGTTGTTTGCAGTGTAAAATTTTGCTGCGCTGCGTATACACTTACCAATAAAACAGGCCTAATATTGTTTCAAATCACTCAATACGAAATTTTGTATATATAGTTAAATTAAAGGTTAGACTGCACTCGACGGAACTGCACTGCAGCGGAACTGCGATTCACAAGAATTCGTACCAAATTTTATGTAGTTCAGTTGCCGCTTAGAATATTCTCAATTTCATACAATTTCATAAAAATAATGTTTTGCCGCGTTGTGAAGTGTAGTTCCGCTGAAGTTGAGTGCGGTCTAACCTTAAATCTACTAAAGTTTACACACATTATATCTACTTATTTAAAAAAAGTTTTTTGCCGACCAAACGCTATAGCTTCTCATCGAGGTCTTTGTCCAAAATAATATTATTTATATGGTGTCAAAGTTAAGTCTGTTTCTTAACTTAGTTTTAATTAAACTTTTAACATACAACTTTCTTTCAGCAGTAACTTTCTTTCGCTATGTCCATTTTATCGTTAAGATTATTATTTGGAAATCTAAGCAATTTCATTGCGTTACTACATCTTCAGGATCGCCCTCAACCAAGTTTAGTATGGAAAACTATTATTCAAGGTCGAAATTGAAACTTCGGAATTCGACAAGATACTTTTAAGAGTTATTATAGACAAATTTCTGAAATCATTGTTATTGAGATCAAAGCAGATGTTTTAAAATTTCTAAATAAAAATGTAAAGCGTTTGTTTTAATTTCATTTTTATTGTTTCCAATGAAAACATCATCAACGGGCAAATAATTTTCTCCGTTCTCTAAGCTAAATTCTGTTCCAGATATTATATTAAGCGTTAAGCCTCTTTTCACACGCAATCGGTTTCATTCGGTTCGGTCTCTATTCGGTTTGTATTCGGCTGTGCCTGATATGTGTGAAACGATAAAACGGTGCTCTACGGTTTCTATTAGTTTTTTATTTTTGCAATTATCGTTTCACACATATCAGGCACAGCCGAATAAAAACCGAATAGAGACCGAACCGAATGAAACCGAATGTGTGTGAAACAAGCTTCAGTCTAGGACAAATTAATTCATAAAATTTTATTGCTGGTATCGACGCAGAACAACTACATATCCAAAGGCCTTCAAAATCCATGAATTGACTTTTTGTGTAGACGCATCTTAAGAGTTGGAGAGGGGAGGGATGCGGGAGTTTGTCAAGCTAAAAAATTTGTTGTAATACAATCTAGTCATACGACACATGTTTTTAGGGTGCTTTTCAACGCTGATTTTAAAGAGACCAAATATGAAAAGATTCATGTATCATGTGGAAAGTTAATGAAATTTTTATGGAATGATCACTTTTTTTAAAGTACAACAAGTAATATATATTACCCAAAACCATTAAAGGGATATTAATCAAATTTAGTATAAATGTTTCATTTTGCATGTTTACTAAGAATCAAAAGAGTCCCCAAAAATATCTGTGGTGAAAGGGTGTTTTTTTGAGGGCGAGATGTTAGTGCGTCATTACTACCATACATTTTGACACTGATGAAATTTGTTAAAAATATTAAATATTTCATGGTTTCCAAGTATCAAAAGAGTCCATTAAAATAGCTTGACCCAAAGAGTTTTTTTTAGAGAGTTTATGTTTGACCTGCCCTATACGGAGCAAAATGTTAGGTCTTACGAAAAATTGTATTTTCGTGTAATCGAGATAGTACATATGACATATGATATTTGATTTAAAGGTATTTTTTAACGCCGAATCTAATAAAAGAAAAATCATTGTGATACAATATGATACAAGCACCATAAAAAAGTTAGATCAATTTTGAACGAGAAATTACTGATTTTTCCTTGTTAAGCAGGTCAAACATTACACCCCCAAAAAATACACTTGGACCTTAGGTATTTGTACGGACTTTTTTGAAGCCGCTAGTAGATGTGACAGTAGGACCGTCTACAGAATTACCAAAGAGCTCACTGGTGTCCAGAGCTCTAAACAACACCTGGTTAAAGACACAAACGGATCCCTGCTAATTTCGGATGAGGACCAGCTCATAAGGTGGAGGGAACACTTTTCTGCGGTTTTAAACCGCGTTTTCGCCAGTGGAGTAAACCCTATTCCCACTGAGCTACCCGAAGTAACAATTTCCCGAATACGCACCGTACCCCCCAGTAAAGAAGAAATTATCACCGCCATCAAAGCACTGAAGAACAACAAAGCGGTTGGACTTGACGGTATTCCTGCAGAGCTCTTAGGAGCAGCCCCAACGACATCGAGCGAGCTACTGCAGCCACTTATTAAGAGAACTTGGGAAACAGAGAGCTTTCCTGAAGAGTGGAAAAAAGGAATGATTGTCAAGCTCCCAAAGAAAGGAGATCTCACACAGTGCGAAAACTGGAGAGGAATATGCGTTCTGCCTGCAGTAGCCAAGATAATAGCAAGGATAGTATTGGACCGAATTAAAGACCACCTCGAAGACACACTCGACGCCGAACAAGCAGGTTTCCGCACTGGATCTTCCTGTGTGGATCACATCAACACCTTGCGGATCATCATCGAACAGTGCATTGAATATCGATCACCACTTCACCTGCTGTTCATCGATTTTGAAAAGGCGTTCGACAGTGTCAATAGAGAATTTATTTGGTTTGCTTTGCGCAGGAGGGGCATCCCAGATAAATTGATTGATATTATCAAGGCTACATATGATGGATCCAAGTGTCACGTTTTGCACAAAGGTAGGCTGCCAGAGGAGTTTGAAATCCAAAGTGGAGTTAGAGAAGGCTGTATACTGTCACCAATACTGTTCCTTTTGGTGATAAGTCACGTACTGCACGCAGCTTTGGAGGAATTCAGTGGACTCTGCAATCTGGACTACGCGGACGACGTATGCTTACTCTCTCATAGGATCATGGATCTCCATCAAATGACAACAAGGGTGGAGAGAGAAGCAGAAATCGTAGGGCTTAAGATCAACTCGGCAAAAACTAAAAGGATCAGCCTTGGAACTTCCTCATCAATCCAATTAAATATTTCTGGACAACCGGTAGAGATGGTAGAGGATTTCCAATGTCTTGGGAGTATTGTCTGTACGGGTGGCGGAACGGAACTGGACGTAAACAGCCGAATCAGAAAAGCAAAGGCTGCGTTCGGAATGCTGTCCAAAATATGGAGAAACAACTCTTTTAGCTTAAAGACCAAGCTACGACTGTTCCGCTCCAATGTTGAATCCGTTCTGCTTTACGGCTGCAGCACTTGGAAAGTCACTGACACTGTCACTAGAAAGCTGCAAACCTTCGTTAATAGATGTCTACGAAACATCTTGAGGATTTTCTGGCCAAACCGTATCTCCAATGCCGAACTTCATGCGAGAACTGGAGCCCATAGACTCCATTATACGAAGAAGAAAGTGGCAGTGGATTGACCATACGCTTTGAAAAGGCGATCGGTGCATTGCATCTCAAGCAATGCAGTGGAACCCACTCACACAGGAGGGAAGACAAGTGGGCCGGCCGAAGTACATGGCGAAGAACGGTCGAACAGGAATCGGCACGAATGGGGAAAAGTTGGAGAGAGCTGAAATATATTTCAAGAAACGGACGAAATAGGTTCGCGGACCTAAGTAAGTAAGTTTTGATCCTTGGGTGCCAATAAAATTTAATATTTTTAGCAAAGTTCATAAGTGTCAGAATTTGTTCATGGATGTTATGATAATAATCACTCACTTCCATCTCTCCATCAAAAAAACACCCTTTAACCACAGATATTTTTGGGGACTCTTTTGTTTCTTGGTAAGCATGCCAAATGAAACATTTATACTAAATTTCATTAATATCCCATTATTTTAAAATGGTTTTGGGATATATATATTACTTGTTGTACTTTAAAAAAAGTGATCATTCCATAAAAATGACATTAACTTTCCACAGGATACATGTATCTTTTCAGTTTTGGTCTTTTTAGAATCAGCGTTAAAAAGTACCCTAAAACCTTGTTTCATATCTCATATGATTAGATTGTATTACAACAAATTTTTCAGCTTGACAAACTCCCGCCTCCTTACCTTTTCCACCTCTTAAAATGCGCCTATAAAAAAAGCCAATGTGGAGATTTTGGGGGACTTTGGATATGTTGTTGAGGATAAAATTCTGCGTCGTTTGTCCCTGGTCCTGGTTATTCAAATTGTTTATTATTTTTAAAATGTATTTTCAAAATGTCATTCAGCCTTCGTGTATATTCAGTGGTCGTGGTAATGCAGTGCGTTCGATTTAACACATGCATCATTTACATTAGGCGATACAAAAATTGAGCTTAATTTTTGAGAACATGAAAATGAAAAGTCGAGTTTTTTTTATTCCTTCTTCAAAAAAATGACCAGATGGAGTACAAAATGACCAAGGGGAAAGAAAATGACCAAGTTTGGTCACAAATGACCAACGTTGCAACCGTGGAAAGCAAAAATTGGATTGGTGACCAAGGAGAACCCCCCCCCAAAAAAAACGCTACTTTCAGCCAAAAATTTGAAAGTCAGGATAATTTTTTGACAAGAAACACAAAAACTGCGCCACACAAAAGATTGGAAAAAAGTTATTTGGTCTGACGAGACAAAAGTAAACCGTGTAGGAACAGACAGCAGATACTGATATTTGTCATGTCCCAATCACGTCAAGTTCAAAAGACTCTAAAACATGGCCGTGGCTCTGTGATGCCTTGGGGATGTTTTTTGTTGAGTTTTGTTGGATTTTTAGCCAAAATAAAAAGGATAATGAAAAAAAAAATATCATGTCATGGTATTTTACAATGAAATTTAGAATCATTTTAAGCAACAACTGGGAACATTGAATCTGAGATCACGTTTCAGTAAGATGGGCATCCGAAACATACCGCATACGAAGCATAGTCAGGAGTTTCAGACAATGATATGGCCAGCACAGATCCCTGACCTCAATCCAATTGAAACTCTTTGGTCAATTGTGAAGCGACGCGTCGCGACGCACGGTTATGACAGTACGCAAATCATCCATCCAACACCGATGAGCTGGAATGGAGCCGAATTCCTCAACAATTCCTTCACAACTTGGTCGATAGTATGCCAAGGCGTTGTTCACAAATAATAAAAAACAATTGCTTATGGACAAAATATTAAAAGAAAAAAATGTTTTTTAAAACACGCAAATCTAGACAAGTTCAATATTTGTTTATTTCTTTTTATATAATGTAGGTATTAATTTATAAGTTAAACGAAAAAACAAAGAATGCGCACTAAATAGATAAAACCTAAAAAAAATATATCTTGGCTTAAGAAATTATTTAATAAACTTTTTTAAATGAGTGTAAGCATTTTACCACTTTTGCTCGTCACTGTATATGTGCTATAAAATATAAATATATACAGGGTGCCCCGTAAGTAATGGATGACCCTGAAATTCCTCATAGTAGACTTTATGACCGTCCTGAAAACTGTTAAAAAAAAGTTCTATCCCAACCACAAGAAAAGATATATGCATTTTTTTGTTCAGTGAATTATTTTTTGCCTTAGGGGCCAGTTATAGCTATCATTGAAAACCATCATTGAAAAACTAAGCTGTTTATTTTGAGACCCTTGGAAGATTTAACCATTAAATATTTTAATGCAGAAATATAGCTTACGACTTCAAAATTATTTCTTCTTCAAAATAAATTAATTTTGACCCATATCTTCCCCATAACGTTACTTTTAATTTTTCAATGATGAACTACCTTACCAATGATCATTGAAAAAATTAAAAGTTACGTTATGGGGAAGATATGGGTCAAAATGAATTTTTTTTGAAGGTGAAATAATTTAAAAGTCGTAAGCTATATTTCTGCATTAAAATATTCAATGATTAAACTTTCGAAAGGTCTCAAAATCAACAGTTAACTTTTTCAATTATGGTTTTCAATGATAGCTATAACTGGGGCCTTACGTTACATTTTTGAATACCATGACTACAAGTGAATGAATTCCACCGTTTTTTTTTTTCGTAGCAATATTTTACATTATTTGTGCCAAAACATTGGTTGAAGAAAATTATAATAACTGTTGGACTTCTTAGAGAAAAAAATTATTAAACTTTGATATTCAATGCAAAATGTGAAAGAAAATAATTTTTGAAAAAGTTAAATCATCTCTGGTATAAAAAAATGCATGAATACCTAAGTGGCCAATCATTTTTAAAATATGCGCGTTAAATGCGAATTTCAAATTGGTTTAGCTTGTTATTGTATCTAGAGTCAATAGCAAGTTATTGGTAAAAATCTGCAATACTAGAGGCAATTTAACAAAAACAAAAGTTTTAAAAATTAGCACAGTTACCGTGAAAATAATGCCATGCGTTGAACATGGTAGATTTTTGATTGATTACCTGTTTTTATGATGTTGTCCTTATGATGAATCCAAGCTTTTAACTCCCAGGGCCAAGTGCAACATTACTAAAAATGTCAACAAAGTGCAAAAAACGGTTGAATTTCGGACCATTTATGGTACATATTCGTATCCGAATCAATTTTTTACTTGCGACTGTACGTTACTCTGAGGCTACACGGGCAAGTACTGGCAAGCAAGTTGGCTACATAGATTGACTGTCTAATTCCTTTACGTGAATATTTCAAGTCTTTTACTGGCTACGTTCTGCTTTTAAAAGGATAGCCTTTCTAGGGTTCTGATCGTAATTGCAAATCGAACTTCATTGACGAAAACGAAAATAAAGCCACAAAGTCGCAATCTAACATGGGTTGACCTTCATCTGAATCATATATTTGTTTTTTTTTATTTAAAAATTTAATCTCAACAATTACGATTTTTTTATTAATAATTCTGAAAAAAAAAGGATTTTTTTAACGATTTTCAATCCACCCTCATCGTAGCCATCCTTTAATGGAATTTGACAATTCATACCTTGACAGATAGGTAAGAAATGTACACAGAATATTTCATTCCAAATTTCACCCAGAAGCCCTAAATTCACATTTTCCCGAGCAAACAATTAAATCTCAAAAAATTCAGTTTCATTAAGGTTTTTCAATACATCATCTTCGTAGGAATCCTTCAATTTATTTTAACAGTCTATGGCTTGATAAAACGGTAGCAAAATATTTGATTCCAATGCTACCCGAAAGCCCCGAAATCAAAAATGTAATCTTAAAATTGTCGGATTATATAATAATAATTTCCATCCTTCAATAAAATTTGACAGTTGCTTGCTTTGGAAATTTTGAAATTCATTGGTCCCTCCTCCCTTTAAAAATTGTTTCGAGAAATATTTTTGAATTCCAAAAATTTCACGAAAAGCTATTTAGATATCGCTTTATATACAAGTCTGTACGAGTCCACTTGCCTTTCAACTTGCTTCCCTACTGGCTTCAGAAATTCCATGCCAGTCAAGCAAGTTGCTTAGGTTTGTATGTGTTAGTAAAAAAATGTTTTTGTATAGCAACTGGCTGGCCAATACTTGCCCGTGTAGCCAGTAGCGGATCTAGGATTAGGCTGTGGGGGGGGCTTGGTAGATCCAGTTTGAGACATTATTGGCCAGTTTCACAAGTTAAACTACAATTAGTGTTTAAACTTAAGTTCAGCACTTGATTCGGTTTCAAAGTAAACCTCGAACTTAGATAATTCTGTAGTTCTAGTTAAACGAATGTATTCTCCCATTTAAACTTCCTAGCCTAAGAGCCGGCAGCAAATTTTGGGAGTGGATTGATAACCAAAATATGAGTACGATGGTTTGTAGGTGCATATATCGCGGTATCAAAAACAACCGTCTCTCAGGTTTCTTTTTCAACCTTTTGCGGAGGTGGGGGTTCCAGTTTATTTGTCAGAGATTTTCCAGTTTATATGGTCAGAGGTATTACCACTTCAATAAATTTAAAAAACATATTATGTGATGTTGTCATTAAGTCAAAACGTTATAATCTTGGCAATTCGACCAATAGAACTCAAAATATAAGCTTTTTAAGAGGACCTTATCGTCTTTTTCTTGGAGAATTATAAAACACAAAAAATCAACAAAACAAAGTCTCCAAAAAAATCGATTAAGGTTCGCTTAAAATATCTTGAGTTCTATTGGTCGGATTGCCAAGATGTTGACGTTTTGACTTAAAGAAAATGACAGAGCATCACATTATATATTTTTAAAATTTATTGAAGTGGTAATACCTATGAAAAAATAAACTGGAAAATCGATATTTTCAAACTGCCACCCCTACTAAAGGCTGAAAAATAAAACTTCCAGACGGTTGTTTTTGATACCGCGATATTTGCACCTACAAACCATCATACTCATATATTGGTTAGCAATCCACTCCCAAAATTTGCTGTAGGCTCTTAGTCTATCAGTGCGGCGTTCAGAACACTTGATCGTTATAATCATTCTAAAATCTTATTGATAACTGCCATTTTATAATAATAATAAATTATTATATTCCTTTCTATTTGAAATTATTTTTTTTTTGTTTTCGAGGGACGAGGAAATTCGTTGTGAGAGTGAAAAGAGAAAAACGCTTCCCTTGAAGAACAAATTATTTTAACGATGTTGATTTTATTTTATAGTTTATATATTTTTAGAATTTATACATAACTAATTTAAAAAAGTTTTAGTTTAGGTTAAAGGTTTTTTTTTGTGAAAATCTACAGTTATATAAATAATTTAATTTTGGCATTCCCACTTTCCCTTTTAGAATAGCCTTGTTTTTTGTGCATTTATATCAGCTTCTATCCCCGGTTTAAAATGATTTCAATATTGCATACAATAACATCTGTAGTAGTTAACATTTAAATTATTTTTAAGTGGAGATAGAAAAAAAAATGTATATACCTTCAATTTTCAGCCACGTCAAGCTTTGAACTGCCAGAAGAAAAAATCTGTCAGTAAATTTGTACGTCAGTCTAGAGGGACTGCAAATATTCACACGCATGATTTTCTGAGTGCCCTGAGAAAACTCAGATTTTGATTTGTTGTTCCCAAATTCTTCACGGGTCTTAGCCCCAATTTCATTTTTTTGCAAAGTTAGCGAAGTTCTTTGGGTGAATTTTTTTTTCGTTTGGCATATTAATTGTTAAGCCCCGACCCCTTTTTTTTTCAATTATCTCTTTAAGCTTTAGCCCCTACTTGGACTTGACAGTCCCTTGAGTCAAGCGCAAACATTTTCTGGAATAAGGTAAGTTTTAAAGGAATTATTTGCTTAGCCCCGACCACGTTTTTTTGTCCAATTCTTGTCAAGCCCTATTCGCGAGCTGTTTTTTTTTCGTCCCAATTTTCTGTCAATTATTCGTAGCCCCGAACTTGTTTTTTTGTACAATTCCCTTCAGAATTCAGCCCCAACCTAATTAATTTGGGGCTTAGAAAAAGAATACGTAGCATATAAATTGCGTAGCCCCAGCCTCGTCATTTTTTCTGACTACAGATTCTGATTTAAATATTTCAATCAATTTTAAGAACCGCCTGTGAGGGGGGCTTTAGCCCCTATAGCCACCCCCCTGGATCCGCCACTGCGTGTAGCCTCACGGTTACCGGTTACTATAGGTATTGCAATTATGGATTCGTTAAATAATTGAAATCGAAAAAAAAGAAGACCAAAATAGGTGGGTCTCGAAATTCTGTCTTAAAAAACTTGGTCTTAACCACAAGCTTCAATATTTTTATATTTGAATACAAAATCGAGCAAGAAATAAAGTTTATGGATCTTGAAGCATCTGAAAAAGATGCTGCAAATTGTTTTGTCCTATAACTTCGGCAATTCTTATTTTTGATCTTCAAAAATGAGCTGTTAAATAATGAAACATTTTATCAGATATTAATGCAATACAAATATTGAAATAGGTTTGATCGCTTCTTTTCTAAAGGGGCTTCCAATAGGGACGGGTTGATTTTGACAGCTCGTGGCGGCCAGATTGTTTCTTTTACTTTCTGTCAAAATATCGTCTTTTAGTCAGTTACTAAAGGCAAATCATCATAGTAAGTAACAGCGTCAGGCAACACGTGCAAATAATACAACTTTATTATAAAAATGGGTTGGAAATTGATCCCAATTTTGGTTGAAAAATCATCTTTAGCGATGAGGCCCATTTTTGGATGAATGGGTACGTGAATAAGCAAAATTGCCGGATTTGGGACGACACCAATCCACGAGGTGCCAATGCATCCAAATAAAGTTACTGTTAGGTGTGGATTTTGGGCTGGAGGCGTCATCGGTCCGTACTTCTTCGAAAATTATGCTGGCCAGGCCATCACCGTCAACGGCGATCGCCATAGGTCGATGATCACTAACTTCTTGTGGCCTGAATTGGATGATATGGACACCGGAGACATATGGTTTCAACAGGATGGCGCTACGTGCCACACAGCTCAATACACAATCGATATTCTGCACGAGCGATTTCATGGCATGGTTATCTCACGCCAAGGCGACGTGAATTGGCCACCAAGATTGTGTGATTTGACCCCTTTGGACTTTTTCTTTTGAGGCTTTCTTAAGTCGCATGTCTATGCGAATAAGCCGCAAACCAACGCGGCCGTAAAAGACAACATACTCGATGCCATTGGTCAAATTCAGCCTGATTTATGCGCCAAAGTCATCGAAAACTGGATCTTTCGAATCCGCGCCACCCAGCGAAGACTCAGCGGCCATTTGAACAATGTTATATTTGACACATAATGGGGCATATTCATAGTCATTTTAGACCTGGGTCTAAGTTAAACATAGCTTTGGTTGAATTTTCGGACGTTGATTCTATGTTTTTAAGGTTATCATTTCAAAATATTTGAAGCTATTTGTGTAGTATACCAAGTTAATTATCTTATAAAAATATAAAACCAACCACTTGTAATTAAAATCGGTCTGTATTTATTGAGCCAAAACTGTAGTTTAGTTAAACCTGGGTCTATCTGCGACTATGAATATGCCCCAATGTCATTGATAGGGCTCTCAAATATAAAGATAAAACCGTATTGATATCTCATAAAAAAATAGTTTTCTTCAATTTTAAAATGGACCCGCCCTTAATAGAAAACCCTTTATAAAAACCTTGAAATGGCTGAATTGTCTAAGGCATCTTCTTCATTTTTTTTGTTTGTTAAAATTTGATTAACTTTTCGAACTGAGAGTGTTCAGAACTAGGAACCATTATTTTAAGAGCCAACTCCTTAATAATTTGTTTGTCTTAGACACCACAGGTAGGGTAGGTACCTATTGGGAAATCTAGAGGCAAACCTGAGTGACCACCAGGCAAGATTTTTCTTAAAGTTTCGATGCCCAATTTAGTAAGAACTAGAATACGATTTTTTTTTCTTGAAATGCCCAAATGACTGTTCAATGTCAATTGTGCATGCATAGTAACGAAACACTTTTCAATGATGATCAAAAGTAGAACAACTATTTGCAATATAATTAAGACCCGACGATCTCATTAAGCTGGTTGAGCAAACGCGACCAATACTATGTAAGTAGGTTTGTGTGAGCCACCTAGTTAAGTACATACAAAGTAATTAAAAATCTTTTATTTTTCAGACGGGGGAACAGATTTTATAAAAAATAAAATACAAAAAAATAAACTCACACCATTTTGTATATTATTATGTATAGCAAATTCAACAGTTCACTTCAAGTCACAATCAGAGCTTGAGAATTGGAAAATAATATTTCATTACACTATATGTATGTACAACACGCCTTCATACATACATTACATATACATACATACATACATACATAGTATACATAAAACAAACAAAAAGTAATATAATTCACGCCATTTTTCTGTGGTTTGTCGGTATAGTGGCCGTTATTAAACGCCTCTATAGCTTTTGCCTCAGATTTATTTCCTTCTCGTTCGAGAACAACGTCGAATGCCAAACGCCTGACGTTCGTTGGACGCAGCCGCCAAATAACAGCGTCATTATTAAAAATTCACAGATCCTCGCGCACTACTCCCGACTACCCAGCAACTCCGACGGTAGTTTTAATTCGAAAATAAATATCTTTTCGAAATTACAGTGAAGTTTCGATATCGAAAACGCAAATTCGATTTTTTTTTAGAAAGTATAGAAGACTTTTGTGCATGAGAGGATTCTTTTGCGACGAAACTGCGACCTGCGTCGAAGAAGGTATTAAGCGGGCGACTAATTTGTGATCGGTTTTTTGCCAGCAGCAACTACTGGCTTTACAGCTCACCATAAAATAAATAATATAGCATGAGCCTGCCTGATAAAAAAGTTTGTTTAATAATTTATTTGTATGTTACTTTTTGGTTTGGTTATCATTCAACTTTTCCTATCAGTCACTTGAACAGTCTGGCAGGGCTAAACTGAGAATGTGATTTTTGTTGTGTGTTGTTATAATTTTTTTTTTTTTTTTTCAAAAAACTGATTATGGTGTTATCGTGTTGTAAGAACATGGTCGGAAAACGGGTAAGTCTGAGTTTCTTGTCATAATATTTTAAATAATTTTTTTTTTCGTGAGTTATCATAGATGATATAGAATTCCACACGCTTTTTTGGGGGACAATCGTTTACTATTCTGAACTGATGCTCGCATCAAAATTATAAGTGTTTTGACCACACCTCCTGGTTGATAAGGATATCTATCGAAAGCGATATCAAATGGCAACTAAAGGTGAACTCTGGGTGCGATAGGTTTTTGTTTTTTTTTTTGTCGTTGTTTTTAATCAGAGTCGCGGGCTTCTCTAATCTCGGGAGTTTTCTGACTTGACTGAGATTAAATTTCACCCAGTTTTGAAAATGAACTGTTAGACGATTTCCAAGAGTTAGTTGATTTTAAATTTTCACGAGGAATGGATGGCTTTATTGGATATAGGAAACCGTCGATCAAAATTTTCCTCCAAGGGTTGAATTTAACTGCGTGTAGCTGCTAATATTATATTGCGTGCTTTATTAAACTTTATATTTCAACTTTAAACTCAAGTGATTCTAAACTTTGACAAGTTCAATGAATCAAAGCACGCAATTGTTTTTTATTTTTCGATTATTCTTGTGCTTGTGTTTTTAGAAACCGTTAATCTTAAATTTAATTTATTATAAATTTTTAAACTTAAAGAGTGATTTTTAGAAAATAATAATCTCTACTCCTGTTTTAAAATAATATCGTATACATAAGAAGTTGAAAAAAAGTGTGTGCAACGGTCGAGTTGCTTCTCGTTGAAGGATTTTTCTTCATTCGACAATGAATATTGAAAACAAGTTCTGTTTTTTTTTTTTTTTTTTTCTTTTTGGGTGAAAGATGAACAAGTGCGAAACTTTCAAGTATTAAATACTAACTTTCACTTAATATAAGATTATTTAACTTTTAGGGAAACATATTTGTTAAATTAAGTTATTGTTGTTTGTTCACTTATATTTGTTCGTTTGTGATTGTTTCTGTCAAGGGAGATCTATAGTTTACTTAAAGTCAACATCTTTTTCTAACATCTTTTTCTGACCAATTAGCTGCTGTTTATTTGATATGTATCCAGAAATAAATATGGCTATAATACAGATTTTTGCGTTTTTTTTAGAAATACTTTTTAAAATGTTGTGTCCTGCGAGCTTCGAATAAAACGTGCAGTTCAAGAAAAACAAAATCAAAAGTAAAAAATGCTATAAAGTAAGAATATTTCAAAATTAGAAATAATAAAAATATTTTTGAGCATACATTTTTGAATGTGGATCTTTAAAGGAATAATTATAAAACAAGAATCAATAAAAATAAAGAATAACCGCAATAGTACGAGAGAAGAAATAAAAAGTAAAAAGGTTAAAATTTCCATCCACACCGGGCAAAATTTTTTAGTCACTACCAAAGTTGCTAACAAAAGAAAATTAATAATGATATTTTATCATAGGTTAGGGTGTGTATAAAATTTAGCGCCACCTTAAGGGCCAGTTTGTTCACAGTGGGTTAGGGTTAAATTTAGTATGTGACTTTTATAGGCTTTAATTTACTAACGCTAATCAACCAAAATTGGCTGATTAGTGAAATCCATGATTAGCAACTCATACTTCGAATTTTTTAAACAAAATTTGATCAACAAAAACATTTGAGGATCCACTTATCATGGATTAAAGTTAATCAGGTGTGAGCAAACTGGCCCTAAGTGCCCTACTTTGATCACAGCAATGATGCAAACACTGCGTACTGTACTTAATTAACATAATTTTTCTTGACTAAGACTATTAGACGGATTAAGTTGGGATTTTAAAATTTCTAGCAAAATTAGACAATTTGTAACCTGTTTTTTTAGTGCTTCAAAATTTCTTAGAATTACTTAGTTTTTTAATAACTTTTGTTCAGCTTTATGGTAAAATAGCAAACAAATGTATCATGAATTTAAAACTAATGTGGTCTTGTAGAAAATAGTTGGCTGGATGGATTTTTCCTGAATTGCATATTACCAAAGCTATAAAGGAAAATATAAGAGAAATTGTGTCGTTTTAACGTTTTTCCACTATTGCATTTTGCCTGCAGCGAGTACAGGTTTCCCGAAGCTGCTAAATAGCTCCAACAACATATACAAAAGCAGAACTCTATCACCTTTTGCGATCTTAGCCCTTTTGTGTAATTACTGGGGCCCAACTATGTATAACTCGATTCTATAATAAAAAATGTTCGAATTCGCAAAATCTCAATTAGCTTATTCTATAGCAAGTACCTTAAAACTTAAATAAAACAGCGGTTATTGGAGATTCTGTGGCAAAAAGACGGAAGTACTAACGTTTTTCCCAAATTAATTACATAGTACCACTTTAAATAAGCATTGAAAACAACTTTCGAATGAATTCGAAAGTAGAATAAAGTTACGTTGTAGGGCCCCTGACTAGGCCATTCAAAAATCGTTTGAGCGTTTTTTTTATTGAAGAAAAAGATGATATACCATTTTTAAGTATTTAATAAAATAAATTTGTACACAAAATTCTAAAAATATTCGTTTCAAAATTCAATACTTTTTTTTAACCAAAAATTATTTTTTGGCGTTAACCGTTAACGACAAATTTGAAAATAAAAAAAACCTGTTCTATGAAAGGGTACCACTAATAACGGTTATTGGTACAACAATTTTTCTTTACCAAAATGTTAATTTTTTGAACAAAAACTGTTAGAGGTGTTTTTGAAATAAATTATTTTGTCTGTATTTGTTGTATGCCAGGTAGTAGGTACCGTTATTTTTGTTATTTATTTCTTGAAAAATCTTAAGTCCACAGTTTGAAAAAATCACTTCAGGCTTTAGGCTGCATGTCATAGTGCAGACAGACAGAACAAATTGCGGGAACCACCTTTCCGCGTTCTCTATCATCGTAATGTTAAGGAAAATTACTATCTCGAGTTCGGTTTTTTACGATTCCAAAACTTGTGCTATAGTATACCTGCTATAATATCGCAAGTAAAGAGTGAAAAAAACATTGGAAGTTCATATCTACCTTACCGTTGAACCTGGAAGAAATTGGTTATTGGCATATTTTACAAGGAATTTTAATTTTCTAAAAAAAAGGAGGTCTTAGCACAAGAAGGTTTCCTTCGCCAAAGTGTTAGAATGCCGCCCTTCGTATTTTAGCTTCTTTTATAGTTAATTGTAATTTTATTACTCGGATACGAACATATGGTTTTTTATTCTTCCAACTATTCACCGAATTACGACACAATTGAATGCAATTTTTAATACATAATACTATGAATCTGTGGACGCAATAGTTTTTTGACAAAACTCCTCTCAATTGTTAACGAATTTCCTGTCAATTGTTGACAAATTGTATTGCAATATAACTTCTAAACCATTTAACATTATTAATGAGCATGAAATCCTTAAATTCTAAGGTATCCAAATCGAAACACAAGAGCAATTTTGTGCGATCTAGTTGTGCATTTTATTTCATACAAATTACGTGAATTTATAGCAGTGTTTTACTTAAAAATTACTAAAATTCCTATGGTTGATAAACAAATTATTATACTTAGCACCTTAAAACAATGACGCAAAATTTTAAACAGCCTATTATTAAAGCCTATAATTAAGTATGATGTATGATACTACTTAACATTTTTCTAATTTCTTAACAGTTTATTAAAATTATCTAAATTTTAAATATTTTTTAACTAGCATCATACTAAACCAATTTCCTTCATAAACTTCAGCCGAACACGCCCAAAAAAGTGACAGCTCATGCAAAAAATTCACAAACATTCCTGTTTTTGACATCTATAAACGTCAAAGTGTCATATGGATTTAGTTGAGCATTTATTTTTATTTATGTGGGAGCACCAAAATTGAAAGAAAAACGAAAATATAAATCACCTTAATGTAGGTACTAGTACATACTAATAAGAAAGCGCTTAAAATGTATTGAAACCAAAAAAAATTATGTAGCCAGTTTTGAATGTAAGTAATGACGTTGGAGGTAGGCAGGTAGAGATGGCGGTCACAAGCATCCTCGCTCGATGACCCAATTAACGCTGTAATGCGCCGTTTTGATACCATAACTCGTTTGACCTGTGGATTAATAGAACATTTTTTAAGATAATGAGGGTATTTGGTGATAGATCTCCCAACGCATCATCGTTTACGCCCGAGCTCGGCTGCAGTATGCTACGCTAAGCAATTTCTGATTTGCCCAGGACGCATACGATCTGATCTCTTAGGGTGATCATCTAGTCGCACACTCGGATATGGTAATCTCTGTACACCTCCGTCTGTTTGCACAACACGACTTGTGGTTACCAAAGAAAGTACCATCCGCCTGCGTGACCACACGCTTTTATTGGATTTAGACATGTGATGAAACTTATTAAGGATTTGGACATAGGCAAAACACCCTATAGGACCAAAGTTCGCAACTAAAAACCATCTACACTGTGCCAACTAGGCAACTTGTTGACTGGTATTGAAGCGAAGGTTGGCACGACCGTGTGATCCTCCGGTCCTCGTGCACCATGAGCCACCTTCAAAAACCAGTAGTCTGCTAGCTCACAGTCATAAGAGTTTGAGGAAGAAAATGGTGGCAAAGGAAACCGAAGTTAATTCTAGATCCATTGAAACTTTCTTGGACTTGAAAATAGGAAAACACTCAAAAGGGTCGAAGTCCGCAACTAAGACCCATCTACACTGTGCCACCTAGGCACTTGTTGACTGGTATTGAATCGGAGATCGGCCCAATTGTGTGATCGTCCGGTCCTCGTGCACCATGAGCCACCTTCAAAAACCGTTAGTCTGCTAGATCGCAGTCATAGGAGTTTGGGGAAGAAGATGGTGCAAGAGGAAACCGAAGAAAAGAAGTTAAATCTTTGATCTTCGTTATGGAGAGTTTGTTAAGGTCGTTCAAAAAGGGCTTCCCAAAAGATTGTTTCCTCATTCTGGCCAAAGCGGGACATTTACAGAGGAAATGAAAGACTGTTTCCTTTTCCTGCTGGTCCCCACAACTGTGTCAGTGAGTATTGTAGGGGATGCCAAGCTTCACCGCCCTCAATGCTACTGTGACCCGGAACCCAGATAAGAGTGACTCTGCAAAGTCAGGTAGCCGAAAAGACCTGGATATATTTAGGGACTCTGAAAAAATAGGACGTTGACGTTGGGAGATTAAACTTTTCTTCCAAAATGATATGCGAGCAGAATTTTCAACTTGAATTTAATGGGGTTTTTCATTGGTACAAAATTTCAATACTTTTTTGATACATATCTGTAAAAACACCGATTCTGACCAATAAAACCTTCTATTGGCCAAAAAATATTGATATTTATTTTGTTGATTCTGAATCAATTTTGCAGATCCGTTTTTTTGGTGGATCTACCCCTCCTTTTACTAACACCAGTACCTACAATTGACAGCTGTTATTTTGACAAGTGCATGTTTTCATTAATTCATTTCAGTAGAGAAAGAATTTTTTTTCTGAAAATATAAGGACTAAAAAGTGATAATTGAATTAGAATGGAAGCAGTTTGAAATGAGACGATAGAATAGAACTTATCCCTCATCATTTATTAAAATCTTGTAATCGTCCATTTATAGTTTAAAAATTGAAATCCCATCAAATGAAAAACAAACTTGAATGTATAAAAACTGTTGACTGATTTTTGTATATTCGTCAGCCGATACCATTTACAGGTTCACAGACACAAAAATACACCAACACCATATCAAAAAATCAATTCAAATATCATTTCATTCGCCACGAAAAAAATCAAATTCCGCATCAAATTCTTAATTTACCAAAGGAAAACCCCATAATATTTATTCAAACTTTTACGTATGTATTTAATTTTTTTTCTTTATTTGAAGTTCAAATATCTATGAAATATACTTAATTGATTAATTGTAGCTTATTTTTCGAACCTGCAAAGTTAGCTACAGACAAATTGTACAAACCCTGTCAACTTATAGTCCAGGCAAATTAGATTTTGGCAGGTATTTAACATATAGTATATTAGATTTTTGTGGTATTCGATCAGAAATACTATAAACAAAGTTAACATGAGGTTGCTCCCGCTCAAAAAGGTGTGCTATTTGCACAAAAAATCAAAACATGCAAGAAAGTGCATTATTCACTCCATGTTTTTTGTTTTTTTCCCATATAACTTTGGAAACATGCATCTTAGGAAAAAAACATTGAGGCAAAATTTGTTTGTTATAAAATTCTTCACAAGATGACATTTATATAAAATTTTCTGGTGTTATATTTTTGTTGCTATACAGCGTTGAAATCAGAAAAAAGCTGTAAAAAACAGAGTAGTTTTGAAGCGCTAAACTGACGGATAAAAAATGGTCCAATTCTACTATAAATGTGGACTCAGATACTCTAGGGAATTACAAAATGAAATATTGAAACCCTATTCAAATCGGTCTGATAGGTTCAGCTGCACCGCGAAATGTTTGCATCAGTGCTGTGGTCAAAGATAGACATTTAAGCTGGCGCAAATTTTTGTACACATACTCGAAACCAATAACTATCGTAAAGTATCGTTATATTATTAATTTTATTTTTTTTAGTAACTTTTGTAGTGATTTTAAAAGAGCAACAATCGTATGAAAAATGCTTTGTTATAAACACAAATTATTATCCAGCAGTCTAACTTTGACCACAGCATTGATGCAAACATTTCGCACTGCACTTAATTAACATTACCTTTCATGCCGAACCTATCAGACCGATTTAAATAGGGTTTCAATTTTTCATTTTGTAATTCCCTAGAGTATCTGAGTCCACATTTATAGTAGAATTTGACCATTTTTTATCTGTCAGTTAAGCGCTTCAAAACTACTTTGTTTTGTACAGTTTTTTTCTGATGTCAATGCTGCAGCGTTGTATAATATTTAATTACCCGAATACAAATTACCCATTACTCTTTTAAATATGTAATTAAATAAAATCTAATTACCCATTACATTTTTAATATGTAATTAAAAAATACCTAATTACCCATCACATTTCTACTATGTAATTAAAAAATATCTAATTATCCATTACATTTGTATTATGTAATTAAAAAATATCTAATTACCCATTACATTTCTACTATGTAATTAGAAAATATCTAATTACATATTTCAGTTGTAATATGTAATAGGTAATTAGATATTTTTTAATTACATTTCAAAAATGTAATTGATAATTACATTTTTTTCCATTACATTCTTTTAGAATGTAATGGAGTTTTTTTTTCTTTTCATTACATTTTGAAAATGTAATGGGTAATTAAATTTTTTTCCATTTTATTTTGAAGATGTAATGAATAATTAGATATTTTTTAATTACATATTGCAAATGTAATGGGAAATTAGATTTTATTTAATTACTTATTACAAAGGTAATCGGTAATTAAAATATAATTAAATTACAAATGTGATTAACTATTTGCAACCCTGCAACGCTGTTAAGCAACAAAAATATAACACCAGAAAATTTTATATAAATGTCATCTTGTGGAGAATTTTATAACAAACAAATTTTGTCTCAATGTTTTTCTCCTTAGATGCATGTTTCCAAAGTTATATAGGAAAAGAACAAAAAACAGGGAGTTAATAATGCACTTTCTTGCTCGTTTTGATTTTTCCTGCAAATAGCACACATTTTTGACAGGGAGCAACCTCAAACTCTCGTTGTTTACATATTTTCTGATCGAATCCCATACAAATCTAAGATGCTATGTGTTAAATCCACAAATGCTTCAATTTTATCCTAATTTGCGTGGACTATTAGCGATTTAAGCCCTTTTTTTCTAATTATTGACTGGCTATTAAGCTCGTAGCTAATACAAATATCTACAGTATAAAGGCTCTCCCAAACCAATGCGAAACATTCGTCGCAGCGGATAAACATTCGTTATTGGTGTAGGCACTCACAATTATCACCATGTAAATACATTTTGAAAGGCGAATGTTTCTCCACCGCGTTGGTGTGGGCACTTTCATTTATCACCTTGTAAATAAATTTCGACTGGCGAATGTTTCTCCACCACGCCGAATGTTTCGCTTTGGTTTGGTAGAGCCTTTAAAAATATGTACCTTTTAAGCGCAAAATGGTGTAACTAAAAAACCTATTGTACGTTCTTTCTATCAATCGCCTGAAAAGTGTTACCTTGTACAAGCACAAACATACAATCCTATATAGTTTTTTTTTTAATTCGCATTTAAATTCCAACGGAAACCGCACTTTATTATTAACCAAATAACCTCAAACCTCAATCATAAATAAAGAAAAAAAAATATATTTTCAAAGCTCGTAATTTCAATGGATCCAGAAAATTTGTCGGAACTAATTTTTACAAAAAAATTGAAAAATTCCAATGCAGGGGAAAAAAAAATAATTCTACTGCTACTTGTGTTTGACGTAAGAAAACCAACAAGAAATAACAAAATATTTTTATTTTCTGTCCAGCACAGTAGAGAATGTACATGTACAGTACATTGTACATATACATACATACCAGTTTACTTTGTTTTCTTTAATATAAATAAAAAAGGCGACATAAGTATAAGTATGGACTGTGTTGTGGAGCTCTGATGTTTATAAGCACATATTTGCTTCTTTGAACTTTGACAGGAAGTCAGTGTGTTCTTTTGTTTTCGTTGTTTTTACTGATAAGAATAATTATATTTATGACAAATAAAATATGCGGTTTGTTCTTCGCTACGCTGGCCATGCCTGGAGAGGAATTTATGATTCGCCACCCTTGAAATGCTCTTTAAGTGTAGACATTTAACAGATATTTAACAAATGTTTTCATTACACTTATGCACTAAATATGATTCTAAAAGGAAGCATTTTTACTTTCAAGCATTGATAGGGTCGCGTCAATCAATTCCTCATAACGAATAAAATTTAAAATACCAACAGAAACGTTAGGAACTGGGCTACGACCTGTGGACTATTAACTAAAGCAAATCAGAACTCATGCTATTTACAACCACAACAAAGATATGCACCTTCACTCTACCTCGACTCATTGGCGGATCCAGGGGGGTGGCTATAGGGGCTAAAGCCTCCCCCACAGCCGATTGCTAAAATAATTTGAAATATAGAAAGCAATTCATTACAACGTGTTAAGTTTTATATTCGTCTAAAATATTGTTAAGATGAGAATTTTGATGGACAAAATAACGTGGTTGGGGCTGAATTTACATGTTCTGCAACTTCTTTTCTAAGCCCTAAGATTAGGGCTAAAGCGTATGAAGTGAATTGGAAAAAAAAAAATTGGGGGCTATGAAAAATAGACATGTTTCATGCAATGACAATTTCCCCTTAAAACAAAACCCAGAAAATTGAAAAAAAAAAAACAACTTGGGACTAATAAGGTCTGAGAATATTGGACAAAAAACGTAGTCAGGGTTAAACAACTAACTCCCTAAAAACTAGCCTTATTCCAGAGAGCTTTTGGGGCATAGGTCTAAGGATTTTCAAAGTCCGAAGTTGGAACTAAAGCTTTTTTTTTTTTTTTTTTTTTTTTTTTTTATATTCCACGCGCGCAAAAGGGGTTATGGCTACCCTTAAAATGTTTTTAACACAGCACGAGCGATTAGGTAAGTAGGAGAGGATTTAGAAGGAGATACCGATGCACATTGGTTTTGAACGTTTGCACATCGAAATGGGAGGGGAAAGTCGAGTCAGGTAAAGCGTTCCACATTCGTGTGGTGCGACTGAAGAAAGAATCTCTGTACATTACAGTACGTCCGAAGTTGGGCTCGAGGGTGAACTGATGGGCATTCCTAGAAGCGCGAGTATTACGGTTGAATTTTTTAAGGGGGGGAATGCAACTGGCTATTTCACTAGAACACTGATTATAATAATAGCGATAAAATAGAGAAAGACACGAAACATTACGGCGGTGTTCGAGAGATGTAATTGTTTCTGTTATAGATCTTTCGCCTATCATTTTTAAAGCTCTCTTTTGAATTCTGTCCAACAAACTCAATTGAGTTCTTGGAGCTCCTGCCCAAACATGAGAATTATATTCAAGTTTTGGACGAATAAAGGCTTTGTAGATCACAGCCAGATCAGAAGGGGAAAAAAACTTCTTGCATCTACGGAGAAAACCTAAACACTTAGCAGCGTTTTTGGCGACATCAAATATGTGGTCATTCCACAAAAGGTGGTCTGTGACACACATACCGAGAACTGAGAGCTGTTCGGTTTCCTCGATGCAAGTGCCGTCCATGGATAGCGGCATTGGGGGTGGGTTTCGCTTTAACGACAGGAGACAACATTGAGTTTTAGAAGCATTAAATTCTACGCGGTTTTTGATTCCCCATTGGACAATGCTGTCGAGATCAGAATTTAGTGAGCTTATCATACGCTGCCGTTCAAGTTCCACATCCGAAGGACATGGATGAGAATCTGTAAACGAATATGAGAAGCTGAGGGTACTATCGTCAGCAAAACAGTTTAATGGATTAGAAGTTTCAGACAAAAGATCATTTATAAAAATAAGGAAGAGAGTCGGAGACAAAATGGAGCCCTGGGGCACACCAGCATTTATTTTGTGGATTTCAGACTTGAAACCGTCCAATACAACTTGTATTGAACGGTCCGAAAGGTAATTTCTAATCCAACGAAGAAGAGGTTCATCGAAACCAAATGCGCGCATTTTCGATAAGAGAGCTTGATGCCAAACTCTATCAAACGCTTTTGAAATATCAAGTGCAATAATCTTACTTTCTCCAAAACGATGTAAAGATTTGTTCCACTGATCGGTGAGATATACCATCAGATCACCAGTGGACCTATTGCTACGAAAGCCGTACTGCCGGTCATTAAGAAGCTTTCGTTCCTCGAGATATTTCTTGAGCTGGAAATTAATCAGCGTTTCCATGACCTTGGAAAGAAGGGACGTAAGTGCAATTGGCCAATAGTTAGAGGGTGAAGAAGATACGCCTTTTTTAGGGACAGGCTGGACAAATCCTGTTTTCCATCCACTCGGATAGAGACCAGTAGAGTAGGACAGATGGAAAAGCTTACGCAGTGGTTTTGCCAGCGTTGAAGAACACCTCTTCAGAACAATGGGAGGGATACCATCCGGGCCAGCGGATTTGTGTACATCGAGATCCTTTAGAACTCTAGCAACTGCACGAATGCGAAAGAAGATTTGTCCCATAAAATCGTTTACGCTCTCAAGTACAGGAGGAGTCATAACACTTTCTGGCAGCGTCGAATTAACAGCAAACTGTGCTGCAAGCAAATTGGCTTTATCTTGCGAGCTGACAAAAGGAGTATCATTGAAGACGAGCGTTGGAACCGAGGACGAGGTGGTATTTCGTATGTTTTTTACAAATGACCAAAAATTTTTACTACCTTTGGGACATTGTAGTATTTTTTGTCGTAATTTTTGATCATGTAAAAATTTGGTTCTTCGAATATGAACGTTACAGGTCTTTCTAGCTTGTTGAAACTTTTTCCGGTTTTCCTCAGTAGGGTTGGCTTTATAACATCGGAAGCTTACTTCTCTAACCCTAATAACCTCTTTACAGCTCGAATCAAACCATGAGTTTTCTTTGGGTTTGATAGATTTCACCCTATTCTCATTCCACAAAGAATCAAGTTTGTGATCATATCTGCACTGGCATCAACATCACTATCGAGGAAGCATAGTGACCAGTTAAAGCTCTTGAAGAAATTATTGAGACCGTCCCAGTTGGCTTTCTCGTATTGCCAAACGGTTCTCTTTGGGATTTTTTCTTTAACTGTGATTTGGTGGCACGAGAAATTCGCAGATATGACACAATGGTCTGATGAGCCTAGAGGAGATAATACACTAATAGTGTATTTATTCGGGTCAGAGGTAAGGAACAAGTCTAGAGTGTTGGCGATTTGACCTGCAACGTCAGGAATCCGAGTAGGCTCGTCAACAAGCTGAGTCAGGTGGTTTAACTCAGCAAAAATCTCGACATACCTTCCTTCGGGTGTTGTCTGACCAGAATAGCGTAGCCACGAAGAATTGTGTACATTGAAATCGCCCGTAACAACGATTTCACTGTGCGGATAATGGGAAACAATTCTCAGGATTGAATCGGACAGCGCATCGAATTCGTTAGAAGTCGAATTACTATCCAAACTTGGGCTACGATAAATGAAACATGTATGTATGATGTGCTTATTGACGGTGAATTTTAACCACATGAAGTTAAAGTTTGTATTTAAACAAGGGCCATATTGTGGTTGAAGCTGATAAGCCACATCATTTCGTACATATATTGCGAGACCGTGGTGTAGGAAAAATAAAGGCACTAAGCTATAACCAGGTAGGCTAAATTCGGAGTAATCAGAATTTTCACCTACCTGGGTTTCACTGAGTGCCAAGACTGCTGGCCTGTTTTTTACAGTATGTACGTACACAGCACAGAAATTCTTTCTCAGCCCCCGAATGTTACTAATATCGACCCTAAATTCACCTACCATTACGAAAAAACAAACGCTAAAAACCAAATCAGACAGTTATCTATGCTGATATTGAGTTTGGGCCCCAATAAAACTTCACAATACAAAACACTACCAGTGTTATGCCTTAGTAGTATGTATTGATCCGCCCCTGGAAACCCAAAACCAATATCAGCAATTTGTCTGATTTACTTCGACTCAATCAATTACATACATTATATGAGATGAGCCACACATTGTATGTAATGACTAAGCCGAGAGCAATGTGAATGATGAGGGAAGGAGAGATAAGGAAAAATTTACCGCTTGCTGATTTCAGTTTTGTGGAGCATCAGGTTGAAGATATCATAAAGCTTGAAGATATAATTTTAAAAAAACGTGGTCGGGGCTTAACATTTACATGTCAAAAGCAACAACTGTTTACCTACACTAAAAACTTAGCTTATTTAACGAATGAAACGCAATCGAGGCTAATTGAGAAGATCGGGGTGTAAAGCTTAGTGTAAATGTTTAAAACAACAGGAATTGTTTGTTGTTCATTCGGGTTCTTTTTGTTTCCGTACACCTAAGGTACATAAGTATGTCTTTGGCTTTTAAACGTTTAATCTCCATGTAGATGTCCTTTTTTTTTTATATATTCCGCGCGCACAAAAGGGGTTATGAATACCCTTAAAATGTTTTTAGCACAGCACGAGCGTTTGGGTTAGTAGGAGAGGATTTAAAAGGAGATACCAATGTACATTGGTTTTGAATGTTTGCACATCGAAATGAGAGGGGAAAGTCGGGCCGGGTAAAGCATTCCACATTTCAATTGTTTCTTACGGCCTTGGCTGGGTTTAGATCATTTTGGGTCTTAGTTTTTAAAATTTCAAAGGTCCAATGCAATACATACAAAAGATTTTTGGACTAAGCAATTCAATACAAATTCTCTAGTAGAGGAGCCAAATTCCAAAAGCGTGAGAAACTCTGTGAACTCAGAAAAATCTTGCAGGTGGACATGAATATTTACAATCTCTATAGACTCTTGAGTGGCTTCAAAATGTATCGACACATTTTTGAGCAGGAATAGAAAGTGTATGTAGGTGCAGTGTAAACGAAAATTAATTGACACTTGTAGAATTGAGCCGTGCTGCTTATTTCTTAGAGCAGATGTTTCTTATGCCCGACTAAAAGTCTTGAAATTTTGATCTACAAAACCTTATTTTCGTGCTTTCCAGTGACAATTTGAAGAAAACAGGTAGGTTCGTTGCTTTGACTAATTAAAGAAAATGAGATCTCAGATGACTGATAAGTCAAAAAACATATGAGCTTTTGTCAGAAAGACCACTTAAATATCATTTTTCTGAACTAGCATTGCAAACAGTTTTTAAATTTTGTTAAAAAGGTGAAGTTCAAAGCATACCCTCAGCTAATTTAAACAAACACTTACGTAATGTACAAAGGTGGGCATTTGATACCTAATCAATTATTAAGCAATATACCTTTAAATAAACGAATTTGTTCGTGTGGTAAGTTGGCTAGAACTTAAAGTTATAAAATTAGTTATACTACCATGTTTTGCTGAGCCTTAATATTGGCTTTAAAAAAAAATTCCCATGCTTAACACATCAATCCCAAATTCTTCTTATTGTGCTTCGTTTTGAAAAAAGCGCGATAAGAGCGGATATAAAGGCACAAAAAACACGGCTATCATTAAAGGAAAAGTGATGTCAAAATTCGATTTCTGTTATATAACTTCAAATTTACAAACTGGATTTCCAAACTCCAAGCCCCCCCCCCCCACAGCCAAATCCTAGATCCGCTATTGCCTCGACTCAACGGTCAAACACTTTCGCTCTCCTTCAGTGCAAAATATCTGGGTGTAGTTCTCGACCTTAAATTAAAAAGGAAATTATATATTGAAGAAGGGCTTAAGATGGCCTACTTAGCCTTCTATGCGTCTAGGTAAACTTTTGGTAAAAGGTGGCGCCTCCAGTCGAAGATGATTTTATGGACGTACACAGCTGTGGTGCGACCCATTCTCGCGTATGGTTGTTGGTGGCCCGCACTTAACAAATCATATAAAATCGATAAACTTAGGGAGGTTCAAAGAAAAGAGTTAGCATCGACACCACAGGGGCTATTTGATCTTGTCCAACAGACAGGGTTTTCCTGCACCTTTTACCACTGGATTTACACATTAAATACTTGGCACTGCAAGATGCGTTAAGACTAAAAGAATTAAACCCCTGGTTTCCTAAACCCAATAAGCACATCAACATAACGGATTTGATTCCAATTGAAATGTTTTCAACTCCCACTGACTATTGTTCCCCTTTAATGAGCCTCAGTAAAGGTTTTAAAGTTAAATTCCCATCCAGAAAGGAGTATTGGATGATGACGTAGTGACTAAAGACTTCGACACATCTATCTTTACTGATGGATCAAAGATGGAGTGCCAAGGGCGAATCCATACTTTCAGCCAGAGGGGGGGGGGGGGTGTGAGTGTTTTAAAGGGTTTCGTAAATGAAAGCAAAGAATTCATATAAACAAAGATGAATAATATCTCTAAATGTATCTAGGTCCTTTTGGCTACCTGACCTTGCTAGCGTCTTTCAAGCTTAATTGCTGGCAATCAGGGAAGCTTGCAAGTTACTAAAAGCAGATCCAAACCAAAACCGTAATGCAGCTATTATTACAGACAGTCAAGCGGCTGTTAAAGCCATTAATTCAGCTACAGCATCTTCCAAACTAGTCCAGCAATGCCGGAATGAGCTTGCAGGTCTGAACACTGACCTCAATGTCACTCTTATCTGGGTCCCGGGTCACAGTGGCATTGAGGGCAATGAATGGGCTGACGAGCTGGCCAGGCAAGGTTCAGCCCTTCATGGCTCACTTGCGGAAAGAGTCAACATTCCGCTTGGAGTTATGAAGGGCAACATTCTCTCAATTTATCTTACTAAAGCAAACCGTAGGTGGAGCAGTTTATCAAACTGTATTATATCTAGGAAGATTTGGCCCACCTATGACCAGAACCGAACAATTGATCTAATACGCAGACCCAGGCAAGACATAGCCAGGGTAGTTGCAACTTGTAGTGGACACTGGCCAATAGGAGAGCATGCAGCGAAGCAGGGCATACCTCACAATACTCACTTTCGGAGCTGTGAGGACCAGCAGGAAAAGGAAACAGTAGTTCATTTCCTCTGCAAATGCCCTGCTCCGGCCAAAGCTAGAAAACAGTCACTCGGAAGAGCATTCTTTGACGACATTAACGACTTTCTGAAATGAAGATCAAAGACTTGATTTCTTTTCCCAACGCGACGAAATGGCTCTAGGACAAATTTCGGCTACTTCTGCATTATACCTTCCGTCGATTCCCTATGATCACAAGATAGTGGACTAGGGTTCTGGTGGGGGTTTGTGGTGCACAGCGGCCGGATGATCATCCAATCAGATCAGTGGACGCTCCAGTGCCAGTCAACGAACTTCCTAGTGGTCTAACTGTGGATGGTGCGGGTGCTGATCTGGTTGAGTGAATGATCCACTTTCTGATGATTGTGCTCAAAGCTACAACAAAATCCTATTCTAAACTAAATAAAAAGGGACGATATCCTGAGGATATGCCCATATTCTCTCTCTTCAATTCCATCCACAGGTTCAAACGAGTTATGGTATCAAAACGACGCACTTCAGCGCTTATTGGGCTATGGGCTAGACTGCCCGTGGCCGCCATTTCTACCTACCTAAGATGAATAACATAATAAAAGAGAACCACTGAACAATGTTTAACCATAGCGGGCCTTACCAATAATTAATGACTAAACAAGCGTTTAGATAAACGCCACGTTTAACTTTAGAGACGAGTTAATTTGTGTGTTAACCAATAACCAAATTAAAAACGTCTTTAACTAATCAGTGCTCTATTACATAATCTACTACATTTGTTGCCAAACAGACAGCTTTTTGTGAATGGAAATGGCCGCGATCAAGAATCGAATTTGTATTTTGTAGAAGGCTTTTTTTTAACAATTTCCCTTGGGATACAAACATATCCCAACATTTTTCGGATGGCATGGATAGCTATCCAACATCAAAAGCTGTTTTGTAATCAGCTGTTTTTTTTTACATGGGATTACAACAACAAACACCTATCTAGACAGCTCTACATTGGTTTTTGATGACGGCCAATAACATCTTAGTTATCATAAAAAAAGTCACCAAACAAATTTTAGGCTGCGTGCGATTTTTAGAGTTAGTTTTTCCGCCATTCACTCTCAAATTGAAATTTACAAATAAACAAATAAGAAGGAATAAATCTATGTGTTTATTTTGAATACCGTATTAGTTTATTAACTTTGCAACAAAATTCACGAACAAGCAACTTAATTCAGTTGTAAGCGACAAACAAGAGGATGTAGGTAATTATTTGTCTCCTTTGCTTTTCAGAATGACAGCACAAACGTAGTGTTTACACTTAATCACGAGTTTAAACATGCGTTTCTTTACTCTAAAATTTAAAGCGACGTTTAGCGTTAAGCTGACTATTAAATTGATTATTGGTATGGTTCATTATTTAGAGTCCACTTAAATATTTAAGTGATCTCTAAATTTAATTATTGGTAAGGCGAAGCATCTTTTTTGGATGATTTTTTATATTTTAACATGACACACTATACATAGGTAGTTAATGGCCATCCAGACTCCAAGCCAATAGTGAGGCCTTGATGTTAAAAGCGTGGGTTTAAGTCATCAACCAAATAATTATTATAAAGGGTTCCAATAGGGACGGGTTGATTTTGACAGCTCGTGGCAGCCATATTGTTTCTTTTATTTTCTGTCAAAATATTGTCTTTTAATCAGTTACTAAAGACAAATCATCATGGTAAGTTACAGCGTCGAGCAACACGTGCTAATTGGGTTTTGGAAGTGTTGGAAGTTGATCCCAATTTTGGTCGAAAAATCATTTTTAGCGATGAGGCCGATTTTGCCATTTGAACGATGTTATATTTCACACAAAATGTCATTAATGGGGCTCTCAAATAAAGATAAAACCTTATTAATATCTCATATACAACTTGTTTTATTCAATTTTAAAATCGACCCGCCCTTAATGGAAAACCCTCAAAAAGTCAGCATTCCTCTTGTACCTATGAAGGGCAATAATATTCTCAATTTTTCTCACCAAATCCAATTGTATAGGTGGTAGAGTTTTACCAACTGGCATCATTTCTAGAAAGATTTTGCCTACATATAATAAATCCCGAACTATTAATGTAATATGCAGACTCACGTGAGACATAGGCAGGATCGCTGCCACATGCACTGGACACTGGCCAATAGGTGAAGATGGGCATTGCCTACAATACTCACTATCGTAACTGTAGGGACTCACAGGAAAATTAAACAATCTTTCATTTCTTCTGTAAATGTCCCGCTTAGGCCAGAGAATGAGAGTACAATCTTTTGGCAAGGCATTTCTTGACGACCTTAACGAACTTTCTCAAATGAAGACGAAAGATTTGATTTCTTTTGCACCATTTCCTTCGTCGAACACCTATGACTGCAAGCTAGCCATACTGCTGATTTTTGAAGGGAGCTCATGGTGCACGAAGACCGGACGATCACAAGGTTGGTTGGTTAACAAGCTGCCTATAGTTTGGCACAGTGTAGACGTTGTTTAGATTCGAACTATGATTCTATTTTCCTATGTACAAATACAAGAAAAATAACATGTCTGTTCTAACGAGCGGCTGGTACTTGTGACCACAAGCCATGCTGAGTAAGCAGACGGAGTTTACAGAGATTATCACATCCGAATTTGAGACTAGATGACCACCCTTAGGGATCAGATCGTATGCGTCTTAAGCGAAATTGCCTAGCTTGGCATACTGCAGCCGAATTCAGGGCGTTGGCGATGATCCACTAGGAGGTGTATCCTCAAGTCCTGTTTTTATTTCTTTAAAAACCCGCTTCTATCCACAGGTAAAGCATGTGAAACTAGTATGATCATTTTTTTTTTAATAATAACAAAAATTAAACAAGGATCCAAAGCAAAGAAGTTTTTAAATACAATTGCACAACAGACAGTTCACCGTTGACACTTAAAAACAGCTTTAGAACTCTAAAAACACCCATCGTGAATAACGATCATGAATATTGTTGATTTTGACAATACTGGTTATCAGATTGTGGCATTACCACCCATACCCGCTATACGCAGAAAAATTATTATATTCAGACAAAAAAGAAATGAGTATTGAGAAGAGATATACCACACAATCTCCATATAATACAATGTTGCCAAGGGGCTTAAGTTTAATTTGGTTTTCTTAAATTATTTATTAAAGTAAACACTTCTTAAAATTAAATATCTTACAACTTAAATGTCCAACACACCTACATTATGTTTGGTTTTAGTAAAATAAAAAGTAATAATAATAAGAAATTATTTCGCAAAAGTAGGAACAAATACTTTTGTAGTACATTTGTTCATAATTATTCACCTTATTTTCAAAAACACAACTTCGGCGGTGTAGCAGTAGCCGATGTTTTGTTATGTTAAAAGGTACAAACATAGAAAAGGTTAATTTGCAATGTGAAGCTGAAGGAAGAAATATATTGGGATGGTAGAAGTTGAACCATCTTATACTTCTAATACAACTAAAGCTATACATTCAAGTCATAATAGTGTATAATCAAAATAATTTATGTCTCCTTAACGATACATTTAGCCTCGCGTATTTCTTGAAATTATCTAATTTCTATTTCGATTTATGGACATCTTGTCCGATTTAGCCACACTTCAAAATGAATAGCCTCGTTCCATTCTTCCAAAACATCACCGATTCCAGTTCATAAAACAATTTCGAAATCGTCTCGGCACATTGTTTGGATCTATACCGGCTTTCAACTAATAAACACAAAATATATATGATTTTAAATTGAAAAGTTTAGCAACAAATTATTTAAAAAAAAAAATCAGTATTTCATATGCAAAGCGGAAAGATCATTAATTTATTATTTATTATACCTATTTCTTTTCACATTCTGGACCACTTCTCTTGGTAGATATTGAGATATTGCACCAGATGTCATTGTTTTGTTAGTATAACTTTGAAACCCTTCTATTTTTTTAATTTCATTATTTATTTAAAAGTAGGTAAAAACTGACTTTATGAGCAATATATTCACATGTTTAACAATCCACACACTCTAACCAAAAATAAATACATACATATCGCTCATTAAAAAGAACAACGTCATAACTCAAAAAACGTCAAACTTCATAAATCGCAATTTAAAGTTATCATGTGGATGTATTTCATAATCATCTTCATTTTTAACTATTTTATTTTGTTTCTTGGAAGAGCTATTAATTAAAGTTTTATCGCAAAATATGACACTTTTAAAATATTTATTGGACTGTTTTCACTACAAAGGTCCCTGCGTAATTGAAAAAATACAGAATTCCCACAAAAAAATATTTAATAATGACAGTGTGACAAATGATTTAACGGCCTTTAGTCCATACAAATTGGCGTTTCGTCCCGGCGTTCTCACTTGGACTCTTCAGTTGACAGTGAGGGCCTTGTCAAGACGCATTTTTTATTAAGTTCAGTCCAGCTTACATCAATTTTACTGCGGTTCATCATTAGGTTAAATTTTTTTTTTTGAGTTATGACGTTGTACTATTGTTAGATGCTAAAAGAAACAAATTGTTCTAGACTGATAAAATGTGGGCAATTAGTTAAGAAGAACACTGATTGATCTACCATCGTCATCGCCAGCCAAAATTTTGTTAAAGTTTATTTCAGTCGTATTATTTTTTGGTCAAAAAAAAAAAAAATAGTTTTGATGGAATGAACACACAAATAAAACAAAGAAATAATATTCCTTTATTTTTAAACGCAATGACCAAGCATTTAAGAGCTCTGTCTTTGTTAAACATATAGGTTTTATTATATCATAGATTTTCGGACGTGGATTCTATTTTTTTAAGTTTATCATTTCAAAATATTTGAAGCTATTTGTGTAGTATACCAAGTTAGTTATCTTATAAAAATATAAAATCAACAATTTGTAAGTAAAATCGGTCTGTGTTCATTGAGCCAAAATTGTCTTAAACTGTAGTTTAGTTAAACCTGCGACTATGAATATGCCCCAATAACTTTTTCTTTTTTATTCAATTAATTTCAATTTATTTCAGAGTTTTTGTTTGGTTTAAAGAAGTTTTGTTTCGAAAATGGCAACACTTATCTATATCTTATTCTATTTAATTCCACAGCTGAAAGATGAATAATTGTGCTCAGTGTGTTTGAAGCTACATAATGTGACTTATGTATGCGTGTATGTGACTACGTTTGGTGAATGCTGCCAGCTCCTCGAAAAAGTGGTTGAAAATAATCTTACTAAAAACTGTGATGTACCTATTCGAGCCGTCCGGCCGGCCGGCGCGCGCGCAGTGGGGCCGTTGTATGGGAGGGGGGAAAAAGCTCTATAAAAACTAAACCGATTTTGATTAAACTTGCAGGAATTATAATTGACAGATTGGTTAATCAGAATAATCATTGACTTCGTCATTGACTTGATTTCTATGTAATGTACATCGTACATGTACCCAGTTGCCAAAAGAATTAAAGAAATAAAATTTGTTTCAGGTTTTAGTGTTAGTTTACGACTTTTAGTCGAATTTTGTTTGAGTCAACCAAATGCTTTAATCAAATAACTTGCTTAATTTACTTCTTTCGTTTTTTGTTCTACCTCGAATTAAAAAAGGCACTTTTGTCTTTGACCACTAATTTCACAGCAAATACATATTTGAAACCTTGAATACATTTTTAACAAGATCATTTAAAAATTGTATGACTATTATTTTGTTTCTACTCTTCACCGTTAGTTTCAAAAAAATGCGAACAAAAACACCTACTTTGGTATTGTCTGCCAGACTATCTCTCTGTACCTCGAACTGCAGTCTAAATTACTGAAGTGAAGTGAAACTTTGGACTTAGGGTGTCTAGGGGATTCCCTGGAGGAGAAAATGAATTTTTTTTAACGCCTAAATAAAAATGACATAACGCCCAAATTTAATGACATAAGATCCAAATTTGAAATAAAATTTTACAACAACAATTTATTCGATAGGTTCTTGGGCGTTCTGTCATTTTGCAATTTGGGCGATATGTCATTGGGTGATATGTCCCTACGCCATAAATATGGGCTTTGATTCAGTATAGGCGCCAAAAATCTGAGGCGACTTTTTTTCTAGAATATAACTATTATATTTAATATATATAAACTATAACAAAAATGATAACAGCATCACCAATTTATTTATCTTCTCCTCAATCAATCTGAATCTTGCACAAAACTTCTTTCCTTCTTCGAGAAATCGTAAGTTAAATTTACGAATTTTTCATAAAAGTGGCTGGCTTTTTAAGAACTACAAACAGTGGCGGACTAAGCTTGTTAGAGGCCCGGTGCGGTAATGCTAAATGAGGCACCTTGTGTGATCTGATATTTTTGTAATCTTAATAACGTCAGCTTCTATGACAGAAAATTCATCAATCATAGTTATTATAATGAAATTGCCGTCACTTGTTTGAGGCTGAGGCCACTCTTTTCGCTATCTTCATTCGCTAATCGCTATGTACACCTACTAGGAAATTTTTGTTCCAAAATAAAGTGACTAGCTGTGGGTATATATGAAGGTACATATTTTACAAAAATAAAGATAAGAACTAAAGGTATATCTAGGAATATTCAAAGACACTTTCGTGGATTTTGCTAACTGCAAGTGTATAAAAAGTTGCATCACTTGATTGAGGCCACAGTGGATTTCTGCATTGCAAAATCTAACAGAGTGGATTTAAAATTTATTAAAAATTATCTTGTTTTAAAAAAATGAAAGAAATACACAGCGGAAGTCATAATATCCCTAAACATTGCAATTAAAACTGTAGTTTAGCTCAAATTAACACTCTATCAGCGCATTAAACTTCGTCAAAATTGAGGTTTAAGCCAGAATGCAAGAATGGTAAGCGAAAATACATATAGAACCAACAATTTTTCCCAGGGATATGTCGTTTAGAGTTACAAAAGTGTTTTGTCTTTTCTGATAAAAACAAATATTAACTTTAAGGGGCCCGATACTAATGATATGTGTAGGTACATTTTTTTTTTTTAAGTTTATAGAAGAGAAAAAATTGTTTCGTTTAGACATCACAGCAGTACGTCAGGTGTTATAGCGTGGGAAACTATAACCTTTATGTACTACATGATCGGAAATAGCTAATTAATGTTTGCTGGAACGGGAATTTCCACTTATATTGTTAGAACTGCACCTTCAATTTTTCAAGAAGGCTACGCCCCTGAAAGCTGAATTTAGACAGACAAAATGGAATTTTTGCCGAGACCACGCTTTTTACCTGGCTTGAACCTGGTTAAACAACTTTGGGTCTGGCTCTTTCAAAAAAGTTTTTGAACTCAGTAGGTAGACATTTTGAAGTTGATGATATCTGAATAGAAGCTTTTAGTCATGACTGGATAAGGTAGTGATCTCGATTATTTAAAAAAGCTCAATCATTTAATTATTAGTCCTCTAATAGAGCTTTATTCACAAAATGGTGGTCATACTCATTAATATGAGTGGTGTAGTAGCCCGTAGCGTAATGGTTAGTGCGTTCAACTGTCAACTAAAAAGTTTTTTTCAGGGCTACTACCTCTTGCGAGGAATTAACAAATCCTCCAAGAGTATCACTTGTCACGAATAAGTGCTTCTCGTCTAGCCGTTCGGATTCGGCATAAAATTGTAGGTCACTTCCATTCCTTTCGATAGGCGCACACAGGAATGGTTGCGAGTTGTTAGTCACTAGTCCCTGGTTCTTCATGAGCCGATGTGCCACCCGATTTACTCATTAATATTGAGATAAATAAAAAAAAATAAACATTTGTTTAAATTTTCTCTTATTTTAAAAGAGTGGCCTCAATCAAGCGACTAAACTAGTTATGCCCTATTTTTGCACTTTTTTTTACAGAACCCGGCAGATTTGGACGGGTTTTTCTGATTATCTTCTTCATCTTTATGTCATTGTTTTATAGTAGAACGGCAAAATTACTTTTATGCATCTGGGTTTGAGCACTTAATTTCAAATTGTATAGAACATTGATTATTTAAAAAAAACTCACAAAGTAAATTTTTGAGAAAATAGAATTTGAACAAAATAATTTTTTTTTTTTTAATATTGAGTTCGAGATGGGGGCCCCATCAAATTTTGCTTCGAGCTTGTTATAGAAACGTGACGAAAGAATTTTATAGAGCTTGAATCCGATTTGGAGGCCCCCGGTGGCTCGGGGCGGACCGCCCCCTCAGCCCCTACCCTAGTCCGCCAGTGACTACAAAATGGCGAAGCGAAGACATAAATTAATAAAGGATTTAACGAAGAAGAAGAGAAGTTAGAGGTTACACACATATAACAGTGTTGCCGTTTTGACCTGTTTCATGACAAGATTCCATCGCTGCTCTGTTGACATGAAATCCACACGTACTCCATGATTCACCATTGCATCCCGAAAAAATTACGGTTTGGTGTGGTTTATATGCCAGCGGCGTCATTGGGCTGTACTTCTTCCGTGATGATCAAGACCGGCACGAATGGGGATCGCTACCGTTCAATAATAACCGAATATTTTTGGCCCCAATTGGATAATATGGACTTGGAGGACATGTGGTTCCAACAGGACGGCGCCACAAGCCACAAGCCACACAGCGAATGTCACAATCAATTTATTGGAAACCAAGTTTGGAGAACGTGTTATCTCACGAAATGGTCCAGTCGCTTGGCCGCCTCGGTCGTGCGATTTGACGCCGTTAGACTATTTCCTGTGGGGCTACGTCAAGTCTATGGTTTATGCTAACAAGCCAGCGACGATTGATGAACTTCGTACGAATATCGAACGTGAAATTATTATTATTATTTCAACTTTCAAGTGAAGACTTATTAAATTTAGCATTTCATGAAATTTTTTTTAATTGATAAGAACATTAAAAATATAAAAAGCAATACACTTTCTCTCGCTGCCATCGCGAACTGTGTTTTTTATAAAAAAAGGATTTAATGGTTGCAAATAACAATTCATATAGCTTCTAATTAGAATGCTGTTTTCAAATAAGAATTTACAAACACAAAATGGCATAAACGTCAACAAAAATGAAAAAATCTTAATTCTTGATTAAGTTCTGACAACCGAACTGACAGAAAGACTGGAAAATGGAACGATTTGTGGAAAAGCCATCATGCTTTGTTAATCAAGCTGAAAAAAAAGTGAACAAACAGTCTTTGATTATCACGGATCTGTAATCATGGATTAGGAAGAATCTGTGATAATCAAATTGCAGATTTAACCCACTGTGAACAAACTGGCCCTTAGTCAATTAAATTTGATCAAAACGAAACAAAGAAACAGAATGCAGGTGTTGTTAGCTAATTCTCTTTTGACGATAAGAAATCATTTGCGCAATAAAAACTGTTGCAATAACTTTGGAATTCCTGCAGAAGTAAAAAAAAGATGGAACATATGCTATATACAAGAATATAGATATAACCAATGAAATTGAATGTGATCAGATTTTGAAGATCTTTAACTTTATGTACCTTAACTTAAGTACCTATGTACCTATTTTTATATAATAATAATTTATGAAATATTATTTTTTTTTAAATTTACTCGTTGAAATACTTTGTTTTGTTTATAATTTATAAAATGTCATGAAATTGCAATAATTCCAGCCAAAAATGTAATACTCGGTGGAAGCCAACACAAGTGGTTGTTGTTCATTCAAAACCTTCAATGTTAAATATAACGGAGCGAAAAGCTATGCAGCCTAACTGCAAGTGTTATCACGAGAAAACACCTTTGAAGAAAATGTATTTATGTTTTCATTAATATTTGGTATTTTGATATGGATAGCTCTCTAAAAACTGATTTAGCGGTTAATAAACCGCAAGGCCTCCCGAGCCTTATTTATGGAACTGTAGACATTCAAAGTCATGCAAACTTTCAAAACTCAAAAAAATAGATTTTAATGGATTTACTTTGAATTAAGATATCTCCGCAACCAGACCTCATAGCATGTTCTAGTTTTCAGCTATGGATAGCTCTTAAGAAACTAATTAAGCGTTTTGCAAGCGAAAATGACGTCATAGCCTTATTTGCGGAACTGTAGGCATCCAAAGTCATACAAGCCTTCATAACTCAAAAAATAACTTTGAATGCAAATATCTCGAAAACTAGACCTTATAAAAGGGTTTGCTTTGGATGTGCTGGTTGCATTTGACAAAACCTTTCTATATACATATGTACGTTTCAATGGGTTCCAGAGACTTTCGTAAAAAAATGAATTTTTAGTGATAAAGGGGTAGTCCATGCTTTTTTTCGAAAATCGATTGGAAAAAAAAGTTGAGTTTTGAAGGGCAATGCAAAGGCCTGACCGTTATCTGTTCAACAACGTTAACCGCAACCTCTTACGATTCTGCTTTTGGAAGTTATGGCCATAAAAATTTTCAAATGTTTGACTTTCTGTTGACTTGATTTGGAAGAGACAAATAAAGTCAACAAGTCAGATTTGACTTTATTTGGAATTTCGACTTGGCAACACTGCGATATAATAGAGCCTATCTTCGGAGATTAATAGCTCTTATTTATTTTAAAATAAGAGCTAAATTATTAGGAGAACAAAATTATTACGAGCCTTCGACATTTTTAAGCCAAGGAAATTGTCACTATCAGGAGTACGTAGGTATATGTTCACTAGTACAGTACATAGGTGGGAATATGTTTTCTTTCATTGAAAGTATTTCGATTTGAATGCTTGTATTTAGTTTATTTTTTTTTTTTTTTTAAATAAAATGATATTGCTATGATAAAGTCAACATAAATGTGTTCAAATAAATACTAAATTTTATCTTTTGGTAGATTTCAACATTGTTGATAATTTGTTGAAAATTAGCTTTACTTGAAATTAATGCAAATAATTTTGTTTGCCTCATTTTCTATTTTATAATAATTAAATTAAATTTAAAAAAGGGGTTTCTCTTTTGATGTCAACCGCCAGCACAATCTTCTTTATAATTGTCCGCTATAGGAAAGACTCAGATATAATTTTAAATATGATGCAAATTATTTATGATGTCAATACGAGTATAAGTCTCCACAATATTAACAGTGATGGTAATACCCATGATGTATTGTATTTTTTACCTTAAAACTCTTAAATAAGGAAATTATAAAAATTACCGGTTAAACTTAGAATTTTTTAGCGCTGTTGATAAAAGTCCGGAATGTTTTTGTGGTCATCTTCATAAAACATTTCGAACTTCCTTTTAGGTCCTCATGCAATTCCGTTGCTCCGGTAAGAGTATGTTGAGTTGATAGGCAGGTGCAAATGTCAAAAGTTTTCTTGGACAAAATCCCCTTATACCAAATGCATGGTGGTAAAAGTTTGAAAAGAATTATGAAAACAAAACAATTCAGACTTTCACCAATGCTGCTGAACAAATCCTAAGCTTTACCGGTAAATTCTAGAATTTCACAATTTATATTATACAAACGGGATTTTCCATTTCTTCCCCTATACGATGCTGAATACTGACAACTACTAGCAAGATCAGAAATTTTTTTTATTGTAAAAAAAAAATATTTTGGTAACTCTATGATACTACCGCCTTTTTTGAATAATGTGTCCAACTTTACTCTTTCTTGCGCTCGAATTGCGTTTTTATTCAACCGTAAACAAAACCGATCGCTTGATAAATATGATTTATGAGACCTAGAAGATAAATCTATACCCTCGCCGCATATGTGTTTGAATTTATCTTACTTATACTTTTATGTTTCTCAGGCTAATGGGCAGTTTATCCGATTAAGCCACTTTATAATTGCTCGCGGTTCTTTAAATAAATAAAAATAAACTCACTTATTCGAGTACATAAAACTATCATCATTTTCAAACGAATAGCATTTCTCGAAATCGTTTTGACAAACAATAATGACTCTTAAGTACGAATAAACGCCGGTGCCCGGCGACCACTTGTGCTAAAATTGGACTCACTTCAGAGTCCAGCCAGATACTTCAAGTGCATCTCTTTCTCTATACATGCATTGCATATAGCTCTTTGACACTTGATACCGTAAGAATAATTCCATGGATGGCGCAACATCGGATCGGTATCGGCAGTGCGGCCGGCCGGCGGCGTTCCGGCATTGTTCATCTCGATAGTCACGATCACAGATAATTTTGACATCGAAATCGATCGTAAAAAGTGTTCAAACACACACTCATGATTTCTGAAAAAAGAAGAAAAAACCCAAAACGTAAACAAAATATCCCAATAAAATATTCAAACTTGTAATAAATACGTCATCGAGGGACATTTTGTGTGAACCAATTCAAAAAAAAAAAAAAACTCATAAATTTGTCAAAATAATTCTTGCGATCACACTTTATCTTTTATTTGTAAGGGTTTATAGGTTTTGGTATACTTTTTTTTTTTTGTTCGAAAAATAGATAAGTGTGTGGTTCAGAAGATACAGTTGAAAGTTGTCAAAACTCGGTCAGGTTCATTAGCAGCGTTTTATTCAAAAGGGAAAATGTAACGTGCATATTTATAAAAAATATGAACATCGAAATTCTACACTTTATAATGTTTGTTTTTTAGTGTATGGACAATAATAACTATGACACACATGACAGTTGGACATGCAAGGTTTTCAGAAGAAAATAATTTATATACCTACTCGTACTTGCTTAAGATATCGCAGGCCAAACTGATTTTCTTTTTACATCAAGTTCAAAATGAAGATACACTCGTACATACCTAGTCATTCAGAATGAAAATACAAAAGGTCATTTACCGTTTTATTTTGGGGGCGGCTCTACTCTTATCACAACTAAAAGTAGAACAATAGTTTGAATACGATTTAAGTTACTTGCGGTTCACAACATAACTGTGGTGTTCCAAGTGCGACAGAATATTTAATTGGTTGTGGGAATTCATCAGCAAATTAAAAAAAAAAAAACACATTTTAAACCACAAAGTTGAGTTGGTTTTGTATGTTTGTGAACGAAGTTGGGGCATTGGATTAATGCAAAAAAAATGATAACATGCTAATTCAGTTGATATACAGAAATGTACTTTTTACTTCATGAAGATGTTTTTAGTCATTTGCGAAAAATTAGAAAATTTGTATTATGGCACTTGCATTTGAATTGAACCCATCGAAAATTGGTTTTAATTTTAAAGTGTCACATTTTATGTTTGAATAAGGCCTGATCTTACATCTTACCGGTGAAATTGGGTCAAATTGGCCTGGAGGGATGACTTTGGAAAGTGAAGTCTTAAACACGAAAATTTATCTGTCTTTTATGCTTTCTTTCTAAAAATGTGTAATTTAATAAATTAAAAAATGACTTTATCATGTACTCTTTTTTTTTTAAGGTACTTTTTTAATAAAAAAAACTTAAAAAAAAATTAATTCAGAAAATATCGTCAGGTTTTGATATGTTGTTTCATCAGTAATATTATACAAATAAAATTTGGTTTACTTTATTAATAAAAAAATAGATTTGCTTTTTTAACAGAAATAGCATATGATGGGTAGAGGGGCGAGCCACGACGAATTATGCCTCAAAGTTATAATAAAACTGGTTATAAGAAGTCGTAAAAAACTTACAGGAAAGCCACATTGGAAAAAGTCCAACTGAACGTCCAAGTCGCTGAATAAGGCTGCAAAAGGAGCAGATAAAGGTTGATCCTCCCAATATTGATCCAGTGATATGGAAACTTAAATTAACCATTCATTTTTTTTTTTTTGAAATAAACATACAAATGAAATCCAAAAAAATAAAAAAAAATCCTCAACTTAAGAAAATGTCTCTGTTATCAATTGGTAGGGGAACCACCTATGTACTTCCATTCAATCCGAATATAGGGAAAACGTTTATCCAGCCAAAGTCACACACAACGCGGAGCGTGAGGGGGGCAGGAGGGGCACAGGCATCGGGTGACACTTTGCCACGGGTGGCAAATAGGGCTGGCCACGAGACGAGACCCTGCGAGACTTTTGTAAGTCTCGTCTCGGTCTCGTTAAAATCGAAAATTTGCAGTCTCGTCTCGGTCTCGTGTAAGTCTCGTATAATTAAGTCTCGGTCTCGCTCTCGTCTCTGAAAAATACGATTTTCGGACAAACTGTTGATTATTGGAACGAAATATTTTCGGTTATCGTTTGAATATGTGCAGAAGAAAATAAATATTTAACTGAAATTGGATTTTTTAATTTTTTAGACTCTATTTAAATTTCGGTCCAAATATACAGTCTCGTCTCGGTTGCTTAAAAGGCAGTCTCGTCTCGTCTCGAGACATTTCTCGTCTCGTGACCAGCCCTAGTGGCAAATTGGGTGACAAGGAATTAAAAGAAATGTACCTTCCTGCTCGCTTTTTCATATTTTTTTATTAACCCATTGTTCTTCAAATAAATAAATTCGTTGAGCCGAATGGATTCAATCAAAAATTGTCCCAGTGGTAAAAATCCTTCATACAGGAACTACAAAACAATTTCTTAAACAGCGAATTTCTAATCATAAATCGGATATCAAATCAAACAATCCTGGAAAGACAGCCCTGGCGCCACTGTATCGAAAACGGCCACTCTCCAGATTTTGAAGGTGTCAAAGTCCTACAGACAGAGAAACATGTTTCGAAACGATACACCCTAGAAACATTACACATCATCAACAACAACAACAACAACATGAACAGAAAACAAGACACCCAAAACATCTCTGCCATCTATTGTTCTCTTGTCTCATCATAACACAGTATTCTTTCAGTTTCTTTACTCCTTGTTTAAATTCCATAGACTAAACTTCGTTTGAAGTGGTTATTTCTTTACTTTTGTAAATAATATTACGATTATTAGATACAATAATTTTAAATGTCAGTTTAAATTTGAACACAGTTTTATTAAAGTGAGTGTATTTTGTATTGTTTCAATTATTGTTATTATAATGTAAACAATATATTTTTTCTTGTTGTCCAAATAAAGTTCCCCTGAAGAAGGCAGCAACCCCTGCCGAAACGTCGGGAAAGCTAATGTAACTTAATTGTTTCATTGCAAAAACTACAGTGACCAAAAAAAGCCGACGGAAAGATTATTTTTAATCACTTCCAATCACAATAATTAATTCCAAATTGGTCAATAAATCATTTTTAGTATATAGTCATATAGTCACCAATCGGACAGTGATTGTGTTACTTGTTAAACCACATCAAATGATTGTGATTGTTCTATTCTATTCAAAAAAAGGAATGGTTCTAGATAATTATATATATCGGTTCATGTAGAACCCTTGCAACGGCTGTGAAGTTGGCAGCGCAACTTTCAGCTAGAGTAACGGTACTGCATTCATATTCTCGATTTTGCAGTTCAAATAGTGAGTATTTTCGAGTGAAAACTTCACAGAAAGCAGTTCACAGTGTATCTCGAGAACCAAGCATGCTAGACACTTGCAGTAAGGCTTCAAATTTGTAGTTCTTTTTGCATTTCAAGAAATGCTGAATCCATGTTTTGAAGTCCACCATTTGAAAAAAAAAATCATACTGCCCTGCTAACTTCACAAGATACACAACTTGATTTGCTTATCTCATATTTAAGACAATTTTTTTAAATTTCTTAAAAATAAGGATCAAAATGTTGACCTAGCCTATTCTTTAAATACAAAAAAAACTGCTAATTTAGAGCCTTACTTTAAATCTCTAGCATGATTGGTTCTCGAGATACAATATGTGACTGCTTATTTGGAGCCTTACTTCAAATCTCTAGCAAGATTGGTTCTCGAGATACAATATGTGACAAGCTTACTCACTCTGAAGTGAAGTGAAGTTAGCAGGTCACTCACTATTTGGTGAATTGCTAAATTTCTTATATTATTCACTCTGGCAAAAAAGGGTTCTGCCCCGGGCGGCAAAAAGCCACGCTACGCCACTGCCCACAACTTCAAGATGACTTTGGCTACCCAATTTTCGATTTTAACTAATGAATGAATGAATGAATTTATGGTCTATAATTAAAGGTCTGTATGTATAAATTTTCAGATTTATATGCGAAATTGTATCTACGGCTTTGATTACTGTTGTCGAAAACCATCCGAATCGACAATTTTTAATTGGTTCTCTTCTCAGCATATTTATTGAACAAAATAATATTTAAAACTTTACTTATAACTATGTAGTTAGACACGATGATATTCACCCCTGTTCTGGGCCCTCATCACGAAACTTTTCTGATTTCTATTTCGGTAGTTGGCATTTTTGAAGCTGTAATTTATTGACATTTGACAAGTAGAAAATTACACCATTAATAAAAATGGAACGATACATGCTTCAATAACGCATTAAAATTATTAAAATTCACTATAAAAAATGCATGAAAATGATCCGGAATTCCATCGAAAAATCATCTTGACTGATGAGGCACATTTCCAACTCGGTGGCTACGTCAACAAGCAAAATTGTCGCATCTAGGGCTCGGAAAATCCAAGATTTATTGTTGAAAAGCCTCTCCATCCTCAACGAGTGTTTGGTGCGGTTTATGGTCCGGCGGGGTCATTGGACCTTACTTTTTCGAAAATAAGGCTGGAGCAACAGCTAAGGTCAAAGGATTCCACTATCGAGAGATGATTAATAATTTTGTATGGCCGGAATTGGATGGTATTGATCTGGACAACGTTTACTTTCAATAAGACGATGCTACGTGCCACACAAGCAACGAAACCATCGAATTTCCACGGGAAAAGTTTCCGGACCGTGTTATCTCTCGTAGAGCTGCCACCGGGATCTTGTCATTTAACACCTAGCGACTTCTTCCTTTGAGGCCACGTGAAAAATAAGGTCTACGCCACAGCCCAGCGTCAGTTCAAGACCTCAAAGATGGAAAATTTCCTCACCTCAAAGATGGAAAATTTCATGAAAAGGATATTGTTGTGTAAGCGTATAGCCGTGGCGGCCATTTGGCTGATATTGTTTTCTATTATTAATGGCATACTTTCCTCTTTACATTGAAATAAACATCAGATAATTTATCTCAAAAATTGGAAAAAAATAAGCAATAATGCACTAACAAAATTAACTAAAAAACTCAAATATTAGTGTGTGTTTTATAAATTTGTATTTAATATTATAATTAAAAAAAGCGTCATACCGCACAGGACCCACCATTTTCTTTGATTTTTAAAACATGCCCAGAATTAAACAAAAATGAACTCTAATGATATTATCTGTAATATATGTAGCTTGATCTTCATTAGCTTGCTTCAAGTTACACTTTTACTCGCGTATTGTTTTGTTTAGTTTAAGTTTTGTATAGGTTAAGTCTGAATTATAAAACATACACAAATATTATGCCGTCATCGTGAGATATTTCGTTTTGCTTGTTGTTGCGGTTTTGTTTTGGGAACTTCCGCTTCAAGACACCAAAAGCCACGAAACCGCAATTCCTCATTTGTAGCGTTTTTGCCAAATATCGCTCAAACCCCATTAAAAAAAAAACATTTATTAACAAAGAAGAGCATAATTGTTGTTTCTTGTGGTTTGAAGACGAATATCTCTCAAACCCCACGGCTTAGAGCTTACTGGCCACATAATGAAGCGCACACTATTATAACCTCTTGAACGAGATATGACACATTCCTTTTGAGTTGGTAGACCCGTTAAAAAATTGTATTATTGTTCTGTTTACCGTTTTGTACGTCTACATGTTTTGACGGCCAAATCAAATTGTTGGCAACACCCAAACCGTCAGTTGAGGTAGGTACCATCCCTGGGTACAAAAATGTCAAAGTTCGCCTTTGTTAGGACTGGTCACGAGACGATACTCGGCATGACATTTTTAAGTGTCGTCTCGGTATCGTTAAAATCGAAAATGTTCAGTCTTGGCTCGGTATCGTCTCGGACGAGACCTATTTATACGAGACCGACACGAGATCGAGACGAGACTGAAAATTTTCGATTTTAACGAGACTTACAAATGAGACTTTTCTCGTCTCGTGGCCAGCCCTATTGAGAATCAGAAAATTCGTACTGATTTGTATGGAAACTCAATTCATAATACGAAATAAATAAACAAGAAACCAAATTTGAACAAGTAAAACAAAACGAAATTGAATACGAAATTCAGAAGAGGGGGGTCTAATGTTTAAAATTTAGTAGGATTATAAAATACATATCAAAAAATGTTATCTTAAAATCGGACAACTTAAGTGTCCTCGGGGTTTTCCGTCTCGGTTGTCAAGTTATGTTCGCCTCTTTGTAAAGATGCTCGTTGCTGTGATGTCTCATTCGCTGACGATCCTTAACAACTTTCTTTCGAACATTTAAAGTTTCTTCGTGGCTGTCTTCGAGATAGAGAACCAGACTGAGAAGGAATAGCTGATGACAGGTAGGGTGGCCACGAGACGAGAAAAGGCTCGGTTTCGCATGACGAGATCGAGACGAGACGAGACGGGACGAGAAATGTTTGGTTCTTCGCAGCTGTTTTGTCAGTAGGTACCTTCTTTGGACGTGTTCCATTAAGTATGAATTTAGGTTCCAGAGAGTGAATTCACTCCGGTTTGCGTACATCTGATGCCAGAGTATTTTTAGTTTTCAATGTAGGTTTTCGTTATAGAAATTAAAGGACACTATATTGTTTACTTACAATCTGTTATTGTGTTATATATTATAATCGAACATTTGTACGAGTAGTTTGGACATTAATTTTTCAAAAACTATCGATTAAAGTTATTTTATTTAAAAAGCTAATTCAAGAATGGGTTTTTGGGCTTAAGATAAGTTTTAAGAGAATAATTTAGGTGTTACCATTGTTTTTCAATAGTGATGTTTCTACTTTTAGTCATTTTTTAGCAAATTGCACCTCTAAGCGGGGGCATATAGACTCCCCTTCCGGTATGATTGTTCTATTTCTAAATCAAGATCACTGTACACGATTTCAGCATATGATATGAGGGGAACAATTAAAGCAATAATTAGTTTACGTCGAGTTTCAAGGGGTGTAAAGTATGCTGAAGGCCAAAGTTTACGTAAGCATCCATAAATGCGACCAATAACATAATTAGTGTGTCTATAGCCTGACAGATGACGGTCAATAATATACCCAAGGCTGGTACAATGATCCACTACTTTGATTAAACTATCACTTAGCCATATATTTGGTATAGTAGAGAGATCAAACTTTTTATTGGAAATTGGTATGATTATGGTCTTGGCAGGATTTAAGAGTAGGCCATTTGCAATGGACCACCTATTAATTTGGCTAAGATCCTCGTTAATGGAGAGGGACAGTTCATTGAGCTGATGGAAAGGCCTAGCAAGACGAAGTTGAACATCATCTGCATACAGGTGTACCGAAGAATGTGAACAAAACGCAGGCAGATCATTGATGAAAATACAAAAGAGTATTGGACCAAGAATCGATCCCTGAGGGACTCCTTGCATAACAGGTCTGAGCGCTGAGCATTTACCCCCCCCGAAATAACCCTTTGCAATCGGTCAGATAAGTAGTCAGTAATCAGCGAGCATGCCCGCTCACTGAAGCCGAAGAAATTTACGAGTTTCCACTTAAGAATACTGTGATTCACTTTGTCAAAGGCCTTTGTAAAGTCCAATAAGCAGATGAGATTTATTTAACCCTTATCATAGTCAACCCTAACGTCTTCAAGAAGATTAACCATTGCAGTAGAGCAGCTATGATTTGCCCTAAAACCCGATTGTTTTTCATACAACAAATTGTTAATTGAAAGATGCCTTAAGATCTGCTACTCAATTAGCTTCTCAAACACTTAAAAGAGGCAAGGTAGGATGCTTATCGGTCTAAAATCAGATAGAGAATTAGAGTCACGCTTCTTGACGGTAGGAAGAACTCTTGCAATTTTCCAAGAAAGAGGGCAAGTAGAGGTGACAATGCACCAGTTTATTATAAGAGTTAGATGCGCTATAATTAGTGGTAGTATTAGTTTAACAAAACGGATAGGTACTCCATCATCACCGACAGAATCAGACTTGATAGCCTTCACACATTTCAGGATTTCATCTTCACTGACAACATCGAAATCCTTCAGCCTAGGCACATTATTCAAGGAGTTAAATGCAGCATTAGCTTCGAAATCACCAACAGAAACAGAATCTCCAAGGAAATAATCGTTAGGCTCATCAGGGTTAAGGGAACATTGAGCTCCTTTATCCTTGCAAACACCAATCTTACTTAGGTTGCTCCATAGTTTTTTAGGTGGTAAAGAGGTATTCAGTTTGGATGCATAATAGTTACTTTTTGATGATCGGATTATAACTGTCGCTTGATTACGGGCTACAGTAAAGGCTCTCCAGTTAACAGGTGTTGGTCTACGCTTCCATCTACTATGAAGTTTGTTTCTGTTTTTAATGCTGGTTATCACGTTAGAGGTGAACCAAAGGTAAAAAATGGAACAGCAGAACAGTTTCGTTTTTTGTTATAAACACATGAAATTAGACATTTAGTATATAAGTCTCTGACTTCAATTATAATGAACTCTACACCACTCCCACTAGATCGAACAATTACTTTTGCCACAATAGATGACCTACAATAAATAGCTACACCTCCGCCACAGGTGTCAGTGATTCGATCGTTTCTATATAAATTAAAATTAGGGATCTCATACATCTTATCACAAATATCAGGCCTTAACCAGGTTTCACTTACACAAATTACATCAACGCAAGAATCAGAAAACAAAAATTTCAGATAATCCAATTTGCAAACATTAAGACTACGTGCATTTAGATAACAAACTCTTAAACCGTCACAATGTTTAGATATAATGTTAACTAAAGTGGACGTTGATTTTTCATACATACTGGTGCGCTCATTGGCAATCAAATTAATAGCGAGCATAATAAAAATAAAAAGACAAAAATTGTAAGTGCAATATAAAGTTAGAGAGAAGGGGAAGCGAAAGCAAATGGGATATAAGAAAAGGACACAAAGAGTTTATAATGGGTGTTTTTTTAAGAGGTTTAGAACTTTTTTAAAAAAAAAAACGATAGTTTGAACCTTGCAATTTAATGTTTAAAGATAATTTCATGCAAATGTTGACCGCGGCTGCGTCTCAGGTAGCCCATCCGCTGAGTCCAATTTTGGCATACTCTTTCACACATATCGGCCGGTATCTCACGAATGAATGCATGGATGTTAGCTTCCAGTGCGTCAATCGAAGCGGGCTTGTCCCTATTGACATTAGCCTTGACATACCCCCACAAAAAATAGTCTAATGGTGTCAAATCGCACGATCTAGGCGGCCAATTGACCGGCCCGAAACGTGAAATTAACTGTTCACCAAACTCGCCTCGCAATTGCGCCATTGTTTCGCGTGCTGTGTGGCATGTGGCACCGTCTTGTTGAAACCACATATCATGCAAGTCAAGAACTTACATTTCGGGCAAAAAAAAGTTTGTTATCATCGCTCGGTAGCGTTCACCATTGACAGTAACGCTGCGATTCGCATCATCTTTGAAGAAATATGGCCCAATAAACCGCACCAAACAGTGGCTTTTTCGGGATGCATTGGTAGCTGTTGCAATGCTTCTGGCTGATCTTCACTCCAAATGCGGCAATTTTGCTTATTTACGTACCCATTCAACCAAAAATGGGCCTCATCGCTGAACACAATTTTTCGATAAAAAAGCGGATCCTCGGCCAGCTTTCCAAGAGCCCATTCACCAAAAATTCGGCGTTGTGGTAGGTCGGCTGGCTTTAGTTCTTGCACCAGCTGTATCTTAAAAGGCTTTACGCCCAAATCCTTCCGCAAAATTTTCCACGTAGTGCTGTAACAAAGGCCTAACTGCTGAGAACGGCGCCGAATCGACATTTCGCGGTCTTCTGTCACACTAGCTGATACGGCCGCAATATTTTCTTCACTACGCACAGTACGTAAACGTGTTGGTGGTTTAATGTCCAACAAAGTAAATTTGGTGCGAAATTTGGTCACAATCTTCCGAATAGACTGCTCAGAAGGTCGAGAATGCCGACCATAAAATGGAAGCAGCGCGCGATGAACATTTCGAACCGAGCACGAATTTTGATAGTAAAATTCAATAATTTGCAAGCGTTGTTCATTTGTAAGACGATCCATGGTTAAATTGCAAACCAAACTGAAGCTGTTTGAAAGTGACACAAGGTACTAAACACACGTCAGCTGTCAAAACCAGTGTTGCCAAAACAAACCAGCTAAAAAATCACCCGTTATAAGTTAAGCTGACAGTATAAATTTAAAATTGAAAATAAAAGAAGAGAAAACAATAAAGAAATCAATTTAGTGAGAAAAAATTATTATTAATTACTATTAACACATTGGTGGGTCACTCGCAGCAGCAGCAACAGCAACAAGCAGATGTTCAGAGCTTTCGATGAGTAAGCCTTTATCATTTGATGACTTCTTCACATACACATTTCCATTCTTAGTGTGAACAGCAAAGGGTTGCTTTTTTCGTCTAAAAGCCAGAGCGCTGTTTAAGAGAAAACGAGTTTGTCTCGTCAGACTCTCGTTAAAGTAGCAACTACTGTTGTTGGAGGAATCGATGCCAAGATCAAGCAAATGAAGCTCAGACGAATGCTTTTTGCGATAGTGGGCGGCTGACGTCAGAACAGTGTTTCTTTCAAATGAATTTCTAAATTTGATGGCGATTGGAGACGAAGATAATGACGATGATGATGGGGTATTGTCGTTTGTTTTTTTTTTAGTTCGGAATATGTGTGTGAGAAGAGGTGGCTTGCAATCAATTGTATGGCAAAGTCTAAGGAACAGGTTGGTTAGGTTTTCATCAGGAAGGGCGGGTATACCAAAGAGTACAGCATCACAGGAGACTTCTTTTTTTTTGCAAAGCAATGCATTGTTTTTGCAGAGTGTTTAATTCGGCACGATGTAGATGTGCATTTTTGTTGCAACTCTATTCAAGTTTATTGACACGATCAATGATGGTGGTGACAGTTTTGTTTAGTTCAGCAAATTGTTGGCTCCAGCGTGTAGAAACTTCCTCAATCTTAAGAAGAAATTAATTTCAAAGGATAGAAATTTCATTAGCAAAACCTTGTCTGATAGATGGCGTTTTTCTTTTTTAACTCTGAGCAGATCACGAAACTGTCAAACAAAAATTCTATGTTTTTTTTTTAGCTCAGACATATCAGAGCTCAAAAAGTACGTTTCTTTTTTGGATCTGAGCTAGCTCAGAGCTTGATCGATTAGCTCAGAATAAAATGACCGAGCAAATCGAGCGAAACGCTGAGCGAAGCCAACTTCACTTTTTTTCAGTGATTTGACAGACGAAAGAAATACAAAAAATTAAAAATGGATTCCCAGGACAGTCACCCGTCTAATTCAGGTAAACAAAAATGTATTTTAGTAACAAACCTATGAAATGACAGTTCAAGTCTCAAATGTGTTTCATAAATAAGTCTGAGGGCTCTGATCATAATCTGCTCAGAGCTCTGCTCTGATCGCTCAGCCTCTCCTCAGAGGTTTATTTAGAGCCAAAAAAGAAAAACGCCAAGAGTCTGCCTGTTTGGATAGCTGTTCAGCCAGAACATCAGAGGTGAGGGGAGAGTCGTTGATGGTCGCCTCAGGGGAGTCAGGAGTGGGCGGAGAAGCCATTCGTTTTCTCTTACTTATTGCAGCTCTAGTTTTTTTATAGACGTTAGTGGACATGTATATGTATGTGTGGCGATGGGGGAGAGATTTATTTATTTATTTTTTTTTTTTCACATACAGTACATATGATTTGGTTATGTTTAAACTTGAATATTGCAATTAATTTTAACTTTAATCACACAAATAATAAGAGAAAAACCAATATGACTAAAAGTACTTGCACTCTGCACCATTTAATGAATTATTAAATATTAGAAGACTAAATATTAGAAGATTCGATGTCACTTTAGCTGGACTGATATAGAATACGTCTTATTCATGCGACAATCGATTGACTATCTAATTTAGGCCAACATCCTGGACAACTCAGCAAAAACTTAGAACTGCTAGATTTGACGTAAACGTCAAACAAACAAACGACAAGGTAACTGGGCTTAAATACTTAAAATAATAAAAATCGCAAAAAGCAACCACAAGAGCCCATATAAGTGCAAAATGATTTTATTAGAATCAAAATAATGGTTGTTTCTTGAAAATTTGAGTAATCGAAATCCTCCGGTTCTGCCTTCTGCGTGCTAACAGATAGAAAGCTGTTTTTTCTCTTCTATTGTCTTTTTTTTTTACGAGAACAAAATAAGTAGAGAATAGAAAATCACGAATAAAATAACACTAAGCAAAACAAAAACTAATAACGCGTGCTTGCCAAAAATTCCACAATGGTGTTCGCTTGGACTGCCTCCACGTTTCAGATATTTGATAAATGTATTCGTTTCAAAAAATGCTAGTAGCCCGTAGCGTAATGGTTAGTGCGTTCAACTGTCACGCTAGAGGTCTGGGTTCGCTTCCCAGCCTCGTCCACCTAAAAACTAAAAAGTTTTTTTCAGGGCTACTGCCTCTTGCGAGGAATTGACAAATCCTCCAAGAGTATCACTTGTCACGAATAAGTGCTTCTCGTCTAGCCGTTCGGATTCGGCATAAAATTGTAGGTCCCTTCCGTTCCTGTCGATAGGCGCACACAGGAATGGTTGCGAGCTGAAAGTCACTAGGCCCTGGTTCTTCATGAGCCGTTGTGCCACCCGATTTATTTTTTTATATTTTATTCGTTCAAAAATTGTTTAAGGGCTCTATTATGACTCGCGAGTCGAACGTTCGACTCAAGTCGAACGTTTTTAAAATCACATATGTCGTGGTTTTAAGAATAGCAAATTGCGACGTTCGTATAGAGCAACATCTCATTTCAACACATTTTTGACTTTGTAGCCGAATACAGTTAGGTGAGCGATAAATGGTAGTGACAAAAGTCAGATTCGCCTAATATTTCTTGCGACTCGCGATTCATAATAGGTGCCTAAGTCTACTAGAAATTCTATTTCTTTGGGTCCAATTTTTCAATAGCCATTTAAATCTCAGTTAGTTCTTATTCTTCGAGTTAAACAAATATTTGCTTCTGTTGCTATAGTATTTATTCCTATGATAGCTTAACTGATGATTGAAAAATCGGCTCTTACAGCCAATTTCTTCACAGAGTACTAACGCTAGAACCGGTACAAGTCCTAAAATTAGTACGCAAATCGGTATCAACTCTTTTCTTCACACAAGTACTAAGCCCTAGTCCTGTCAATTTGGTTCTGAGTATTAGTAAGAACTCGGCTAGGTCTTCAAAGTCACCTAGTTCCTGGTTATTAGACCAGTTGCTAATACTCCAATCGGTACCAAGTGATTTCTTCACAAAAGTACTAAGCCCTTGTTCTGTCAAATTGGTACCGAGTACCAGTTAGGACTCGGTATTTACCTCGAAATCGACAGTTTAAGGTGTTAGTACCTACATCAAATGATTTTTTGTATTCGCTTATAATAGATAACGTTCAATTTGACTGATTAAGCTGTTTTTTTGGTGTTGTAGTAATAGGCAAAAAGTATATGTTTTTATAATCTTATTCATGTTGATACTTTGTGTATACCAACATTTACTATGGGCGATAAGGCCGTGCTTAAGCAATGTATTATTTTGTTTAGATACCAATGATTTGGAATTTGGGAAAAAGTGCATCACAAAATTGTAATTTTTTGCAAAGTTATAATACATGCGGTAAAAGAGCGTCCAACACATTTTTGAAGTGTCCATCCGTCACCTTGAAGGCGGTGCAACGTTATATATTATTTGGTACATAGAGGATTGAAGCTTATATTGAAATATTTTTATTAGGTTTAAACCATTTTTTTGGAAAGGTGCATTTTTACGATGCGTCATAAAATGCACTTTGTCTTCTAGCATGAATAATTGGTTTGTAAATTTGACGGGACATCAAATTGAAAAACTGCAGTAAAAGGGAGTAGTTTTTTATTTGGAATCAATCATATTTAAATAATGTGTGCTACCAGCTTTTCTTTGTAATAACTTGGAAAACCCTGTTGAAGACTGAATTTTGCAGTTATTTTATATAATTTAAGGAAATTGCACTTCATGCTTCTTTGATGGCAGCAGTAAGTGATTCTTTGTCCTCATTTTGTCGGTCAGAATCGTAAACTCTACGAACCATCCATCCCCATACGTTTTCAATAATATTTAAGTCTGGAGAATACGGTGGCCATTGACAGGCGCGAACGCAGGAAAAAAATTCGGGGGGGAGGGGGTTTAAACTGAAAACTCAAAATTAAGGGTGAAATTGTATGGCGAGGATGTTAAATTCATACATTTCGTTCGCGCCTGGCCATTGAAGTAAGGTTACATTTTTCTCGGATATCCAACTGTTAATGATCCTTGCGTTGAGGATTGGCACGTTTTCTTGTTGAAATGCCCATGGTATTGGTTCAAAGACATCGGTTAACTTAGGGAAAGCTTCTTGTAATGTTTCCTTGTAGGAGTTTGCCGTCATTTTCAAGGTGGGGAAGTCCAGATTAACTGTTCCAAACCAGAAAATCGCACCCGACGCCATTATACCGCCTTCTCGGCTATGGTGGTGCTCCAGAAACCTGGGTTCCTTCCTCATATCATGAAAATAGTAATTATATCCGTCCGGGCTATCTAAATTAAATTTTTTCGTCAGAAAATACCACTTTTGTTCATTCTTACTTCCACGTCATATTCTTCCTGCAAAAATCTATTATATAGTGTCTTCGTATTGGCTTTAACGGTGGTTTTTTCTTCAATTTTAAAAAGCCTGTATATTTACATGATGAATGCTCTGAAACAAATTTATGACTTCATATTTAATTTACAAGTGTGTGCATTCATAAATTATTCCATTATGCAATTTAATATAAATAATGCCATAAAATTTTGTACTAAAAACAATTTTTTAATGTTCCGTTTTATATTTCTTTTGACAATATGAACGATTTGTTTTCCAGTATTATTGGATTTTAATAACCCAATTTTTGAGATATAGTTCATAAATGTAGGTACAGTTTAATATGTATTTAAAATGTTTTCACAAAAAAGTCGTAAAAATTCCGCGATTTTATTACTTTCCTCTGGCTAACTTTTGTATACATGAATATATAGGATATCTGATCCAAATAAGTTACCTAACCGTCCGTCGTCGTCGGACTTCTAGGCACCAATCATTCGATTTAATTACTTTCCCCCAATTTTTTTTTTTTATTTTTCGTTTTAAATAGTTACAGAGAAAATATTAATTTTCATTTTTGTCAAAAAATATACACAAGGGTATACAAGCATGTAGTTCATATATGATTTGGAAGTCCGATGCAGTCATAACTGCTCTATGACTTGTGAAGTAATTCAATACCTTGTGGTACTTTACGATCTTGATGATCATGTTGGAAACCATGTTAAAGGATATCCATACCATATCCAAAATTCAAAGGATCTAAATACACTCGATGTTGGGATATAAAGAGAATTAGTTCGACAATGTGATTTATGAGATAATTTTCTGGTCGATTTGAGAAATTTGTTACAAGTGTGGAGAGAGTGTATTTTATTTGTAATTGCATGAATGCATAGTCCAGTGGATGAGGACGATACTATAAAATTAGTTACGTCTCGAATAAAGTTGTTGCTTTTTGTAGCATGGTTTAATTATGATGATTGGAAAAAAATTAAAATGCTTGAAGCATGAGAAAAAATGGGCTTTGATTATTTAAGTAAGAAATGTAAGAAACTAATGGGCCATAGTAAATTGAATTTTTTTGGTTTATTTTTTAGAAAACGAGTTAAATTTTTTGTTTATGAAAAGTTTTGTAGGTACCTACTTGGTCTCAACCAAAAAAAAAACCTATATTAAATAAATCGAATTTAATTATTCTTTTTTTTTCGAATGTTTCCACAAGAACGGAAAAAGAATATTTCAAATTATCCACAGATGGATTTGCTACTCAATAATCTTCTTAAGCGAGAGAAGATAATGGGCAAGTTACTGTTCATTTAATTTCAGCATTGATAGTATAATCCACCCAAATTGATGGTGTTGGGTATCTTTCCTTGATGCCAACGTAAAGATACTAGGCCTTGCCTCATTGGTTTTTTAAGATGAAAGACACATTCGTCTCAAAACTCACAAAAGTGCCACTTGCATCTGACGTACCTTCAAGAACAATGCCATATCAACTTGTCTATAAAGTTTTTGACATAAAAGGTACATATGTATCTATCGATGAATTCTTCGCCGACTTTGATAGTAGCAGATTAAGAAGTATAAGAACTATCCATAACTTTACCGCAGTCACTCGTGAAAAAAACTACTCCATTCTAGATTTATTGGTATTTCGACTATAATTTGGAAATTGGGAAACTTGGAAAACATTTCAAAAACATTTTAAGCAATATTTTATTTGGAATGGAATTTTTACTATGAAGGTTTGAAGTCTTTATGTATTTGCGGTTGCGGAAATTAAATAAAAAAAAACATAGTCTTAAAAAAAAAAACAATTTTAATCTACTGTACTGCCTTATTTTTGGTGAAGAGCTTCACTCTGATGTGTGGGCATTTCTTTAGAAACATCTTAAATTTAGACAAGTGCTTTCAATTTTACAACGTGTAGTTGAAAAAATCCTATCTAGAAAACCATCAGATTTTTTTTTTTCAAGAAGAGTTATGCGAAAATTAAAACTTTAAATATTCTACACAAAAGAGATTCCATTACTAGTTTTTCGTTAGAGCAATAGATTTAAGATTAGATTAGATTAGATTAGATTTGATTTATTCATTAATTCAAAAAGAAAATTTACAATGTTGGTTTTTAACTATAAATCTTTTTGGCATGGCCTGAAGGGCCGTTAGCCAGATGATAGCCGTATTTAAAAAAAAATTTCAAATTTTGTAAATTAATTGAGTTTTGATAACAATTTGAAATTAAAAGTTTTCTCTTGTTATTCTTCTTCTATAAAAAAGTGCTATTTTAATAAATTACGATAATTTTTGCCAGTCTGCTCCGTTTAATTTAGCTAAAAGATCCGTTTGTTCCAAATAGTTTTGATGCCAGACTTGTCGCCTTATCTCTGCCAAAATTGAACACCTTGCGATGAAATGCACTACATCTTCCCTTTCATTCGTGTTACATAACGAGCATTTTAATGGTAAGTCGTCACGGTGGGGTATAAAATTAAGTGGCAGCAATTAAGTAGAGCAATAGATTTTGAGTTAAGAATGTGCAAAGAAAACGGTGTGGAAAATATCACATGAAAACAACTGCACTTTTTGTCAACATTTTCTCGATATCTTTGGCCCTAACGAAAAACAAAGAAGAGTTTTTGTATTTTTTTGTGTAGAATTTTATAAGTTTCAATTTTCAAAAAAAAAAAACATATTTTGAAAAAAAAAAAAAAAACTTACTGGTTTCGAAATAATACTAAACTGTTGTTTTTGATGTAAAAGCCTATAATTTAATCAAAATATGCATTTAAAGAAAGATGTTTTATTTGTTTCATTGGGTTCAATGTTCAAATGGTTATATCTTAATTCCTAAGTCCTTAACATAGCTTTAGCAAGTTTTATACCTTGTTAGCAACTTCAAGAAAATAACAAAATTTAAGTATTTAAAACCACTGTTGAGTCATATGAATTTTGTTCAGGGAGATATTTAGAAAAAATGCATGATAACATATTAATAGCCAAATGGTGATGCTAATGAAAAATGTTTTGTGCAATAAAATTAGAACAACTATTAAGCAACGTTTTAGTGCAAAAATCGTAAATAACAAAAATTAATTATATGCATGAATGACTAAAACACTGATTCAAAGTTCAAATTTCAGAAATACTCGAAAACCGTTATGATTCGTTGAGGAAAGTCTACCAAATTCTGATGGGTTATTATATGACATGGTCTTTCACCAGTTTCAGTTTGGTTCTTTATAATTTTGCATAAACAAATTTTCGACTAAATAATTTTTGGATTTTTAAGAAATATTGAATTTTTTTATGAAAATTCAATATCTTGAAAACGGGTCAGTGTATTATTCTTTAATTTTGTGCAAAATCAAAAGTCATGGTAGTGCTGAGCCAAGTTCTGGCACTACACCATTTTTACAGGATCAAACTCAGGCGCTTTTCGACCCCCACTAACTTCAGTACCAATAAAGTCAAAAACCTTAAACTCGCAGCATTTTTGCTAAGCTCACCAGGTTCAGGCAACTCACCAAATTTCAATTCTTTAGCATTAGTGGATAGTGGTTGCCGAGATATAAGACTGCAAAAATCGTAACTGACTGACTGACTCACTCACTGAATCACTGACTCACATACAAAGGAAAAAATCGAAAATTCAAGATTTTCCATTCAGGGAGCATGGTACCCTCCCATTTTCATAGAATTGATAAAAATTATTTGGAGCACTTTTGGTTATTGCAGAATGATGAAATTTGGTTAAGCGGTAGGTAGGACTTGAAGTGAAAACAAAGAAAAAATTGAAAAAATTTGAGATTTTACATTCTGAGTGTGGCCGGCGGCGCAGCGGGCGTGGCATCCGCCCATTTGCTTAGAATTGATATTAATTTTATGGATCATTTCAGATTGTTGCAGAATGATGCAATTTGGAAAAACGGTTGGGCTTGTAATATATAAGTTCCTACGTACATATACGAAAAATGAAAAATTTGAGTTTTTTCCAATAAGGTGCGTGGCGCCCGCCCATTTACATAGAATAGATATAAATTATTTGGAGCTCTTCTAATAGTCGTGGAACTATTATATTTGGTAAGGCGATACAGCTTGAAGTGCAAACAAAGGAAACAAAATTTAATTTCAGGTTTTCTATAAAGGGGGCGTTGCATTGGTTTTCACAGAATTGATATTAATTGCAAAGAGAACTTCGGATTGTTGAATGATACAATTTGGTATCTGGTAGATCATATGGTCAATACAAAGGATATATGCGAAAATTTAAAATAATGCATTTAGGGGCATGGCACCAGCCCATTTTCGCAGAAATAATATTAAATATATTGAGAGCACTTCCGATTGGTGCAGAATTATGAAATTTGGTAGAGTGGTTGGTTTTCAGTGTCTACAAAGAAAAAATCATGCAGGGCGTGCCATCCACCCACTTCTTAACAAATATTATCATTTCAATGGAGCTTTTCTGATTTATGAAAATTGGTAGAGCAGTAGGACTTGTAGTACATACAAAAGGCATTAATTAAAAACTTAATTTTCCTTATGAGGCTCTCAATGGGCGTTTATTCCACCCACTTTTCCTAATAAAAAGAATCTTTTCTTTGCAAAAATAAGTGAAATCACACCAAAAACATAAATGTTAAAAAAGCAGCCCATAACTCGAGAACGGATCGTTCGATTTTCACGATTTTAGGCTTGATGAATTCGTATTGACCCAAGGAAGGACACAAAGGACACTGTATAAAAATCCCGAACAATTTTCAGAAAAATTGGAAATTAGGGATCATCCTCTTTTTAATGCATATCTCGAGAACGGTGTCTTCGATTTTCACGATTAAGGGCTTGATGGATTTGTATTGGCTCAAGAAAGGACATAGGAATAGGACACTGGAGGAAAATCCCGGAAAATTTCCAGGAAAATTTCCAGGAAAATTGGAAAACAGTTTTTAATTCTTAACTCGAGAACGGTTTCTTCGATTTTTACGACTTAGGGCTTGATAAATTCGTATTAGTTCAAGGAAGGGCAAAGGAAACTGGAAGAAAATCCCCTTAAATTTCCAGAAAAATTGAAAATCCGGGAACATCCGGGTTTTCGTGCATAACTCGAAAACGGTTACTTTGATTTTCACGATTTAGGGCTTGATAAATTCGTAATGGTCCCAGGAAGGCCCTGAGACTTTATTGAAATACGTGGAGAAATTGCAATTGAACACAAACATGCGAGTCACTTTACGAAATGACCAGTTCGCTGCAGATTTCTCCAGTCAATTTATTGGCGATGGCAATGATACCAGTGGACTAAGTCATCGGCCTTATTGAATTTCCTTTACATTTTGAATTTACTTTACAACAACGCCGGAAGAGCTCATCGCGAATGATTTTCTGAATTTCACTCAAAATTATATTAACCATGTTTGGCTGAGTTCACGCGCGATTTTTGGTTTCGTCATTCAAAATCAAATCGTCGGTGAGTTAATTTATTCAAATCCGTGGACTCCGTGATGGATGAAAACGAAGCCACCAACTATCCTACGGAATTTTTGAATTCTTTGGATGTTCCGGGCTTTTCACCACACAATTAAAAATTGAAAGTCGGCTCAGTTATAATTTTGCTGCGCAACCTCAATTCACCAAAACTTTGTAACGGAACGCATTTGATTGTGAAGTGCATTAAATCAAATCTTATATCCGATTTTGAGGGGGAAATTCAAAGGCGAAGATGTTCTAATTCCACGGATTCCGCTTATTCCGAACGATTTGCCATTCGTATTTTAACGTCTTCAATTTCCAGTGCGTCTCGCTTGGTCAGTTGTATGTGGCGTGCTCACGTTTCGCCAAACCCACCGCTTTGTACGTGTATGCGCATGAATATAAAACGAAAAATGTTTTTTACCATTATAGCTCTTCAGTAAAGTAGCGGAAGGTTGGCCGACACGCCAATCATTTTGGTTTCATTGAAACACATCGACATTAATAATTTAGTTATTTTATTGTATTTAATAAAACTTTAGAATAAAGCATTTCAATTGAACGAATTACATGAAATATCATTGTATATGTAAAGGGTTTTTAGACAGGGACGCTACAAAAGTAGATTTCTCTTCAGTAAGGTTTGCCATTTCATGATAAAAAGACATACGATCCAACAACGAGTCGAAATTATTAAAATTTACTACCGAATTTCGGAGTCAGTGGCCTCAACATTAAGAGCGCTAGGTCCAATTTATGGTCGTCATAATCGTCCTAGCAGATCAACAATAAAGCGTCTAGTGGACAAATTTGAATCCAAAAAATGTTCCCGTGCCAGTGAGACAAAAAAGTGCCCGTAGTGTCGAGAATATTGCTGCCGCTGAGGCTTCAGTTGCAGAAAGCCCAAATGTGTCTCTCAAACGTCGTTCTCAAGCGTTGGGCATCTCTGTGACGTCGTTGTGGCGAATTTTGCGAAAAGATCTTGGCCTACATCCTTACAAGATTAAATTGACGCAAGATATGGACTTGGATCCTTGGATGACATGTGGTTCAAACAGGACGGCGCCACACAGCGAATGGCACAATCAATTTATTGGAAACCAAGTTTGGAGAACGTGTTATCTCACGAAATGGTCCAGTCGCTTGGCCGCCTCAGTCGTGCGATTTGACGCCGTTAGAATATTTCTTGTGGGGCAACGTCAAGTCTATGGTCTATGCCAACAAGCCAGCGACGATTGATGAACTTCGTACGAATATCGAACGTGAAATTGCAGCAGTATCGGCCGATTTATGCTTGAAAACCGTCGAAAATTGGGTTCAGCGTCTGGACAAATCGAGTTCCATACATAATGGCATTGAACGTACTTTCACAGGAATAAAGAATTTCATTGATATCCAAAACGGTTTTTGTAGCGCTCTTAATGAAAAGCCCGATATATCATGCTCGGAGCTATTGTTTTCTTCACATAAATGAATTTAGGCGGAACGAAGTTCGCCTGGTCAGCTAGTTTAAGATTAAGTCAAATTCGACAATAAATTCGCAAAGCGCGATGTAGTTCTGTATTTTTGACATGTTGTTGGGGCATGTTAGAGTAGTCTGTAGCTAAGTTTGCAACTTCGAAAAACTTGTGCTCGGTGCAGGAAAAATGCAACAGTGAAAAAATCGCATAAATCCCCCCATTTTTTCCGACATTTTCCTTTATAACTTTGAAAATATTCAAGTGAGGAAAAAACCATCTACTATAAACTTGTTTGTTATAAAATTTTCTACAAGACCACATTAGTTTTAAATTCATGGATGTTGTATTTGTGTTGCTATCTAATCAGGAATTAAAAAAAAAAAAAATCTGAAAAACTAAGTAATTTTAAAGAAGTCAAAAAATAGGTATAAAATTGTTAAATTCTGTTTAAAATTTGGAATAAAAAAATATATAGAGTATTACAAAACAGAATTCGAAAATTCGATCCAAATTGGTCAAATAGTTTTGGCAAGAAACATGATGTTAACTAAGTGCAACACGCCATGTTTGTATCACTGCTTTGGTCATAGTAGGACACTTAAGCTGGCACTGATTTTTGTACACTTACTTGGAACCCTTAGCTATCATAAAATGTAGTTATAATATTTATATCTTTTTTTAGGCAACTTTAAAAGCGATTTTAAAAGTTCCAAAATGTTCACGAAATTACATATTTACTTGAAAAGTGAACAATTTATGGCACTTTTGAAATACCTATAAAAGTTGCTTAAAAAAATATATAAATATTATAACTTTATTTTATGATAGTCAAGTACGTTCCAAGTACGTGTACAGAAATGAGTACCAACTTAAGTGTCCTACTTTGAATACAGCAATGATGCAAACATTGCTTGTTGCACTTAGTTAACATCATGTTTCTTGCCAAGACTATTGAACCGATTTAAATCAAGTTTTCGAATTTCATCTTGTAATACTATAGACTACTTGACTCCAAATTTTAAGCAGAATTGTAGAATGTTTGACCTATTTCTTGAGTGCTTCAAAATTACTTAGTTTTTCAGAATTTGTTTTTTAATTCATGGATAGAAAGCAACACAAATAAAACATGCATGAATTTAAAACTAATTTTGTCTTGTAGACATTTTTATAACAAACAAGTTTATGGCGGACGGTTTTTTCTATGTTGCATATTTTCAATGTTTTAAGGAAAAATTAAGGACAAAATGGGGTGATTTTAACTTTTTTTTACTGTTGCATTTTTCCTGCAGCGAGCATAGGTTTTTCGAAGTTGCAAACTTGGCTATAGACTACTCTAACATGCCCCAACAACATATCAACAATGCAGAACTACATCGCGCTTTGCGAATGAGTAAGAAAATTAAAACAAAAAAAAAAATATAAGAACGGAAATTATTTTTCATTTACAGCCATATACCTAAACAAAATGGTCTCAAAGTTACATGTGTCAATAAGTCTCCTGATGATCTGTGGTAATGAGTTAAACAATCTAATGGCATGGACAAAAAATAGTTTTTCAGTTATTCGGCATGTAAACCGAGGTTGTATTAATGTAACAGAACGCGGGGCTCTTGCGAAAACCAAGAAGTCGTATAAGTATGAGGGTTGTTTTATGTTTTTTAGTTTGTACAAAAAATAAGTGCTCGGTAATTAATGAAAGTCTCTATAGCGCATCCTAGTATTGTCTTGCAAAATCTGCTAACATGATCACGCCTCTTAAGATTGTACTCATTTCCTACAATGTTGTTATAGGCAACCGCTAATTTCCGTTTAGTTTCAGCACTTTGATTACAAAAAATTTCGCAACCATAATTAATCATAGGAACCAATACAATAGTGGTTTAACGATCATTGATTTAGTACTAAGAGGTGTAAAATGTTGTTATAATGTAAGATTCCTTAAACCTCCGTTTATTTTCTTGCCAATTTGTTGGATATGATCATCCCATCTTAAAGACTGTACACATGAGAGCGACCAACGAATGAATGAACAAATGAGATTTTAAAAACATTAATAAAGCCCAATTGTTTACAAAATCTAGACAAAATAGAAGATATATAATTGAGGATTATTATAAGATACTAAAATTTTCAATTTAATTGCTAAAACAAGAGAATTTTAAGAAAAAAATTTGTTCGTCGCGAATAGCAGCAATTCGTTACGACCAATTTATTTTCTCAAATTTCTCATATTTAAGCAAATAAAAATTCAGATTTTACAATTTTAAAATTAATCTTGAATCGAATTCTACCATTTTGCCTAGATTTTATGAAATATTAATGTTTATTAATTTTGTAATTCCCATTTGTTTGTTTATTCGTCGGTCGTTGGTCGCTCTCATGTGAATGGTACTTTAGAGTTCTATTGAAACACATACCTAAATTTGTACTTCTTTCACAATAATTGATCTGACTATTTCCAAGATGAATTTGAGGGAAATAGCTTTGATCCAATTCATTTTTATAGATAATAATGCAGTTTTATTTGATGGGACTTATTTTAAGTTCATTTTCTATGGACCATTTGTTAACATTTTCAAGATCTTCGTTTATTTTGCATATACCATCTTCAATCAATCCTAGTTTGCAACTGAGGTAAGGCTGGTAATCATAAGCATATAAATGTTAAGAGGACTTTTTAGTGCTAAGAGGGAGATTATTTATGAAAAGTGTGAACAAAAGATGGCCCAAGATCGATCCTTGTGGAACACTAACTTCTTTGTATAGGCTGGTGATTCGAAGTCGTATTATTTACAGAAACAGCTTGAAATCTTTTACACATATATGATGAAATTAGCTTGCATGCAAATGAGGAAAAATTAAAAACACTTTTTAGTTTATGTAGTAAAATATTACGATGGATTGTGGCGAATGCTTTCGAAAAATCTAGTAAAACTAGTAAACCTACTGCCGAATCATAAAATAATTAAAAATATAGAAAGCAATACATTACAACGTGTAGACTTTTATATTCCGTCTAAAATATTGTTAAGATATGAGATTTGATGGACAAAATAACGTGGTTGGGGTTGAACTATTTGCATACATGTTATGGAATTTTTTTTTCTAAGCCCTACGATTGGCGCTTAAGTCTGAAACGAATTGGACAAAAAACTAAGTTGGGGGCTATGAATATGGATATTTTTAATGCAACGACAATCTTTCCCTAAAAATTAAACCCACAAAATTGGAACAAAAAAAAAAACAGCTTTGGCGCAATAAGGTCTGAGAATATTGGACAAAACACCTAGCCAGGGTTAAGCCACTTACTTCCTAAAAACTAACCTTATTCCAGAGAGTTTTTGGGGCTCAAGTCTAGGGACTGTCAAAGTCCGAAGTTGGGGCTAAGGCTTGAAGATATAGGTAAAAAGAGATAAAAAATGGTCGGGGCTTAACATTAGCGTGTCAAGTGCCCCAACTGTTTATACTAAAAACAAAGCAAATTTACCGAAAGAAACGCATTTGATAACAACGGGATGTCAAGTTAAGTGTAAATTTTTAATACAACAGGAATTGTTTCTCACGGCCTTGGCTGGGCTTAGAAATGTTCGGGGCTACGTTTTCAAAATTTGAAATGTCCAAGGCAATAATTGTACATACAGAAAATTTTTGCACTAGGCAATTACATACAAATTCTCTAGTCAAGGAGCCAAATTCCAAAAGCATGAGTTTTCTCTGTGCGCGCTCAGAAAATCATGCAAAAGCAAATGAATATATGCAATCCCTCTAGACTCTGGTAGGTAGATAGAAATGGCAGCCACCGGTAGTCTAGCCTATAGCCCAATTAGCGCTAAAGTGCGCCGATTTGATACCATAACCTGTGGATGGAATTGAAGAGAGATAATATGGGCATATCCTCAGGATATCGTCCCTTTTTATTTGAGTTTAGAATAGGATTTTGTTGTAGCTTTTAGCACAATCATCAGAAAGTGGATCACTCACTCAACCAGATCAGCACCCGCACCCGCACCATCCACAGTTAGCCCACTAGGCAGTTCGTTGGCTGGCACTGGAGCGTCCACTGATCTGATTGGATGATCACCCGGCCGCCGTGCACCACAAACCCCCAGCAGAACCTTAGTCCACTATCTTGTGATCATGGGGAATCGACGGAAGGTATAATGCAGAAGTAGCCGAAATTTGTCCTAGAGCCATTTCGTCGCGTTGAGAAAAGAAATCAAGTCTTTGATCTTCATTTCAGAAAGTTCGTTAATGTCGTCAAAGAATGCTCTTCCGAGTGAAGAGCATTCTTTGACGAGCATTCTTTGACGTGCATTTCTAGACTCTAGAATGACGTGCAAATTTTTTTGACATATTTTTTTAGCATGAATAAAAAGTGTATGCAGCTTAAACACAAAAATTAATTCACGCTGGCAGAATTGGGCCACGGCTTATTTCTAAGAGCAGCTTTGTCTTATGTCCTAAAGTGTCAGTTTGAGCAAAATAGTTTCTCGTTGATTTGGCTTATTCCGGAAAAATGAGATCTCAGAGGACTGATACCGTGTCAAAGCACATTTATGATCTCTGACACTTAAATATAATTTTTCTGAAATAGCCAATTATAAACAGTTTTCAAATCTTGTCAAAAATGGGAAGTTCAAAATATACCCACAGCTAATTTAAAAATATAACTACATTATGTAGGTACCTAATCAATTTTTAAATAATATAAATAAACGAATTTGTACGCGTGGTTCAAGCATATGTGGCTAAAAATTATTAATTTTATTAATACAATAACTAGTTATACCAGATACTATCATCTTTTGGTGGCCTTTGAATTTGTTTCTGTCTCCGCTACAGCAATTATGAATAATTGTTATTGTACTTTGTATTGGAAACATTTTAAAGCGCGACAGGAGCGGATATAAATAAATGCACACAAAAAACGAATATCATTAAAGGAAAAGTGGGAATGTCAAAATTCGATGTCTTTTATATAACGGCACATGAATCTCCATATATCTTTTTCACAAAAAAATACTTGATCCTAAAAGGCACTGCATCGGAACTACACTTCACACGAATTCGTATGAATTTGTATGAAGTTCAGTTGCCGCTTAGTGCGATATAGCTCCTAATATTTCATAAAAAATAATGTTTTGCCGCGTTGTCGTGAAGTATAGTTCGGCTGAAGTTGGTACGGTCATGCATTAAACCTAAACTCTCTATTATTTGTTATAAATTATAAAATGTATCGTAGGACAAATTTGCAAAAAAGCAAATTTTATTACTTAAGGTCTCAAACTGGATCTCCAAACTCTAAGCCCCCCCCAGAGCCAAATCCTAGATCCGCTACTGCACGCAGCTATGTTAAGCGAGTTTTAAATGAATTTTAAAATGAAAACATGACTCGTAAACCAACTCAATTTAAGTCAGTCTCAGATGGCATACTTTATTTTGAGCTCTAGTTGCTGTAGGTATTAAAATAACAAACTTATAGTAATAATTTATATTTAAAATTGATTTTAAAACTTCTTTTAATGATATCATAATATTATGGAACCAATACATTATGTACATTGTACATTGTCGATTTCAAGCTATGTTAAAGGTGTAACCTACGAAAGCATGTTTGTGCGACCCAGCCTTGTCCATTTTTTTTGTATTATTCATGTTGAAAGTTTTGGTGAGAAAATTTTGTTTGAAAGTTTAATAAATCATATACACTTTTTGGTCTATATAAATACCTATGGGTAAATAAAACAAATTTTAACAAACTTTTTTAATTACGTATATTTTACGATAAAAATACAAAGTCTTAACAAACAAGGCAGAACGATTTTATGAAGCATGTCCACGCAGATTTCATTTACTCTCATATACATACATACGTAGACCTCTATGGCAAACAATCCAAAAGACTTTTTTTTTTTTTGATTTCTTCGTGATTTATTCACCACCTAATTATGACAAAAAAAAAAAATAATAAAAACGTCCCCAAAATATTTAAAATTATAATTGATTCAGAATTCAACCTCTATGAACTTTTATTTTAAAAAATTGTTTTAATTTTCTTATCAGTTTAATAAAATTACTCAGAAAAATACTCCATATATGTATACGTTTATTTTTATACTCTTAGCAGTTTTTGTTTTCCATTAAAATTGAAATAAAATGAACATTTTTTTTATAAAACAAATTCTTTGCAATAAAATTTTTTTCATCTTGTAGTTTTGGTTTTAAAATGACATGGTGTCTACCCCTACACTTTTTAAAGGGCGGACGGGAACCAGTCGCATAAGGAGAATAACATGTTCAGCGTGCTTTGTAAGTAGGTATGTACCTAACTATTTGGTATTGTTATAAGTATGACAGTACTTGTCTCCTGGTAGCAACGGAAAAAATCATTTACAAAATTCTTGGCTAAGGGCTGGTAACATCTGTGGTAGACAAAAAACCTAATCATCATCATCCGGAAAACCTTAAATGGGTAACTTGGCGAGTGAAACTGTTTACAGATAGCTAAAGGGTCCGCCATCTAAAGTTTTTTTTCCAACTAGTGCTTATTTCGTGAATGGTAACACTTAGCTCATGTCTGATTTGACACAAAATTAGTTTTATCCTTCCGCTGAACGAATATGGTTGTGTATACGCTTGAACAACGCTGGGAAATATTGCGACATTACTTTGCCGATTTTGCCAAAAAAAATCATCTTTTCAGATGAAGCTCATTTTGATCTTGGCGGGTATGTAAACAAGCAAAATTGTCGCATTTGGGGCACAGAAAACCCGCACGCATACATTGAAAAGCCGATACACCCAAATCGAGTCACTGTTTGGTGCGGATTTTGGTCCAGAGGCATAATTGGGCCATTTTTCTTCAACTGAGCAAGGAGTGGCCGTAACAGTCAATGGCGATCGTTATGGGGCCATGTTGAACGAATTTTTGTTCACAAAAATTGAAGAGGAGGCTATTGGCAACATTTGGTTTCAACAGGACGGCGCTACGTGCCACACAGCCGAAGCTACACTCGATGTTGATGATGCATTTTCAAAAATTTTAATAGCTAAAACAAATAGAGCTCAAAAAAAAGTATGCCATCTGAATTGCTTAATAAACATGAATTTATGGAAAAACAATCCAAAAATCGTTTGAGCGGGTTCTTTAACATTTTTTAAAATAAAATTTGGTATGCCAACTTTTAGTATTAAATAAAATACAATTTTTCACAAAATAAAAAAAAAAAATTCATTGGCCCGTTTTCAAGATATTGAATTTTCAAAAAAAAAAAATTCAATATTTTTTTAAACATCCAAAAATTATTTTTTCGAGAATTTTTATATGCAAAATTGTTTAAATTGTAAGCGAACTTTTGTATACAAATTTTGGTTGAAATAGGTGTTGTACTTAACGATAAATTTGAAAACCAAAAAATCGGTTGTATGACAGGTGCCGTTAATAACCGTTATAAATAAATTTTTTTTCTACCAAAATATTTAGTTTAGTAATTTAAGTACGTCGTAATTTTTTTTGGAAAATCGTTAGAGCCGTTTTTGAAATAAATCAATTTTTGTATATTGGCTGTATGACAAGTACCGTTAGTTTTTTAGCTAAAAAAAAATTCAATTTCCCCTCTAGGGAATCACATAAGAACCTTAAGTCCAAAGTTTGAAGAAAATCGCTTCAGCCGTTTAGGCTGCAGGTAGAGGTACAGACAGACGGACAGACGAACAGACGGACAGACAGGCAGACAGACAGAATTGCGAGACCCACTTTTTTCGCGTTCTCTATCATCGTAATGTTAGGGAAAATTATCATTTCGATTTTTTTTTTGTACGAATCCTAAACTTGCCCTATACTACTTATATATCGCAAGTAAAAATGGGCACGACTGGATCGCACAAAACTTGCTCTCGTAGCTAACAACTTTAACGTAGCTTGAAATAGACATGTACATATTTATTGGTTCCATAACATTATGATATCATTCAAAAAAAAGTTTTAAAAACAATTTAAAAAATAAATGATTACTATGAATTATTATAAATTAGTTATTTTAATAGCTCAAATAGATAATGCTCAAAAAAAAGTATGCCTACTGATTTGTTTAGTAAATATGAATTTATGAAAAAAAAAATTCAAAAATCGTTAGAGCGGTTTTTTTTTAAATTAATTTTTTATATATAAAAAATCTTGAACATATTTTGAATTAAAATTTGGTATGCCAACATTTAGTACTTAATAAAATAAAAATTTTCACAAAACTAAAAAAAATTCATTGGCCCGTTTTCATGATAATGAATTTTCGAAAAAAAAATTTCAAATTTTTTTTTTAAATTTTTTTTTTTTTAAATTATAAGCGACCTTTTGTTGAAATCGGTGTAGAAGTTAACGAGAAATTTGAAAACCAAGAAATCGGTTGTATGACAGTTACCGTTAATAACCGTTATAAAAAATTTTGTTTTCTGTCAAAATATTTACTTTAGAACATGGTGTCCGCTAAACTGGAAAGTCAGGGAATTCGGGAAGCGGTTAGGGTAAATTTTTCCATATCAATTTTTAAAAATTCACTGAACTCCTTTTTCACTTTCTCTCATAAGAAACTTTTTTCTGATCCAACATTTCGTTTTGATAACATCTCTGTTTAAGATAATTCATTTCGTATCTTTTGCCATACCTGTAAATATGTCAAAAAAAAAAATTAGTGAAACGCAACTAAATGCACTTTGTGCTATTTCGTACAGTAATGGCAGCGATCGGAAACCTATGTAGAGCTATCCAGATAGGTTCGTGTTGTTGGAATCCCGTGTGAAAAACAGCAGATGACTAAACAGCTTTTAATGTTGGTTAGCTATCCATGCTATCTGAAATATTTTGGTAGATATATGAACGCTTCTATCCCAAGCCAAAACCTATATGGATACGAAACTATCTTAAGATCGATTTACACACTGAGGGAAAAATGTATGGGCTCAGTACAGAGATATTTATTTAAAATCTATGTACTGAAGTTTGCATAGGATTGCCATGAAAGCTCTATTTACTGAGTAAAGTTAACGTGTGCTGGTTACATTTGAGTTTATGTACCAAATAAAACCCACCCTCAGTAAGCAGAATTTATGTAGTCAATCTATAGAAAAGATGTTGTAGCCCGTAGCGTAATGGTTAGTGCGATCGACTGTCACGCTGGAGGTCTGGGATCGTTTCCCAGCCTCGTCCACCTAAAAACTAAAAAAGTTTTTTTTCAGGGCTACTGCCTCTTGCGAGGAATTGACAAATCCTCCAAGAGTATCACATGTCACGAATAAGTGCTTCTCGTCTAGCCGTTCGGATTCGGCATAAGATTGTAGGTCCCTTCCATTCCTGTCGAAAGGCGCACATAGGAATGGTTGCGAGTTCTTAGTCACTAGGCCCTGGTTCTTCATGAGCCGTTGTGCCACCCGATTTATTTTTTTTTTTCTATAGAAAAGATATAACTTGCATTGAATACATGCAACATTGACTCAACACAGAGCTATTGACCAGCTACTGTGGCATATGTACTGACTAAATAATTTCAAAAATCCGAGAGCAAGCAACGTGCGTTTATTCAATACTATTGTAGGTGCATTTATTCATCACATAAAGTTATGTGTTGAGTACAATGCAACGTGTATCCAGTCTTTATTTTATGTGTGCAGATCTTAAAATTGGAAGGTTTCTACATAAAACAATTTACTCATTACACGAGCTATGCGATGAGTCTAAGCAATGTGTATTCAGCGTTTGTAAGTAAATGTAAAGACGTTCAACTTATTAACATTATGCACGAGAATATTATATTGCGAATTAGCCCAATGGTTGCATGCTCGCTCGGTGTTTGGAAGGATACCAGTTCAAATCCAGGTAAGTAAAAATTGACATTTTTCTAATAAAATAAATTTGTATACTTTCAGCATAAAGGGGAAATCAGCTGTGGGTAATATCAGTGAAGAAAGAAATTCCCCACAGTAAAAGGTGAAAACAACTTTGTGATAAACAGCAAAGTTAAGAAAGAGATGAATATGTAATGAGTACATACAGCGTTGTACCCATTACATAAAAAAAGAAAAAGCACATAAAATAAAGAAATAAAGGTTCTCTTTTTATATGTTATGAGTACATATTTATGTAATGAGTACATAGTATTTATGTAATGAGCATATGATTTTTTTTAAATGTATGTAATGAGTACATATTATTTATGTAATGAGTACATATATTTATGTAATGAGTACATATTATGTATGTTATGAGTACATTGAATGCAGCTGAGAAAATGTACTCACTACATAATCATATACTCATCACAGATAACAGACGGATATTTATGTTATGAATCAATGAAGAATTTATATTTATAGAACCAGTGCATAAAATATACAAATGAAATGTACTCACTCCATAACTCGTACACATTAATGTATTGCGTCAATTAAACATTAATATTTATTTAATGAATACATAGAGAGGTGCAACGTAATTTTATTTATTATATAGTGTTATGCGATGAGTATAACCAACATGTATCCATTAAATCCTAATGAAGTAGAATTTACTCATCACAAGAGGTTATTTGTTGAGTACAAAGCAACGTGTATCCAATCAATATTAGTGAAGCACAATTTACTCATCACAAGAGGTTATGTGTTGAGTGCAAAGCAACGTGTATACAGTCAATATTACTGTTGCAAAGTTTATTCATCACATAAAGTTATGCGTTGAGCATAAAGCAACGTGTATCTAGTCTATAATTTATGTAGAAATATTACAAACTCGGAAGTTTTCTACATAAAACAATTTACTCAGTACACGAGCTATGCGATGAGTCTAAAGCAACGTGTATCCATTTCTTGTAGCAACGTTTATTCATCACATAGGGTTATGTATTGAGTGTAAACAAGGTGTATTCAGTCTATATTTTATGTAAAATTCGAAATATCGCATTTTATTTTAGATATCCGACACATCTTTATGCGAGGGGTGCGTAGAATTCTTTATTGAATACATTATGGCAAAAATGTGTGTTCTCAGTACAGATTTATCATTTAATGAGTACATAAAGTTATGTGTGCAGAAATCTTTGGAATGAGTCAACACATTTATGTGGTGAGTACATACATTTTTCCCTCAGTACAATGCGACGAAAAAATAATAGTTATTTCAGCTCCCCTGTTTAGGAAAACTACACCATGGAATAAGAATTTTGTGGACTCAAATTAAAGACAATTGCTTACTGCTCCATTTGAGTCCGGAACATTCTAGTTCCATGGTGTAGTTTTCCTAAACACGGAAGCTTAAATATCTATTTTTTCTTTATAAATAAGGGGGACAGTTTATAATATTTAAATTATAATAACATAATATTCAAATAATAAAAGTAATTTAAGTTTGATTTTTTCATTATTTTGAACGCACACTGCTCAGCAAGAAGAAAAAGAAGAAATAATTTAATGATACCAAAAAACTCGTCGTCAAGAAACTCGTCGCATTGTGAATTGGGAATCGATTTTATAACTAGAAAAAAACTACAGCGAATCAAGTCAAGCTCTCGTCGCGTTTACTCGTTCCATTGTGAATCGACCTTTAGATAGGCTATCGCATAGGTTTCCGATCGCGGCCAGTAAGATGCAAAAAATAAAAAACTAACTGTTAAAGGACCATGGGCAAAGATGTATGGAGCGTGGGCCCAGCACCAATAAGAACGGTCTTCATATCGTTTATAGGTACATGTTTATCCATTCATTATCCGTTAACCGTTTGTCCAAATTCACTGTGTGTTATTTAATTTTGAATAAAATGTGTTTTAGGGTCACAATTATTTTTTTCCATAGTTTTTTTTTTTAAATTTTGTGTGTTTTTCGCTCGATTTAAGCCATTTTTTTGATTTAAATTCTTAAGACCCATGACACACTACCTGAAATTTTTCAGATTTTTAAAATTATGTTGACACCAACCATCAATTTTATGCAAAAAGCATTTTTCGGAGTATTTAATTTGTAAAAAATACAAATATTGGCTTTGAAATAATAGTTTTTATGTCAAAATCATCTCTGGAAAAGAACAAACAAACATCAATTTGTATCTCATTTAACTTAATAAAAATGGGTATTATTTTCAAGGTTTTAAATTGCAATTCGTAAAAATTGGACAAAACATTCCACAATACCACCCACAAACCACCCTTATATATACTATTAGGGGTTCAATTTTGTTTAACTTATTCCTTATTTAGTAACGAAGAAAATGATTGTAAATTTTTTACGAAATGATTCCTAAATAGATCAAACAAAAAAATATTAACAAAGAATAGAATATTTTTTTTCATTTTTATGGTATTAAAAATATTTTTATCTCAGTCAGTTTTTTACCGATTTTAAGTGTCTTTGTAATTTTTCATAGAAGAATAACATTTCAGAAAAAGAACATTTTTTGCTCAAGCTACAAAATTAAGTAAAAGTTTAACAGTTTATCTAAAATAACGATAATGAAAACGAAGATTTAGTGCAAACATGGTTTTTTTGTGTACTCGTTCAAAAACGACGACCTGGCTTTGATTTTGGACTATTAAGTAATTTTTGTGTAAAACAAGGACCTGGATTTGTGATATTTGTATATGATAAAAAAGAGACTAACTTAAAAGTAACTTAAAAAAAGGTAAGAAACTGACTGAGTTAAAAATCTTTTAGTAGGTACCAAACGAACAAAATATTAAATTTTTTGTTTATATTTTTTTTTTAATATTTCGTGCCCGTCGGCCCGTTATAAATGTAATACCAATTTTTTCGTTACTTAATAAGGAATAAGCTTAAAATATTTCAACCCCTTATAATAATGTATAATGGTGGTTTTGATGGTCGTTTGTTTAAGTTGTTTTGTCTTACTTTTACGAATTGAAAAAGATTAAAAACAATACCTATTTTTATTCTGATAAATGAGGTAAAAATTGATATGTTTTGATTTTTTCCAGAGATGGTTTTGTCACCAAAAATATTATTTAAAAAATAATATTTGTTTTTTTTTTTCACAAATTTTGCTCCAAAAACAGCTTTTTGCATAAAATTGATGCTTGCGACCCCTAAACATAACTTTAAAAATTCAGGTATTCTATCATGGGTTCAAAGAACTTAATTCCAAAAATGGCTTAAATCGAGCAAAAAATACACAAAATATTAAAGAAAAACTAAGGAAAAAAAGAATTTGTTACCCTAAAACTCATTTTAATCAAAATTAAATAACTTTTGTCACACAGCAAATTTGGACAAACGGTTAACGGATAAGTAATGCATAAACAAATACCTATATATGATATGAAGGCCGTTCTTATTGGTGCTGGGCCCAATTTGCCCATTGTCATTTGACTGTGAGGTTCAACCAACGCGTTCAAGTTTATATTTCAAGTTCTTTTAACTTATTTCTTTATACTGTTTCTGCATACCTGAATTAATACATTTTGATTTATTTAAAAAAAAAATAAACTGTTAAATTTTAACATCGCAACGATATAAACATTAGGGTGGAGCGATCTTATATGGGGAAAAAATTAAATGGGAATATCAAAAACATACTCCCCCCAAAAGTTGTATTGTGTTCTTTTTATAATTTAAAGATTTAGTTTTAGTTTAAAAAATTAGCGCTAGGGGTCGCGCATTGCAGTTAAAAACTAAAAAACGAAGTGAAGAGAATATGAAAAACATACCCCCCCAAAAAGTTTCTTTGGGTTATTTTATGAATTTTAAGAAGTTTCTTTACTTTTAAAAACGACCGCTAGGGGTCGCGCATTACATTTGAAAACTGGAAAAAACTTAGCTTCAACAAAAATCATCCAAAAAGTTGCGTGGAGTCCTTTTAGCGCGATTTAATATTTTTTGTAATTTTTAATCTGACCGCCAGGTGTCTCAACTGAAAGTTTTCTATTAGTTTAGCATACGTATTTAATTGTTGAGATTAAACGGTTTACCAGCCTTTATATGGCTTAAAGACTACTAAAACAAGTCTGAGAATTATTAAACTATTATGGTTACTATAAGAAAACTTAATTGTTATTGAATTGTTAGAATATTTTGTTTTATTTCTTCATTACAAAGTTTTTCTCAAAAGTAGCTGCTTAATAATTTTACAATTAGGCGCGTTCACGAAACAGAGATATCGGAGATTTTGCTCCGTCAAAAGCTAAGCAAGCGAATCCAAAAATTGTTTTCTTCAGTATTTTGACAGCCAAACTGATATTTTTCACTCAGGAATCCTGTTCAGGCAACTGATCTACTTTTCCTGAACGCTCCTATAAATTTGAGCGAAGGTCTTCTTGAATAAGTTCCATGGTTAATAGAGGTTCGGCTTCGAGGAACTAAGTCACCTACTAGTATTGTTTAAGGTACTTGAAGTCAGGTTCTAATGAAATTTGGCTTAAATCTTTGCGACCGTAAAGATAGAGCCCCAAAATATTCCGGTCTGAGACCTGAGCCAATTGCGTCCTTGATTTTGATTTCTACCTACTTCTTATATAACTTCTATCAGCAATATTTGACTGATCTATACCATCGATATCATCAAGATGGCTGTAACAATTGTAGAAGTTGCCTATGAGATATTATGAAACTTTTTGCCACCTTCTAAACTTTAATAAGAGGTTCGTGATCAAAACTACAAGAAGAGTGACAAAAGAACCGTCCAATTTCCTATTTGCAATTTTTGTTTAGGTCTTTTGATCCAGGAGCGCTCTTTTTCAATTTTATTTCTTTGGAAGGAACAAAAACAGAACCTAAAATTAAAGCACATCAGCTTTAATGTGTCGGGTATTCTTCTGATGATTAAAGTTTTAAGAATTGCAGTCCTTTTCTTGTTGAGTTTTAAAAAGTTTTCTCGAAAATAAATTTTTGGGACTGAAAAATATCGTATTTGTGTATGACTTTTTTTTTTAAACTATATTCGATAGGTAATTTGGTCGAAATATCTACTTAAGTCGGTAAAACATACATATACATAATTTTTCACCTCCATTTATTTGACAAATTTTAAATTTTTGTACATAACAAAAAAGGGAAAATTTTGAAATTGGTCAGGGAAAGTCAGGGAAATTTATTTTGAAAAATAGTGGACAGCATGTAAGTAATTTTAGTAACTCGTAATTTTTTTTTGAAAATCGTTAGAGTCGTTTTTGAAATAAATCAATTTTTGTATATTGGTTGTATGACAGGTACCGTTATTTTTTGAGCTAAAAAAAAACTTCAATTTCCCCTCTAGGGAATCACATAAAAACCTTAAGTCCAAAGTTTGAAGAAAATCGCTTCATCCGTTTATGCTGCAGGTCGAGGTACAGACAGACGGACAGACAGACAGAATTGCGAGACCCACTTTTTTCGCGTTCTCTATCATCGTAATGTTAGGGAAAATTCTTATCTCCATTTTTTTTTTGTACGAATCCTAAACTTGCCCTATACTAGGTATACATATATATCGCAAGTAAAAATCAGAACGCACAGCTCAAGCATTAAGAAATTCATGAAACTGTTATGCGCCTGGCACTTGAAAACATGACGAAATGCCGGAAGATTCATGAGCAAAAAACACTTTCTTTTTAAAGATTAAAAAAAAAAACACTAACAAACATGTTATTTCCCTACAATACCCTATTCAATAAATTATCTCTTTTTTTATATTTTTAATTCGAAAGACTTATCATTGAAGTTGAAAAAAGAAAGATATCTAATCGTGACGGCAGAGATAAGTATTTTTTTTGATCATAATTTCGGAAAAGAAATTTTATCGCAATCACGTAAGCGCCAGCCTCTTTTTTGCGTTTGCCAAATTATCGCTAGTCCGCCCCTACATTATAGAAATTCTCAGCATGAGCGCCACCAAACGTATAACATATGATGAAAGGGTGATGCCAGAGTTACGCCTCGCTAACCAAGACTTATCATTCCGTCTAACCATGCCAAATTGACGCATTATCACATCTGACCACTGTGGAAAATCCTCGCACAAACACAAGGGCCTAGGTTTTGTCTAGATATGTATGTTCTCCTGCTGATAAGTTTACCAAACATTTTCAGGTACCTCTATAGCAGAGAAATACACATAGTTTCCAAAGGGTTATGACGAATGCCTCTAGACAAAAACTATCTTCACAACAGACATATAGAGAGTTTACGCCCCATATTAGAAATTTACCAAAATAACCAGATGCAGCTGAAAAAAGCCAAATATTTCACCCATGTGTTCGAATTTATTGTGACAGTAGTATAGTGGTCGAAAACGCCCCTCCGATACAATACACGTACTTATTACGGTTGACGAGTGCTCTGCGATGATGACTGATCGAATCATAAACTCATCATTGAACCGTAAATGGATACTATGCCTGCTTTTTAGATGAATTCCCTAGCGAGAAATTTGCATTATTTGACGTATTGAATGGATGTTGATGGTCTTGTCATTGCTGGCTGGATGACGAAGACCGACGACGACGACGGCTATACGTTGCAGTTCCATTGAATGAACAGAAATCTTAAGCATATATACAAACTAATTAGCGTTTGAAATTTAATGGGAACATACTACTACATACACGGATGATCTTTACATTAACGATCTGAATGTAAACGTTTGTGGAGCTGATGGAGTTGTGATTCAATGGATGCCGTAAATGGACTGCAACAAAGGTCGCGAACTTCATTGAGATAAAAATGTAAGATTCTAGCTCAGAAAGGAGTATTTTTTTTTTTTTTTTTAGTAAACGAGGAGTTGTAATCTTAAAGAACATCATTCATATCGATGATATAGCGATAATGAATAAAAATGAAACAACGCGTTAATGTAGAATACATAAATTTTATCAGTTTCAGTTCAGAAAATATTAAGTGTGGGTGAGATGAAGGGCAGTCTTAGCATAATTTTAATTTTTTGAACGAACACGAATGGTATCTTATATCTTAGAGGAGATACAAATTCAGGATTATGTTATTGATTGTTCATGTTTTTCATAAGGCTTCTAATTATGTATCATACTGGGACCTGATGGAAAAATCACAAGCCCTTTAGACAGAGTTGGTCATATCAGAGAGATATATTGCCATAATATTCAGTTATACCAGACTTACAAATCGGTTCGGAGGCTAAGGATTTTTTTATTAAGAAAAAAACAAGCAGGGTAGAGTCAGCACCCTCTGACACCTTAACAGAAAAAATGAAAAAGCATACTGGTTTTCCTTTTAGTTTTTCAAAAATAAAAAATTATTTTTCAAATTTATGATTTTAACAACATATTGGCGGAGCTTTAGATTTTTAAAAATTTGTTTACTATTTTTTTTTTATTTAGAAAAAAAAAAAGTAGAAAGGTGTCGAATGTGCCCCAGCACGGGGCACCTCTGACAATGGATGGGGCACCTTCGATAGTAAGGCACATGATTGGCAATTGATGTATGTATTATATGTTAATTTTTAAATAAAAGTCATAATATATTACATGTTATAAGAATCCAATTCATTTCTTTTTATTATTTTTATTTAAAAAAAAAAAAAAAAAATAGTTTAAACGCAAAATAAATAAGTAGGTATGTAGGTATGTAGGTAGGGCGACCGGCATCGTGGCTAATCGGGAAACTATTGATTGCTCAGAACTTGGTATGGGCCAGTAGCGCAACAATCAGTCACGATGAAGTGCTTGTTTTACCTCCTCGTGGTGGTCCCCGGGCAACTATTTGTGTATCCCAATATACATAAATAGGCCAAAATTATTTGTGTATCCCAATATATGTACATAAATAGGCCAAAATTACAAGTGCAAATAGGCCTAGCTTTCTAGGATAGGTTACGGAGGTTAGCATTCTCCGTAACTGAAATCAACCCGCTACCGAAACCAACACTACGCCTCGGATAATTAATGATAACTCGTTGACGACTTTTGGCTATTGTACCCGGACAAAGATTGGTTTCTGGAATGTGAAGTCGCTTCTTGACAATGAAAAAGCAGGTCCTCAGAATGCCAGATTCCTGCAACTAGAGAAGGAATTCATGCGGTATAGGATGGACATCTTAGGGATAAGTGAAGTTAGATGGCTGGGCTCGGGGAAGTTTAAGTCACCAACCCGTAACACTGTACTATTCTATTCCGGAAAAACACCTGGAAGCGCTCGGGAATCTGGCGTTGGATTGCTGCTTTCCAAAACAGCTCTCAAAAGCTTAATTTCCTGGGAGCCTTTAGGTGACAGGATCCTGAAAGCCAGGTTCCGGACTAGAGTACGTCGCGTCACCATCATACATTGTTACGCCCCAACTTTGCTCTCTTCTGACGGGGAGAAGGAGGCCTTTTATAACCGGCTGAGTGCTGCTTATGATAGCGTTCCACGAGGTGATATAATTATGGTGATGGGAGACTTCAATGCCAAGTTTGGCAATGACAACACTGGGCTAAGGCATGGGAAAACATGGTGTTGGTAACCGAAACGACAATGGCGAACGATTTGTCGATTTCTGCAACGCCAACGGCCTTGTTATTGGAGGGACCATGTTCGAGCATAAGACGTGCCACAAAGTCAGTTGGGTGTCGACTGCTAGACAAGCAACTTCCAACCAAATTGACCACTTCGCGATCAGCCGGCGTTTTAGAAGCAGTCTCCAGGACGTCCGTAACAGAAGAGGTGCTGACATGGGAATGGCCCGGGACCACCATCTGATGGTTGCTACCGTAAGATTGCGTACAGCTGCAGTTCGGAGATCCCAAGGAAACACCCGAATGCCCAAGTTTAATACAGATAGACTAAAGGATCCCGCAGTGCGCCAACAACTAGGGGACCACCTTTCACAAGGATTGAACGCAATCAGCAGCACGGAAACCACATCCATCGAAAATCATTGGTGTGCTGTGAAAAATGTGTTCATATCCGGTGCTGAAAGTATAGTCGGCCGGGCGCAAGGGAGAAATAGTGCTTGGCTTACCGACGAAACTTGGGCAAAGATCGAAGAAAGGAAACACCTTAAAGCTCGCATCGCAGCTACCCCAGCAGCAGGGAGAAACGAGCTTGAGTCTACGTACCGCATGAAGATGAGGGAAGTTCACCGTAGTGTGCGACGTGATAAGCGTAACTACATCAACGCATTGGCTACAGAAGCAGAAGAAGCCGCTAGTAGGTGTGACAGTAGGACCGTCTACAGAATTACCAAAGAGCTCACTTCTGTCCAGAGCTCTAAACAACATCTGGTTAAAGACACAAACGGATCCCTGCTAATTTCGGATGAGGACCAGCTCATAAGGTGGAGGGAACACTTTTCTGCGGTTTTAAACCGCGTTTTCGCCGGTGAAGTGAACCCTATTCCCACTGAGCCACCCGAAGTAACAATTTCCCGAATACGCACCGTATCCCCCAGTAAAGAAGAAATTATCACCGCCATCAAAGCACTGAAAAACAACAAAGCGGTTGGACTTGACGGTATTCCTGCAGAGCTCTTAGGAGCAGCCCCAACGACATCGAGCGAGCTATTGCACCCACTTATTAAGAGAGCTTGGGAAATAGAGAGCTTTCCTGAAGAGTGGAAAAAAGGAATGATTGTCAAGCTACCAAAGAAAGGAGGTCTCACACAGTGCGAAAACTGGAGAGGAATATGCGTTCTGCCTGCAGTAGTCAAGATAATAACAAGGATAGGGTTGGACCGAATTAAAGACCACCTCGAAGACACACTCGACGCCGAACAAGCAGGTTTCCGCACTGGATCTTCCTGTGTGGATCACATCAACACCTTGCGGATCATCATCGAACAGGGCGTTGAATATCGATCACCACTTCACCTGCTGTTCATCGATTTTGAAAAGCCGTTCGATAGTGTCAATAGAGAATTTATTTGGCTTGCTTTGCGCAGGAGGGGCATCCCAGATAAATTGATTGCTATTATCAAGGCTACATATGATGGATCCAAGTGTCACGTTTTGCACAAAGGTAGGCTGTCAGAGGAGTTTGAAATCAAAAGTGGAGTTAGGCAAGGCTGTATACTGTCACCAATACTGTTCCTGTTGGTGATAAGTGAAGTACTGACCGCAGATTTGTCAAGTGGAAATAGAGGAATTCAGTGGACTCTGCAATCTCACCTCAAACATCTGGACTACGCGGACGACGTATGCTTACTTTCTCATAGGATCATGGATCTCCATCAAATGGCAACAAGGGTGGAGAGAGAAGCAGAAATCGTAGGGCTTAAGATCAACTCGGCAAAAACTAAAAGGATCAGCCTTGGAACTTCCTCATCAATCCAAGTAAATATTTCTGGACAACCGGTAGAGATGGTAGAGGATTTCCAATATCTTGGGAGTATTGTCTCTACGGGTGGCGGAACTGAAATGGACGTAAACAGCCGAATCAGAAAAGCAAAGGCTGCGTTCGAAATGCTGTCCAAAATATGGAGAAACAACTCTTTTAGCTTAGAGACCAAGCTACGACTGTTCCGCTCCAATGTTGAATCCGTTCTGCTTTACGGCTGCAGCACTTAGAAAGTCACTGACACTGTCACTAGAAAGCTGCAAACCTTCGTTAATAAATGTCTACGAAACATCTTGAGGATTTTCTGGCCCAACCGTATCTCCAATGCCGAACTTCATGCGAGAACTGGTCAGGAGCCCATAGACTCCATTATACGAAGAAGAAAGTGGCAGTGGATTGGCCATACGCTTCGAAAAGGCGATCGGTGCATTGCATCTCAAGCAATGCAGTGGAACCCGCTCACACAGGAGGGAAGACAAGTGGGCCGGCCTAGAAGTACATGGCGAAGAACGGTCGAACAGGAATCGGCACGACTGGGGGAAAGTTGGAGAGAGCTGAAATATATTTCAAGAAATCGTACACGATGGCGCGTAGGTGTAGTGGAGGCCCTATGTCCCGTAAGGGAAACATCACGGACGTAATAGGTCCGAGGACCTTAATAAGTAAGTGGGTACCTAAAAAAATAACAAAAAATAAATTCATAAAAAAAACATGGGATCACATTGATTAAATCAGTCTCTAACGCACATTTAAGTTTCTCAAATCGATATTGAAGATACTCTTCCTTTGGGACCTCGATGTTCCCGGAGGATGGGTAGGCATCGGCATTTTAGCATAAATATCGCTCCTTAAAATTTATCTTATGTCTGGGACATTTGGATTGATGAAAGTCCAGGAGTTTGTCATTTTTCGCAGAAAGGACACAGTAAATGAATTATAACCTTAGACTTCTACTATTTCACCAACAAAAAATATTTTTTTTTGTCAAGGAACTTGGCCAAAATAAAGTTTCCTTCACTTAAGATATCATCGTCACGCAGAAGAAAGTTACTAGAAGAGCCATTCTCATCGTCATAATATGATAAGTCATTCCAAAGTGGAGGTTGGAACAGTTTTTAAAATAACTTGCTAGATCCTGCTTTTGTTTTGCTGTAAGCACTTGGCGAGAGGTATATTTACACTGTTACGGAAAGATTTCGGTATCACTTTGTTCTTGGCCGGAATCATCAGCCGGATGTGGCAGCCTTCCCTTTCCCTTCCTAAGACAAGGGTAGTCCTTTTCACGCCATATTTTGCCGCTGCTGAACTGTGTGATTCCACCTTGTTAATGACATCTGTAAGTGCCTTTTATCGTATCTTCTTCTTCCACAAGAGGTCTTTGTGCTTTTTTTTTTTTCATAAACGCGAACCATTATCTTTATAGTTTTCGAAAAATATTTTGCGGTTATAGCAATTTTTTGGATGAATAATCAAAGATGGAGCGACAGTCTGTCGGAGGTGCCCCACTCGATGTTTTTTTTACTTTTCATTTTTTTTCATAGTAGTAGTAGCCCGTAGCGTAATGGTTAGTGCGTTCGACTGTCACGCTGGAAGTCTGGGATCGCTTCCCAGCCTCATCCACCTAAAAACTACAAAGTTTTTTTTTTTCAGGGCTACTGTCTCTTGCGAGGAATTAACAAATCCTCCAAGAGTATCACTTGTCCCGAATAAGTGCTTCTCGTCTAGCCGTTCGGATTCGGCATAAAATTATAGGTCCCTTCCATTCCTGTCGAAAGGCGCACACAGGAATGGTTGCGAGTTGTTAGCCACTAGGCCCTGGTTCTTCATGAGCCGTTGTGCCACCCGATTTTATATTTTTATTTTTTTTTTCATTATTTAGCAAAGCAAGATATTTGAAATTAAGTCTTAAAATATTAATAAATACTTAAGAAAGAAAAACAAATATTTTAGCTCCCGTGTTTAGGAAAACTACACCAGGGAATCTCAATGTTCCAGCCTCAAATGGAGCAGTTAGCAATTGCCTTTAGTTTGAGCCCAGAAAATTTGTATTCCATGGTGTAGTTTTCCTAAACACGGGAGCTAAAATAACTATTTTTTCTTTATGAATACGGGTGTTAATATTTTACAACTTATTTTCAAGAAAACAATAAAAACAGGAATAAAAAAATCTTAAGAACATACCCTGAATATTATATCAACCGTACCTACTCCAAATAAATTGTACATCTTTCTATGGCGGGATTTGCAGCTAGATTGCATATTGCTGAACTTTTTGAAATAAGCTTGACATGTCTATGGGCACGTTCAGAATTTATTACAGATTTTGTAAAGGTTTACACACACAGATATTAATAATGACTGTCGGAGGTGCACCACTGTCGGAGGGTACCGGCTCTACCCTACTTAATTGAACGAACTGGAGTAGAGTAGCAGATTGTTCTTAATGTACATTTGATGGCCATAAATATTTCTGTTACAAAAGGAGAGATATCATTTTACATGATTTCTTGATTTGATTTATAAGAAAGGTATTGAAAAAGTACTAAACGAGATTCGGTATAATCCCGATTTTTTTTCGGGATTTCGCAATGGCGGAATTTTACAATTCGGGATTTTGACGTTCGGAATTTTACAATTCGGGATTTTGACGTTCGGGATTTTACTATTCGGGATTCTGCATTTTGAAATTCGCGATTTTTGTGATTCAGAATTTTGACGTTCGGGTTTGTGCTATTTTCCCAAGAAAAAATCGCCCCTAAATGTTCTTATTAATTTTTAGTCGATTGCCAAAAACAAGGCGGTCTTATAGTTCCTAGCACTCATGCAAATTCCGTAGTCATAATTCCTATACATTTTGTATTAATCATTTCTGGTTCAAAATTTTGAGTTCAAGAATTAATTTTTCAAAAACTTTAATTACAACCTAATTATGAAATTATTTTTTAGGGAATAATAACAAATAAACTAATTGCAACCAACAAAATATTTGATGGTTTTGTTAAAGCCCAATTAAATAGGTATAACTCAAAACAACCTCGAAAATTCAACCGTTTTCTGCACTTTGCTGACATTTTTAGTAATGTCGCACTCGGCCCTAGAAGTTAAAAGCATGGATTAAGCATAAGGACATCCATCATAAAAACAGGCAATCAATCAAAAATCTACCATGGTCAACGCATGGCCTTATTTTCAAGTTTACTGTGCTAATTTTGAAAACTTTTGTTTTTATTAAATTGACTCTAGTATTGCAGATTTTTACCAATAACTTGCTATTGACTCGAGATACAATAACAAGTTTTATCAATTTGAAATTCGCATTTAACGCGCATATTTTTAAAATAGTTGGCCACTTAGGTATTCACGCATTTTTTTTATCCCAGAGATGATTTAACTTTTTCAAAAATTATTTTCTTTCACATTTTGCATTGAAAAACAAAGTTAAAAATTTTTTTTTTCTAAGAAGTCCCTCAGTTATTATAATTTTCTTCTACTTATGTTTCGGCACAAATAACGTTAAATATTGATACAAAAAAAAAAAAAACGGTGGAATTCATTAACTTGTAGTCGCGGTATTCAAAAACATAAAGTAAGGCAAAAAATAATGCACTGACCGAAAAAATGCATATATCTTTTCTTGTTGTTGGTTGGGATAGAACTTTTTTTTATCAGTTCTCAGGATGGTCATAAAGTCTACTATGAGGCATGTCAGGGTTATCCATTTCTTACGGGGCACCCTGTATATATAAGTATTTATTTAAAAAATATATATTATCAAAATCTGCAACATAAAATCAAAAGAATTCTTGAAGAAAATTATTTCTCGGGTTGGGATACGTGCAATATGTTCTAGACCAGTCAAAAAAGGCAACAAAAAAATTCTAAAATCGCAAAGCGTGGATGTAGTAGCTTTTTTGATATGCTGTGAGGGATTTTTAAAGTAGTCAGTAGTTGAATTTGCAGCTTTCTAAAAGTTTTGCTCGCTGCTGGAAAAATGCAAAAGTGAAAAACGCAAAAATCAAAACCTTTTTCTGATATTTTCCTTTATAACTTTGAAAATATGCAATTTATAAAAGTAACAAGCATTATAAATTGTTTTTTTTTTTATAAAATGTTCTACAAGACGAAACCATTTTCAAATTCATGCAAGTTTAAGGCAAACAAAATAATTAAAATTATATATATACAATTGTACATAATGTACATACATATTTATTTGACTTTTTTTGTTTGACAGCTCATTTGATTTTCGAAAGTTTTTTTAACTGTGGCAGGTATTCATATAAGTCAGACAAATTTTATATTGACGATTTGTAATACATATGTATTTATGTTTGACTTCGTATAGATCTGAGTTTGTCTAATGGTTTTAGAAAAAAAAAAACGAATTGAACACAATTAAAATACAAAATTTAATAATTTTCAATTTACTGAAAATTTTGAAATACAGAATTCTGGACTTACCTACAGAATTTTGGAATACGGAATTATAGATTTACAGAATTATGAACTACTTACAGAATTTTGTTCATACAATTTTCAGTTACTTTACATATTTTTGATCAAACAGAATTTTGGATAACAGAATGACACCAGTTTTGAAAAAAAAATTAGAGGTATTTTACTCACACATCTTATTTCTTAAAGGTGGAAGAATTATGATAACCACAACAAATTAAACTGCACAAATCAATAAAAAACATTATTAAATAACTTTTTAAGTTACGAATTTACCAATCATCTCGAAAGATGGGGGATTCCCATACGGGAAAAATTCCTGTTGAATATAGAAGAAGAAAAGACTTGTTCACTTCGTCTTTTTCGGAAGATGCATTCCACGCAACTTTTACAGGTTTTTGAATTTGTAAAAAAATGGTCATGACTGGATCGCACAAACTTGCTCTCGTAGCTAACAACTTTAACGTAGCTAGGAATTGATGATGTACAAGTACATAGCTTTGAGAGTTGGGATAGAATGTAATCATTTTAGTATTGCAATCAATTGAATAAAAAGACTTATTTTTGAGTATTTTAACTGTACCCTAGTATTTTAACTTCACAATGTAACTCACATTCAATTTTGAAGTCTTTTATATTGCAATCATTTTAAGCAGTTAAAAGACTTGAAGCTAAAACAATGCAATACTTAATCCTATTGAATTCTTTGAAGTCTTTTATAAGTCTTTTGCATTGATTGCATTCTTGAAGTCATTTGATTGCAATGTATTGCAGTCTTTTGACTACTCTGAAGTCTTTTCCTCTTGGAGTATTTTTATTTCTTGAAGTTTTTTTTCTGGGTTTAAAGTTTAAAAATACATACAAAAAAGAACTCAAAGTAGTTAAAAGACTGCAATACTTTGATTGCAATCAAAAGACTTCAAGAATGCAATCAATGCAAAAGACTTATAAAAGAACTCAATAATTCTTTAGTATTCCATTCTTTTAACTTCAAGTCTTTTAACTGCTAAAAATGATTGCAATATAAAAGACTTCAAAATTGACTGCGAATTAATCTTTGGAATAAAAATACTTAGCAAAAGTATTTAACTGCATTCGCAGAGATAAGTCAAATGACTGGGATTTAAAAGAATGAAATACAAAAGTATTGCATTCTCCCCAACTCTGATGGCTATAAGTTCCAAAATATTATGATAGGTTAAAAAAAAAATTAAATAAATTATTGATTCAAAATAGCTTTTAACGGCCTTTAGTCCTTAAAAATTGGCGTTTCGTTCCGGCGTTCTCACTTGGACTCTTCAGTTGACAGTGAGGGCCTTGTCAAGAAGCTATTTTTATTAAGATCAGTCCAACTAACATCAATTTACAGCGAAAATCAATTGTGAGCCATATCCAACCCAATAAGAATTTCTAATCAAGAATTGTTGGAAAATTTGTTACCCGTGGCCTGGCATGTTTACATATATGAATGTTTTTTAATAAATTAAAATACAAATTCTATATACTACTGAAATTATTACTATTAAATTACCATAAATTTATTATTTTTATGGCTTTGAGAGTAAGAGCTCAAAATCAAGAATGCCATCTGATTTGTTTGAAAAATATGAATTTATGAAAAAAAAAATCGTTGTAGCGGTTTTCTTAAAAATTAATTTTTTATATATACTATAATCTTCGCTTATTTTCAAAAATAAAATCTAGTATGCCAACATTTACTATTTAATAAATTACAATTTTACACAAAATAAAAAAAAAATAATAAGCCCGTTTTCAAGATACTGAATTTTCAAAAAAAAATTCAACATTTTTTTAAAAATCCAAAAAATAATTCTTTTGAAAATTTGTATACGCAAAATTATTTGAATTGTGAAGAAGCTCTTGTATATAAATTTTGGTTGAAATCGGAGTAGCCGTCAACAAGAATTTTGAAAATAAAAATATCGGTTCTATGATAGGTACCGTTTTAACCATTATTGGTAAAATTTGTTTTCATCAAAATATTCACCATACCTTAAATAGTAAACTCACGTTTTTTTATCAAAATTCTTCGAGTCGTTTTCGAGAAAAAGAATTCTTTTCTTAACGGTTGGTTTTCAACATTTGTATGGAAGGTACCGTTATTTTTTAATTTAGAACGATGATTTTTTCAAATATTCTACAAAATAATAAAAAAAACTATCTTAAACCTAGTTTTGAAAATATTGACCAAGTCGTTTTCAAAATATTTAGTTTTCAAAAAAAAATAGATTTTTTTTTAAATTTTCAAAATTTTTTTGTTTTTAATTTTGGGTTTCAGTAATGTTTATATGTATTTTTTGAAGATTTACCATACAAAAAAATAAAAATTTTCAACTAAACTGTTTTCGAGAAAATCAAAAAAATTGTTGTACTGGAGGTACACAAAATATTCAATTTATGAAAATAAAAAAATTACCAAAAAGTAGCATTTCCTTACTTAATTTATTTGAATATTTTTTAACAAAGTCCTCGGACCCGTTTTTGAGAAAAATGTTATTTTCCTTTTTTACTCATCAGCATGTGTTTGTTTTGGTTTCTTGGCTGGCAAATATCATATTCAAAATTTGTATATTTTCCAAAATTCAACAAACTTTTGTTTAAATGATTACTCACACTCGACTCATCCACATTACATACCTATATAGAAAACAACAAACAAGCAAACAAATATGTCAACCATAAAATTGTTGATGTGTATTTTGCACTTAATGGATAGCGAAAGTAAAAGATACAGTCATCGTTGTTATTGTTGTTTTGTTGTTGTTGTGGCTGTTTGTCTAAAGGATTTTATGCAACGAAAATACCTGTTCAAATATCATTGAAGTTTGTGTCCACTTCCAGGTAGGTAATTGTTTAAATAGGAACATATTTTTATAAAATTTGTAAAAGACCCAAGAACGAGGGTCACGTGCCGAATCCTGTGGCCTGTGATGATGGAATAAAATGCAATATATGACTCGTCTGTTATATTAGTGGTCATCGGATGACACATAGTGTTTTGATGATCGACATAAGGTCTCTGTCTCTGTAGGTACATTTTATTGGTTTGTTTACAAAACAACATTTTTAAGAACTCTTCAAGGGATAGGTATCGTGTATAGGAAATTAAGGTAAACAACTTAAGTAAAAACAACACACACATGTGTGATGGTTTTTCAAAAGATCCTTACCTAATTTATTTCCTTGTTCTGATTTATATATTTTTGTTTTTGTACAAAGGCGACCTGCACATACGTGCCTGAGTGTTGATATCAAAAGTAAATCAGGAAGTATAACCAGGGTAAGGTTCCATTGTTTTAAATTCTTATTCCATTAGGTAGGCGAAACTGAAACGAATGCTTAGGTGAAACGAACTATGTTATTGTGACGCCTGGCCTTATAGACACTGTTCGAATTATTGTTGTGAAAAACGGAAGTACCATCGTAATAAAAGTATGCGGCCAGTTAAAGAATTTTCTTTGTACATTTTTAATTGTTTTAAGGAGGAAGGAAAACATCACTCAACTTTATTGGGGTATATCTTTAAATTCATTAACGAACTAATTTAAATTCCATTGTTTTCTCCTTTGTCTGGTTTATATATACATCCAAATTGTTTGTTTGTTGGTACATCATACTCCATAAAAAATGTTAAAAGTTGTTTGGTTGTGTGAATGTGCGCCTCGGACACCATTTTAAAAACATAAAAGTACCTATCTAATATCTACTGGTGTGATTATTTTAAGCCAAACATTGTAAAATTTATAATATTCAAAACTGAATTGTGCAGAAATTTATATTAAAATAAATTTAATATTTTATAATTAAAAATACTTGCCTAACCAAAACAGTTATGGGTGAATATCACACATGTCTTAATGTTTGTTCTATTTTGATACAATACATAGATCTTACAGATATGCAAAAACTGAGTATTTATAACTTGTGCTTTATCCTAAAGCTGATTTCTAATAACTATCAATGCTTTCCGCCTTAGAAAACAATTTTTAATTTATAGCCTAGTACGCTGCTGATGCGAAACGAAATTTTCCTGTGGTCTTAAAAAAGACACCGAAATGCTTACGAAAACAGAGCGGAACATTTTCATGGAGAGTCTCACAAATTGATAATAAATAAAAAAAATTTTAACGAAAAAAAAAATCAAACAAAAGCCATGGCTGTACTGTAATGATAGTAACAACAAATAAAATCACGAACACGCTCATGCAGGCGCGAACGTAGGTTTTGGGGTTTTGGGGGTTCAACAACCCCCCGAAATGTACCAAATTAACTTCCTCGCATAAGAATTTCACTCTTAATTTTTGAGTTTTCAGTTTTTCCACGAGATAAAAGATGAAAAAAGAGATGACCCATTTTTGCGCCACGTGCGTACATAGATGAGATGGTTACCAAATGAAAGCTGGTATTGAGTTCTATATGAATGCTTAATATTTTTAAAATCAGTGTTGGAGATTTCAAGATATTTGAGCTTGAAGTTGACGATTCAAAAGTCATAGAATACATTTTTTTTTTTTTTTTATATTCCACGCGCGCAAAAGGGGTTATGGCTACCCTTAAAATGTTTTTAACACAGCACGAGCGATTAGGAAAGTAGGAGAGGATTTAGAAGGAGATACCGATGCACATTGGTTTTGAACGTTTGCACATCGAAATGGTAGGGGAAAGTCGAGTCAGGTAAAGCATTCCACATTCGTGTGGTGCGACTGAAGAAAGAATCTCTGTACATTACAGTACGTCCGAAGTTGGGCTCGAAGGTGAACTGATGGGCATTCCTAGAAGTGCGAGTATTACGGTTGAATTTTTTAAGGGGGGGAATGCAACTGGCTATTTCACTAGAACACTGATTATAATTATAGCGATAAAATAGAGAAAGACACGAAACATTACGGCGGTGTTCGCGAGATGTAATTGTTTCTGTTATAGATCTTTCGCCTATCATTTTTAAAGCTCTCTTTTGAATTCTGTCCAACAAACTCAAGTGAATTTTTGGAGCTCCTGCCAAAACATGAGAATTGTACTCAAGTTTTGGACGAAAAAAGGCTTTGTAGATCACAGCCAGATCAGAAGGGGAAAAAAACTTCTTGCATCTACGGAGAATACCTAAACACTTAGCAGCGTTTTTGGCTTCTTAAGTATATTAGCTAGAAAAATGATTTAAGTACCAAATAAGAGACCACAAAAATATCTTTCAAACGATACCAATATCTCTTTCCTACGTTCAGCATATTTTGATATACACCGTTCAGATTTTTTTTTTAAATAATTTCGTTGCAGGCGCAACGCCAACTTCAAGCTCAAATATCTTGAAATCTCCAACACCGATTTTAAAAATATTAAGCATTTTTATAGAACTCAATACCAGCTTTCATTTGGTATCTATTTCATCTATGTACGCACGTGGCCCAGGCATCAGAGAAAAATGGGTCATCTCCTTTAGTAGATATCCATGTTTGCACCTACTACATATTTCTTTTTCCCTGAAAATATTTCACCAAAAAAACCACGTTGGCGCAGCAATAGACAACATGCCTGTCAACATTGGATTTTGAATGCTGGTGGAGGCAGGCGCGAATGCAGGGGGGGGGGGTTGATACAGATTTCTAATAAACTTCGTGTCTGTAACGAATGAAGTAATTTTAATTAAACTGCATTGAAATTGACTCAAACAGAACAGAAACAGGGTTTTAACGTCTTTTTTTTGTTGAGTTTTTGGGTTATTCCAGCATATTTATCACGTTAACGTCTAGGAATATTTAGCTTCACACAAATCCTTTTAAGAAGTAGTAGTCTAAGAGCCAACGACATAAAAAGTCAAGTCATTTGCATAATGTTGAAACCCAAACCAAAACATAGCTCTGGGAGGGTTAAACCAGGATTACCTTGTCAGCCTGCCCATACCCTTGACGACGGGGTGGGGGTTGAAAATGGAGATGTTCTTAATTTTTTATTCGCGGTATTATCACTTCAATTAATTTTTTGAAAATATATCATGATGCTCTGTCATTTTCCATACTTCTAAACACCTTGATTTTGATGATCCGACTAGTATCTAGACTAGAACTCAAGATATACGCTTTTTAAGCGAACCTTATATTTGTTTTCTTGGAGAGTTTTTAAACGCGAAAAATCAACATAACAAAGTCTCCAAAAAAAAGTAGATTATGGTTGGTTTAAAAAGGTAATAACTTGAGCTATACTAGTCGGATCATCAAAATCAATGTGTTGAGAAGTAAGGAAAATGACCACGGCGGCGTCGCGTAGGGCAGTTTGTACTGGAAAAAAACATTCTCTTGAAAATAAAAAGTTAATTCTGCTGAAAAAAATGAAAATTAAAAAAGGAAAACATGTAGGTAGATATGTATGTATAAGGAAATGAAATAGCTTCGAAATACATATATTATCAGGACATTTGTCCATCACAGAATATTTTGTTCCATATATCACCCAAAAGCCCTAAAATCGTTTTTTCCGCGCGAATATTTAATTTCAAATTTTTTTTTATAATAATTCTAAAAAAGAAAATGATTTTTTGGAAGTTTTTTAGCGCATAATCATCGTAGCCATCCTTCAATGCAAGTTGACAGTTTATACCTTAACAGATAGGTAAGAAACAAAATTTTGGCGTACACAGAATATTTTGTTCTTAACCCTAAAAAGATAACCTACGTCGAATCGACGTAACAATTACATGTAACTCTTATGGGACATAAAATAGGGTTATCTTTCTAGGGTTAATGTCATCCAGAAGCTCTAAAATCCCGCGTGAAAATTTAAAGTTTTTTTTTTTCTCGATTCTCACTGACAAGTGATGTTTAAAATAAGAGAAAATGTTTTTTTTTTAGAATAACTTTTGTTACTTGTTTTCATTTTAATCGGATTTGAAACATTATTGTCCTTCAAGTCAAGATTTCGACTTTCCGTGATAAAATATAATATTTATGAACTTCTTAAATTTTTTAAAACACCCCCCGAAATTTTTCCTGCGTTCGCGCCTGCTCATGTGTCATTTTTTCGCACACAATTTATGGTCGTTGTAATTAATTCTATGTGAAAAGAGAGTGGAGACCTGTCAAAACAATCTGGTATCATCAATTTCGCTGGTCGAACAGCGTAACACAGAACGAAAAGCACAGCGAAATTTTTCGTTTATTATTTCGGCATATCATTTTTGTATGGGATTTATCGTTTCAAATCAGCAGCGTAGTAGGCTTAAGCTCAAACAAATTAGTGATCAAAAAAAAACACAAAAAAAAAAAAAATATATATGACCTCCTCACTCTGTCTTAGTCTATCTAAATATGCTTATTAGATTGTTAAACTTTTCAGAACCATGAGCCTTTTTCTTCCTTAAAAGAATAGTTACACATATTGGCACTGAACAAAAATGAACTGTGCGAAATGATAGCAGTGCGTTTTTTTTTTATTATTTCTTCGCTGTCATTCAAAATAAAAAGATTCAAACAATATTTATAATATTGGTAAGTAATCAAAATTTATTGGAAAAGTGTTAGTTTAAGTTTAAGTTTTTAAAATTAAAAGGTAGATTTTTCATTAGTTGTTGAAGTCAAAATGGGCCGTGCAAAACATTGCACTGAAGAAAAGCGAAAGCTTATCATTAGAAAGCAGGGTAACCCTTTAAATTCATTCAAGAAACTCTTTCTTGTTCTGCGAAAATGATTTTCAATGCAAAAAATTGGCAAATTACTGCAGAAAGCGGAGGACGAAAGAGGAAACTTAAAGAACATGATATCAGAAATATAGTCCGTTTTGTTAAAAGAGATCCTTAAGCAGGAGTTTAACATTCAAGTGGACACTGCAACGATACGGAGAAGACTCACAGAAGCAAATTTATTTGGTAGGTGTCCTAGAAAAGTACCACTTTTGTAACCATGACACATCAAAAACAGACTCTATTTTGCCAGAGAACATTTACAGTGGCCTGAAACGAAATGGGGAAAAATTGTATGGTCAGATTGTCCTTAAAAGTGATTTCTGACTAAACTAAGCATCCTAGAGAATTAAAAATTAAACATTCGTGATCTAGGGAGTACCACCTTTCAATCGATGTATCACACGATAAGGAAAACGAACTTTTATTTTTAAATCCCATGATTTCTGACTTAACTAAGCATCCTAAAGAATTACAAATTGCATATTCGTGATCTAGAGGGCACCACCTTTCAATCGATGTATCACACGATACGGAAAACGAACTTTTATCTTTAAACCCCATTTTTAAGACCATGCTAAGTTGACACCTTTTTTTGTCTTTAAAAATGATTTCTGACTTAACTAAGCATCCTAGAGAATTAAAAATTGCATATTCGTGATCTAGGGAGTACCACTTTTCAATCGATGTATCACACGATACGGAAAATGAGAGAATTAAAAATTGCATATTCGTGATCTACGGAGTACCACCTTTGAATCGATGTATTACACGATACGGAAAACAAACTTTTATCTTTAAACCCCATTTGTGGGCAAACTAGAACTCCTAGACTATGCAAAGTTGACACCTCTTTTTGTCTTTAAAAGTGATTTCTGAATAAACTAAGTATCCTAGAGAATTACAAATTGCATATTCGTGATCTAGGGAGTACCACCTTTCAATCGATGTATCACACGATACGGAAAACGAACTTTTATCTTTAAACCCCATTTTTAAGACCATGCTAAGTTGACACCTTTTTTGTCTTTAAAAATGATTTCTGACTTAACTAAGCATCCTAGAGAATTAAAAATTGCATATTCGTGATCTACGGAGTACCACTTTTATTTTTGAACCCCATTTGCGGCTAAACCTTACGTCCTAGACCATTCAAAGTTGACACCTTTTTATGTCTTTAAAAGTGATTTCTGACTAAACTAAGTATCCTAGAGAATTAAAAATTGCATATTCGTGATCTAGCGAGTACCCCCTTTCAATCGATGTATCACACGATAAGGAAAACGAACTTTTATTTTTAAATCCCATGATTTCTGACTAAACTAAGCATCCTAAAGAATTACAAATTGCATATTCGTGATCTAGAGGGCACCACCTTTCAATCGATGTATCACACGATACGGAAAATGAACTTTTATCTTTAAACCCCATTTTTAAGACCATGCTAAGTTGACACCTTTTTTTGTCTTTAAAAATGATTTCTGACTTAACTAAGCATCCTAGAGAATTAAAAATTGCATATTCGTGATCTAGGGAGTACCACTTTTCAATCGATGTATCACACGATACGGAAAATGAGAGAATTAAAAATTGCATATTCGTGATCTACGGAGTACCACCTTTGAATCGATGTATCACACGATACGGAAAACGAACTTTTATTTTTGAACCCCATTTGCGGCTAAACCTTACGTCCTAGACCATTCAAAGTTGACACCTTTTTATGTCTTTAAAAGTGATTTCTGACTAAACTAAGTATCCTAGAGAATTAAAAATTGCATATTCGTGATCTAGCGAGTACCCCCTTTCAATCGATGTATCACACGATAAGGAAAACGAACTTTTATTTTTAAATCCCATGATTTCTGACTAAACTAAGCATCCTAAAGAATTACAAATTGCATATTCGTGATCTAGAGGGCACCACCTTTCAATCGATGTATCACACGATACGGAAAATGAACTTTTATCTTTAAACCCCATTTTTAAGACCATGCTAAGTTGACACCTTTTTTTGTCTTTAAAAATGATTTCTGACTTAACTAAGCATCCTAGAGAATTAAAAATTGCATATTCGTGATCTAGGGAGTACCACTTTTCAATCGATGTATCACACGATACGGAAAATGAGAGAATTAAAAATTGCATATTCGTGATCTACGGAGTACCACCTTTGAATCGATGTATCACACGATACGGAAAACGAACTTTTATTTTTGAACCCCATTTGCGGCTAAACCTTACGTCCTAGACCATTCAAAGTTGACACCTTTTTATGTCTTTAAAAGTGATTTCTGACTAAACTAAGTATCCTAGAGAATTAAAAATTGCATATTCGTGATCTAGCGAGTACCACCTTTCAATCGATGTATCACATGATACGGAAAACGAACTTTTATCTTTAAACCCCAGCGTTAAAAGTTGTTCTTTTCGGGTCGACAGGCCAAAGCGATACCTACATACGGAGGCTCACAACGCTGAATATGACCCACGCTATGTGACAAAAACCGTTAAACGTGGATGTGCCAAAATTAATGTTTGGCGTTGTTTTGAGAATAGAGAAATCGAAAAGGTCGGATCTCGTAATTTCTATCTATCTGTCGTCCTGACGCTTACAGATTAAACGGCTGGATGGAATTTCTTCAAACTTGGTATCTTGTGTCTTTTGTACAATATGCTCAAACATTTTTTATTCTACTTAGGAGCAAAATTAAAAGTAGTAGGTTTGCTTAGAGTCATTTGGGGTAGGACCGCGCAAAAAAAAACAAACCATTTCCTTTAAAATTTTCAGTATCGCATGACAACAGATTTGTTTGTTTTGCCTAGAAACGAATAATGTGTTAATGTATTAATAATTAATAATTGTTATTCCGCTCGAAAAAAAAGGATGAACATTTTAGTCCTTTCATTCCTCACTCTTCACCTCCCTCCAGTGTGTGATGGCCCTATTAGATTAAGTTTTAAGATATTTTATTGCTTTGGAAACTGCGCTCGTAGCCAAGAATTTGCGCGATCTTACCCTGACTTCGAAGCAAGAGTGCGCATTTTGACTTGATCAGTTTTTTTTTTTTTTTTTAGAAATTCATATGAAATAATTAAACCAAAATTAACTTTTTTGGCATTTCTTTGCTCTCAAAATAAAGGTTTATAAAAAAATCAAGTTGATATCTCTTATAACTCTCTTAAACTTTTGTACTGAAGTACATGATAGTCTCAACCGTAAAAAAATGACTGCTTCCATTTTTGTTGACATAACTAAAGCATTTGAAACCATGGACCATAGCATTCTTTTGCTGAAGTTAAAAAAAGCCGGTTTCAGAGGTTTTATGCTCAGGTGGTTTGCTTCTTATCTTGTTGGTAGAACACAAAGAGTCAGAATAGAAGATAGAAGGTATTTTTAGTGAGTGTCTACACATTAATATTGGAGTGCCACAAGGCTCTGTACTTGGTCCCCTACTATTTTTAATTTATGTTAATTCTCTTTTTTTTTCAACCTTTAAAAAGTAATACTATTGGGTTCGCAGATGACACCGCTTGCGTTTATTCTAATTCTTCCAGTCTAGATTTGGTTGCGGATATAAATCATGACCTAGAAATACTAAGGATCTGGTTTAAAACTCACAAGCTTGTTCTAAGTAACAAAACGAAAATAATGTTTTTTAACCAACCCTTGTATGACTATAATTTTCCCAAGCTTACCTTTAATAGTTATGATTGCTGTAAAATGCAAATTTGCGCAAGTACTTGTGTCTCTAGTGCTTGCAGTACTACTTTTAAAAATGATTTACTATGTTCAACTAAATGTATCGATATTCAGTTAGTCCGTGAATTCAAATATCTTGGTTTGTTAATTTGTAATAATTTGAACTGGAATTCTCATACTAATCTGATGAAAAATTATCTTCTAAAAGCTACTTATATATTCTACCATTTAAAGAAGTATTGTTCAAAAACTCTATTTGATACATTTTATTATGGCCTTGTTCAATCTAAGCTTCAGTATAGGCTTGTTTGCTGGGGTGGTACTTTTAATAGTAACATGCAAACTTTATTAATATTTCAAAAACACATTATGAGAATAATTTGGAAAGAGAGAAGACAAGAGCATAGCATTCCACTCTTTGTTGCTTTCAATATACTTCCTTCATCTTTCCTGCATCTTTACTTTTATAAGGTTTTAAAATTTTTTTTCTTTAGTAGCGGCAATCTTAATCAGGGCTCAACAGTTTATGGTCTTCGAAGTTATGAAAGAAGGCTTGCTATCATACCAAAACACAAAACTCACAGGCTCCTAAATTTTTTTACAGCACTAGCACCTAGGCTTTTTAGTAAACTTCCCAAACATATTCGTAATATCCTTAATTTCTGTTCCTTTACTCGTGAGGTTAAGAAATGGTTGTTTGCCTTTGATTTTGATCAGATCAACAACATCTTAAGATTAATAACCTAACAAAAAAAATGTTGTATGTGTATTTTTCTTCATATGTTATCCATTTCACTTATTTAATTTACTTCTATTGCCTTTACCCCACACCCAGTGGCGGATCCAGGGGGTGGCTATAGGGGCTAAAGCCCCCCCCCCCCCACAATCGATTCCTAACATTAGATGAAATATAGAAAGCAATACATTACAACGTAGAGTTTTATATTTGTCTCCAATCATGTTAAGCTGTTAAATTTGATGGGAATCATACAAAATACCGAGATCGGGCTGAAAAATTTACATGTTATGTAATTTTGTTTGTAGTCCCCAAGCGAATTTGGTTGGGGCTAAAGTCTTTAGACAATTATTGGAGAAAAGACCAGTTCGGGGCTACGAATAATGGACATGTGTAATGCAAAGACAATTATTCCCTATAAATAAAGTGCAGAAAATTGACATGAAAAAACCAGCTCGGGACTATGGCCTGACATTTATTCCACAAAAACGTGATCGGTGTTAAACAACCAATTCCCTTAGCATTTAAATTAACTTAAGGGACTGTCAAAGACCAAAGTTGGGGCTAAGGCTTGAGGAGATAATTGAAAAAAGGGGTCGGGGCTGAACAATTAACATGTCAAATGCAACAACAATTTACTCTAAAAACTTAGCTTATTTATCAAAAAAAATGCATTGTAAGTGTAATTAGTGCTGGCCACGAGACGAGACTCTCCGCGACTTTTGTAAGCCTCGTCTCGGTCTCGTCAAAATCGAAATTTTTCAGTCTCATCTCGGTCTCGTGCCGGTCTCGTATAATTAAGTCTCGTCTCGGTCTCGTCTCCGAAAAATACGATTTCCTGACAACGTGTTGATTATTAGAACGAAATATTTTCGATTATTGTTTGAATACGTGCAGAAGAAAATAAATATTTAACTGAAATTGGATTTTTTAATTTATTAGACTCTCTGTAAATTTCGGTCCAAATATACAGTATTGGTTGCTTAAAAGGCAGTCTCGTCTCGGTCTCGTCATGCGAGACCGAGGCCGAGATCGAGACCGAGACTTTTCTCGTCTAGTGGCCAGCCCTTAAGGCCATCCAGGACCTAGAGAATCTTGGGGCTTATATTTCCAGAGCAATTACATATAAGATCTCTAGTCAAGGAGAGAAATTTCACAAGCGTAAGTTTTCTCTGTGCACTCAGAAAATCATGGAGAAGCAAATGAATATTTGCATTCTCTCTAGAGTCTAGAGCGACGTGCAAATTAATCAACATATTTTTTGAGCCGGAATATAAAGTGTATAAACGAAAATTCATTCACGCTTGCAGAATTAGGCTGCATGCTATTTTTGATAGCAGCTTTTTCGTCAGTCCGACTAAAAGTCCTAAAGTTTTGACATTCCATTTTTCATTCAGCAAAATATTGTTTTCTTTGCTTTCCAATGACAGTTCGAACAAAACAGATACCTGGTCTACTATTTGATTTGGCTAGTTCACAAAAATGAGATCTCCAGAGGGCTCATACTGTCAAAACACCTGAGATTTTGCAAGTGAGACCTCTTAGATATCATTTTCATTTTTGTCTCAAACTGGATCTCCAAGCCCCCCCCCACAGCCAAATCTTAGATCCGCTACTGCCCACACCTCTATATTTTTAAATCCGTTTTATTAGTTTTGTTCTTTGACTCGGTACTCTCGTCACTAGTTTTTTTAACTAAAGATTGTACCAAAATAGCTTTTAACGGCCTTTAGTCCTTAAAAATTGGTGTTTCGTCCCGGCGTTCTCACAAGTCCAATTAAATAATGCTAAGTCTTCTACTTGGCTGATGTATTTCAGTAGTATATAGAATTTGTATTATTAAAAAATTATACATATGTAAAGATTGTACCTATTTTTATTTTATTTACTTTTCATTGTTATTGAATTTCTATGGAAAACACTTGCGTTATTTATAAAAATGTTTAAACTTTATTCCCAGTTAGTTTCGTTAAGTAAAATTTTATATTTATATCTTGATAATATTGTACATAATGCATGTTTTTATAAGAATTAAATGAAACTTAAATAAATAAATTGAATTAAACAAAATTAAAGCCTTTTTTACAATCTGAGCTTAAAGTGAAAAGTGCGGGCACTTACCCCAACTAAATCTACCCACTAGGAAAACATTATTATAATTTAATTCTTGTATATTTCGACAAAAATTATTTATTTTTTCAAAAATGGTTCCTACAATTTTAGTAAATCGTACCTTTTTTAAATGAGTATCTTCTTTTTAGAACCTCCATTATAGGTACCTCTTACACAACCACGATTTTAGTTTTTGATTGTTGCAGTAGATTTTATTTTTTTTTGTCAATGTTTTCCACGGAGAAGCTTCTAAAAAGTATAAATAGTACTGTAAGTCCAAGATACATATATAACAAGTAATATCACTAGCGTTTTTATTTTTGTTCAGTTCTGTGCATGTTGTCGAAAGTAGTAGTAAAAACGTTGAATTTCAAACGTTGAATTTCAAAACGTTGTTTTTGTTTACTGTGTTTTTACACAAGGCGCAGCCATAATTTGTTATTGTTTACTGTGTTCTTACACAAGGGGCAGCCATCTTGAAATTTGACAAGCTGCGCCTGATAATACCTTAGATATGTGTACTGTGCTGTAAGTCAACATTTGGCAGAAAAAAAACCAAATATTCCGAAAACGACTTGTTCAAATTTGTGTTTAACTTGGAATAAAGTGATTTGTGAACAATTTCTAGAATTCTTGAAAAATATGTTCCTAGAACCAAAAATAACGGTACAATATACAAACCATACAAATATATAAAACTATAAAGAAAAATCTAATTGTTCTTGAAAAAAGCTCCAAGAATTTTGATAAGAAAATGTGTATGTTCTTTAATTATTCCCATCTACTTTTAAGATAAAAACAAAATTACTTCCATTGTTGCATTGTTGAAAATTAATTGAAGAAATTATTTTTTTTTTATACAAAAAACTTCTGCTTTTGCATATGAAAATGTTCATCTTTTTTGAAAGTTCGATATTTGCATATTAAAAATTAATTTAAATTGGCGTTTTAAAGGAGAATGGCAAAAATATATGGGACATAGTCTACCTAGTGCCAAGAAACGAGACCTATGAAAATGATTAGGTTCTATGGAGTGTACCAATGTACGAGTTTTTTTTTTGTCCTAAACAGCGGGACCTGGCTTAAATAAGCGACCCAAAAAATTAGAAAAACACTTTGCAAATTCGAATAAAAATAGTCGAATTGTTTTGTATTTTGTAGTATACTGGCTAAACCCCATGGTTTACAGTTCTCTGCCCATATTCAAAAATTATTCTCTTGAACTAAGCTTTCCAACGCTGTATATCTCAATTGTGGCCACTAGACGCGCAATTATTTCTATTCACTATATTCGCTTAGTAAAATAAAAAAAAGAAGAATTTTCACACTGTTAAGCAAATTATTCGCCACCAATGATATTATTCGCTAATATTGCCCATTGGTATAAAAGTTCCTTTATTTTGGAGTCTATTTAGTTCATCGAAAGTGGCCAATACTGTCATTTCAATGGTACACTATTGCAATTAATTTGTGCTCTAATTGCAAAGTTTCTTGCCATATACTGCCTAAGCCCCATGGTTTAGAGCTTTGTGCCTATACAACAAAATGGTGTACAAGGGTTAAGCTTTCCAACGGTACATAGCTCATTCGAACCCCATTCAAATGCCCATTCCCCTTTATTCTTAAAAATATTTTCAAAATCTTATATGCATGCATACGTAAAAAATTATTTAAAAAAAAAACGCTCTCTTACAATTGTTGTTAAACTTCGTACATGATGTAATCTCTAGAACAGCGTATCCAAAGTTGTTTGCAAAACAAAGTAAAGTCAAAAACAGAAATCAAGTTTTAAGTTTTATTTTTAACAATAGTCTTTGTTGACATATTTTTAAATATCTCATCAATGGTTTGGTGCGCGCCTGCTTTATGGGTCAGAAGCATGGACACTGAAAGATTCGGATAAAAATCTGCTAGGGTGCTTTGAGAGGAAGATTCTTCGTGTGATTTTCGGTCCGGTGTGTATCGAAGGAGTATGGAGGAGAAGATTCAACGACGAGACGTTGACATGGTCAAAAAGCTGAAAATACAGCGGCTGAGATGGCTGGGGCACGTGGAGCGTATGGACAGCAACGCACCTGCCCGACGAGTCTTCGAATCCAACCCCGATGGGGTACGCAGCAGAGGAAGAACCCGTAACAGGTGGCGCAATCAAGTGAATGACGACATCAAAGCACTCGGTGTGCGCAACTGGAAGCGGCTAACTAGGGACAGAGCTGGCTGGAGGGGCTTGTTAGTTGAGGCCGAAGCCCATCCTGGGCTGTGAGCGCCATCAAAAGTAAAGTAAGTATCAATGGTTTGGTATAATTTGTCATAATTTTGCATTTTGATCTTTCTAAGCTATTCAAAAAATATGATATTAAAAACTTGTATACGAACAAATAAAATCAAAAAAAAAATCAGTTTTCTTTTTTACTCATTTTCAACACCGAAATATGAATGGCCATAGCTGAGGCTCGGTTTTGTATGCAATTAAAAATGAAAAACATGCAACATGCACATGCAAATATTGATGTTTCATGAGCATTCAATCTGTATAGTTTATTCTTAAATATTGATTACCTTTTTGACGATAGCTTTAAATGATTGAAAGCAAGACCTCTTTCTTACAGAAAATCAAATTTCCTATTTAAACAAAGTTTTAATGTAATCATTTATTTCTAAAAATTTTGAACTGAAATATTTTTTAAAAACTCGCTGTGGAATTTTGGCGACTTTATAGTTTTTCCAACACTTTTTAGCCGATGATATTAAATTGTTTTTGAAAAGTTTATGGTATGAAGATAAGAGTGGTTTTAAAAAGAGTCATTTTTCAAAATTGATAATTGAAAAAAAAGAGACAAATTCTGATTTAATAAAGACCAGTATACCTATGCAACATCAGACGTTTCGTCAAACCCAAAGGATCTGATTTTTGTCTAAATACGTTGTTTATGGTGTCAAGCGCCGAATGCAAACTAAAAATTTTCGTTTTCGAAATGTTGTGCTTGAAAATTAAATTTCCGAAATCTAACATTAAAGCAACTTTTTTGAAAACTAAATTAAGGAATGGATTTATGGTTTAAGGTAAAGTTATAAAATGTATATTGCTGTTGTTGTCCTTAAATTTATAGAAAATTGCTATTCTCGCTAAGACGGGGGAATATAGATTATCAAACCACTCTTATGTAGATAAACAGATAAGATAAATATAACGGTTCAAAAGCAGATACTTCACATTGGTCTCCAAGATATTTACGTTCATACTTACAGCAAGGGCGTACGCAGGGTTTCGATTTGGGGGGGGGGGGGGAAACGTAAGCAAAAACAAGATCCACTGAATTTTTTATTTATTTACATTTTACATTTTTTTTTAATTTAAAAATTTGGACCTACTTATTATATCTTCCAAAAATATCGAAAACATAAGCGGTTAGAACCATCCTTCTTGTGTGACTTGTCGAATTGTCACACTGGCAATCGAGATGCTACTTTTTTTAACACGAAAATATGAATTTCATGTTCAAAAATTAAATTTTATTTAATTCTATAGGCTTCAGGTGCAGAAAAATACTTCTAAGGCCCAGTTTTTCTGTGCGACATCATACCATTTTCTAAGTTGAGTGAAACCCGACTCTATAAATTTTTGACAACTGAAAGTTAAAAGAACTTACACCTTCAGTGCCAATACAAACATTTGTATTGTGAATCAAATATTTAAAGCTATGGATTTTAGCGAATTTACTGAAGTTCATCCACGGTTTAAGTTTAGAATTGGCTATTATGAACTTCAGTTGATCTGTCGGAATGGGTGAGTTAAAACTTGAGCTTCATAATGGTTCAAAGGCTGAACCATGTTTGACCCTATAACGGACTAAAAACTCACTCATTAGTGCTGATTTATTGAAGTGGGCTTAGTTTTCAACAAAAAGCTGAAGCTGGGCAGCTATTTATCATACCCCCTTGAGAAAATCCAATAACCGTCGTAATGTTTTCTATTTTATTTTGAAAACTTTAATATTAGCTAGGGTGTGAAGGGCACATTTTAGGTCAAACTTTGCACTTCATCCTGACGGGATTGCCACCCTGGCAGCACTTACTAAAAGTACAGTTAGGACATGGACTATTAGTGTACCATAGTTCATTCTGTCAGGATGAAGTGGAAAGTTGATGCCCTTAAGGCCCTAACTATAAGAAATAAGAAGCGAAAACAAGCAATTTTTCTAAAAAGAACTGATTAAAGAAATTTTTTGAATGTATAAAACAGTCATATAAAGTCTTTTTAGTTTCTAAAAAAAAATTGCACCAGATAAATTTTAACAAGGTGGGCAGCTGCTGACCCCCCTTGCTTACGCCCTTGACTTACAGTGCTTAATGGAATTAATTAGACTATTAAGGTAGTTAGTTGAATTCATAATTTTTGACTTGAGTATTTATATCTGCTTTTATCTGCTTTTCAAAAATGATTTGTTATCTAGCCTATACTTAACCTAGGTTCCCAAACCTACTTAGGTAAGCCTTTGTTTTTATTTTCCCGGGTAAAGATATTTTCCTCGACAAGAATAATTCCAAATATAAGTCAATATACGCTAGACGAACCTAATGAAGTCCCTACCTTTTTATATACTTAGGTATAATTTCACAACATGTCTGCAAATTTTCCTTCGATTTTTTTAGTTTAAACTACACACATCAAAATTTGTTAATATAATGACAAATAAATAACTACTTAATATACAAGTGTACATAGAACCCCAATGATCCATAATAATTATTTTCTGAAACTAGTTTGTGGCAACCCTGATCTGTTCATATTATATACATACCACTAAATACCTACATTGTTGTTTGTCCGATCATCAGAACGATCGTTACGGTTAAAAATATAATAATTATACCTACTCCATTCCCACTCCCAAGACTCAATTGTTATTTAATTTAAATAAGTGCCTTAACAATCCTACATACCCAATGAACAACATCACAAATGGGGCGTCAACAAAAACCTCACACAAACACCATACCAACATATAATTCTTTAACGTCAAACTGCTAAAAGAAAAAATAAAGACAAAACAGAGAGTGAGACAGAAATATAAAGAAAGGGAATAAATCGATCCTCAACAAGTAGTTAGGGGAAATTGAAATAATGGAATTTTTATAGCAACTTTTTCTCTGTCTCTGTCACACAACTCAAAAATAAAGTACTCCTCACTGTTGTGTGTTTAATTGATTTTTGCTTTTTCATTATTCTGGAATTCACTTGCTATAATTGATGATGTTTATTTTCGAATTTCAGTTTGGTCCAACAAAATGAAGCTACCAGTCAGCGCATCGCCATCGCGTCACAGCAACAATCGAAACAGAAATAACATCAATAACAATAAAAGTGATAATTATATACTCAGGAAAAACAATAACAATGGTAAATCAAACAATAACCCTACACAATCTCCTTCAACCAATACAAGTAAACAGTGCGGAGGGGTAATGCATAACGACGAAGGATCCCTTCGATTCAAACAACAACTACAACAACAACAAGAGCAAGCGTCAAACACACACACACACAACCACCGATCATCGTCGTCGTCGCCTTCCTCTTCTTCTTCGTCAACATCATCCTCATCGTCGCCGCCACCGCAGCCACAAGCATTTAACGTGACAGCCGCAGTTGAACAAATACCAACCACCAAAACATCATCAGTGTCCATGACAGCAACTATGTCTAACCCGACACCAATAACGACGATCATATCAGTTGCCAGCGAAACATCAAACCAAACAGTTTTATGCTGCAAAACTGAGCCCGATTTAGACGACGAGACAACCTTATCATCAAATACAGTAGTGTCGAAAAGCATCTTATCACCTTCAGTAGTAAGTGCTCGTAGTGGTAGTGTGTTATCAAGTTTACCTTTGTCATCATCGTCATCGACAGTGGTGGCGCCCAGTTCTTCCATATCAGTTATAAGTGCAGTGCCAGTTATTGAACATTCACGAAAAGATACCAATGACAGTTCTTCTAACGTCACTGATAATAACAATGTCATATTGAGATTAAACAACAATAGTAATAATAATAATAATAACAATAACAGTAACGGTAACAATAGTGAAAATAATGAAAATATAATTCTCGTGCCTTCAGCCGGTAACGATCATTTGACAAGTAGTAGTGTCGCTGGTTATCGTGGTTCAAATAATACCGTTATAATATCGAATAATCGTTTGCAACAACAATTAGAGCACACTCAGGCTACATTGCAGTACGCCGCCGATTTACATCCATATCAAACGCGTTATACATCAATCTCACCGGCGATCGTAGCAAATTTGAACGATCACAGTGATTCTTATTTAAGTTTGAGTAACAGTGTCAATAACAGCATATCTATGCCCCCATACAATTGGGCATACGACTTATCCCTGAATCACAAGGATTCCGACAACGAGAGTAGCAAGTTGATTGGTGATCAGCAGCAGCATCATCAGCAACACCAGCAACACCAGCACCACCATCCTCACCAGCACCTCCAACATACTCAGGATATTCTGCTGACGGCAGCCAATCACACAGCAATCGATCAACTCAATATGCGCAGCAATTTGGCGCTCTATTCTGCATTCGGGGGCAATTTGGCAGATCACCTGCATCATGCAGCAACTGCAGCAACACTTGTTGATAATGCCACCCCGAATAACATCGATGAAGTGATTCAGGACACTTTGAAGGACGAGACCTGTTCGATGGTCGATGAACATCACATGGTTGGTGGAGCAGATAGTAGTGGAAATAGTGAAACAACGAGTTATCTAACTTTGACAAGCGGCGGAGAATTACATCAACACCATCATCACCACCATAATCACAATCAACAAGACCACCAGCAGCAACACCATCATCACCATCACCAGCATCATCATAACAATGCGGCCAGCAGCGGTGGAGAATCGCCAAGCGGCAGCGAAGTTGATATGCAAAACAATTATACGCAACTTACGAATGCTTCACATCGTGACAGCATCTATGGCAGTGTAACACCTGAACATGGCCTAATTCCGGTAAATGACTTTGATTCTTTAAGTCCAAGTCTAACATCTGGGTAAGTTATTTTGAATATAAACGTTCATTTTTATTTTAATATAATAATCCCAGAAATGCCCCATGTTCTCCTTTACATACAATCTGAGTTCGGCTCCATAAAGCGGACAAATTATTTTTTTTTCCAAAAAATGTGTAAAAAAAGTGGTTTAAAAATTCCCTTTTTCAAAAACGGTTTATACGATTTGGATATTATTTAAACATTTAACATTTCTCAAAAAAAAAAAAATATATTCTTCGATTAAACAAACAAAATATAAAATATGTTTTTGCAAACTTAATTAATGCGAAACCGATTGCGTCTAGTTTTCAAACTGTCGCTTGGTAACGGTATTTTAACTATACTCAACAGTTCTTTTTTAACGTATTTTTTAACACAAAACTTAACAGTTATTTGAATAATACTCAGATGTGTATTCAATAAAAACTTTACAAATTAAAAAAAAAGCAGGAAAAGTCATTTTAATATTTTTAACTCAACTATAACTACGGTGGCCATATTTCTGAGAGCATAACCCGGGACAAAAAGTAAAAGGTTTAAAAACGTAAAAAAAATATTGTGTAGTCTTCATTCATTTTTTTTGATACATATCCACATACATATTACACGAGATTCAAAATAACAGAAAAACAAACGAAAAGAAATTCTTAAAATAAAAAGAAACAATAAAATAAATTAAAAAGTCTTCACATCACAACAAACTTAAAAGTAAAAAAACTTAACATGTTTTATTTCATTATAAAAATATTAAGTTTTCTGATAACAAATAAGTCTAATTAATTAAATAAACATTATGTGAAGCTTCGTTAGGTAAAGTTTCAAAAAACATAACATTATTTCGTAATGCACACTAAGTCAAGCTTACAACTTAATAAAATATTTTTCTTTTTCTTTAATACTTTTGTGCCGAAAAAATGTTTTACTTTTCGCTCGTTCACATATTATTCATTGAAAAAACCCTTCCAGTGGGAGCATTAGAACCTGGCAAACACAAGCTGAACTCGACAATTTATAAAAAGTTTGGAAAGCCAATGTTTTATCTGAGAAATGCGTATACATTTAAACACATTTTTCACCTACTGTCTTTTTGTTTTCCGTCCATTTTTTTTTAATAATATCTAAACTTAAAAAAGATTTTAAGCAAACAAATTTATCAAACAACTGAGAGTCATTAATTCTTGTGTGGCTTCGCTTTTGGTTCACAAAAGCCAAACATGCTTCTATTTCTGGCCTGGAAGGTGCATTGCGAGAAGAATTACCCAACTAAAAATTTAAACATTCGTAGCAAGTAGTGTTAAAACTGAAAGAGATTTTCTTCAAATTTCTTTTGGTTTATTAAGTTTTGCTGAAAATGAAAACCATTCACAAAACGACCCTTATATAATTAGGGGTTGAAAATATTTTAAGCTTATTCCTGACTAAGCAACGAAGAAAATTATTGTATCTGCATTTAATACGGACTGATTGCAAAATAAATAAAAAAAAGGCAGTTTTGTACCGATTTTAAGTGTCGTTGTGGTTCTTCAAAGAAGAATGGTAGGGTAGTCCCTCTTATATCATATACAAAAATCACAAAACAGTCCAAAACCAAAGCCATGTCGTGGTTCTTACACAAGAATTACTTTTTAACCGTTAACGTTAGAGTTGAACGGATTTGTAAATAAATAAACCCAAAATCAAAACCGGGTTTTCGTTTGCACTTTCATTCATATATCAAACATTTTTTTTTATAAACTATAAAAATATTAAACCAAAAAAATAAGAAAATACGGGACAAATACGGAAAAGATAAGGAAACCCGGGACACTTGTACGTCCCGGGTTTCTTAAAAAAAAAAAAAACATAGGCTATTGAAATATGGGACAGTCCCGAGAAAGCTGGGACGGATGGTCACCGTAACAATAACCAACAGTGCTCGAAATTCATAATCTTAGAGTTTGAATCGACTTACCACACCTTTTAAAAATCAAATATCACGTGAAAGATTCTGAAATATTCAGATATTTTTCTTTTCTGCCTATTTTCGACATCGATAAAAATACCATGTACTGTAGGTCCCCCCCTTCCCTTCCATCCTTCCATTTTTTTAAGAGCTTCAAAGTCGCCTCAATTAAGTTTAAAAATATCATTTTCTGAATTTTGGCGAATGAAACTTATTATGCAAAATATTCTTTTTTAAAGGTTGAAATTATTTGAATCTTATGCCATATTCAATTTTAAAGAGAACTGATTCTTAAAATTTGTCACATTTTTAATTGCTCAGTAACCAGAAGTATAAATTCATAATGCAATGTATTTTGGTTTCGTGTCAAAATAAAATAAAATCGAAGTTTAAAAAACTGGTTCTTTTGAACGGGTCTACCGATTTTCTTTAAATTTGGTAGAAAGCAATTTTATGTAATTGGAATTTTAGCTGCTATACATCAATTTCAATCAATTTCTCGAAAACAGCTTGTAATGATTTTTATTAAACGTGATTTTCTTCAGTCCAAAACCGTATGTCCTGTACGTACAAATTTCACAGTTTTTGACAAAATGGAACTTTGAAGAGATATTAAAAGATTTCCCTCACCTGTGAAATTGTTCTTCTAAGAAATATCTTGAGGCAGAAAATCACAAGTCCCATCACAGTTAAATGTCATTTTGAATGTGAATGAATAATAGGCGTGTTTTTCAGTGCCCTCTATGTTAGCTTAAAAAAAATGTCCATGTTAAATACAACAACAAATATGCTTAGTTCGCGGCGATAAACATCTCTGCTTAAGAATTAAGCTAAAATGAAAACAGTGCTTCCATACACTATTTTCTACATTTATCCGATGAATTCTCAACAAATTTCAAAAATTCATCCAAAAATTCATTAATTTGGCAGATGGATCTTGAAGCACGGGTCGACTGATTGTAAAAAAGATGACATATATATAAATATTACTTTCCATTCCAATAAATAAAAGAACCCCTGTTCCAGGGATGAGACGTTTCCTTTAATTTATCAAAATTGTAACGATATTTTGTTTAAATTTTTATTGTTGACAAACAAGATCAATAATCGATGCGATAAGATAGTATCGTATCCATATTTTAATATTATATTATTTTAATTATTTTTCTGAAAAAATCAAAAAAACAACTCGACTACGGCAAACAAATCGCATTTTGAAGTCAGCGGTTTTTGACATTTTCGGATAGCATGGATAGCTATCACACGGGATTGCAATAACAAGAACCTATACGGATAGTTCTGCATAGGTTTTTGATCGCGGCCAATGTCATATTGTTATATCAGTGCTGCCAAATTCTTTTATGAAACAACGATGATCGTTTTTTTGCCATTATTGCCATTATTTCTTAAGCTAACATAACATAACAACTATACTATTGGTAATACGGAATTTGTGTGAATTTGCGTTTCAGGATTTTTGCGCAGTTTTGATTTTTCTTTAAGGAAATTCTATCCTTACTCTTCAAAATTTAAAAGTTTTGAATTTTTTGTATACAAAGTAAAGAATCTAACATAATTCCAAGATTTTACAAAAAAATAAACATTTTACAAACACTCAAATATACGAAATCATTGCTTTAATAATTTCTTAGCTTAATTTTTTCCAGCACTTTCCCATAAAAATACAAATATATGTATATAAATTACTACATTATATCTCGACATTAAATCTAGTCACACCTAAGACCATAAACTTCGAGAGCAATTACCTACGTGCGCTCATACATCCTTTTTAAAGAAATTCAGTGTTTATTTTTTCAGTTTAAAAACTCTGTGTACACTATAATAAAAATCGTCTTCACGGTTTATTTTAATTGGGAAATATTTTTTAACGAACTTTTCACAATTTAAAAAGCAAAGTGCAGAACTTATTTAGGTATGTCAAATGAAATCGACGAATTCTTTGCAAATTCACACAGACTTTCCACTTATTAAAAACATTTATACATATTTGTTTAGAAAATTTATTGATACAAATAATTCAAAATTGTCAAGTTTTGAACTTTTCAACAACAAAAATAATTGAATAATTACAAATTTGCATTTGGTGAAATGAAATTGTTAAAGACAAATTATTAAAAAAGTTGCAAAGTAAAAAAGTGATCAGTTAATTTATAGCTTTTTACATAAAACCTTAAAATTGGTACTCTGGGGATTTAAATAAAATATAAATAGGAGGAAATACTTTGAATTTGAAGTCAGTAAAAAAACATGCAAGATTTTTATTTTTTTTCCTTAATTTATTTTAATATAGCACGATCTTGCTCTCGTAGATAAAAACTTGAATTTAGCTAGACATTGACGGTGTAGATGCAGTCATGGTTTGCTAATATTTTTATATCGTTAACGAAAAAATAATAAAAACATAAATTTTTTGGTTTAAAAGAAAAAAAAAAATGGAAAAAAGTTAAAAATAAAAAACAAACGTTTTTCTTTGATTTAATTTGTTCGTAAAAAAATAAGTCGTACGAATATCGAACTGCGAAATTATGATAACATCGACCAAGACAATTACGAGACATAACTTTATGTCCATTATTTGATTTTTTTTGTAAAAAAAAAACGTTGTATGTAGTTGTATTAGAATTAGCCTAGAGATGACATCAACAAAGTTTAATCAAAATCGTTAGAAGCGTTTTCGAGAAAAATTGATAAAACCGAAATCGTTGTATGGCAGCCACCCGTTCTTACTTACTTACTTACTAACTTATGCTGGCGCTACATTTCGGTGTGGACCAGGGCCTCAACCAACAAGCCTTTTCCAGCCAGCTCTGTCTCTAGCTAGCTGTTTCCAGTTTCGCACGCCAAGTTGGTTGAGGTCGTCTTCCACCAGCATGCGCCACCGGTTTCGCGGCCTATCTCTACTGCGCCGTCCCTCAGGGAGGTATTCAAAGACTTTTCGGGCCGGAGCATTGGTGTCCATCCGCTCTACGTGACCCAGCCACCTGAGTCTTTGCCTTTTCACTTTTGTGACTAGGTCGATGTCGCTGTACAGCCCGTACAGTTCGTTGTTGTATCTTCTCCTCCATTCCCCATTTATGCATACGGGACCGAAGATCGCCCAAAGAATTTTTCTCTCGAATATTCCTAAAGCGTACTCATCTGCCGCTAAGAAGGTCCATGCTTCTGCACCATACAACAGGACCGGTATGATGAGTGTTTTGTATAGGGACACTTTAGTCATTGGAGATAGGGCTTTACTTTTAAATTGCCTTCTTAGCCCGAAGAAACAGCGATTGGCAAGAGTTATCCTTCGTTTGATCTCAGCCCCGGTGTTATTGTCTGAATATATAGTGGAGCCCAGGTATACAAAGTCCTTAACTACCTCAAAGTTATATCTGTCCATGGTCCAAGCCACCCGTTCTAGATGAGCTAAAACAAAAATTCGAGTTCGTCCTTTAGGGAATCACATAAAAACACTTCACACCAAATTTGAAGCAAATCCATCCATTCGTTTAGGCTGTAGCTCGGTGTATATCAGGGCGCACATGCAAACCAGGGATGTTGCGGATGCGGATTTTTTGACATCCGCGGATGCGGTTGCGGATAGTAAAAGGCTCACATCCGCGGATGCTGATGCGGATGTAAGACGAGGTACATAAAAAAAGCATTAAATATTACTTTTTTAGTCATTTGTATTTAAAAAAAATGCAACTTTTAATACTTAAACATAAACAAAGGTGCGTTATATTTAATGAATAGCAACTTGGCTACCTTTTCTGATGACAAATATCTTCTTGCTATTCCAGAAGATAACAACTTAAACTCTTTATTATCTTTCCACCAGATAAGAGGACTTTCCGATACATTTATCCTTTTCTTGCTTATACATCTTAGGACAAGCTCGTCATAAATCTCACTCTTGTCCTAACACCTTGCACATTTCAATCGCCATTACAATACTAAAATCAAAAGAAAACAAAACAAACTCGTTGCTTCTTGTCACTGTCTGCAAGGAAAATATCTATAGCACGTGCGCCGCTGCAACATGTTCGCATCCGTATAAGCTCCGCATTGATTTTTGCGGATGCGCATGCCGATGCGAATGTTGAATTTAATGCGGAAGTTCCGCTGTAGTAAATGCGAAAGCAAATATCCGCAACACCCCTGAAGCAAACTTACCGACGCGACGGAGACGTCTTGAAGAATAATGCTTTTTTGGACTTCTCCATCATCGTAATTTTAGTTTTGATAAAAGCCGCGACTTTTTTTTTTTGACACGAAACGAATACTTGCACTAAGAGAAAGTGAAAATTACGGTGTCCTCAAAATGTTGCCTTTTAGGCCATACTCTTACTATAAATCTACATTCTTATAAGAATTTTATATTTTATTTTTGTTTCTGACGAAATTCAATATCTATTTGCTAATTTTCATTTAATTAGCTATCATCATTTTAACTTTAAAAATTTATTAACATTAAAGATTTAATTCACAAATATTTAAACTTTTTTTTTTTAAACTTGACAAAATGGCGTACAATTTTTTGTGTTGAATAAACTACTGCTGAATACATCTTAAACAATTTCAAACAAACCCTTTTTTTAGAAGATTGAGTTGGAGCGATACTCAAAAGACAAAATAGCCAATATTTTTGATTTTCACTTTGATAAAATGATAAAAAGAAAGTACTACCCTTAAATCGTTTTAAATTAACTAATTTTCCATTTTTACCTTGTATCATACGAAAAATGCTTTAACATCGTACTCAATCCGCGAGAACTTTGGGTTATTAGTCTTATAAATACAAATATTTTGTACCCAAATTTTGAACATACAATTTTGAATGATTAGACCTGTGTAAATTAAGTGGAACAATATTTTTTGTTCAGTAACGTTCAACATTTTATTGAATAGTTTTTAAGATTAACATAAAAATACATCTAAGCTTCGAAGTGAGCTTTCCTAGGTTTGTTGACCTTTTGTATTCTCCTTTTCATTGATCTGATGAGGTTCCCACAATTTTCATTCAAATTAGAATTACGAAACGAAATTTATCTTCTCTGCTTCTGGAAATTGTGTCAAATATAAGAAAACGATATCTTTATTACCACATATTCATTCATTGTTCCAAAAACTGTTTCCATACATCTACTAATCTGATAACTTAAAGTTAAATAAAAGCTTTATTATCGTAAAAAATGAAATTCATAACCACATTGTATACTACGGCGTAAACGTACTTTTTTTTACTTGTATTGAATTTTCATTTTCTAACTCGAATATTTTAAAAACAGAAACCGATGGCGAAAAATAGACGAAGGATAAGAGTTAAGCACAAAAACTTACCTTTAAAATGATTATTACTTGCTCGTTTCCAAACCTTTGTAGGCCTGTGAATTTGAAAACAACTTGAAAATCAATCGATTCTTCCGGGATTTTTTAACCATTTATCGAGTAATTTATCGATTAAGGGGCAGTAACTTGTGATATTTTATTTTTATGATCCTTTGAGAGTCAAAATAAATTGTGTATGGCTGGTTAATTTAAACACTTTTTTTTTAACTAGTATCGCTTATAAATATTTGCTTTTAATACTTGTTAATAACTCGAACATGAGAAGATGTTCTCTAAAACGTTCATTAAATAAAGCTTTGTAGAAGAATCAGAAAATGTCTCTTTTCCATCAAAATAAACCAAATTTTATTTGTATTAGGTATGTACGTACATAGTTGCCTCTATATATGGATATTTAGACTATAAAAACGAGCGTATATGCAATGCGTTTAGTATTTAGTACAGGAATGGTTGCAGGGCCTAGTGACTCTGGTTCTTCACCATCCAATTTATTTATTCTTTATATGAATGGAAGTTGTGCATGTTCATTATAACACCTCTCGGACACAGACTTAAATATTTTTGTATACGAACACTCATTAAAAGCACAAAGAATTGAATTCACAAAATCAAAAAAGATTCACACAGAAATCTATTTCATCGATCATTTCAATGCTAAATGTACAAGTATCTACACCTATGAACCTTAAAATACAAAAAGCTTTGTGTTTTCAATATATGAATCACCGCTTATTCAAAAGGAAGTTAATAATCCATTTATGTTTGTACATACATATGTCACGCCTCATGTTCTTGGGCATGAACAATTACAGTTTAAACGTCACTTCATTGTTTAGATCTATAGAATCCAATGTCCACTTAAAATATGTACTTTGTGTTTATAGAATCACAGCATACCCCTATGTAGGTATAATATACAATACAACTCCTAAAGAAATTCTATATCAGTGGAACGTGCCAATTTTAACTATTTAAATAAAAATATGTTATACCTAAAGCGAACACATTTTATTATGACGAATCAATATGGAATACAATTACATAAATAATAATGCATGTCTACATATTCTCAAGTTTAAAATAAAATTTAATAAAAATATATGTATACCGATTTACATACATAAATATAACAATAAAACCTACCGTCAAAAATATTTTTGTTTCTCCAAATTGTTTCAAACATTTGAATTCGATGTTGCTTTGAAGAGAAATATACATTATATTCATGTTAAGATGACTAACGACTGAACAATTAAAAACGACGAGGAAAATTAAAAAAAAAAAATAGTTTACAAGTATCAATTTGAGGTGTTTCGTATTTCAATGGCAGCAAATTTGAAACCCATATGAATCAGATTTTTTGTATTGTTTTATGTAATTTTCTGCTAGAGCACATGAATTTATCTTATAATATTTCAGAACTCATATCTGGATGTTATTTTTTGTGCAAAAACATTCCAATAACTTGCATAACACCAAACATCGCGCTTTATGTTGACCTTTTTTGAGCTGGTCTTAAAACCTGAGTATTTTCACTTTTTTGAAAGAAAATAAAAGAAAGGTTAAGACAATAAAATATGCTCTACAGTGTTTTTGTGTTTTTTGGGTTTAAAAATCTGAACTGATTTGAATTTTAGTAAGAAAATAAAACTGATTATTACATTTTTACAGTGGTTTACAGAGGCGTCTTTAGACAATTGGGGGCCCTGGGCCCTTTATAGAAAATGTATATTCTAAATATTTAAGTTTATCATCAGTCATTACATATTATAATTATTATTAAATTTCAGCTAACAAACAAATAAAAATATAAGTTTCTGTACGATAAGTTCTTAGAGCAAAAATCATATAAGCAAATATTCTAGTTATTTAATAACTCTGTTGTCCTAAATTCTAAGTTCTGAAATGTACCAACTACAGAGGAATTAGTCTCCTAAACGTCGCTTATAAAATCTTGTCGGCCATCCTGTGTGACCGCTTAAAACCTTTTGTCAACGATCTGATCGGTCCCTATCAGTGCGGTTTTAGGCTAGGCAAGTCAACCGTCGATTAAATGTTCACACTCCGACAGATTTTAGAAAAATACCGGGAATTCCAGATCGATACACACCACCTTTTTATCGATTTTAAAGTCGCGTATGATAGCGTGAAAAGGGACGAATTATACAGAGCCATGTCGAGTCTCGGCATCCCTGCCAAATTCGTCCGCTTGTGCAGGATGACGATGGAGAAATCTCGCTGCTCCGTCAAAATTGGTAAGAACACCACCGATTCCTTTGATGTTGAGAAAGGATTGAGGCAAGGCGACGCGTTATCATGCAACCTATTCAACATCGTTCTTGAAGCCATTGTACGCAACGCACATGTCAACACCAGCGGTACAATCTATCAAAAGTCCGTTCAATTGCTTGCATATGCGGATGACATAGACATTGTCGGCAGAACGAAGCGAGCTGTGGCAGGGGCATTTGCGAGCATTGAATCGGTGGCGACTAGAATGGGATTGGCGATTAATGAGGCCAAGACGAAGTATGTGCTGTCATCGAGAGAGGAATCTCAACATCGTCGACTCGGGCAAAATATCACGATGGACAGATGTAACTTCGAAGTTGTCAAGGACTTTGTCTACCTGGGCTCCACTATTACATCGCAGAATGACATCAGTGCAGAGATCAAGCGAAGAATTACTCTTGCCAACCGCTGTTTCTTCGGTCTAAGAAGGCATTTAAGTAGTAAGGCCCTCTCTCAGAGAACCAAGGAGACTTTATACAAAACCCTAATCATCCCGGTCCTGCTTTATGGGTCAGAAGCATGGACACTGAAAGATTCGGATAAAAATCTGCTAGGGTGCTTTGAGAGGAAGATTCTTCGTGTGATTTTCGGTCCGGTGTGTATCGAAGGAGTATGAAGGAGAAGATTCAACGACGAGCTATACGGGCTATACAGCGACGTTGACCTGGTCAAAAAGCTGAAAATACAGCGGCTGAGATGGCTTGGGCACGTGGAGTGTATGGACAGCAACGCACCTGCCCGACGAGTCTTCGAATCCAACCCCGATGGGGTACGCCGCTGAGGAAGAACACGTAATAGGTGGCGCAATCAAGTGCATGACGACATCAAAGCACTCGGTGTGCGCAACTGGAATTGGCTAGCTAGGGACAGAGCTGGCTGGAGGGGCTTGTTAGTTGAGGCCGAAGCCCATCCTGGGCTGTGAGCGCCATCAAAAGTAAGTAAGTAAGTTGTCCTAAAAAAAAATGGAAAATTGGAATCATTAAAAAAATGATGATAAAATATTGGAACCACAACTAGGAACAAACCGTTTTTCTTTTAAAAATAAATAAAAACAGAAGAGAATCACGCTCTTAAATTGGCGCCCAACATAAAGTGTTATTCTCTTTTTCTCTTATGTATTTTTAAAATAAAAAGATTTGTTCGTAGTTATATAGTTCGAATATTTTACTGAACGACTGAATAATAACGAAATTTTAGAAACAATTAACACAAAATGACAAGAGTATTATTCGTTAAATTAAAATGGAATCATTCCTTTATCAAATTTTACAATCGGAACATATGAAAAAGACCTCCTAGGTGCTAGGTAGCTTCTTTAATTATAGTAAACAGTGTCAAAATGAATGACCTTTGTACAATATTCGATTCCAAACTAAGTTTCACCTCCCACAATATTTTTCTAGATGCTAAAGCGAATAGTAGATATGTTGGAATTTCTGGTATGGATTTCTGGTCATTTACACTTCGATCACTATTCTATGCATATATGTAAGGTCTTTTAGCTGCAGATTTTAAGTTTAAATTAACCTAATCGTTTACTTTCCAAATGAGTTGGAAAAGTTACAGTGAAGACTCAGGGGGCCCCTTAGATTGCGGGGCCCTGTGTCCAGGCCCAGTGGGCCCATGCCTAAAGGCGCCACTGGTGATTTAAGCTATCGACTTTTTACACTTGAGTGCGAATGGATTTGGGTTTTCCTTACTCTGCAAATAGTTGTTTTCTTTTCTTGCTTCTGGTCAGGGCCAAGGATACCAATTCCCACATTCGTACCCAACTTTTGCTCATTACTTGAAAAACTATACCAAGCAAAGCACATTTTCTTCGAAACAATTTTTTTTATATCTGCTACAGTTTTCGAACTATACGACCCTTCAAATGTGTCTTATACGGTTACATAATTTTGAAGTGAATGTAAATGTGACGTTATAAGACACCTTTGAAAGGTCGTAATTTGAAAACAGCCGATATACAAAAATATCTTCAAAAAAATGTGAGCCTGACACAGCCCTAACATATGCCCAGAAAACGTTTCCATGTTTGCCTGGTAGTTTTTCAAGTTATAAGCAACATTTTTGTACGAATGCGGCTATTTGTATCCTTAGCCCTGACCATCTGAAGATCTTGACTGTATTTTTGTGTTTGAACTTCGGCCACTGGGCCTTAATACTAACTTTAAAACGATAAATGCTATTTAAAACATATTCAGTTTGTTAATCAAATATCACTATTCAAAAAAGATAAATGAAGAAAATATTTTTTTCTCGATTTTAACTCTTAAGTGGTTAATTATATCTCATAGTTATGTGTATCATAAGCTTTTATAGTATCGTATTAAATTGTTTTGTATAAAATTTTGCGCTTACGAATTTAAAAAAAATGTGAACTCGGTTATGAAGTAGGTATAGAATCAAGAAAGAAATTATTTATGTAAGACAAACCTAATTATTGAAATCGATATTTTTGCACCTTTAACTTAGAAACGGGAGCTACTAGAGCGGTTCTGGATTCTGCAGTGCAGTGCTGCTGCTGCACCCCTTTAAACATGTGTCCCACGCATAGAAACTCTAAGGAGATGATCTAGAAACACTCGTTGTTATTCTCTTTTCCCTTCTAAATATTCACAACGGCCGGCATGCAGCTTTTCATTGCACTTTGAAAAAAAAATATGCTGGTATGACAAAATATAACGAAATGTTCAGACGCGTGCTCCAATGCCAATTTGTTTCAAATCATACAAAAAAAAAAAAAAAATATGTTATGGTATTGCAGTGCCCATTATACCCAGGTGTTTTTTTTGTTTGTTCTGTTTGTTTACTCATACCTGGTTCTATATTTTGGACAAAATTAGTTTTATTTTTTTGTTTTGCATAAACTTTGTTGTTTATTGAGGGGGATCATCGAAAAGTCATGCTAGCATTCAGTATTTCTCCATAAATATCACATGCGCACTATTAAGTTTTGTACCTTAATGTTTTGTAGGTACCTTATAAGTTGTGTCATTCATATTGTTGCACCCGCAGAACTTGTATATATTTTTTTTGGTGAGCAATATTGTTGTCGTTCATTACTAATTATGGACGTTAGGTAGGTAGGTACCTACTCTAGTTTTTTTTGTTGTTGTTGTACGTGTAGTGCATACGGAATTCATGTGAATCTAATGATAACAATTTGTCGAATAGGTTTAAGTATATTTCCTAATGTGTCAGTGAACTTTAAAGACCCCCAACATATATGCATAAGTGACTATATGAGTTCTTTTCTAATGTCTTTTCTTAAGAGCTTAATGAGTTTTGTTTTTGTTTTACATATTTACCCATGTAGGAGGTTGGATAAACCTTGTTGTGTATCGTTTAAGATATATGCTTCAATTTGTAAGGTTGAGTGATCTTGACTTGCAATAAATTAATACCTTGTGAGAAAAACTAGATAAGAAATATCGTAAACTTCAAACAGTAATACCCAAATACCTTAATGAGGAAATAATATAACAGTTTTATTCAAATACACAAAAGCAAAAAACAATCCAGAATAAACAAAAATAACATTTTTAAGAAATGATTTTGCTTCAATACGATTTCAAATTATTGGGTTAATACCTATTATTTTCCAATATCACAAGGGTAAATAATTTGTATTTTGTTAAAAATATTTTTGTTTTTAAATAAATCGACCATTAATTTAAAACAAATTGATTTTCATGTTAAATTAAACATTATTCGGGAAAGTTGGGAAAATTGAACGAAATATAAAGTTAATTATATAATAAAGTTTTTCTGCGACCTGCGACTTTAGAAAGCCCCACAAGAAAAAGTCCAAAGTGGTCAATTCACACGATCTTGGTGGCCCATTCCAGTCGGTCGCCTCGGCGTGAGATAACCATGACATGAAACCGCTCGTGCACAATATCGATTGTGGCTTGAGCTGTGTGGCACGTAGCGCCATCCTGTTAAAACCATATGTCTTCGGTGTTTATATCATCCGATTCAGGCCACAAGAAGTTGGTGATCATCGACCTATAGCGATCGCCGTTGACGGTGATGGCCTGGCCAGCATCATTTTCGAAGAAGCACGGACACACCAAACAGTAACTTTATTTGGATGCATTGGCACCTCGTTAATCTCGCGTGGATTGGTGTTGTCCCAAATTCGGCAATTTTTCTTATTCACGTACCCATTCATCCAAAAATGGGCCTCATCGCTAAAGATGATTTTTCGACCAAAATTGGGACCAACTTCCAACTGAATTTTGATAATAAAGTTTTATCATTTTCACGTGTTGTCTTTAGTAACTGATTAAAAGACGATATTTTGACAAGTAAGAAGTAATAGAAACAATATGGCCGCCACGAGCTGTCAAAATCGACCCGTTCCTATTGGAAAACCCTTTATAATATTCACGAGCTATTTAAGTGCTCTACGAATCCGGAAAAAAAACTTGGGAACATTTTTTTTTTTTTTTCTACAAAAAAAAAATAATATTTTAATAATTTTGAAAAAAAAAAAATATCACCCCTATTACAGAATTCGGCGAATGAGCTCGAGCGACAATTCGGCTCATTTTCAATTTTATTGCTACTAGTGAATCCGCCGATAGAAAACTGAACGAATGTCGGTAACATTAACTGCACCACCGACCGACATTTTGTTCAACTAATTTGGTATTACTGAAAAATGTTTACAAATAATATGGATGTGACGTTTGAAATGTCAACAAAATGACAGCTGCGATAATATAGTTCGGAAAATGGTAAGGAAGTGAAAGAATTGGTAATATAGTTCATTCAACGAATTCATTAATTGGAATAAACGCGATCGCGAATTCACCACGAATCTTGTCAACTCGCCGGGAGTCAAATTCTGCGAATTCTGTAATCAGCATATATATGTTTTTTCATTTTCTGAAGGATTTTCCGCGATCTGATGTAAAAAAAATATTCCTGTACATTAACTGCTCTGCTAACTTTAAATCGAGTTTTCTCAAAAATTCAACTTTTTTCATACGATTTTTTTTGATTAATTTTGTTCTCGTTTGGTAGACTTTTGTGCCCCATTTTCACATTAGATCGTTGAAAATCTTTCGAAAAAGGGACACTTAATTTTACAAATCGAGTACAAAATTAATCAAAAATTTTGGATGAAAAAAACTTGAATTTCAAACTCGATTTTAAGTTAGTAGAGCAGGCAATGTATGGGAAATGAAATAATTTTTTTTTTCACATCAGATCGCGGAAAATCCCTCGGAAAATGGGGCACTTAATTCAAACTAGACGAATACTAAATTAATCAAAAAAATTCGCATCAATAAAAGTTGAAATAAAAATATATATTTTTTTTCAAAATTAATAAAATTATTTTTTTTGTAGAAATTTTTTATTTTAATTTTTTTTTTTTGGATGCGTAGCGCACCTAAATAGCTCGTTAATATAGAACTCACCCAAATTTTCTACCTTAACGTTTAAAGAATCGATGTGCTAACGTAAAATCAAGTTAGTAGAACATTCATTATTTCCAAAAGTACTGGAGCACTTAATCTAATTTTTGGGCAATTAATTATCGAATATTTTGATAACAAATAATATTGACCTTAATTTTCTTTTAATTATTTTTTCTAATAGGATTTAAAAAAAAATCAACTGATTGTTTTTTTTTTAGAAAAAAAGTACCTAAATGAAACTGCTAAAAATTGTTAAAAAATGTTTTTCGTCTCGAATATCTCCAGAAAAAATACTGCAAAACGAAATCAATAATATCTTAGACCCTGAAGATGAGGATTATCATTGAAATATATTGATAAAATTAACAAAATAGAATTTTTAATTTTAAATGAACTAAAGAAAGCAAAACAAGAAATAAAAATAAATGAATTCAATTTTATTCTATACATAATGAATTTTTGATGAATTAATACAAATTTGAAAAACAAAAAATTAACTGAAGTTTTTCAGCTTGAATATCTTGAGAGCAAACAACTATATCGACGCAGGCAATTGACATTTTTTTTTTAACCAAAAATACTACCAAAATTGTTCTAATTTTGTCTTTCCTCGCTCAAGGTTAAATGGGCCAATCTTTCTTTTTACTTGATTGCATTTTGAACACCTAATAATGTTCTTAAAGATCTTTATTTCACGATTTTCTTATAACAAAATAACAAGGTCACCAATGCTAAGTTACAAGTGTGTGTCAGCCTCTTTTTCTAATGATGATTTTGACACCAATGTTTTGTACAAATTAAAAGCTCAAAAAATGCTTTCTTTCTGCATAAAATTGATGCTCGTGACCTTAACAGTTCATGTAAAAAAATCTGAAAAAAATTCAGGTAGTTTTTTAGGGACAAAAGAACTTAATTCGTAGCAATGGTTTAAAACGAAAAAAACGGTGTCCCACACCCTAATGTTGGTTGTTTGTATAGATATTTGTATAAAATAAAATTTTGAATTAAATCAATTTTTGTTTCTTTGTAAATAGGTCCAAGTGAAGGAAGATTTGGGGAAAGGGATACGAAAATTAAGAATTTTATGTCCGCATGCGCAGTAGGGGAGAGTGAGTACGAAAGTAACAGTGGGTCGGTTGTAACATTCAACTTTTACGAAAAACTAATCCTGTATGCGTTCATTTTTTAATGTACAATTCTTCACAATTACGTGCTGAATGCTTCCACAAAAAACCAAGTGTCAGCATTTATCACAGTGCCAGATAAAGTTTAAAACGTGAAATTTGAGTGCAAAGCAATTTTTTTGATTTTTGGTGATTTTTTCTTTTTTGATTTAATATAGTTAACTATTTATTTAAATAAAGCAACCTTCTTGTAGTTTATTTTGTGCTGATTCGTATGAAATAAGTCTTTTAATGATGTGCTTAACAGTATCTCCTTAATTTATTTTTTATTTAAAAAAAACAAGGGGTGGACGTTTGTAACATTTTTTGTGTGGACGGTTGTAACATGTTACAACCGTCCACACTAAAAATGCAAGCTTGTCGTTTACTTTTTATATTTACAAGGAAAAGTTTATACGCGAGTTTAAAGTGAGCTATGCCACGTCAAAGTATAAAGTCTGATCTACATCTGTGTCGTGTGTTGTGGAGTCGTGTGTCGCTATCGCTACAATGTATTTCATGTGCGTAGAACCATATTTGTCTCGTGTGTTGTGTTGCAGTGTGGCGCATAAAATATATGGAATGACAGCGACAAACGACTCGACAACACAACACACGACACAGATATGGATCAGGCTTAAGAGAGAGCTCTCCAGGAATGATTTCAAGAGAGGTGTTAGTATATGAAGGCAGCAGAGGAAGTCCTCAAAGTTGGGAGATCACTTCGAAACATCGGAAGGATTCATAATATGTGTCATGTGACACTAGATCGTTTTGTACGTTTGACAAAATTATTACGAGGCTCCCCTGGCGAAGCTGTTAATCCAGCTGTGGGATATCGAGCGCACAATCGAGTTTCCTCAGATGAATACGAAGTATGTTCTTAGAGTGATTAAAATAAAACTAACTGTTTTTTCCATTTTTTTATTTCAAAGTCGAAGTTGGATTCATATATTGACCGCTGAGCAGATTTATACTATGTGTTCCTTGGTTTTTTGAATTAAAAATGAAGTACAACCAATTTAATTATTTTGTTTACTATAATTTATGTGGTGTTACAATCGTCCTTGCTCTGTGTTACAACCGACACACCCTTAAGGAGGTTTGTAACATTTGACTTTAGCTTCTTTTTCACAGCATTGACTTGAAACAATCACGAGTTTAGAAATTATGAAAGTAGTTTATGAAAGCCAAATGTCCTCTCATTGATATGGACTTTCTTTCATTTCGTTACGTAAAGGAGTTTTCAAATTATGGTACAAAATATCAAAAATGTTACTTTCGTACTCACTCTCCCCTACTTTTAAAAACAACAAAATCCATAAACCGTGTGTGTTTTTCGGTTAAAACTCACGGCCTTACAGTACTAAATACCAAACAAAAGCTATTTTCAAAACAATTTAATTTTTGTGATTTTCAATTTTCTTAAAAAAACCAAGGGGATTTTTGATTTATCGTTATAAATGTATGTATTCATTATTCTATTTGACAATGTTTACATTTAGCTCATTTCACGCGACTTATTTACTATAAGTTACTATTTAACGTCGATTCTTAATTTGCCTTTCATTAAGGAATATTTTTACGTTAGAACTGATGAATGTGTTAACTCTGCACTAAGTCTTTTTTTTTTTTCAAACAATGTCAACAACTTGTCCTACTTTTAAAATAAGCCTTTAGTCATGCACCTATTCTATATCTTATACATCAAATGAATGACCCACATTCTTTACAAGAGTGTAACTCTACTGAAGCCTTGTTTAGTTTCTCTGATCTCAGGTTTCTGTTTTCTGTTTTCTTTTTTTTTTTTTGTTGTGTTTTTATTTTTCACCGGAACTAATGATGTCGTCACCCATATTTCACTTGTTCGCATAATAAGCTGTTAAAATGTGAATTCCCTTCGTTACAGAATTTTGTTTTTTTTTTTTCTATACAATTCGCACAGGAACATAAATTTGAGTTCGCACCATTAAAATCGATGCCAGAGTCGGTGAAGGGTAAAATGGTGTACAAAAGTTCATACAAGCGAGATGCTTTGCATAAAAAAATCGGATCAGGGGAAAAACTTCTAAGCAACAAAAATCCACAATTTATAAAATTGTAACTAAATAACTAAGGGCCAGTTTTTCAGTGCGGGGTTATAGTTTAACCCGAGTTAACTCACCAATATTTGTGAGCATATCTGGATTAGCTCAACAAATGCTTTTGATATTCATCTTTCGGGTTTTTGAAGTCATTTGCATTCATCTTCGACTTTAAAACTGCTTCTTGATGGCGTAACTGACAAAATGACAAATCTATTTCTAGAATTGACTAACTTTGGTTTAACTCACCACTTAATACTTATTAAAACTAAATACTAATTATGTATTTAAGTGCAAGATGATTTAAGCGTTAGATGATCCTAAACATAAATAATTAGAGGTAGAGCGGAATGAAAGAAATGATGTCGAAATCATATAGCAGGAGGAACCAATATGTTCCAGCTTCTCAGTTTGAAAATTAGTAATAATTAATACTTTTAACTATATACATGTAAGACCTTAGGTCTTTTAAATGCAATGCACGACACTTGAAGAGGAATTGCAAGGAAAAGAAAGTATTGTTGTTACAAAGTAATATGTACATGATTTGATTGTCCCCATCCTTGTTTCTTGCTAAATAAAAGAAGAGTGTGTTAGTTTACGCCATGTTCCCCTATGTGTTTAAGCTAGAGTCCCAGTATGATGTTATTTGTGCTTAACTAAAATAATTTTCTATAGGTAGGTATAGGTTCTATTATTCGTGCGTGCCCGTTTACACGGCGGCACACGAGAAATGTAATGATGCTGGCGGGCGATTAAGCGCGTGTATTTAAAAAATCAAACTTATGCACGTACTTGTTGATCGTATATTTTTTGTGAGTGATTTTTCTATACCAACCCGCCCCTTTCGCAAATATTATCAAAATATTCAAAAAAAAGCATATCTAGATACTTCCTATATTATAATATCGACAAGTCATATATGTACATACAGATATTATAAATAATATAATAAATGCAAATACACACGTTTCAAGTGCATCACAAACAACCAAACAAAAATTCAAAAAAAAACAACACAATTAAAATATATAGGAAAACAGAGAACAACTTAGAAAGAAAGAAAAAATTGCGCGAAATGCACTAAGCAAGTGAAACATGTCTTTTTGTCAGAACGAGCTTAGCAAGTGCGGCCGGAGGGTATATTATTGTATATTGGCTATTTCGGGCTTATTGTTCCCTAGGGGAGTCTAGCTTTTTGGAGCTTGTTGTTGTTGCTGTTCTTCTTCTTCTATGTAAGTTCGGTTTTACTATTATACTTATCGTGTGCGCACAAAGCTAGCGATTTTGGGTGCGTAGTTGGATAAGAGAAGTGAACTTGATTGCACGTTAAATTGTATTTATCTTCTAATTATTATTTTTTTTTGTTACTGTAACTGTCGTGATATTTTTAAAAGTGAAATATGATTTTAGGATTTTTTTGAGAAAAGTGATTTGTTTCTTCTTCAAAGAAAATTGTGTTTGTATGTGGTGTGAATATTTTATTAGTCTTTGACTTAATGAAAAATTGTGATTTGCAATTCAAATGGAAAAAAGGATTTGGGATTAACTTAGGTATTATGGATTTACGTTTTATGGATTTCGTTATGGAAAGATGGTATGTGAAGATAATTTAAATAAGTTTGAACAAATTGCAGGATTAAAATTTCCATTGATGTACAAACTAAACTAAATTCCTTACAATTATTTTGAATTTTGTTTTTGGCATTGATTTTTTGAATACTCTTGATTCAAGGATAAAAATAAAAGTGCATACATTTTTTTTAATTTGTCTAAAATTTGTTTGATATTTTTTTGCTTTTAAATTTAATTTTTTCAAATTTAATAAAAAATACAAAATTAAAAAAAAAAAAAAAACAATAAGCTACAAAATTTCGATCAACATTTGGCGTTTTTCTTTTTTGATTCTAAATAAACCTCTGAGCAGAGGCTGAGCGATCAGAGCAGAGCTCTGAGCGATTATGATCAGAGCCCTCAGACTTATTTATGAAACACATTTGAGCACTGAATTGTCATTTCATAGGTGTGTTACTAAAATACATTTTTGTTTACCTGACTTAGACGGGCGACTGTCCTGGGAATCCATTTTTAATTTTTTGTATTTCTTTCGTCTGTCAAATCACTGAAAAAAAGTGAAGTTGGCTTCGCTCAGCGTTTCGCTCGATTTGCTCGGTCATTTTATTATGAGCTAATCGATTAAGCTCTGAGCTAGCTCAGATGGAAAAAAGAAACGCACTTTTTGAGCTCTGATATGTCTGAGCTAAAAAAAAACATAGAATTTTTGTTTGACAGTTTCGTGATCTGCTCAGAGTTAAAAAAGAAAAACGCCAATTGTGTTACTTTTAGATGAAAAATATCGCTTTAGATGAAAAATATCGATTTTCTATAATTTTAAATTCCTGATTATATTTCTTTTTGGTAACTCTATTTTGAAGGGTTTCTTATTTTTGTAAGGAATATTTCACTTATAATAAGAAGATGAAGAAATTTAAATATTAAAATATTGAAATTGAATTATTTCACTTATATAGGAACAATTTAGTCTTGAAATTCTTGATGAATGAATCTATTTTATAACAAAAAAAAAAATAAAAAAGTGTTGTTCTAGTTGATTCTTTTTCGTTAAAAAATATTTCACTTTTTTGTATTACACTTTGGTTGAAATTTAAGAATTCACTTCTGTTTGAAGTGGAATTCAGGTAACAAATAGGTATGATTTTGTGAAGACTGAAACTGATCTGTGAAGATAGATTGCTGTTCCTTAGCTGGATTCAAATAGTATGTTTAAATCATTTTGAAAAAAGTTGATTTAACAGATTTGTGTATCGATGTTTGCTGTTGTTTTTTTTTTTTTTAATTTAGTGCTTAATTCAATCTTATGAAGTGGAGTGTATAGGTTTTAGTCAATTGTTTGTTTGTCTGAAAAAAAAAAAAACTATTGAAGTAGTACGTGACTATGCAATAAATTTTATTGAAATGTTCCCATTTCGAAGGCGACTTTTCTATTGTGATTTCTGGTTTGTAAAAACGCATTGTAGTCAGCTATAATCACAATGCAAATGAACAAATTATTTTGTATTGATAGTAAGGACGCTGGGACATAAGCATAGTCAAAATATGATTTTTTTTAAATCCACTTTTTTAAGATTATTCATTTTATTTCCTTTTTTTGTTCGATTTAAGACTTACATGTATTACCAATTTTCTCATTTTTTTTAATAATCAATTGTAGTTTTCAATATTTTCAAAAATGATGGTAAGGAAAATAACTCAGCGTGATTAATAAGGCTTAGAAATATTTTTGTTCGCCCTCACTTAATAAGGTACGAAAGGGATGAGTATATTTCTTTATGGATTTGTTCTTAAAATAAACTGCTCCACTGGATCAAAAGGTTATATAATAATGTCGTAAAAAATAATATGTTAAAAATAGTTTGAATATAAATAATTATGTAATTTTTTTTAATATGTATTATTTAAATAGCTAAAAATACCATTTTAAATAGCTAGACCTCAAAAAAATTTATGCTATCAGATTTGTGATAAATATAAATGTATGAGAAAGAATAGCCAAAACTCGTTAGAGCCATTTTCTCAAAAAAAAAAATAATTTTTATATGTACATATATAAATTTTTTTCAACATTACCAAAAATACAATCTTGTATGCCAACGTTCAAACAACAATATGCCTCCTGTGTAAAGAAATTGGTTGAAATCGGCAAAGACATTAACGACAAATTTGAAAATCGAAAAATCGGTTACAGGTACGGTGAATAACGGTTATTGGTAGCTAGGGTATCTCATAAAAACATAATAATAATTTTATAATAATAATTTTAACTATATGCCTGTAAGACCTCAGGTCTTTTAAATGCAATGCACGGCACTAGTTAGAAGGAATAGAAGGAAAGGAAAGCTTTTTGTTGGCACAGTGGATTGAGAATTAGGTGTTAATTATCTCTTTTTTTCCATGGGGAATATAGAAAAGAATGCTACCTAGACTGGGGCTCGAACCCACACATCCAGGTTAGCAGTCAAACACTATATCCACTGTGCCATAGCCACCCGCAAATGAAGTCAAAAGTTTGAAGAAACTGGATTCAGTGGCTTAGGCTGCAGGTCCAGGTATAGACAGACGGACTGACATACAGACAGATAGAATTACGGGACCCATTTTGTTCGCATTCTCTTTCATCGTAATGTGTGAAAAAATTTATCTCGAGTTCGATTTTTGTACGTATCCAAAACTGGCAAGTAAACTTAAACTTATGTCATTTTCGGTTGGAGGTTCGGAGTTACTCCTTTTTGACTCCACTTACTCCAAAATAATTTGATTGGCTGTTACGAGTAATGTTTTCGGAGTATTTTTCTGTTCCGGAATTAATAAAGGAGTAGGCCCGGAACACACATATACATATACACCGTTTCATCGGATTATTTGTCAAATTAATTTTACTCGACTGAACGTGCAAAATATCCACAAATATCAGACAATATACGCACACACACATAAATATTTCACAAATTAGTCTCGGAACAATAGAAAATAATTCGATTGGAATCAGAAAGGAGTATACTGTTCCGAAATCCAATCGAAAACGACATTAAAGTCGTCATTAAAGAATACAAATTTTAAATAAAAAAAAAGAGATTTAAATGAAGTTTGCCTTCATATAATAAATTGGACATTAAGTGAACGAAAAAATTGTTTTTTTATATTTAGCGCGTGCAAAAGGGGTTGTGACTTCCCCAAAGATGATATACACAGCACGAGCGAGTAGGTAGATTGGAGGGGATTTAAAAGGAGATACTGATGCTCATTGTTTTGAACGTCTGTAGAGGGGAAAATTGAGCTGGGTAGAGCATTCCACATTCGAGTAGTGCGACTAAAGAAAGAATTTCTGTACTTAACAGTCCGTCTGAAATTGGGCTCAAGGGTAAACTGATGGGCATTTCTAGAAGCGCGAGTATTACGGTTGAATTGTTTAAGGGGAGGAATGCAACTGGCTTAACACTAGAGCATTGGTTATGGAAATAACGGTAAAATAACGAAAGACATGACGGTGCTAAAGAGATGAGAATGTTTCCGTTATAGTTCTTTCACCTATCCTTTTAAGAGCTCTCTTTTCAATTCTATCCAATAAACTCAAGTGGGTTATTGGTAATTGAACGCAAAAATTGTATAGTTTATGGAAATCGAACTTAAATCTTAAATCATATTACATTAAAAAATCATTTTTCTTTTCGATTAAATTTTAAATAAAGATTGTATAAACAGAAAGGTAACGTAAAAACGCCATTAGAGCTGAAAATCCTTCTTTAGAGAAAAAACAATAAATTCAATGTATTGAGTGAATAAACAGAAAGGTAACGCAAAACTCCAACAGAGCTGACAGCTGAAAATCCTTCTTAAAATGTGGATTTAAAGCTTTTTAGCGAAAAAACAGTATGTACATTCAATGGATTCTAATACATTAGAACTATTTGGGAGAACGAGAACATTCCGTATGTGGTCTTTTGATTTTCTAATTCCATTTTGTTATAATCTTATGCGGTTCCCCATGGTAATAAGTGACAGTACTCCCAAGAATTTGGAACTTTGCTAGCATGCCTCTTGATTTTCAAAAAAAAATGTACCATGCATTTGGGACAGAGGCTGGTAATATTTAAAAACAATTAAATTAAAAAAAAAAAAAAAACATTTTATACCGTACAGCAACTACTACATACCCACAGTACACATATCTAAGTTCTAATGTATTTTCTGGTGCAGCTTGTCAAATTTCAAGATGGCTGCCCTTTGTGTAAGTACACAGTAAACAAAAACTAATTTTTGGTTATTGTTTGAAATACATTTTTTTGTAATTTTTACTATCTATTGATTTTGACAACATTCGCAGAATTGAACAAAAATCAAGACGCTAGTGATATAGATATTAACAGTAATATATGTATATTGCTGCATACCTACTTGAAACCTTACAAAATCACATTATTATTACAACCTATAGATTTAGATTGGGAAACAATTCTCTACTTTTTGTATTATTCCAGCAAAAAAACGGGTAAATCAGCATCTTTCAAACGAACTTGAAACTGTCATTACTCGTAATTTCGTCATTTATAGTCGTTTTTATTATACAAGCATCATAAAATTCTACTCAACCATTCATCTTTTCTTTTAATAATTGGACTCACAAAAAAAAAAAAAAAAAAAAACGAAAACAAATCATAAAAACAAAAATATAAACAAATCCTCCAAAAGAATAAACGGAAATTGTGCCATTATTTAAATATAATCGACGACCAGGCGATGAGGATGCCAAAGCTGAATGACTAATAATCAAATTTGACCATAATGTCGTCAATATGCGCTCTCATATTCCAAACAAAAAACCAAAAGTTCCTGATGGATCCATCTTCCAATTAATTTGGTTTCGAATTGAGTAGGTATTAGGTATTGGGATTTCTCCATGCATTCACCTCCCCTTTTTACATCGTCTGCCTACGCTTTAGCTGGCTGCACGCTTCTCTGCCTTAGGTATGAGTATGAGTAGAGTATATATATAACTATAATGTTTACAATATTTTTTTTGCATTGAACTTAAAAAATAAAATATTGGCTGACAATGTGCTTTATGCATTTTTTTTTTTTTGACGTACATAGCAATTTTTAGGCGAGACCACCAACATCACATGCCGTTATGAAAAATGAAACTTAACGGCGCGCCGCGCCGCTGCTATATAGGTACATATGTACCTAGTATTCAGCGCTAAAAGACCGCGCGCCAAATAAACTCAAAACCAAAACAAGACACCAAAGAAGAATGTCAGAGTAAATAATAACGTTTATTTGTTGACAAAAATTCGATATGAAGTATTTATACCTATAGGTATAACTATTCTTCTATTCCCATGAATAAGGTTGCCAATAGATACAAATCTGTAATGTTGAAAGCGAATATAAAAGAAAATGCAATGTTAAATATTGCGCTAAAATGTTTTCTTTTCAGTTTTTGGCACTGATCCTTAAGTGATTAAATTTACAAAAAAACTGACAAAAACAAACCTTCTCACCTCTCTAACTCTTATTTCATAAATCTGAAACAAAAACAGTGTTAACAAAAAAGAAAGGCAGCCAAATTTCCTGTAGAAAAGGTTTTAACAATTTGTTTGTACTGTGAGTCGTTCTCACGATATTTGTAAAAATAAATTTTTCAAAATGGCGGTTAAAGAAAACCACAATTACATACAACCAAGCCGTCATCCTCAGAGGCAACGCACACGTCGTACGAATTACAAATTATAATCATAAAATATAAAAGTGAAACAATTTTGAACAATTATATTTTCAATGACATTATTTCGAAAATTCGATATTTATACCTTCAAATTTTATCAAATTGGCAACCATACTCTAATATGACCGTTCATCTCAAAAAAGGGACTCTAAGCTCTTCTGCTTACAGTCATTAAAGCCGATGAATGGGATTAACAAAAAGAGCATACCAACAACAACAAAAAATTGTCAACAAAGATGAACAACAAAAAAAGACTCCAAAAAATTGTAATGAAGAACTAGGGCATTCCACAGTAGCCACGAAAAATATATGCAGATATAGTGATGGTCAAGAGCGTGACAAGTCAGCAATGAGCATCAAAACGGATGCCTAAACAAACGCTGTCCAAGACTCCAGTATAAAAAAAATCTGTATATTTTTGTTTCCTTTTCGTGTAACTAAGTGTCAAAATAAATCATAGATCATCATCTTGAATCTCGCAAACGATGAGGTTAGTGATGGTGTTGCATCGTCATCGTCAGTTGTATTATAGTGAGTGATAGTGATCTTCGTAATTAAGTAGCGGTTTCAGTTGTATATTTTTCTTCTGTTCCTTATACCATTTTTTCTCGTATCGAATCGTAAAATTGTGCTTTATCTTGATTAATATTTCAATTTCAATTTCAAACGTTTTTTGTCATTTTGTGTTAATTTTTAATTTTATATCATGGTGATAGTGCAGTTTCAATTTGGCAGGTAAATAAATAGAAATTTGATTTGTTAAAGATGAATTTTTGAATTGAAAGTTTTATATTTTAATAAGAGGTTTAGGGACATTTTTAGGGACAGAAAACGGTCGCGAAGCAAGTTTGGGCGAGAATTATTTCGGTGTTCTTTTGTATACTATTTATTTTCAGGTTTTTAAAATGTGTGACTTGTAGGGTTATCAGATAAAAAGCATTTTTCATGCCCTTAACCACGGTTTTACCATAATTTTACAAAGTTGAATTTGAGGCTTTTCGGAGTATGCCCTGTGCATCTTTAGGTGTTATAGCTATACTTCCTGGTGATTTGTTGTTTGCTTTATAAAGGGTTTTCCATAAAGGGCGGGTCGATTTTATTAATTAATTTTATTTAATTCAGGCCACATGAAATTTGTGATCATCGACCTATAGCGATCGGTGACGGTGATGGCCTGGCCAGCATCATTTTCGAAGAAAAACGGACCGATGACGCCTCTAGCCCGAATTCCACACTTTATTTGGATGCATTGGCACCTCGTGAATCTCAAGTGGATTGGTGGCATCTCAAATCCGGCAATTTTGCTTACACACGTACCCATTCATCCAAAAGTGGGCCTCATCGCTAAAGATGACTTTTTCGACCAAAATTAGGATCGACTTCCAACTGCTAATTTTTATCATTTATATATATTTATTGAACTTACCATGATGATTTGTCTTTAGTAAACACGATATTTTGACAGAAAGTAAAAGAAACAATATGGCCGCCACGAGCTGTCAAAATCAACCCGTCCCTATTGAAAAACCCTTTAGTTTCCCCTGTTTCGAAGGAAGTTGCTTACTTCGCATACTTTTTCGTCCAATTCTGTTATCGAGCGCACAACCATTGTCCTTACAGTTTCGAATTTCAGCCTTTTCCTGTATACGGTTAGAAAACTAGCTTTTGGTAAAACTGTTTAATTCATGACTAAATGTCTATCTTTTGTTTACTTGGTACTTTTTAACTATTCTTAACTATTTTCTAACACTAGCAATTTTGAGGAGGATTCAAAATTCTTCCTGGATCTTTATCCTCATATGTATTTCACTTAATAAATTCTATCATTAGATTTATGATAATTATTAATTATAAAAGCTTAAATATAAATTGTGAAAATTTGATAGGTGCAGATCATTTTCAAATTCAATTTTTTGTTTTAGTTTCAAAAATTAACTTAACATCCATACACCATTATGAAAAAAAAATAAATATTTATCCTGAAAACAAAATGGCTCCAACGATTTTAATAATGGATAAGTAGTTTAAATCTAGCTAAAACTAAAAAATGAAAAACGGCTATAATGGACAGTTTTATGATTTTTAAATTTCTTATTAACTTTCTTTAATTTTTTTTTGACCATACAAACTTTAAATAATGTTATATATATTAAAACATTTCTTTTATAACTACATTCTAGAAAAATCGCTTGATTTCACTTCCAATTTCATAAAGTAATCATCACAATAAAATACGACGAACACAAGATTTTCTTAACAGATTTTTGTTAACACTTTATAGTTTTTTGCATGAAAACTAAGCCCACTTCGATAAAGTGAGTAAAAATTAGTGAGTATTTAGTTCGTTATAGGGCCAGCTATACAAACATGGTCCAGCCTTCGAACCATTGATCAATTAGATTTTAACTCACCCATACCGGCAGATTAACTGAGGTTCATAATATCATAGCCAATTTTTAACTGAAACCGTTGTTGAACCTTAGTTAATTCGCTGAAATTCATGCCCATAATTATTTGATTCGCAATAAAAAATGTTTGTACACTGCCACTAAAACTGTAATTTCTCAATTAAATTGAAACAGAAACTTAATGAAAGTGGACATAGTTTTCATACCAAAACAATTATTCAAATATGAACTTACGTTTGCACAAGGGCCAGCTTTTCAGTGAGTTAGTTAGTCTTACAAATAAATGGAACCCGATTTAAGGCAAAACTATTTTCGATGGAGGACTAACTTTAACTTTCAGTTTTCAAAAATCTATCGAGTATGTAAAGATTGACTGAAAAAAAAAAAAAAAAAAAAAAAATAGGAGTAAGCTCGGTCTTAGCTCATCTCCGAAACTGGGATGATCTCGAACTGAAGACTTGTTTCACTGCACCTGCAGTGTTAAATTAAATTTGATTTTTGAACATGAAACTTATATTTTTGTTGTAAAAAAGTAGCGTTTTGATTGCCAGTGTGTAAATTCGAAAAGCGTATCTTCAGAACGTTGGTCTAACCGCTTATGTTCTTGATTTTTTATTTATTACTAGGCTCCAATTTTTTAATTTGAAAAAATATATAAAATTGGTTTTCGAATCGAAATCCTCTGTACGTCCTTGGTATTGTGCCTTTCTTTAAAAAAAATGTTATAAGTGGTTTATTAAACGATTTGTAATCACTGATTTTCCAATTTTGTTTGCAGTTTATTGTTTGTTAACTTTGTATGCTAAATATATTTCTGTTCACAAAATGTTTTTCCCAAGTGTTTGGAATTTTTTTTTTTCATAAAATGTTTTTTTTTTTATGTAAACTAAAATCATAGATTTCAGATTTAAAAAAAAAAAATGCCACATATTGCCCTTATCTTACAACAAAAGGAATTTTTGCTATCGTTCACACTCAAAAATTGCTGTGGGCTCTCAGTCTATAATTATTCAATTGAGACAAAATACAAACGAAAATGTTTGTCAGAATGTAGAAAATAATTTTTTCTATGAAAATTTTCACTATAACTCTGACCGTTTACCTAAAAAACACGTTCTTTCGGCTCGCGCTGCCTCAATTGAGCGGGCGCGCTCCCTACTAAGAAACAATAATTGGCAATGGGGCATATTCATAGTCATTTTAGACCTGGGTCTAAGTTAAACATACTTTGGTTGAATATTCGGACGTTGATTATATTTTTTTAAGGTTATCATTTCAAAATATTTGAAGCTATTTGTGTAGTATACCAAGTTAATTATCTATACAAATATAAAACGAACAATTTGTAATTAAAATCGGTCTGTATTCATTGAGCCAAAATTGTCTTAAACTGTGGTTTAGTTAAACCTGGGTCTATCTGCGACTATAAATATGCCCCAATATCTTTGGCAATTATTAACCGATTTACATGTATAAAAACAAATTTCTTCATTAGAAAATAAGGAACAACATTTACTCGAAACATTTTTCCTAACATTAATAACTTCTATTGCATAACAAAAATGCATCAACATTTGTAAATAACAATGACTTCGCAACGGATTTTGCAAACCCCCCCCCCCCCCCAAAAAAAAAAAAACATAAAAATCCCACCATCAAACTAAGGTGACAATCAAGTGCCTACGGGAAGCGGTTATAGCTCCTAGACTAGTAAGGGTTGCGAGTTTTTTTTTAATATTCATTTTTAATTTTAACTATTTATTTTTAAGCTTACTACCCTCGGTCCTAAACGGGTGGAAACAAGAATCCGCCTGCCGTATTCTTTTTTTTTTTCTTCTTGCAAGCATTAAAAATAGTGCGTGAAATAAAAGCAATGGCTTACAAAGACTATAGAGAGTAAAAATACAAATCCGAAAAATAAGACAATTATTGTTCCTTATTCGGTGTTCAAATAGGATCTTGTCTTACCACCACCCTGATGAATATATATTTATTATAAACATTTTTGTTACTAGGCATACCCCCATTCATACCCAAGGTACATATATTAAAGGTTATATCTTTAGCGTTTTCATTTTCGTTCAGTTCTGCGCATGTGTCAAAATCAATAGTAAAAAAAATTAGTCACAATAAATTAGTTTTTGTTTACTGTGTATGGGCACAATGGACAGCCATCTTAATCTGCGCAATATAATACCTTAGATATGTGTACTGTGATGCATACCTACCATCTCCAAAATTAATATACATAATACGTAGTCGAAATTTTAATAACGGGAGAGATTTTTATTCCTGATTTTTATATATTCGTGATTCTTAAAACGAAAGTTGAACAAACGAAACCCGTTAAATTGTGGTTTTCAACTTAATCTTAAATCTTAGATATTCAGGACGTCTTAGAGTCGATAACGATAAGGAATATCTTACAAAATGCTGGGGTTTTGGTTGGTTTTTAGTTCTTGAAGTGCATATTTTGATTTTTAAGGGAATTTATAAATTTTGAATGTCCCCAGGCAAGAAATACGGACAATGAGTATGCTAAGATGACAGCAGATTCTTGATGGGAAAGGCACAATTTGTCGTATAAGAAAGTAAATCAAATAATAACAAAAATAATGTTTCTCTCAATTTTCGTAGACTCAAATTTTGATTTTTTTTTTAAATTAGTACAAAATGGGCGCTTTCAAAAATAAAATCAAAAAGTTTTCTTTTATTTCTTTGCTATAATTACTCAAGGATAAGCTATTTAACCTTGTTTTTTTTTTTTCAACATTCTAAGAAAGTTCATTCAGCATACCAATATGAGTGATTTTTTTTTTAAATCTAAATATTCCATTGTTGTTAAAAAAAAAAAAAAAAAACAATTCCTCCCCTCTTATCAAAAATATTAATCTTTTAAAACTCTCGATAATGATTATTTAATAAACAATTTTCATCGCAGTTCAGTCTACACAAGACCAGGAATAACGTCGGCTGCGAATGGTATGCAATATATGAACGGAAGTCCAGGTCATGACGGATCGCATATGTGGTCAAGTACTTCATCGAATCTCATCGTACCACCATCAGGTGGTAGCACAATAGCTAATACAACTCCAGATGAATACGGCTCGCCGAAAAATAGTGTTGGCGGAACTTTACCTGCATTCCAGAGATTAACATCGACAAGTGGTGGTAACAGTCAGTTTTACACTACCGCTGGTCGGGGTGCTAATCAATATACAGCATTAACTAACTACAGAGGACATGTAAGTGTGAAATTTTCTCTTATTTTCTTAGTAATCATTAGATGTAATTTATTCTAATCTAATACTTTGAAACTTTTTTGTAAACTTACAGAATGAACCTGGCTGGCAAGGGCAATATGAACAAGGTACGGCTATTAGTTATGCCACGACACCCTCAACGATTACGGGCGTCAACTCGAATCCAAATGCTCGTGGACGAACCACAAATGATTCAACAACACATCTACCAGCATCGGCTTCGTTATCTGCAAGTAAGTGCTGTTGATCTTCGTTCTTTTGTTTTTTTTTGTTACATTTTTTTTCTTGTTTTTAATTTTATTTATTTTTACATTTCTTATCAATATTTTATATATACATATGTTTGTATGTATGTAGTATTTTTATTAATTCCAAATTATGTCTAAATTTTGAAAATAAATTTATAAAATTTATGAGAATTACCACAGCTAAAGGTCATTGAAAGCATCGAGATAGTGAATTGGTTTTAGAATATAAATTACTTTTCTCCGTCTTTGTATATTATTTACCCGGGCGCCAATTATATTTGATCAGCTTTATTATTTTAACAATTTAAATTCTGAAGTTTGTTCAGAAGAGAAAACACAATAAAAGCAAGAAATCCGGGTAACATTTGGCAATTTTCACAAAATACTGATGAAATGTTTTTTTCTTTTTTTTCGGTCAGTTTTTAATTGTTTTTATTTCTTTCATGGATTAAAGGTGTGAAATTTGTGTGAGAAAGGAGAAAATGAAAATTGTTGCTTGAGTTAGGTAACCGCACGGCACAGCTATATAGACGAACAGGATGTTTGTAGACTATGGTCCTTGTTTGTTTATTTTAATAGAACAATGTGTTTGTAAAGTCCGGTTCAGAGTTTACTTTCGCTTTTAGTGGAATGGTGCTCACGTTTCTATTTGGAAATTTTTACTGAGTTCAAATAAATAGTATTTACAGACAAAAAAGTAGATGTTTGTTGATGTGTTACAAAGCAATTTTGTACACGTCTTGTCTCTCTCAATGGATTCGAGTGCCGCATACCAGTTTGGGCAAGAATACAAGTTATTACTTGAATTCAAGTAAAGGTAATTGACTTAGAAGCTGAAGGTTTTGGTTTTATCAGTTTTAATTACTCAAATTCTTCAACAAAAAAGAAATGGCTAAACAAATTGTCAAACCGATTTTTGCTTGCGATATACAGGGTGATTCGCATGTGGTGTGACAAAAGCTAAAATTATTAAAAAGCAACGCTTTACGCTTACAATACCATGTTATACTTTTTTGTAAATCCAAAAATTGCTTCTTATATTTTCTGTTTTAATACATTTTTGGTTAACAGTTTTCAAACGTTTATTTTAAAACCCAACATTTTGAAAAAAAAAAAAAAAAAATAATAAAATAGTAACAAACTAATATTTTTTAAAATTTAACGTAATTATATGACTAAACCCCAGTTTCACAGTTTCGTTTAAACCTTGAACTGAGTTCATTTATACTGGTGATTTGGAGTTTGAACTAAAAGTGGAGTTTAAACTTCCACTGAGAAACTGGGGGTAAAGAATAAATTGTAAAAAGACATTCAGTTTTTTCGGGAACAAAATTTTCTCCGCCAGATTTTTTGACAGGTGATATTTACCAATCGTTAACCGTTTTCGAAAAAATAAAAGGTAAGTCTGTTTCTCGTTGGGAAACTGATGAAATTTCCCTTAAAACAAATTGCTTTAACTTAGCGGAAGAAGGTTTTTGACTCCCTTGAAATTGACAGAATCCGAGGGAGAAATCTCCCCTTGAATTGGCGATAAGGCTGATTGAATTTTGAAAGACAAATCAACACTTAATTACGTATAACTTTGAAATAAATCAATTTAAAATTTTGTTTTAATTGTTTTTTCAAAATTTTTATCTTCAAAATTAATTTTTCAAAAACTGTTAACTAAATCATTTTTATTTAAAAATTAAAAAAAGAGGCTGGGTTCGACCCAAACAAGTAACTTCCCATTGGTGCCCTTGAAAATCATTTTAGCTATTATTGTACAATTTTGATTTTTTTGTTTGGAAATAGCTAATGAAATTCTAAGAATCGTACTTGCATAACTCTTTTTCCTAACTCCTCCCGGTATGGAGATATTATTAATAATTTAAGGCAATTATTTCAAAGCAGACTATTGGCAATAAAAACAAATAGCTTAAATCAGGAGACTGTACTTTAAGAAAAAAAATTACATGGTTGCAAAGAATATAAAAAGACAAATTAAGTTTCAGATGCCAAATTTTGATTTTGAAACGATTTTAAGGCCGTGTTTCAATTGCGTTAAAATTTTGGTTAAATTTGATCCCAGTTAAATTTGATCCGTTTTTATAGGCGTGAATAAAATTGAAGGGTTTTGGTGTGCCAATTGCATTAAATGGAATTTTTTAAAACATACATTTCCCATCGACGTTCCTTGCGTTAAGGAACCTATCCGAGACGGTGTATACCTTGATTTGTTGTTGCAATAGCTTTTTTTCAGAAGGAATTACAACTCAAATCTATCCAAATCGCTTTGGATACGATCTTGAACGCGGAAATTGCATTTTGATAGTGGCATTCATGAACCTAGTATACCTGGACTGCTAGTCGATCGTCATTCTCATTTGTTAAGCATGACACACAAGACGTCATTTTCAACTTTTGGTTTGCATTAGAATAATTTTGCATTTGAGTGTGAATATGTTTCTTTATTCATTTTAGATATTCAAAATATTTGGAATAAGAATTTTGTGTTTCCTGTTATTCAATAAAATACTGGGGATAAACCATTGTTATCGATTTTTTGTTTATTCCGAATAATTGGAATGGATTTTTCATTCCATCTGAAGCGCGGAGTCAAAAGAATACCAAGACAAAAAATTCAATGCACATGCGGTCCCCATCTAAGTACTAACCACGCCTGAAGATGCTTGATTTCGGTGATCGAACGAGAACCTGTTTTTGTTTTTTAAGGCTCTAACAAACCAACGCGAAAGCGGCGCGGAACATTCGCCGATGGGAGTTTTTGTTTAGCATTGGTTATCTGTCATTTTTGTTACCATTGTGAATGATTCGCCCTCCATAGCGAATAGTCCGCGTTGGTTTGGGAGAGCCTTTAATCCGATATTTTCCGTAATTTCTTTCGTCAAAAGGCAATGAATCCTTAATTAAATTAAAAAACATAAATGTCGTTGCTTTTGAGAGGCGACAACGATAAATGAAACCATGGTCGTCCTATTTATCGATACCAACACGGGGAAGCATTTTATATTGCCGCCTTTCAAGGGATAAATTTTCTTCCTCTTCATCATCTTCGCTGCTCCAAAAAGATGACGCCCAATTCTCTCAAAAGTAGGTAATTTGCACGAAACATTTTTTATTTTATTATTTCAATTAAAACAGAGCTCTATTTTTATTTGATTATTATTTATTTTAAGATTTTTTTCTTTTCCAAGTTAAAAGCGAAAAGTTTACACAACTAAATATCACGAATATGAATAAACAGAAATGATGAAAACTCCCAAGTTTACTCACTAACTTCTACTATTTCGTTGATCAACTCTAGAGTTGAAAATCTAAAGTTAAAAACGTAAACTTCGAGTGAATAAAAACTATTTCTCAAGATGACTGTAAAAATCCTAAGGTTAAGTTTAACTTTTAGTGAAAAAAAATAGGCCTAAAGGTTAGACCGCACACAACTGCAGCGGAACTACACTTCACGACGCTGCCAAACATTATTTGTATCAAATTTGATAAGCTATATCGCACTAAGCGGCAACTGAACTTCATAAAATTTCATACAAATTATTGTGAATCGCAGTTCCGCTGCAGTGCAGTTCCGCCTAGTGCGGTCTAACCTTAAGTCGTTTTCAAATTGCCGCTAGTATATCGATTTTTTTTAATAAGGGAAACCATCGTGATGTTGGCTCCTAGCAGTCCAGGTACATATAATAGGTCGATGGTGTAAGTAATGTGCAAGAAGCTTAATACAAACGTCAAAATTTATCCACTAGTTAAAATTTAAACGAGCTCCTGAGCAGGTTAAATTTTGACGACTGTATTCACCTCATTCAAATCAAAATTTAGACATGGGATGAAATTTAACGCACTTTCAACGCAATCGACACACGGCCTAAGTGTAAATTTTTTTCGAAATAATACATTTTTAAAAAGTCATTTCTGGCAACATTTTGATTTAAATCTTTTCAAACGGTCGGTGATTTTAAATATCTCGAATTTCTACAACATATGGATGGTGTTAGTTTATATTTTTGATAAAAATTTTAATTCGATATCGTTGTTTTTTTAATTTATACCAATTCTTTATTGCGTAATTCTGAGCAGAACAAAAATTAGTCTGAAGTCGATATCTTTTGCCGTTCTCAGGATATTCGAGAGTCGAGACGAATAACATTTCAGTAAAACCTTTTCAGTATGCTAGGAGAATATTATCTATGTATAAAATAAAATTCATCCCAAGTCGATACCTATATTTGTTCTCGAGATATGGTGGACGAAAAAAGTACCCCGAACGTACGTACATACACACATGTAAACATCTTTCTAAGGGCCAGTTTGTTCACAGTGGTTTAAATTTAGTATGTGACTTTCATTAACTTTAATTAAACAACGCTAATAAACCAAAATTGGCTGATTAGTGAAATCCATGATTAGCAACTCATACTTTGAATTAAAAAAAAAAATTGATCAACGAACACCATTTCCCAGCTCCACTAATCATGGTTTAAAGATGACTAGCTGTGAACAAACTGGCCCTAAAAACAACGGATTCTGATTCTATATACCTCAAAACGTGAATATATGTCAACATTTTCAATTCGACAAATACCACCAATTATTACAATAACTACAAAAAGATATAATATGGGATTTTAGTGTTGCCGTTGTTTTTAAGTAATTTTGTTTTCGTTTTAAGTCAATTTTTTAGTAAATTGCCTCACTTTCTTTTGTCATATCTTACCCGAATCACCTTGTATATCCAAGTACTTTTTAAATTAAATAATTTAAATTATAAGTTCTGGCCAAGAGTCTTAAAGTGAAAATATAAGACCACCATTATGTGAGTATATTTTTATTTCAATCTATAAAGGCAAACATTTGGAAATAATAAAATACTAAATATAAATTGTTTTAAATTTTTAAAACCACATTTTTAGTTTTTTCTTTAAACACTTATTTATATTTTTTAAGTTATTCTTATTCTTAATTTTATAATAAATTCAATTATTATCATGGGTCTTTTAAAATAGGGTAATTTACATAAAATATTACATTACAAAAAAAAAACACTACACACAAATTAAATACAAACAAAAAAGAAAAAAAAAACTAAAAGAAACATAAACTATTTAAAATAAAAAAAAAACACAATTTTTACAAAGAAAACAAAAAAAAAAAAAAAAAAAAAAAATCAAATTGTTACTTTTTAAAGCATTTTTCGATGCCGATTTTATCACTGAGGGGCGTGAATGTGTCAATTGTGGTGCCGTATCAACCCCATTATGGCGTCGTGATAATACCGGACACTACTTATGCAATGCATGCGGTCTCTATCATAAAATGAACGGAATGAATCGGCCATTAGTTAAACAACCTAGAAGATTGGTAAATTATATAAAATATTTTTTTTTCTAATTACTTACCTACTATTTTAAAAATAACAAAAAAGAAATAATTTTAATAAATGAACAAAATTTTTGAAATTAAATTAAAGAAAATATTAAAAAAAAAAAACACTCTTATAGAAATCCGTCGTTTTTTTTGCATTTGAAATTCATTTTCGTATGGGGGCCGCCAAAAGCATTGATTTTAATTGAATTTATTATAAAGAACTTAACAAAAATTGAAAATATTATTTTTTTTTTTTTCAATTTTATTTTAATGTAAGATTTTCAAAAAAAGAAAAAAAAAGCTTAAAACAAAAATTTTGAGCAAATAGTTTATTATTAAATAAAAAATATTTATCTTAATGAAGAAAAAAAAGTTTCTACTGAAAAATTATTAAATTTATTAAAACAATTTAATAATATTATTACAGTGGCTGAAAACGGCGGGAATTTCTATAAGGGCTACTATCAGTATAATACAATGTCAAGTAAGCCAACAGAGGAAACAAAATCAAGTCGGCGACTGGTAGGTTTTTTTTTTTTAATTTTTTTATTTTAATATTTTAATTTAATATTTCAAAAATTTTGTTCTTTTTAAAAATTGAAGTAATTTAAATATAGATTTTAAATTTCTTATATAAACTTTATTTTTTTATTAACACATAATAAATTTGTAAAATCATTAAAAAATTAATTATTTGTGTTAAAGAAAATTTAATTTTTAATTTTTTTGCTTAACATTAAATCGAAGAAAGCTATTGAAATGATAGAATTAAAGTTTTTATTGCAAAGCTATTTAAAAAGAAAAAAAAAATATAATCAAGTTTTTTGTCTGTATATACATACATAAATTCACTTAATAAATTGTGTCTTCCATTTAAACCAAATTAGAGCGCATCACGTCGTCAGGGATTATGTTGTTCAAATTGCCGTACTACTCAAACATCTTTATGGCGCCGCAATCCAAGTGGTGAAGCAGTTTGTAATGCCTGCGGCCTTTACTTTAAACTGCATAGTGTTAAAAGACCTTTAACTATGAAAAAAGATACAATTCAGGTAATTAGTGTAGTTGTTATAATTATGATAAAGTGATGATAAATATTTAAATTTTCCATTCTATTGTTATAAACAGACACGTAAACGAAAACCAAAGGGATCTAAAGCTGCTGACAAATCATCATCGTCGAATAATAATAATAAAAATTCGAATAATGCAAATTTACTTCCGGATAGCAAAAGTGGTAAGTTTAAGAAAAATACAAAAATACAAATTAATGGTGGTGAATGTATGTTACTTATAAACTAAACCTAACTAACTGACATTTTTGAGTTTTTTTTTTTTATAACATCCTTTTAAATACAAAAACGAGAGAGAGCTCAGAAAAATATTAATGCATAATTTAGTTTAAATTTAATTTAACCTCAAACATTTCATTTATTAAAATATAAATTAATATAGAGTTTTTAAAATAAGTGCTTGGTAGTTCCGATCCACATACTATAAAATTTCAAAGATTGAGGATGAAATTCTCTCAAAAATTTCGGTTACTTATTTTGATAACCGGAAAATCTAAGAAAGATGAACACATTAAAAACAAAAAGTACAAGTACAAAGTACACCTCAACTCCAGAAATAATTATGTGTTTCGTCCAGTTATAACAGTGGGCTCTTCAGTCAGTCTGTCAGTCACAAATTTTGGTCGATGTTTACCGACTCTTATAAAAATCACAGCAAGAAGATACTGTGAACTTTATTATTCTAGGGGAATTTGTTTCAATTCGTGCACCTAGAAAATAATTACCCGTGGTCAGGTTTTTTATAATAATGCAGATGAAGAAAAAACCTGACCACGGGCAGTTATTTTCTGGGTGCACGAATTTAAAATTCTCAGTATCTTCTTGCTGTGATTTTTAAAAAGTCGCTGAACATCAACCAAAATTTGTGTCTTTAAATAGTAGGGTATAACAGACTGACTTAAACGGCCTTGAAAAACAAAAAAACTTTAAAAATTCATATAAAATAACCTATGACTGACCAACTACTGAAGCAAGCTGACCTTTTATCACGAGTCGTTGGCCATTCAAATGGTATACTTCTTTTGCGAATATCCCACAAATGAGGTGCTAAAATTCGTATACGACCTTGAAAAAATAAATTTTAAAAATTCAATTAAACAAAGACTATGGCTGACCAATTACTGAAATTAGTTGACCTTTTATAAGGTCTAGGTAACCTTTCAGATGGTGTAAATTCTTTTTCGAATATCCCATAAATGAGGTACTAAAAATAGTTTTGACCTTGAAAATTTTTAAAATAATTATTAAAAAAAATCTATGAATCTATGACTGACCAATTATTAGAGTAGCTGATCTTTTTTGACCAATTACTGAGCTTTAAGATGGCATACTCTTTTTTTTTTTAAATCTAAAAGTCTTATACTGTGACATTAAAACAAACTTTAAAAATGCATTAAAAAAACCTGTGGCTGACCAATTACTGAAACTAGCTGGCTTTCTATTACAAGTCGGTGGCCTTTCGAATGGTACACTTTTTTTTCCGAATATCCCATAAATGAGGTGCCAAAACTAGTTGGTAACCTTGAAAAACTTTAAACATTGATTAAAAATTTCCTATGGCTGTACAATTTCTGAAAGTAGTTGACATTTTTTGACTAATTACTGCCCATTTAGTTGGCATACTTTTTTGGCGAATATGCCATCTGTGAGGTGCTGAAGGTTAGGAGCCTTGAAAAGACTCCAAAAATGAACAAAAGAAAATAGAAAAAGCAACCGGTACATTGGACTTCTTGACAATAACTTACGAGTTTAAGAGACGCCATTTTTTTTAAAGATTAAATGAATTAAAAAATCGGTTTAAAAATTTTATTACTCAGAAAAAAAGATTGAGATCAAAAACAATACAATCAAAAAGTAATAGTGACCTACACTCCAGAAACAAATGTGTTTCGCGCAGATAAGTAGGGCTGGTGGTCAATTCTCGATCTGTGAACTGATAAATTTTCCAAAACTTCACACGCTAAGCACTCTATTCTGGATGGGTGTTTAAAACTGATATTAAAGTCAAATCTTGATAGAAAATTACGAAGTTTAGACATTTTATTTCACTTTTTCACACTCATCCAGAATCGAAATATTTACGTTTGAAGTTCTGTAAAATTTATCACTTCACAGCTTCACAGATCGAGAATTGGCCCCGAGACCAGAAAAGTCTCGCTCTTGGTCTCGTCTGACGAGACTGATACAAGACGAGACTACCTTTTAAGCATCCGAGACGAGACCGAGACAAGACCGAAATTTACAGAGAGTGTAATAAATTAAACAATACAATTTCAGTTAAATATTTATTTTCTTCTGCACATATTCAAACTATAATCGAAAATATTTCGTTCCAATAATCGACAGGTTGTCCGGAAATCGTATTTTTCGGAGACGTGACCGGGACGAGACTATATTATACGAAACCGACACGAGACTGAAAATTTTCGATTTTAACGATACCGAGACGAGACTAACAAATGTCTCGCCGATTCTCGTCTCGTGGCCATCCCTACAGATAAGACAGTGGGCTCTTCTGTCAGTCTGTCATACCCTACTAAGACACGACACAAATTTTGTTCGATGCTTACCGACTCTAATAAAAATCACAGCAAGAGGATACTGTGATTTTTATAAGAGTCGGTTTACATCGATCAAAATTTGTGTCTTTGTAGGGTCACTTGTACTTTTTAGTTGAATTATATTTATTCAATCTTGCTTTTGGTTGACGACTGATATTTTGTCCATTTTCTCACTTTTATCTGCTGATGTGCATTTTAACCACGAACCACTATTTAATTGTATGCACGTACTCAAGGATTTTTGTTTAATTACTGATATTATTCATCTTCTTTTTTATAGATATGTTTACTTACCAAAATCAACCTTGCGAAAAATCTCATAAAAAAATATTTGTTTTTTTTTTTTACAGAACTGCAAAATCTAACATCCGCAATTCAGCATGCTTCTCACTCGAATGTCAGCAGTCCAAATACATTAACCCCACCACCGACAGCAATGGCACACACATCAACTACCTCATCGGCTTCGTCACATCAACAAGACATAATGCATGGAACACCATCGCCACCAATTAACCAGCATGACAATATGTCACCAATGCATTATAACACGCCACTTTCAGTGCTAAATACTTCGGCATCATCGCTTGTTAGCAACAATAACAGCTCAACTCAAAACAATAACAATGCGCTAACTCCAAACATGAAATACAATTTACAAAAATATCTGGCCATTCAATCAGATCCTCAGCAACAACAACAACTACAACAACAACTGCAACATCAAATGTTTGAAATGTCATCATCGCCAACCGACCACCAACACCATGGCGGCTATAGTTCGGCGGAGTCGCCTAGCTATTTCTATGATCATCTAACAGGCGTAGAGCATGACGCTAACGGGATTAAGATCGAAAACAACCTTCACCTGCATCACCATCAGCAACAGCAACAACATCACCAAGCGTCACAAATCATCCAACAAGCGATTAGTCGAAGTCCATCTGTTGACGATGAGTATGAGCTACATCAACGCCAGCAGCAACAACAACAATTGCAACATCATCATCATCAGCAAATAATTCAAATGTCACAGATGAATTCATTTGGCGATTTGGAAAGAAAATTGGAACGGACTCTGGAGCGTGGTCCTGTTGTTAAAATGGAATAAGAATTGACACACATGACATAAAATAAAAATAAAAATATTAAAATAAAATCCAACGAAAAGACAAAAAAAAGACTTATGAAATAAGTTTAAGTTAAAAAAAAAAAAACAAAAATATTTTAACTTATAAAGCGATTTATAAAAAAAAACTTCGATATTATATTATATTATATTATATTATAATGTATTTGTAAATAGCTTTCTTCAATTTTTAAGACACACATTCCTTAGAGGGACAACATACAGCAACAAATGACAAAGAAATTTTAATTTTAAGTTTTATTAATTATTATTATTGACTATTCGAATGAAAAACTAAAACAAAAAATTAGATGTATTTAATTAATATTTTATTTTTCAAAAAAAAAAAAAAATAACTCAAAATATGTGTAAATTAATTTCATATTTTTATTTTTTATTTGTGAGAAAAAAGCAATCTAAAATGGAGTTAATCAAAAAAAAATAATATTTTTGCTATTTTTTTTTTATAATAATTTAATTAATTGTTATCAAATTATGTACTTTTTAAGAAATAATTTTATATTATGTAGGTAACAACTTATACAGTTTGAAATAAATACAATTTTAATAGATAAACGAACTTTTTCTCAGTTCTAAGAAAAGGCTAAACATAATAAGGGAAACAAAAATTTATTAAATCACTGAAGGTTATGGTATGCAAAAGTCTTCTCCACCCTTTAATAGTTTCAAAATGTGTTATCAAAAAACAGAAACAATCTTTCCTATTAGATTATTAAATCGATTTGTTTTAGTTGTTTTCAAAAGGTCTGAGAATATTGGACAAAAAACCTAGCCAGGGTTAAGCAACTTACTTCCTAAAAACTAACCTTATTCCAGAGAGTTTGGGGGGCTCAAGTCTAGGGACTGTGAAGGTCCGAAGTTGGGGCTAGGGCTTGAAAAGATAAGTAAAAAGAGATAAAAATGGTCGGGGCTTTACTTTAACGTATCAAATGCCCCAACCGTTTACACTTAAAACAAAGCTAATTTACCGAAAGAAACGCATTTGAGGCTTAAACCATTGGAGAACAACGTGATGTCAAGTTTCGTGTATGTTTAATACAACAGGAATTGTTTCTTACGGCGCTTAGAAATTTTCGAGTCTACGTTTTCAAAATTTGAAAGGACCAAGGCAATTGTACATAAAAAACATAGAAATTCGCTAGTCAAGGAGCCAAATTTCAAAAGCGTGAGTTTTCTCTGTGCGCGCTCAGAAAATCATGCAAAAGCAAATGAATATTTGTAATTCCTCTAGGCTCTCGAGTGGCGTGCAAATTTGTCGACATATTTTTTTAGCATGAATATAAAGCGTATGCAGCGTATACACGAAAACTCATTCACGCTGGCAGAATTGGGCCGCGGCTTATTTCTTAGAGCAGCTTTGTCTTATGTCGTAAAGTGTCAGTTTGAACAAAAAAGTTTCTCTTTGATTTAGATAATTTAGGAAAAATGAGATCTTAGAGGACTAATACCGTGTCAAAGCACATATATATGAGCTTTTGACAGTACGAATACTTAAATATAATTTTTCTGAACTAGCCAATTAAAAACAGTTTTCAAATCTTGTCAAAAATGGGAAGTTCAAAACATACCCACAGCTAATTTAAAAATATAACTACATAATGTAGGTACCTAATCAATTTTTAAATAATATAAATAAACGAATTTGTACGCGTGGTTCAAGCATATATGGCTAAAAATGATTGTGCGCCTTTGAATTTTCTTCTATCTCCGCTACAGCAATTATGAATAATTGTTATTGAACTTTGTATTGAAAACATTTTGAAGCGCAACAGGAGCGGATATAAATGCACACAAAAAACGGATATCATTAAAGGAAAAGGAAAAAAAAAATACTTGAGCTTTAAAGGTTAGACCGCACTCGCCGGAACTGCACTGCATCCGAACTACACTTCACACGAATTCGTATGAAGTTCAGTTGCCGCTTAGTGCGATATAGCTCCTTAAATTTCATAAAAAATAATGTTTTGCCGCGTTGTCGTGAAGTTTAGTTCGACTGAAGTTGAGTACGGACCTGCATTAAACCTAAACTGATCTCTATTATTTGTTATAAATTATAAAATTTATCTTGGGACAAGCAAATTTAATTACTTAAGGTCTCAAAATGGATCTCCAAACTGCAAGCCCCCCCCCCCACAGCCAAATCCTAGATCCGCTACTGGGTGGAATCGGCTAAGGTGATATGTGATAAGTGATAGTCATTATTGATAAATTCCGTCTGCGTAAGGTGACTGTCACAAGTGATAATCATATTGTTGTGACTATATTTTCTGTGACAGCTATTTAGCTATCACAGAAAATAGTCACAAAAATATGATTATCACTTGTTATGCAGACGGACTTTGTCGATAATGACTATAACTTATCACATAATATCACCTTAGCCGATTCCACCCCAGTTAAACTTTGACCCGGACAAAATTTTTAACAGGTATATTTTTTGTGGTCATGTTCAGAATAGTTTCCTTAATCATATCGTCGCTGTTAAAGAAAACCGGCATAACTCAAAAAACACAATTTTTGAGTTAATGATGACAATCCACTAAAAAAATGGGCCCGACTGGATCGCACAAAACTTGCTCTCGTAGCTTACAACTCTTAGGCCTAGTTCACACGAGATTACACCGCACGTTTCTTATCGTATTCGGGCACTTTTTGATTCGATTAAAAATCGAAAAGCTGCCGGATGAATAAGAATGTACTGCATAATGAAGTGGAAACGCTTCATATTCGTCTTATTCGTCATCTGGAGCGTAGCAAAACTTCTTATCTGTTCAAAATGCTATTTAAAAATTATAGAAAGAAATAGTTTGAAATGAAATATTCTGTGTTAATTTCTGTCCTTTATATTTAATAAAACTTTCGTTTACAACCGAAACAATTCATTTTAAATACATTAATTATTGTAGTGTATTAATGTTGATTAATTTATTGTCGTTATTATAATACTTTTTTTCATTTTGATGTAAAGGCTGGTAATATTGTTTCGACTATAAGTTCTTGTGTTATATTTCAAGATAAATATAAAAACAAACTTGTTTTGGAATCGTAAAGAAAAATCTATAAAAATCCTGTTTAAAAGCAGAAGGCTAGTTCTTTTGAACGAAAAAAAAAAATTAGTGGTGAGATTTTTTTTTTCGGAAATAAAACATCTAACATAAAACATAACATTGTCACTGACGTGATTTTTATAAAAAATGTGTGATTTGTCCCACAAAATGGGTTTTTGTTGCACCAAAGGAACAAATAAAAAGGTCCAACAATGTCTATATTCGCTAAAGAGTCGGCCGCCATATTTATATAAAATCGTTAGATCACTCCTTTCTTTACAAAAGATGTTACAACCCTGACCACACAAAATTCCTATGAACTTTGAAAATTTCCAAGTTTAAATGGTGACTTGAATTTAAATGGAGAAAGAGTGAATAAAATATATTGATTACTGAATCATACAAATAGAAGTTAAGACCTCGATACCATCATCGGCCTATGAATATGTTAACTTAAGGCGGGCCAAGCATAACACACTTCTGACAATCTTTTTCTAGGTACATAAATTCAAATAGAGAGTAAAAACGTGGATCAACCTTACTGATTTTGGCGGATTAACTGGGGTTCAATAAAGAATTCAAGCATTTAATAAACTAAACTATAGTCGAACTAAAGATAATCCGCAAAAATCGGTGGGTTAAAATCTTGAGCCAGTGTTTAACCACGGTTTAAATGTTTTATTTGACATAACATAAAATAATATGGTAGGGTAGAGTATTTGATTTAATAAATATCCCCAAAAATTTCCTTTTGTTGATTTCCATTGGGTTCATTCACTCATTCTGAAATCGAGTGGAACAGTGCTAATTGATACAACTCATTTTTGATCTTTTGTCTAATTCAAAATATATTTGAATCGATTGAAATTTATATGATTTAAATTCCCCAACAGTTATTAAACCACAACATTTGTAGAGGAGCATAATCATGTATAATTTTTTTGTTTTAAATGGTTAAATTTTTCATCAAATTTTGAATTTACACACATACATTTTGTGTGAATTTTTTTTTGAGATTTTAACCTTTATTTTAATCAAAATCCATTTTTTTTGTAAAAAATTGATATAAGCACCGCACCTATTAAAATAATCATAAAACATTTGTTGACATTATTTTAGAGGAGACATATACCTGGTAAATTTTGTCTCAATATTTAACAAAATCTTATCAACTTTTACATTTAAAGTTTCGAAAATCAAATTGATTTTCCACGTAATCACATTTTTAGTATGAAGTTTTTCAAAATTTTACAATAATTTTAAAATATAAATTTAGTTCACCATTTTCCGATTAATTATTTATCTCAATCATAAAGATCTATTAAGTATTAATCAAGTTTCAAGCCTCAAAAGGTGGCTTATTCGGGCTTATTTCATAATTTAATTATTTTTTAATTAAAAATTTTCATACACGAATTAAGCCACATTTGTAGGCTTTTTTTAGAGACTTTAACCTTAAAGATCTGACCAGTACAAATGAAGTTAGCATTTTCGAAAAGGAAAAAAGCCGATTAGAAATAATTTTTTTATTCAGATAACTGTGCTTTGCCACTGGTGAGTGATGGTTGGCAATGGACAAATAAATCAATTTGGTTGTTTTTTTTCGGTTTATCGATTATTTTAAATTTAAGATTGTGAAGCTTGTGTAGCACGTACATTATCAAATGAGTTATCAAAATAATCGCTGTATTATTGACTTGTGGTATAAGAGAAAACTAAATACATCGATGATCGCAATGAATAGTTATTATCCAATATGTGAAAACTTTGTAATACATTCATTTTCCCCCTCCACGGTACAGCACGCATCCCATTTTTTTACCAAATATTTGAATCAGTAGTCTCAATCACACATACAAATTTCAGACTTCTAAACCAACCCCATCAAAAGATAAAATTCAATAAACCCTTTATTCGGTTGATTTTCATATTTGGTAAAAACGTGTGGTTTTCTACCGTGTGAATGACATGATATAAATCTATGAGCCACGAGAGGTGAAAACGTCGCAAAACGTGCGGTTTTGTTGACAAGGACGTCGGGTTTTCGATCGACGTGTGCAGGTGAAAACGTTTTTCTGCAGAAAAATCATCGTGTGAACAGTTCTATGTAAATGTATGGGCCACTGCGCATTTGTCCGGGTGTATACAGCTAAAAAACGTGCGGTATAATCTCGTGTGAACTGGACCTTACGTAGCTTGAAATAGACAATGTACAGATTTCCATAACATTATGATATCATTGAAAAAAATTTAAAAACAATTTAAAATATAAATGATTACTATGAATTATTATAAATTAGTTATTTTAATAGCTAAAACAGATAGAGCCCAAAAAGAAGTATGCCATCTAATTTGCTTAATAAATATGAATTTATGAAAAAAAAAAAAATTCGAAAATCGTTAGAGCGGTTTTTTTAATTAATTTTTCATATGTATATAAAAAATCTTGAACATTTTTTAAAATAAAATTTGGTATGTCAACTTTTAGTACTTAATAAAATACAATTTTTCACAAAATTAAAAAAAAAATTCATTGGCCCGTTTTCTTGATATTGAATTTTCAAAAAAAAAAATTTCAATATTTTTTTAAAAATTACTTTTTCGAAAATTTTTATATGCAAAATTGTAAGCGACCTTTTGTACAAAAATTTTGGTCGAAATCGGGAAATTTGAAAACCAAAAAATCGGTTGTATGACAGGTACCGTTAGAAACAGTTATAGTTTTTTTTTTTTTCTACCAAAATATTTAGTTTAGTAATTTTAGTACCTCGTAATTTTTTTTTGAAAATCGTTAGAGCCGTTTTTGAAAAAAATCAATTTTTGTATATTGGCTGTATGACAGGTACCGTTAGTTTTTGAGCTAAAAAAAAAAATTTAAATTTCCCCTCTAGGGAATCACATAAGAACAAGAAGTTTGAAGAAAATCGCTTCAGCCGTTTATTCTGCAGGTCGAGGTACAGACAGACAAAATTACGAGACCCACTTTTTTCGCGTTCTCTTTCATTGTAATGTTAGCGAAAATTATCATCTCGAATTTTGTTTTTTTGTACGAATCCTAAACTTGCCCTATACCACGTATATCGCCAGTAAAAATTCTCTATCTTTCTGTAAAACTGGCATCACTGTAGCACTTCGGAATCCCGCTTGATGGACTTCGGTCCAATTGGCACATCTTTTGTTTTCATTGTTTGCTTATGATCAACAATGACATAATTTAGTTTATGCCATTTGCTTAAGGTGAACGGAAGTGTTTTATATGTGAAGAAGTGGCATATATTCGTGTTGTGCCAAAGACTTATCGTTAAGTTTCAGCGAAAAAAGAACTAACTTGTGTTGGGCGAGTTTTCGCAATAAATTAAGTATAGTTTTATAACTTATTTTATGTTTTAAAACTAAATGTTCCACTTTTCCTGATAAGTTTAAAAAAAAACTGTGCTTTGCAATGGAACTTTTCAAACTTATGCAGTTTTTCTTTATAATACATACATAATTTTTTTCCGAAAAAATTACTCAATTAGGAGAGGGTTTGGGAAATCTTTTATTTTTGCACCTTTTTCATACAGTTTTCAATTTATTTTGTTGAATTCCAATAAATAAAATATTGAAGTAGCTAACCTAATGTTTAGAAAAAAAAAAAAAAATTCTAAATATTAAAAAAAAAAAATGAAAATTCGTATGACTAAAAAACTTTAAACTCAATTTCTGAAGAATCAAGTGTTTTGAGTTATGCCGGGTTTCCTTTAGAGCGACGATATGTGAAAAGTCCCAAGCAAACCGCGTTGGGGTAAGACCACAATCTTGAAAAAAACGCAACCATACTGCACTTTTTGTTTGTGGCTTTATCCATGGAAATGGTTGTCCTAGAAAGACGAAAGACTATTTAAGTGACAAAAATTACTAGCTTAAAGTGACAAAATCAGGGAAGTAAATACAAATTAGCTATAGGTATTGCATGGTTACTGTTTTGAATTAAATGAATTTAACAGAGACGCTATTCCGCAAAGAACTAAAGATTTATTATCAAAATATGTCTGAACTACATCGTATTTCATCATCAACTGAATTCAACGTCATTGTGCTTACCGAAACTTGGTTAAAAAGTGAACGTTTAAATGCTGAAATATTTGATTCATCGTGGCAGGTTTTTCGATGCGATATGGTTCTTGAACTAAATCAAAACAAAGGCGGTGGTGTTCTAATCGCTATTCATACATCGATTCCCTGTTTTAATGTAAAATGTGGACATATTGACACAGACAGCAATCTTCTTCAACAAGTTTGGGCCAAGAACATCACAAAGGATAATGAAATTTAATTTAGGTTGCTGGTATGTACATCCTAGCCAACCGCCTGAGGTATATTTCAAGGCCGTACGACATGCATCTTCAATACTGGCGACATTACAAGATTCTGACGACTTTTTTCTCTTTGGCGACTTTAATCTACCAGGACTTCATTGGATCTGTTGTGATGACAACAATTACATTTTTGACCGTGAAATATTACAACTGAACAACTAGCTTGTATTATTGATTTTTTCTTTGTAAATGGATATAATCAAATTTGTAATCTCAGAAATAATTTTTCAAACGTACTTGACTTAGTTTTTACAAATATTTCTGATAATTTTATTTTAGAAGAATCTTCATTTATTCTAGTTTAAAAAAAAACACAAAATTTTCAAAATAAGTTTTTTCGGTATGCAGAAAGATCACGGTGTTTAGTGAAAAATTGCAATCTTATATATGATTTTAAAAACGTAGATTATGATCAAATTAATAATTACCTAGAAAATATAAATTGGTGCGCTTTTCTTGCAGACGGTGACATTAATGATAAGGCCCGTAGATTCAAAAATAAATTGATTCCAATTTGTGATCTTTTTGTTCCTAGAAAGGTTAAAACCTCAAGTAGTACACCACCATAAATAAAAATAAAAAGAAATTGGGTGGCACAACGGCTCGTGAAGAACCAGGGCCTAGAGACTAACAACTCGCAACCATTCCTGTGTGCGCCTGTCGACAGGAATGGAAGTGACCTACAATTTTTTGCCGAATCCGAACGGCTAGACGAGAAGCACTTATTCGTGACAAATGATACTCTAGGAGAATTTGTCAATTTCTCGCAAGAGGCAGTAGCCCTGAAAAAAAAAACTTATTAGTTTTTAGGTGGACGAGGCTGGGAAGCGAACCCAGACCTCCAGCGTGACAGTCGAACGCACTAACCATTACGCTACGTGCTACTACCACCATGGTGTACAAATTATTGATAAACTTAAAAAAACTAAAAAAATCAAAGCGCATCGCAAACGGAATCATTCTGATAATTTAAGTGATTTTGAAATAATTAAAAAAACTTAACCTGAAATTTTGTGAATATGATAAAACTTGCTACGATATGTATGTATCTCTAAAAAATTGGTTCAATCATAAAATCGAATCCCCGTCATTTTTATAAATTTATTAATTACAAAAGAAATGTCAGTAATTTTCCCTCGAAAATAAATATTTGCATCGTTTTTCGAGTCGGTTTATAGAAAACCAATAAGTTATAACAAAGATGAATTAAGTTACATTGAAGGTTAGGTTAGGTTAGGTTAAAGTGGCTGTCAGGAAAACGGCTGACACACTTAGACCATAATTAGGTCCGTTGTGATACCAGATGATAGGAATGAGGAGATTATCCTCATTACGAAAACCATTCGGAGCTTTTTATGAAGCGAGAGAGACAGTGTATGTCTGTATTGGCCAGATCGCTTGGATCATTGAAAAAGTAGTCCCCCAGATGGAGTCTGCGCCTCTGTGAAAGAGCAGGACATGTGCAGAGGAGGTGAGGAATTGTTTCCTCCTCCTCTTCGTCCATGCAACTTCTACAGAAGTCATTTGAGAAAACGCCAAGTCTTGTGGCGTGTTTTCCTATAAGGCAGTGTCCTGTTATGACACCTATTACGGAGCTAATTTGTGATCTGCTAAGTGATAGCAAACTTTTAGAGCGCCTAGGGTCTAGCGATGGCCAGATTTCTTTTGTGGCCAGACATGTAGTAAGGTTTGTCCATCTAGAGTTTGCTTTCCTTGCAGAGTTTTGTTTCAGCAAAAGTTTACACGTAGCGATCGGTATACCTGTGTTCCACCTGTAAGGCAAAACGGGCATTAGAGTTCCATTTCTGGCAAGTTCATCGGCTTTACAATTTCCCGGAATATCTCTATGGCCCGGCACCCAAAGAAGGTGAATAGTAAACTGTTCCGCCATCTCTTCAAGAGACGATCGACAGTTTTGGGCCGTAACGGAGTTGGTAGAGACAGAGTTGAGAGATTTAAGTGCTGCTTGACTATCTGAGAAGATGCGTATATCCGATGTTGATATCACGTTTTCTCTCAGCCAAGACAGAGCTTACATTGAAGGCAACATTACAAACATTTGTGAAATCTCTATTAGCCTTGAAGAATTAGTTATTACATGAAAAAATTTAGATATCAACAAAGGTCATGGACCTGATGATATTGCCCCACTCTTCTTAAAGAAAACTGCTAACACGTTAGCACTACCTCTTCTGGAACTTTTTAATAAAACCTTGAAAACTCAAGTTTTTCCACAAATATGGCGTGAGTCATACTTGACTCCCATATTCAAAAGTGGTGATAGGTCCGATATAAAAATTACAGGGGAATCGCAATATTATCGGTTATTCCAAAGGTTTTTGAAAAAATTGTTACCGCGAGAAATTGTTTGAGGGGCTAATACCGGTGATAAGTGAGCATCAACATGGATTTTTCAAAGGGAGGTCCACTGCAACAAATCATTCTAATTATACGACCTTCATTTTAACTGATATGGCGAACAGAAACCAAGTTGATGTGATCTACACCGATTTCAGTAAAGCTTTTGATAGGGTTGATATCGATCTGTTAACTTTTAAATTACAGGAAATTGGAGTTCGAGGGTATTTACTAAATTGGATATTTTCGTATTTATTAGATAGAAAACAGTATGTGAAATTTTATGGTGTATCTTCTCGTGCAATAAATGTTACGTCTGGTGTTCCTCAAGGTAGCCACCTTGGTCCTCTATTCTTTTTGATATTTATTAATGACTTGACTAAATTGTTTCAATATAGTCGGTTTCTGTTATTTGCAGACGATCTCAGCTATTTAATGTAGTTAACAATGTGAATGACGGGTTCAAAGTACAAAAAGATATTAATACTTTAGTTTAATGGTGCAATATAAATGGTATGTCATTAAATATGTCTAAATGTAGTGTTATTTCTTTTGCTATAAGAAAGGATTTATGTCTTATTGACTATACAATAGACGACAATAACTTGGAAAGAAGCTATGTTTTAAAAGACCTGGGCATACTTGTCGACTCTCGCCTTACTTTTAAGCCTCAAATTAACAAAGTTTGCTCTAAGAGCAAAAGCATGCTAGGTCAAAAGAAATCAATGATCCCTACATTACCAAAGCAATTTATTGTTTCCTAGTCCGACCTCTTTTAGAGTACTGCAGTATAGTTTGGTCACCTTTATTCGATGTCGACGTTAAGAAGCTTGAATCCATTCAAAAACTATTTCTTTTATTTGCACTGAGAGATTTCAATTGGAATCGTGAGAATTTTCAACTACCATCATACGAAAGCTGTTTAAAACTTATAAATTTGTTAAGTCTTGCCAACTCTAAAATACTTTCTGAAGCAATTTTTGATTATGATATCCTGAACGGTACTATAGCTTCAACAGTTTTTTGTTCAAAAACCAGCCTTAATCCTAATGTTCGCTTACTGAGGTTGACCAAATTTTTGCAAGATGTTTTTCATAAAACAAGCTATGCAAATAATGAATCATTCAACCGTTGCATTTTAATATTTAATAAATACGCTGATATATTAAATATAAATATGAATAGAGATACTTTCAAAAAAAAAAATATTATGTCACGAATGATTGAGAATTGAAGTTTCTTTTTTCTAAATATTTGTATCTCCCTGTACATATTATTTTTTTCTTATTTGTTATATTTGTTATTATATAGTTTAATTTTATGTTTTAATGTAAATCCATTTTCAAAATGTTGTCTGATATTGACAAGAAAATAAAACTAAAATAAAATATAGTGAGAGCATATGTACAAATAGCTATTTTTTTTATTTAGTTTAAAAAAAAGTTTAAAAATAAAATTAAAATAATTTTTTCTCTGATTATCTTCCTTAAATGAAATTATGCATACAAATTTTAAATGCAATATTTATTGAATAACTAAAGAGTACCGAATCGCAAGAATCGCCTTCACACCTTACCTCATATTTTTGAAAAACATTCGATTGAACAAAGATGTTAGTAGCAAATTTTTAAAAATTTGACCGTTACGAAAATTTCCTTCCTAAATCCAATTAAACAATATTCCCATTATTTTCATATTCTGATTGAAAATATGGTTCATACATTTACTAAATTGAGTATTTTAGTACACATTTGAATGGTTGATTTCCATGGTTATGGGTTTATGTATAGAATAAATAGTGGGTTTTATGTGACGTTAGCTTTTTGTTTGTATCCATACATAAATATATGTATGTATGTATTAAGATATTATTATAGAATGTTTTAGCAGAGTAACATTATTTCAGCCTAGGGTTGCCATTACTAGGGGTCTATAACTAATCGAGGACAAGAGGAATTAAACCCAGAACCCGGAGGATAACATCGGATTTAAGCAGAAGACGAACCTTGAACAAATATTTAAAGAAAAAAATAAATTTCTTTAAAGTTTTCTTAAAGAAGAATAATTTGCGCAGCAAAAAAACAAATTTGAATCATTTATAGGCTCCTGGAGAACCTGGATTAGCACATCTCATTAACTCGTAGTTCGTAGTTAAGGAAGTGTGAATCTCTGATGGAATACTAACAAAAAAAAAATGAGTCTGGGGTCGACCCACACTAGTAACTTCCCATTGGTGCACTTGACAACCATATACATATTTACCTAAGTGGTGGGTGATAGAGTATATATATAGTGTCATAACTTTGGGTTTTTGGATAATCAGTATATAGGTAGGTTTAGATATAGAAATACAGGGCAAAATGTGACATTGCCTTTAATTTGTACTTTTTTTTTCCTAGCTCTTCTCGGTGTAGAGGTAGGTATTAATTATTTAAGTCAATTATTTCAAAACAGACTATTGGCTAAAAAAAAAATACGAAAATCAGGGGAGTGTAGTTAAAAATAAAAAAACATGGTTTCAAAGAATGTAAAAAGGCAAATTAAGTGTCATATGCAAAATTTCGATTTTGTAGCGGTTTTGAGTGTAAGAAATTAAACATTTTTGAAAATTAGTTTCTTGCAACATTTTGATTTTTAGCGTTTTTAAGGGTGGTTTTAAAAATCTCAAAATTACTTAACATATAGGTGGTATAGGTATATATTTTTGGTAGAATTTTTAAACCGATATCATTGTTTGTTTTTCAAAATATTTGAGTTGAAAAAAATTTGTTAAGAATTTTTAATAGTTTTTGTTACAGTTTTTTTGCTCTAAAAAAACTGTTTATTGATTTTTTAAAAAAAAATTATCAGTTGTTGACTACGTCATAATATGTTAAAAAAAAAAATAGACTGGGCTCGGAATAATTTTTGTTCTTGAAATATTTGAGACGAAAATTATTTTTCAACTGTTTTTCTTAGTTTTAAAAAAAGTGTCTGTTGAATTTTTTTTTAATATTTACCAATTTGGTATTGTGTAATTATGTGTAAATTAAAATTAGTCTCAAGTGAATATCTTATTCCGTTCTCGAGATATTACAGATAAATGACATTTTACAGCTCCTTTTTAAATTGCTCTAGTAAAATATCGGTTTATTGAATTTGTTAGAAAACCTTTTCAGCACGTTATGACAATATTAACTGTAAAATAAAATTTATCCGAGGTCGATATCTTTATTCATTCTAGAGATATGGTGGACGAAAAGAGTACCCCGAATGTATGTACATACACACATACAGACATCTTGCTAAAAATGACGAATTCTCATTCTAGAGACCTCAAAACGTGCAGATATGTCAAAATTTTCAATTCGACAAATCGCACCAATTACAATAACTTCCAATGGGAAGTTAAAAAGTGTACATTTTTACCTAACACCTTCCCGTCATAACAATTCCAATTGCATTTAAATTTTACATTTTTGGTAAATCGATCCAAACAAAATGAGTAACCGCAGTTGATTTAGTTTTTGTTTGCGATATATGTAGGGGAAACACGGACAATGCCGGCCAGAGGGCAATACCGGCCACCCCTATATCTTCAAATGTAACGCGGGCTTTAAATTTTAAATAACGGGTGATTTTTTAGCTGGTTTGTTTTGGCAACACTGGTTTTGACAGCTGACGTGTGTTTAGTACCTTGTGTCACTGTCAAACAGCTTCAGTTTGGTTTGCAATTTAACCATGGATCGTCTTACAAATGAACAACGCTTGCAAATTATTGAATTTTACTATCAAAATTCGTGCTCGGTTCGAAATGTTCATCGCGCGCTGCTTCCATTTTATGGTCGGCATTCTCGACCTTCTGAGCAGTCTATTCAGAAGATTGTGACCAAATTTCGCACCAAATTTACTTTGTTGGACATTAAACCACCAACACGTTTACGTACTGTGCGTAGTGAAGAAAATATTGCGGCCGTATCAGCTAGTGTGACAGAAGACCGCGAAATGTCGATTCGGCGCCGTTCCCAGCAGTTAAGCCTTTGTTACAGCACTACGTGGAAAATTTTGCGGAAGGATTTGGGCGTAAAGACTTTTAAGATACAGCTGGTGCAAGAACTAAAGCCAGCCGACCTACCACAACGCCGAATTTTTGGTGAATGGGCTCTTGGAAAGCTGGCCGAGGATCCGCTTTTTTATCGAAAAATTGTGTTCAGCGATGAGGCTCATTTTTGGTTGAATGGGTACGTAATTAAGCAAAATTGCCGCATTTGGAGTGAAGATCAGCCAGAAGCATTGCAACAGCTACCAATGCATCCCGAAAAAGCCACTGTTTGGTGCGGTTTATGGGCCGGCGGCATTATTGGGCCATAGTTCTTCAAAGATGATGCGAATCGCAGCGTTACTGTCAATGGTGAACGCTACCGAGCGATGATAACAAACTTTTTTTTGCCTGAAATGGAAGTTCTTGACTTGCATGATATGTGGTTTCAACAAGACGGTGCCACATGCCACACAGCACGCGAAACAATGGCGCAATTGCGAGGCGAGTTTGGTGAACAGTTAATTTCACGTTTCGGGCCGGTCAATTGGCCGCCTAGATCGTGCGATTTGACACCATTAGACTATTTTTTGTGGGGGTATGTCAAGGCTAATGTCTATAGGGACAAACCCGCTTCGATTGACGCACTGGAAGCCAACATCCATGCATTCATTCGTGAGATACCGGCCGATATGTGTGAAAGAGTATGCCAAAATTGGACTCAGCGGATGGGCTACCTGAGACGCAGCCGCGGTCAACATTTGCATGAAATTATCTTTAAACATTAAATTGCAAGCTTCAAACTATCGATTCAAATAAATATTTCATTCATTTTTTCGAATTTTTGTGTTTTTTTTTTAAAGTTCTAAACCTCTTAAAAAATCACCCATTATTTGTTTAATGTGTACTGACACGTACTTATTCTCATGTGTAAACCCATTTTGTATTTCAAGCTGTTTACTTGGGTCTATTGAAGTGTTTTTGTTTTCAGTGTTCGTGATGTAAATTATGAAGACCACTTCTTAAGCGGTAAGTCATATTAAAAGTAAAATTTTTAAGATTTATATATTTTTCTTGTATCTTTGATTTGTTAGTAATCCTTTGATTATAAAAACAACTTTCTAGTTAAAAAAAATATAATTTTGATAAAAAAATGTGTATCAAAAGTCGATTGCGGGCAACGACAGTTTTATGGCTGGCATTGTCCGCAAAGAAAAAATTAACAGAATTTGTAGATAATGATTCAGTTTTGCTTTCTATTTCTTACATATTCTATATATTAAATAAGTAATTGCATTAATTCATTAACAGTAAAAGAAAGCAAGGGATCGAGCGAGAAAAACTACGAGAGGAAGCTGGGGTGGTGGCATCCTTAAAAGCGCAAAGACTGTTAAAAACGGTATAAAGCAGCAGTTTAACAATGAATCACAAATGGCTGGAAAGGACTAGTTAAAGGGAAGCACAGAGAGCTCTGGTATCGTTGCACGTTATGCGGATTATAGGCCCATGAAGAGTGCACTGGATGGGAATCACCGGATTGCTACATATGCGAAAAATGTCTTGATTTACATTTGCCGGTATTGCCCGCCCTATGGCCCGGTGTGTCTGACAATCCCGGCGAAATTACTGTTCTTTTAAAAGTGAAATATTTGTATTATTTATTTAATGAATTCGTCCTTTTTTATGCAATACCTACTAAAGAAAACATGCTTAGGTTCCTATTTATTATAAATAAAATAAGTTATCGTTTATGGTTTTAGTTTTATTAGCTTTTTAGCAAAAGTGTCAGGTATTACCCCATCTTCCCCTACTGTACATGTACTTGTACGTAGGTATATACTATTTGTCAAGCTCTTTTTTACTTGCGTTGCGATATACACTCGGCTCCACTTGAAAATAAACAAACTTTTTTTTACTATAAAAGCGTGTAGCACTTTGGTAAAGGAGAATGGGCAAATTTGTATGGAAATTGGGTGCAAGCGGCCAAGAATGGTTTTATTATTTTCGGATGTGGTTTGGTCCTACAAGTACGGTGTAGAAGTTTTTTCGTTGGGGTAAACTTCAAACTGGTATAAAATGCATTTTTGTGTTTAACACTTTAATAGAGTTTAAGCTAGTATTGTGGTTAATGTGAATGGAAAAATAGAAAATGAAAGTGAAAGTGAAATAACAGCTAAAGACTTGAGTTTAGGAGATATGTGTTAGACAAAGCACATACATCATTAAATATTAGTACAATTACCATACTTTGTATACCTAATAATCTAGGTATATTAAAAACATGTTTTTTTAAGTATAGTGCCTACTCATACTCTATAATCGGACTTAATTCCGCTGCTTGTAATCAAATATCATCGGTTTGGTTTCTTGAGCAGCCTAAATACGAAACCACGCACATAATATGCGCGCATCATCCGAATTTGCGCCTTCCACTCAGACAGTAACAGTAATAGTGTGCAATAGCTGCTCTCACATTCCTTTTGTCGGCCAATCCAAACGACGAATAATAATTCCAAGAAAATAGAGGTTAACATGTCTAGGCTGCATTCGGATGCGCAGCAACTAACATGTGACTTAAAGCTCTATTCAAATAGTCTTGCAAAACTTTCTTAGGTTCCGAAGCCATTGAGAACCGTTCTGACCTGTGTCATCAACCAAAAAAAGCATGTTTTAGCCTTACATTCGTGTAAAGAGGGCAATCTTAGATATGTCATTTTATACTCCATTCTTAGAAATCCCTAGTGAACTAGGTATATTTAGACCAAAATGCAATAGGAAAAGTGCATTTTCTCACCGAAACAGCCTAAATAAGCTTGTCCTACCTCCGCCACCGGTTTCCTTAACGATTTGACTAAAAGTACCGGTTGGTTTCCTCTTTTTAAAAACCTGCGACGAAATAAGTAATCTCTTATTGTTGCCTGCTGAACTTGTATAATGGGCCTAGTAAAATAACCGCGGGCTATCTTGACCTGGTTCGTATTGTGTCACTCGACATTTTGAAATAAGTATAACGCATAAGATAGTTTTTGAAAATGTCATCTCCCCAAAATATGCATTTGAAAAATGCATTTTCAAATGTCTTCATATCTCTTTTCCTTAATGCACTGCAACGAAATGCCCATACTGAAAGTTACTCCTTTGTAGCAGACCTTTCATTTGGCAGTAATTTCATTCGTGGCCGCTCGCACCCAAAAATGCCCATTCTCCTTTATAAATTCACCTTTTGGTTCCTAGAAGAGGGATCTATTGCGAATAAAACTGCAGGGACAGAATAATTCAGGAAAATACCATTAGGTTATTTTTTGCCACTTTTCTGATTACCTTTTTTCTTTATTTTTATTCCACGTGAGCAAAAGGGGTTATGGCTACCCTTAAAATGTTTTTAACACAGCACGAGCTATTAGGTAAATAGGAGAGGATTTAGAAGGAGATACCGATGCACATTGGTTTTGAACGTTTGCACATCGAATTGGGAGGGGAAAGTCGAGTCAGGTAAAGCATTCCACATTCGTGTGGTGCGACTGAAGAAAGAATCTCTGTACATTACAGTACGTCCGAAGTTGGGCTCGAGGGTGAACTGATGGGCATTCCTAGAAGCGCGAGTATTACGGTTGAATTTTTTAAGGGGGGAATGCAACTGGCTATTTCACTAGAACACTGATTATTATTATAGCGATAAAATAGAGAAGGACACGAAACATTACGGCGGTGTTCGAGAGATGTAATTGTTTCTGTTATAGATCTTTCGCCTATCATTTTTAAAGCTCTCTTTTGAATTCTGTCCAACAAACTCAAGTGAGTTTTTGGAGCTCCTGCCCAAACATGAGAATTGTACTCAAGTTTTGGACGAATAAAGGCTTTGTAGATCACAGCCAGATCAGAAGGGGAAAAAAACTTCTTGCATCTACGGAGAAAACCTAAACACTTAGCAGCGTTTTTGGCGACATCAAATACATATGTGGTCATTTCACAAAAGGTGGTCTGTGACACACATACCGAGAACTGAGAGCTGTTCGGTTTCCTCGATGCAAGTACCGCCCATGGATAGCGGCATTGGGGGTGGGTTTCGCTTTAACGACAGGAGACAACATTGAGTTTTAGAAGCATTAAATTCTACGCGGTTTTTGATTCCCCATTGGACAATACTGTCGAGATCAGAATTTAATGAGCTTATCATACGCTGCCGTTCAAGTTCCACATCCGAAGGATATGGATGAGAATCTGTAAACGAATATGAGAAGCTGAGGGTACTATCGTCAGCAAAACAGTTTAATGGATTAGAAGTTTCAGACAAAAGATCGTTTATAAAAATAAGGAAGAGAGTCGGAGACAAAACGGAGCCCTGAGGCACACCAGCATTTATTTTGTGGATTTCAGACTTGAAACCGTCCAATACGACTTGTATTGAACGGTCCGAAAGGAAATTTCTAATCCAACGAAGAAGAGGTACATCGAAACCAAATGCGCGCATTTTCGATAAGAGAGCTTGGTGCCAAACTCTATCAAACGCTTTTGAAATATCAAGTGCAATAATCTTACTTTCTCCAAAACGATGTAAAGATTTGTTCCACTGTTCGGTGAGATATACCATCAGATCACCAGTGGACCTATTGCTACGAAAGCCGTACTGCCGGTCAATAAGAAGCTGTCGTTCCTCGAGGTATTTCTTTAGCTGAAAATTAATCAGCGTTTCAATGACCTTGGAAAGAAGGGACGTAAGTGTAATTGGTCGATAGTTAGAAGGTGAAGAAGATACGCCTTTTTTAGGGACAGGCTGGACAAATGTTGTTTTCCATCCACTCGGAAAGAGACCAGTAGAGTAGGACAGATGGAAAAGCTTACGCAGTAGTTTTGTTTAAAGTAACTTCGAAAGAAAAATAGGTTTGAATACTTAATGTACAGGAGTGATTATGACAATTTTTCGATGGGTTTATTTCCGCCAATATTTATCAGAAAAACTTTTTCGATCTGTCATATTAAAGACTTAATCCCCTTTTTTTATTCATTTGAATATATCTTGTGCCTATCTTGGCACAAACAAAAAGTTACGACCAGTTTAGAAACAAATTTAAAATGTATGATTCTTTTTTTTTTTTTTGTAGGTCGGGTTTTGTCCTTAATATTTTTGTAAAAAAAAATTAAACCGCACATTGTGATAGAAAATATGATTTTAACAATAAGCTTTTCAAGTTAAATTGTCAATTTCCGCTTGATTTTCGAATTATACCAAAAATATTAAAAAGTGACCAGTGAGTGTATCCATTCTCTCAGAAATAAAGAAAGACAAAACCTAAACAATAGAGGTTATTTTGTTTTTATTTTAGTGGACTGTAATGAATGAAATTCAATAAAAAGTTTTTCAACGCTTCGCCAGATCACGGGCATAATATCTATATCTAGGTGTCTGAATGTAATCATGTTCCCCTAGAAAAATATAATTTGCAGTCTTGTTGCGTCTTAGAAAGGTAACAACTACAGTGGACCTCAAACTGATGAGGTCCAGTTGTTATCCGCACCGAAACGCATTGGACTTAAGGTCGTTTAAAAACTTTTTATTGATTCTCTCAGAAATACATAGGTGAATTTAGTGTTTTAAGAAAGTTTTCGTTCTTTCAACAAACATATTCAATCATAAAAACTATTGAACGCAGTTAATAGCAAGTCAGCGATACACTGCGTTGAAGAGGGATACAAACTAATAATCACCCCTGTTACAAATTCCGATCGTTTGTAAGCTCTGAGTGTCTTGAAATACTTTTCGTTTTCTTGCGGATTGACATTTGGATATTTGGAGTTGAAGTTTTTTTCCTGAATTGCAAATTGTGAAAATTTAAAAATGTGACAATTTATATTTTCTAATGCCGTTTTGGTTTCACTCAAGGTTTCACTCATTCTGAAATCCAATAAATTAGTGCAAGTTGAAATCGAGAAATGCCTATGATTTTAAATAAGTGAAGCACTATCCTCTTTTTCTTTTTGTCAAACTAAAAATAACGATGAAGCAAGAGAAAATTGTATTGTTCATAAAGTCATCATACTCGTATGTAGGTAGGGGTAAGTCTATATAAATGCTTAGTAAAGACTTAGTACATCACGCACCTATAATAAATTGTTTTCTATGTATTCTGTTCCACTTTAAAAGACCTCAAAAATGTCCATGCGTGTCATAGCCTACGAATAGAACGTTGAAAAGACTTATGCATTTGTAAATTTTCTTAAACAGCTCCGCATCCCACCAGTAGATAGGTGTATGAACTGGAAATAAAAAACAAATGTATATCACGTTAAGTAGGTAAAACAAATTTTATTTAGGTATAGTATTTCTGCGGTTTTGTATCTGTGTTCGTTATCAAATATTTACCTGAGATAACGAATACTTTACGGAACAAAAAAGCGTAAACATGCAGTCAGACGACTCGTTGTTTGATTTTTTTTGGAAAAAATATAAATTTAAACTCAACAAAAAACACAAACTGGTGATCCTTATTCACCCCTCAACGTCCATGTCCCGAATAAAATCTGGAACTTACCTTTGAAGAAATTTGATTTTGAACCAACGCACCTTATCTTATTTAGATAGTTCTGTTTTATCACCTATAAACTATGTATACAAAATGAATATCGTATAATATCCCTGCATTGTAGGTATTTCAAATTTATGACGTATGTAGGTATATTATTCACACGGATACAAAAAACCCTCCATACAGATACAAGTTGAATTTATTTTGCTGCCCACCTTTTAACCAACTGCCGAGAGCCACACTAAAGTATCTGTTCCCGGGTATCTATCGCAGGAAAAAGATATGCAGAAAGTTCTTGTCTTATCATTGCTAACTGAAGCCTGATATCGAAAAGATATCTCATTAAGTACACGCGGCATCAGATAATAATATCAAACTAGATATTGTGTGTAGTAAAAGTGCATAACCGATTAAATTTTTTCTTACATATACAATATTTATATATGTACCTATAACAAGTCAGAAATTACACGAAAAAAAACCAGGCCCAAACCAGCCACCGAATATCATCCAGAAAACAACAACAACACCAGAAAAAAAAATACGGACAGATTACACATTATTCGCTAAAAGATACATGGTAAGCAGTTACGATTTTATTATCAGATCTTATGTATGAGCTCACAAGATATGTGTATCAATTTTTTCGATAACACCAAACCGTTGATAGTGTGATAAAATAAAACAGAGCCGATCGAGCGACAAGTGGGAAATTTAATCGGAGGCATGTCACTTGATTTATTTTTGGGATTGGCAAAAGTTTTTTTTTTTTTTTTGCTGTATATCTTGAAGTGATTAAGTTATCTATATAATATCTCTTTATCTGTTTATTTCGACTTCGTGTATCAGTGATCTTTATTCACAAGATACATTTATTTATCTCCATGGCGTACTATTTTTTAATTTTAGTTTTAAATTTTGTGGTTTGATTGTGCGATCAATAATTTAATTACATGTCAGTCGAGTAGTTAATAGAAATTTTTGAAAAACTAATTTGGGAAATATTAATTACCATTATTTATATTTATTTATCAAGAGTTCCTTTTAAGATCTTTATAATACCTAACTGTGAAGAAGTTACGAGTCCAAAAAATATGCGACAGTGAAGTCATGGGTGCAAGTAAAGTTTAATCTTTGAAGCTAATATTTAATAATGCTGTTCATCATATCAAGAACAAATCCAACAAAGTGATTAAGAACAAAATTCTATTTTTTTATCTTTTAATTTACGCATTTTACAAGAAGATTTTTATCAACTCATCTTTCTTAAATCATCTTCATTTTTTGCAGATACTTTTTTTTTCGGCACTTTGAATATTTTTAAGGTTTTGTCATTTTCATTTTTATTTTGTTTGTTTTTATTTCATCGTTCCCTAGCTAAAAGGCTAACACTAATTTTCGGAGAATTCGTAAAATTCTATAACACTACAGTCAAATATTATCAGGTCATAAATAGTTTTCCAAAACACCTAAAGTGGCTATACATCATACCCACAAACTATGAACATTTTTGAAAATGACCAATAACAACTTACAATTGATCGATTCTCCTTTTTCTTTGTGTCAGCGTTATTAAAGGCTCTCCAAATATAGGGCCCGCCAGTAAATAAGACTTTTAAAATAAAAAATATAAGTGAAATAACGCCCCAAAATAATGTGAATACAAAACAACCACAACGAAAATTCTCAAATTTTGGGGCGTAACTTATTTTTTTCTTTTGTGACGTAATATTTCCAGGCGGGTTATGATTTCGCAAAGCTTTACGGGCGGACACAAAGAAAAAACCAAATTAACTGCGTCAAAATTTAAAAGCCATTATTAAAAATGACAAAAATGTTTAAATGATAAACCTGAGATTTTGTTCTTAAGAAACTCGTATATATGTACATTTAATATCAGCTTTTACGTAGAAAATTTTAAGAATATGTTAAGCTTAATTCTGGGTTGGCTACGAAATCTCGCAAACTAAAATCTCGCACACGATATCTGGCAATAAGAAATCTCGCAATTACAGAAACCCGCTCTTCATAATCTCGCAATAACAAAAACCCGCTTTTTATAATCTCACAATTACAAAAACCCGCAAACTAAAATCTCGCATTAAAAAACATAAAGGACTTATATAAATTACTTTATACTGGGTTTTTCGTTTTATGTATGTTGTCAGTTGGTGTGCTTTCAGTTTATTTGCTATGAACAGTACCTTGGTTGGCCGGCGTATTGGGTTCAAGGATTTTATCTCCCTTCTTAGACCTCTGATTTTTCATTTCAATTTAAGGGATTTTATTTTTCAGTGCGGAATTTTGCAACGTCACGTGTTAATGCGAGATTTTAGTTTGCGAGATTTTAGTTGAAATTTGCAAGAATTTTGGATGTGAAATGTAAATGCGAGATTGTTAAACGCGAGATTTTGTTATTGCTAGTTTATGAAAAGCGGGTTTACTAGTTTGCGAGATTTCGTATTTCGGGATTTATGCGAGATTTCGTTATTCGAGATTATAGTTTGCGAGATATCGTAGCGCTCGCCTTAATTCTTTATCACCGACTGGCTCAAAAAGGTTTTGGATCAAAATTCTCTAGGGGATCAAAATTTTTCTTTTCAAAATTCGACCACCATAATTCTTCTTTTTAAAATACTGGTTTAAAAAAAAAAAATTCCCAATAATAAATGTAAAGTTTCGATAATGTAAAAATGCATTTTGTAAACTTTTTTCTTATTATTTATTTTAATTAACTTGAAAGTCATTATTTCTGACATAATTTAATATGATTTTGATCGTGTTCTATGATATTATATTGGGTACAAATTAACAACACTATTCATCATAGGACTGTTTGTTTATCTTTTGAATTTTATGATTATGCATCTGCTTCCTTCGAAAAATGTAAACATTTTCATTTTGCTAAGGCAGATTTAATAATACTGTCAACTGGAAGGATATTTTGGAAGGTAGGTCACTGGAGGTTATGTTTGCTAGTTTTAAATGTATCCTGCTTGAAGGCATAAAACGATTTGTTCCTACGTTTACTAGAAACAAGCAATTTAAGCTTCCGTGGTTTAATAAGAGAATCAAAAATTTGGAGAATGCTAAAAATAAGGCATTTAAGCGTTCCAAAATGACAAAACTTCCCAAAGACCGCGCAATATTTCTTCAGTTGAGAAAAGAATTTGACCGATGTCAGATCGATGTTACAAACAAATCTGGTTATGATATGATTTCCCTTATTCTTTTGTCAAATTGTTCCTCCTCAATTTGTAATGTGCTGAGTCTTATTTTCAATAAATCCCTTGAAAGATATCTTTTGTAGATCCAGTATTTAAGAGAGGTCTAAAGCACTTAGTGAAGAACTACAGACCAATTTCCAAACTGTCTGCCATACCCAAACTTAAAAAAAAAAAAATAGTCACTCAACGACTAAATTTCGCTGTTAAGGAAATTGTATCCCCCAAGCAACATGGTTTTATAAAAGGAAGGTCGACTTGTATAAATCTAAGTCTGTTTGCAAATTTTTGTAGTGGTCATCTGAAAAACGGTAGACAAGTTGATGTCCTGTACACTGATTTCGTTAAAGCGTTTGATCAAGTTCATCATGACCTTCTCTTGCAAAAGCTAAAAAAGTTAGGATTGAATAACCTGTTCATTAAATGGTTGAGATCTTATTTATCTTATAGAAAACAGGCTGTTAAGTTAGATAATTACGTCTCAAATCTTAAAGAGGTTGTATCGGGTCTTCCACCAGAAAATCAATTAGGACCACTACTTTTCAATATTTTTACTAATATAAAATAATAAAATATATAATTAGAAGGCAAATCTATTTGGAAATCCTGCAATTGTTTGATGTACGCTTACTTACTTACTTAGGTCCTCGGACCTATTATGTCCGTGATGTTTCCCTTACGGGACATAGGGCCTCCACTACACCTACGCGCCATCGTGTACGATTTCTTGAAATATATTTCAGCTCTCTCCAACTTTTTCCCAGTCGTGCCGATTCCTGTTTGACCGTTCTTCGCCATGTACTTCTAGGCCGGCCTACTGTCTTCCCTCCTGTGTGAGCGGGTTCCACTGCATTGCTTGAGATGCAATGCGCCGATCGCCTTTTCGAAGCGTATGGCCAATCCACTGCCACTTTCTTCTTCGTATAATGGAGTCTATGGGTTCCTGACCCGTTATCGCATGAAGTTCGGCATTGGAGATACGGTTGGGCCAAAAAATCCTCAAGATGTTTCGTAGACACCTTAATAGATGTCTACGAAACGAAGGTTTGCAGCTTTCTAGTGACAGTGTCAGTGACTTTCCAAGTGCTGCACCCGTAAAGCAGAACGGATTCAACATTGGAGCGGAACAGTTGTAGCTTGGTCTTTAAGCTAAAAGAGTTGTTTCTCCATATTTTGGACAGCATTCCGAACGCAGCCTTTGCTTTTCTGATTCGGCTGTTTACATCCAGTTCAGTTCCGCCACCCGTAGAGAAAATACTCCCAAGATATTGGAAATCCTCTACCATCTCTACCGGTTGTCCAGAAATATTTACTTGAATTGATGAGGAAGTTCCAAGGCTGATCCTTTTAGTTTTTGCCGAGTTGATCTTAAGCCCTACGATTTCTGCTTCTCTCTCCACCCTTGTTGTCATTTGATGGAGAGCCATGATCCTATGAGAGAGTAAGCATACGTTGTCCGCGTAGTCCAGATGTTTGAGGTGAGATTGCAGAGTTCACTGAATTCCTCCATTTCCATTTGACAAAGCTGCGTGCAGTACGTCACTTATCACCAACAGGAACAGTATTGGTGACAGTATACAGCCTTGCCTAACTCCACTTTGGATTTCAAACTCCTCTGACAGCCTACCTTTGTGCAAAACGTGACACTTGGATCCATCATATGTAGCCTTGATAATAGCAATCAATTTATCTGGGATGCCCCTCCTGCGCAAAGCAAGCCAAATAAATTCTCTATTGACACTGTCGAACGCCTTTTCAAAATCGAAGAACAGCAGGTGAAGTGGTGATCGATATTCAACGCACTGTTCGATGATGATCCGCAAGGTGTTGATGTGATCCACACAGGAAGATCCAGTGCGGAAACCTGCTTGTTCGGCGTCGAGTGTGTCTTCGAGGTGGTCTTTAATTCGGTCCAATATTATCCTTGCTATTATCTTGGCTACTGCAGGCAGAACGCATATTCCTCTCCAGTTTTCGCACTGTGTGAGATCTCCTTTCTTTGGAAGCTTGACAATCATTCCTTTTTTCCACTCTTCAGGAAAGCTCTCTGTTTCCCAAGCTCTCTTAATAAGTGGGTGCAGTAGCTCGCTCGATGTTGTTGGGGCTGCTCCTAAGAGCTCTGCAGGAATACCGTCAAGTCCAACCGCTTTGTTGTTCTTCAGTGCTTTGATGGCGGTGATAATTTCTTCTTTACTGGGGGGTGCGCTGTACGCTGTACGCTGACGATGTTAAACTCTTCTTAGCAACATCATCAATTTCAGATTGCTTATTGATGCAATTCGATATAAACAATTTTTTAAAATGGTGTGAATATAATCATTAAGAACTAAATTATTCTAAATGTAAAATCTTTAGTGTAACTAGATCAATCTCTTTGATTGAATTTGAATATAAATTCTCCGTTCTTCTCCGAGTTAACTCAATTAATGATCTTGGTGTGCTTTTTGACTCAAAGGTAATTCCCTGCTGGGTTTTTTGAAACGAAACTGCAGCGATTTTAAGGATTCTTTGAAGACTTTGAAGACTTTATTTATGTCTATAGTTCTACCAGTTTTGGAATATTGTTGTGTCGATTGGTCACCTTTTTATAATAATAATATATTGCGAATTGAAAGGATTCAAAAAAGATTCACTCGTTAAGCCTTGCGAAAGTTTAATTGGGTTGGATCTTTACCGGATTATTATAAATCAAGGTGTTCTCTTATTGACTTAAAAACGCTTAAGTGTCGCAGGCAAGTCTAATGCATTTTGTTTGTCAAAGACGTTTTTGATAATCGAATTAGGTCCACTGAATTGCTTTCCTTAATATTAATTATTTAATTATCTATTACAGATGCAATGGGTAATTAGATTATTTTCAATTTGTTTTCCATTACACTTTGTAAATATAATGGAAAACAAATTTGTTTTTCCATTACATTTTGAAATGTTATGGAGTGTTTTTTTGTTTTTTCATTACATTTTGTAATGTATACATTATATTTTCAAAATGTAATGGAAAACTTTTGTTTCTATTACATTTTATAACAACCCGTTATTGTTATTTATTTATTATTTTAAGAACTTCAGAAATCTGCCTTTGGCTATACTTGTATTTTACTTAGCAACAATAAGTTGTATACTTTGAATTATATAATTATTTTGTTTGAGAGTTTGACTTCAAATCTTCTTTGACTATACTTTTGTAAATAATCAAATCTTCTTTGCATTTCTATTTTTGCTAAAATATTTTTCTAAATTTCAAATCCTACTAGTTTTCAAATAATTTATTAATTTTTCTCACTGTAAAAGAAGAGTCAAATTCAGTATCAAATCACTTTCGACTTGACCAGGAAACTGACAGGTAATATTTCAGAGGTATCTTCATACCGCTTTTTATTACTTGCCTTTCTTTCTGGGATTTTGGTGATTATAAGTCTTTTCCTTCATCAGTTACTGCCGACTTTTGACCGCATAATAGAAAAGGAAAAAGACAAATAATATATAAAATACTAAGAAGAAGTTTTAAAGTTGTAAAGAATTTTGTATTACCTATTTCGTGTTGTCCTAATAAAATAAGTTTATTTAAAATTCTCCGGTGTCTAGAGTTTTCATTTTTGGAAGTTACCCTACAATTTTGCTCTAACGACTAACATCACCCTACAATTTTGGAAATGTAATGGGTAATTAAATATATATTTTTTTCCATTACATTTTCAAAATGTAATGGATTTTTTTTTGTTCCATTAAATATTAAAGAAGGGTTTAGTATGACATCTTGCTTTCTATAATTCCTGTATAATCCCACTTTTGGGCAATTATGTAATATTGCAAAAGAAAAAAAGTATAAGAAAGAAAAGACAAAAAAAATCCATTACATTTTTAAAATTTATTATTAAAAAACATCTAATTACCCATTACATCTGTAGTATTTATTATGTAGTATTTTTTAATTACATTTTAAAAATGTAACGAATGATTTAATTTTGTCCATTACATTTTAAGAATGTAATGCATAAATTCTATTACATTTTTAAAATGTAATGGAAAGTTTTTAATTCCATAACATTTTGAAAATATAATGGGTAATAAATTTTGATTTCGATTACATTGGGTTTTCTCTTGACCAGTTTATAAACAAGTATCAAAATGGCAGAGTTTCAGAATAATTTTGTAACATATGGTGTTTATAAAAATAAAAGATGTCCAATTGGTGAAGATTTTCGAAAATTATATAGATTTAGTGAAACACGCGATGGTGCTTTGACCCATCAAGAAAAAATTATGATTTTTCTGCGGTATAAAGGAGATCCTGGATTTCAAACTGGAATTGGAGAAGACAGGTGATGTCAATCAATCAACGATATCTAAGGTGGTATAGCAAGTCGCAACAAAAATTGCAAGCCGTGCGACTGATTGGATCATATTCCCACACACTTTTGAACTCTGAAGAAATAGAAGAAGCGCAAAGGTTATGGAGCAGTAAGTATAAGTTTCCTTATGCCATTATGGTGCTCTTGATTGTACACATGTGCTTATAAGGAAACACTATATCACCACGAGGAGTGCGTCAACCGCAAAGGATAGTACTCAAAAAATGTACAGGCTACGCGCAACGCGGATGAAAAATGTACATGTGTATATGCTTATATGCTGCTATGATTTTCAGCATAGCATCTCTTTTACTAGCCTTTTAAACTTGTCACCCTGTCCGACCCTATAAGAATATCAATAGGTCCTGGCTTATTGAAACTAGGATCAGCTAAATTAAGCGACAGGTAATCAAGAATATTCAATTGTGAGGTGGATACCGGTGGAAACAATGAAGTTAATTTGGAGATGACATAACAGGCAACGTCAATATTATTTGTATCAAACCTTGATGATAAGCTTAGTGATACCACACCATTGTAGATGCAACGCCCATTATAGGAATACGCGAAGGCTTCCGTGACAATCCAAGACGCTGAACGATCTGCTTTGTTATGAAAGAGACTTGAGATCCGTTGTCTAGCAAAACGCGTACATCATGTTGAAATCCTAGTTTATCTCGAACTCTGACTAAAGCTGTAGGAAGAAGAGTAGAAAAACAACGAGATGGATCCAGCGAATGACAACAACTGGAGGAAAAGAACCAGAATTACTCGACGATAATGCGGTATTAGCTTGCTTGAACTGATTTTCACCACTTGAAGTTTTTGACGCCACAATTTCAGGAGGGTGAATCAATGTATGGTGCCGCTTGTTGCACGTCTTGCAATGTAAATATGAACGACATTTATTTGAAGAAAACAGTTGAAACAAAGTTCATTCTCCCTATCACGACGAGCTTAGGACACTTAGGACACCCTGCTTTAGTTTCAACCATGTGAGTACGAATGGCTTTTAGAACCTTAGGCGATTTGTTGGAGCTAGATAGTGGACAGCAAGCTTCACGACAATTAGGCTGTGCTTATAGATGTGCGACAAAGCGATGCGATGCGAGAAACGTTTTCGTGCGAGAGAAATATTTACATTTAATCATATTAACATGGGCACAGTGAAGCGATATTTGCTGCGAGTGTTGCGATTTTCTCATATACTTATCGCAAGCATCACATTCACAAACTCTTTTGACCACTTTTGCTCGAATCTCGAATAACTTCTCGCATCGCTTCTCGCACTACTATACGCGTAGCCTTACACCTTGTTTGTAGAAATTCAAGGAACTGCTGTATGGTATTTTTCTAATTACGTATTGCAAATGAAATGGGTAATTAGATTTTATTTTAATACATATGTACATTACAAAGAGTAATAAGATCATAAAATCTTATTGTATAATGATGGTGAGGTGGCACTGGCACAGTGGATATGGTTCTTGACTGCTTACCTGGACGTGCGGGTTTGAGCCACAGTCTAGATAGCATTCTTTTCTGTATTCCCCAGTTTCAACTGGATGCCACCCGTGGAATTTCATGAGATAATTAACATCTAAATCTCAACCCACTGTGCCAACAAAAATCTTTCTTTTCCTTCTAACAAGTGCAGTGCATTGCATTTAAAAGATCTGAGGTCTTACAGGCATATAGTTAAAATTATAATTCTTATTATATTATTACTAAATAAGGAATAAGCTATAATTATTTGTAACCCTTAATTAATATACATATGTATAAGCGTTGTTATGTAGGTGTTTTGGGAGTTCTTTTGTCTAATTTTCACGAATTGCAATTTAAAGCCTTTGAAACGATACCCATTTTTATTGTGATAAATGAGATAAAAATTAATATTTTTTTGTTTTTACTAGAGATGATTTTAACATCAAAAATATACACCCCTATAACGATTACGATGTTCGTATTATTAAGTCGTATTTTGTCGTATGTTGTGCTTGTGGTTTCCTTAATGGTAAAATGTAATCTTTTACAAAGCTTTTGAGAATTTGCGAATACAGACATTGCGATGGTGGTATTTAAATTTAACAATATAACCATCGAAAGACATGGCGAAACGAACAATTTGTGTTCTTTTCGCCATGCCTTTGAATAAATGAATCGGTGAGAAGAAAAAGGAAAACAGTCCACAATTTGTTGAAATTGAACTAAAAATACAGAAGTGTAGATATTTCTATAGCGCACCTAACGAGCCTAAAAAGGAAAACATTCCGATAAAACCTATACTTTAAATGAGCAAACAAAATTTCACTGTGTGGAAAAAAGAAAACATTCCAGGAATATTTTCCTTTTTCCACTCAATGTTTGAAATTTTCTGTTTAAATCTTCAAAAATGCTGACGGTTATTATTTTAAAATCTATTTCAATATCTTGGTTGGCTATGATCTCTATGAGAACTTTCCTAATGAATGGATAAATTCGTAGTTTTTGTTTTTTTTTTTTTTAAAACCACCAAAGATCTTTCTTAAAAGGAAACTTTCGCCTTAAGTAAATAAAGGCACCAGATTTATACCGAAGAACAAAAAGGAGTTGTGCCGGCTTCAACTTTCATGGATGGACTTGTGGATGGAGCTTTTCGACTCAAAAAGAAGGATGTTGTCACGCTCCCCTTCATAAAAGCTTATCAACAAAAGGTTCCCATCAACGAAAAGAAGTTGGAAGATATTTCCAAAATTGTGCAATATATTCCCGATGAGCACAAAAATATTTAACGATGGTGTCCTTCAACGGCCAATGTCGAACACCGCAGATAGCGATGAAGGCGATGTTTAAAGTTTTTTATAGTGCCTACTACAGTAATTTTTTAAGTCAATTAAAAAGTTCAAGTGACCTCAACTCCAGAAATAATATTGTGTTTCGACCAAGGTATAACAGTGGGCTATTCAGTCAGTCTGTTATACCCTACTGAGACACAAATTTTGGTCGATGTTTACCGACTCTTATAAAAATCACAGCACGAAGATAGTATTTATAATTTAGTATTTCCTGTTTAATCTACGATAAGCATATCAACAGATTTTTAACTTAAAGATAAATGATAAATAAATATAATTTTAATAATATAGATGCTAATACATATACTAAAATACAAAATATAACAATTTTACAGCTTTTTACTTAACATGACAGTATTTTTGAATTTATCTCTAGACATAAAAATCTCAACATCTTCATTAAAAAAATTAAACAAACTGACACACCTGGAAATAGGTTCACGCTGCCCATACAAAGTTGAGTGGCGGAATTCATATAATAACTGCCTTGATCTTATGGATCTTGAAGGGGCATACAAATGGATTAGGGAAAGAAGATATTCACTTTTTATGGAAAAACACAAAATATCACGAATAAACATTACACATGAGACTTTTCTTCGCCTTTCAAGAGTATCAAGCCTTAATAACAAACATTTGCTATTATAGCTTAATATCGCATTTACAGATAATGTAAAATTTCGCAATGAAAAACTCAAAATTTTTTTTTGGACCCTTTCAATCCTATAAATGTTTTTTACAGTACTAGGGTACCACACAATGGAACAATACTCAAGAATAGGTCTTACCAATGAACAGAAAAGGGACTTTACAGTGTATGGATCTTTGAAATCCACAGAGTTTCTTTTAACAAATCCTAAAAGAGAATTTGCTTTTGACACAACATAATTTATGTGAAGATCAAATGTAAACTTTGCATCAAACACTATTCCCAGATCTTTAAACTCATAAACCCTTGATAAATTATTTTCATTTAGGATATAATTTGCCAAAATTGGATACAAAATACGGCCATACGTCATCAAGGCACACTTCCCATAATTAAGTTCTAGGTCATTTGAACTACACCAGGCTTGAAATAAGATACAATCATTTAAGCTTGTAATCTTACAGAAAAACTTGAGATCATCAGCAAAAATAAGAAGATGACAATTTTTTATAACATTCACTACATCGTTTATATATAACGAGAACATGGAAGGCCTCAAATGGCTGCCTTCGGGAACACCCGAAAATGCAAAAATTTCCTTGGAACAGTAGTTACCAATTTTAACCAATTGCTTTCTTCCAAACAAATAAGATTTAAACCATTTGAAAATAACACCGTCAAATCCATATACTGTGAATTTTATTATTCTAGGGGAATTTGTTTAAATTCGTGCACCCAGAAAATAATTACCCTAGAATAATAAAATTCACAGTCTCTTCGTGCTGTGATTTTTATAAGAGTCGGTAAACATCGACCAAAATTTATGTCTTAGTAGGGTATAACAGACTGACTGAAGAGCCCAATGTTATACCTTGAGCGAAACACAATATTATTTCTGGAGTTGAGGTCACTTGGAGTTTTTAATTGAATTATATTCATTCACTCCACTTAAAACAGAAGTTATTTCAACATTTTAAAATTTAAATTTCATCTTCATCTTCTTATTGTAATTTTTTAAGTTTTTTTTTTGGTTGTTCGTTGTTTTTTCAAATTCTTTTAATAATAATTACAATAAAATGAAGTGCTTGTATTTATTTGTTTGTATTATTTGAATTTAAAACAACATGTTTTAATTTTTTTCAAAATGAGTGGAAAAAGGAAAACATTCCACATCAGTAAATTCCGGGCTTATCTTAAATGATTTCAACCCAATTTTTTAGCACGTTACCTCTCAATGCTAGCTTTACATTTTTTTCTCAGTAAGTTCTCAGAAGTAACTTTTAGTTTCGACGGTAAACAGTTTTTTTCGATTTGCCAAGAACTATCATTTGTGGAATGTTTTCCTTTATCTTCTCACCGATTCAAATATGTTAAGTTTTAATACCAGCACCGCAATTCGGAGTCTCTACTCGTAAATTGTCAAAACCTTTGAACCAAAAAAGATGATACTGTTAGAAACGTACTAAAAAGTTGGCATAACATGACCAATAGAAATATTGATACTACGTTTAAATATCCTTTTATATTAAGAAAGCAAATAACATGAAATCGTACTATTCTTTTCGACAACGTTACAATAATAATAATTTGTATATTTTCAATTTTTTTGACAAAATATAAAATAAAACCAAACCTGCTTATTTTAAATGTAATCGGGTGTTCTGTTCTCTCTCTCTTCAAAATGAACCTTTGTGGGCTCCTTTTCATGATACGCTTCATCTTCATAATATAGCTAACAATACTTTACCATTAAGGAAACCTCAAACTCAACATAAGATCAAATACGACTTAATAATACGAATTTCGTAATTGGTGTGATTATTTAAAAATTAAAAACTCCAAAAAACGTTTTTTGCATAAAATTGATTCTCGCGACACCTAAACATTATTCGAAAAATCTGAAAAAAATTCAGGTAGCGTGCCAAGGATTCAAAAAACTTAACTCAAAAAAAATGGCTTAAATCGAACGAAAAATACAAACAAATATTAAAGAAAAACAATGGGTAGGTTCAGAGAACTTAGGGGACTTGCAAGTAAGGCAAATTTCTAGACTGTGATTGGTCAGCTGTTGAAAAATTGTTTCAAATGAAGGGAACTTTCGACAGCTGGCCAATCACAGTCTATAATTTTGCCTTACTTGCAAGTCCCCTAAGTTCTCTGAACCTACCCAATGAAAATAGAGAATTGTGAACCTAATTCCTAAAACTCATTTTATTCAAAATAATATAACTTCTATCACACAGTGAATTTGGAGATTCTGTTAACTGTAAATGTTCTTATTGGTACTGGGCCGGATTTGCCCATTGTCCTTTGTTATAGTATCGAAAATATTTGTAATTAATATGTGGTCTCAGGTCGCGGCATTAACCCACCAGTTTTGGCGAATTAACTGATATTCTTCCAGAGTTCAAGCAAGTTATTGTTTAGTAAACCGACATCGGTGGGTGAAGCAAGGCTGAGTAACTATCAATCACTTCCTCTTATTCTTATTCTTTGAACAACAGAGGTTTGTAAGAACAGATCTGCAAGGAAATTTTATATTTGCTGTAGACCCATTATAACTTTATGACATTTAAGTGATTTAAAAAGTACAAGTGCCATAAATAATTGTGTTTCGCCCAAGGTATAACAGTGGGCTCTTCAGTCAGTCTGTTATACCCTACTAAGACACAAATTTTGGTCGATGTTTACCGACTCTTATAAAAATCACAGCAAAAAGATACTGTGAATTTGGTCAGGTCAGGTTTTTTATAATAAGAAGATGAAGAAATTTAAATTTGTGTCTTAGTAGGGTATAACAGACTGACTGAAGAGCCCACTGTTATACCTTGGGCGAAACACAATTATTTCTGGAGTTGAGGTCACTTGTACTTTTTAATTGAATTTTATTCATTCAGTCCACTTAAAACAGAAGTTATTTCAATATTTTAATATTTAAATTTCTTCATCTTCTTATTTTAAGTGATTTATTTAATTGGTGCTTTAATTTTGTAAGAAAAATAAGAACTAACCATTTTATCTTGATTTTAAATTTCATATTAAATCAGATTCAGCTTAAATATTTCTATGACATTCTTTTTTGCAATAATTCTTAAGTAAGTAGGTACCTCAGAATAAAGCCCTCAAGAAAGAATAAATCGCTCTTGTTATTATTCATACACTAACAACAAAAAGCACTTATTTATTTATTTCATAGGCGCAAAATATTCCCCGTTTGCTATCACATAAAACTCTTTTAATTGAGTTGCACACTTCACCAAAAAGATTTCTTATCACACAAAACAAGCGATTAATCATGATTTTCATTTCAAATTAACTTTATATATGTGTATAGCTATTTCCAACACTCAGGTGGCTGCCATAAAATATAATACCTTTTCCATGTATGTAGATGTCTATTATGTATGGCACTCTATAAAAGCATGTTCTTATAATTGTTATTTTTATGAACGTATTTTTTTTTCAACTGAACAAATTTTACTGCGCCATGCCATAGAACAAGAATACTATTTCAATTTTATCAGCGGCAGCACTCTTCAAAGCGATTACAAAGCATATTTTTTTTTCTTGTTTCCCATTTTTTTTTTTTGTTTTATTAATAATATACCAAGGAAATACGATTATTGTTGGCTCAGCAAGTTGAAGGTTATTTTCTAAACTACACCTTTTTTGTACTCAAGGCGAAGAATTTGATTCACAATTTTTCTCAAAATTTTCAAATATCGTTTCGAAATTTTTTAACTTTTTGTGTAAAGCAAAGGCCAACAAAACCTTTACTTTACTTTTTATTTATTTATCTATAAGCACATTTTAGGTTCACAATTATACACATCAGAAATGCAACGAAGTCTTTTTTTTTTTTAAATTAAATTAATTCACTCAATTGCTTCGTTAATTTTTTTTAATTTTTTGTTCATTTTATTTCGAGATCGAATTTTTATCAATATACCAAACTCTTAGATAGCTTTATCCGAAAAAGAATGAATTTTCTTCGACAATATTTTTTTTTTTTAATATTATGCAATTTTTTTTTTTGAGATGGGAAAGATGGGAAGCTAAAAATAATGTAGGATAATTATCAACTAACTACTAAAGATTACGAAGCGCGGACAATTTTATATTTACTATAAGGTTGCTGATGTGAAGCTAGACAACTTGTAAGGATTTTTGTTGCGAACACATTTATTTTCACGTACAAGGACTGAGATGGAAAGTTGTAAAAAGACTAAAATTCAAAGCGGAAGACGACAGAAATGTACTAAGGAAGGTATAATCTTCCTTTTTTTTTATAAAGATATTGAACTTTATCTAGCCACACAATTATATACTGGTAAAAAAATATCTAGGGTGGTGAGAGAGATATGATAAAGAATTATCTTAATTTGTAAAGACCTGATGTTTGTCCTTTTTTCTTATCGAACTTAAGATATACTAGGCCATAAAATATTTAAAACGAACGAATGAAATTTCATGTGGAAATCTAAAAGATAAAAAAAGACTAGTTCTAAACTATTAATGAATGAATTTTCGGACAGAAATTTGTCCGACAATTATTTAATTTGAAGTAAAAATTATTTAATAAAGAAAAATGTTTTAATTTATTATAAAGAAGTAATAGGTAATGAAGTGGTTATTTTCATTCAACTATTTGATGGGTGTGAAGTAAACACCATCATTTTCGATTTCTCAAAAACTGAGGGTTGTGGTACTTTGTGTCGTATTTAAAAAAAATTAAATTGTGTTTTTTTTGTTGGTATTTAGACGTGCACTTTTTGTGAAGCACAGTGACGTATGTATGTATCAAGCTTTTTTTCCACGGATGGGTGTTTAACATGATATTAAATTCCATATAAAAGTTTCTAATAAAGTCACGCCCAGCCTAAAGCTACGCGGACAGTGGTGCGACAAAGCGATGCGACAAGCGATTCGAGATGCGACATAGTGTGCACAGTAAAAGCGATTTAGTGCGGCTGTGTTGCTCGTTTGTTTAGTGTCAATAATATGGATTCATCATCAGAAGATGAATTTTTAATTTAAAATTTATATTTATTATTAAAGAACTGAAATATTAATATTTTACTCTTTTGATTTGTTTTCTTTAAACGTCAAAACAAACAATATGAGCCTACTCCCACTAACTCGCTTGAAAAAGTGGTCAGAAGAGTTTGCGAGCGAGACGCTTGCGATAGGTATGCGAAATATCGCTTCACTGTGCGCAAACATAAAGGGTTTTTCAACACGGACGCCACAAAAGTAGAGCAACAGGGACAGCAAACGACGCCATATTTCTTGCCGTTCTTTTGACATTTCTCTTCAGTAAGATTTGTCATTTCATGATGGATAGATGAACGAGCCAATAACGGGTCGAAATTATTAAAATTTGCTACCGAAATTCGGAGTCAGTGGCCTCAACGTTAAGAGCGCTACGTCCAATTCATGGTCATTTCTCATTTCTGGCTGAATGGCTTCGTCAATAAACAAAATATGCGGTATTGGTCAGGCAGTAATCCACACGTACTCCATGAGTCATCATTGCATCCCGAACAAATTACGGTTTGGTGTGGTTTATGGGCCGGCGGCGTCATTGGCCCGTACTTCTTCCGTGATGATCAAGACCGGCACGTTACTGTGAATGGCGATCGCTACCGTTCACTGATAACCGAATTGGATGATATGGACTTGGACGACGTGTGGTTCCAACAGGACGGCGCCACAAGCCACACAGCGAATGTCACAATCAATTTATTGGAAACCAAGTTTGGAGAACGTGTTATCTCACGAAATGGTCCAGTCGCTTGGCCGCCTTGGTCGTGCGATTTGACGCCGTTAGACTTTTTCCTGTGGGGCTACGTCAAGTCTATGGTCTATGCCAACAAGCCAGCGACGATTGATGAACTTCGTACGAATATCGAACGTGAAAATGCAGCAGTATCGGCCGATTTCTGCTTGAAAACCGTCGAAAATTGGGTTCAGTATCTGGACTTTGGCAAGCGTGCCCGGGGTAGCCATGCAAAAGAAATCGTATTTCGTACATAATGGCATCAAACATTTCACAGAAATAAAAAATTTCATTGATATCCAAAACCGTTTTTGTTTTATTTAGAAAAACTTTTGTAGTGCTCTTATTGAAAAACCCGATATAAGAATAAATGTAAATATTTTTCTCCCACGCAAACGTTTCTCGCATCGCTTTGTCGCACCACTGTACGCGTACCCTAAGCTGTTGAATGTTAGAAAGAGCCAAATTTAAAAAAAAAAAACAGAAACTTTTTTTGTTCGTTTTCTTGGACTTAAAATCATCGGAGAAACCCATGGTTTTGACTGGACCGGTGACGTTGGGATACCATGTATATTATTTGACTTATTTCAGGGCAGGTTTAAGTAACTTTATAATGCTCTCTAAACAAATCCCCTTGTTCGAAGCTTGGTAAAAACTCAATAAAAAAATATGTATAACATGAAAACTCATGTCACATTTCAAAAATAGTCATGGACTCAACCAATTAAGAACTTTATCTTTGTTGCATGTAAAACTCTATTCACTTCATGCGTGTTTTTCAAGATTCGTTTCATATAAACCTACACAAAATAATCCAAATGAATAAATCAAAGCAAAACTTTGTGACAACATTTAGCTTGTTGCTACTATAATGAACATACATTATTTCACCTATTCTGCTTTTGGATTTAAACTATAAAGCCAAAACAAAGCACAAGCTTCCATTTTATTATCTTTGAATGTTAAGAAATGCCAAAAAAAAACTGTAGGTAGTTTAATAATTAAAACAATAAATTACTTAAAGTTATTAGTTACACAAATCAAATTTATTTGCAGCCAACTAAAATTGTTTGCCGAAACGCAACAAAACATTGCAAAATATAAATTAAACTTGCATGTTGCATGTGAATTTAGATAAGGTAAATAGATTTTATGGTGAAACATTATAAAAAATTGAAGAATATTTATATGGAAAACTTTTGTTCTTTTGATTTTTAATTGATCTCAGCATGCTAAAGATTCTTTTCTTTAAAGGCAATTTGTAAGATTATTACTAGATTATTCATAGAGGGTGTTTTTTTTCTAGAGGTCTAGTTTTGAAAATGGTAAAACGGTTTCGAGTGACAGTATGTGTTGTAATAGATATTTCAAAATTGTAGCCAAACGTGACCATATTTTAAGCATACACGACCCTAGCTGTCCATTAGGTACCCTATTTTAATGCACATTATAATGACAACCTTTAAATAAAAACTATAACTTATATAGAATATTTGATTATGAAATTAAATTGGCCACTTATTCTCATTATTTTTTTTTTTTTATTTAAGAGATCTCTAAACTTTTGTTAAAGTCTTTTTATTTTCTATTTTCGTATTAAATAAATTACTTACTTACTTTTGATGGCGCTCACAGCCCAGGATGGGCTTCGGCCTCAACTAACAAGCCCCTCCAGCCAGCTCTGTCCCTAGCTAGCCGCTTCCAGTTGCGCACACCGAGTGCTTTGATGCCGTCATTCACTTGATTGCGCCACCTGTTACGGGTTCTTCCTCTGCTGCGTACCCCATCGGGGTCGGATTCGAAGAATCGTGGGGCAGGTGCGTTGCTGTCCATACGCTCCACGTGCCCCAGCCATCTCAGCCGCTGTATTTTCAGCTTTTTGACCAGGTTAACGTCGCTGTATAGCCCGTATAGCTCGTCGTTGAATCTTCTCCTCCATACTCCTTCGATACACACCGGACCGAAAATCACACGAAGAATCTTCCTCTCAAAGCACCCTAGCAGATTTTTATCCGAATCTTTCAGTGTCCATGCTTCTGACCCATAAAGCAGGACCGGGATGATAAGGGTCTTGTATAAAGTTACCTTGGTTCTCTGAAAGAGGGCCTTACTACTTAAACGCCTTCTTAGACCGAAACAGTGGTTGGCAAGAGTAATTCTTCGCTTGATCTCTGCACTGATGTCATTCTGCGATGTAATAGTGGAGCCCAGGTAGACAAAGTCCTTGACAACTTCGAAGTTATATCTGTCCATCGTGATATTTTGCCCGAGTCGACGATGTTGAGATTTCTCTCTCGATGACAGCATAAACTTCGTCTTGTCCTCATTAACCGCCAATCCCATTCTAGCTGCCTCCGATTCAATGCTCGCAAATGCCCCTGCCACAGCTCGCTTCGTTCTGCCGACAATGTCTATGTCATCCGCATATGCAAGCAATTGAACGGACTTTTGATAGATTGTACCGCTGGTGTTGACATGTGCGTTGCGTACAATGGCTTCAAGAACGATGTTGAATAGGTTGCATGATAACGCGTCGCCTTGCCTCAATCCTTTCTCAACATCAAAGGAATCGGTGGTGTTCTTACCAATTTTGACGGAGCAGCGAGATTTCTCCATCGTCATCCTGCACAGGCGGACGAGTTTGGCAGGGATGCCGAGACTCGACATGGCTCTGTATAATTCGTCCCTTTTCACGCTATCATACGCGACTTTAAAATCGATAAAAAGGTGGTGTGTATCGATCTGGAATTCCCGGGATTTTTCTAAAATCTGTCGGAGTGTGAACATTTGATCGACGGTTGACTTGCCTGGCCTAAAACCGCACTGATAAGGGCCGATCAGATCGTTGACAAAAGGTTTTAAGCGGTCACACAGGATGGCCGACAAGATTTTATAAGCGACGTTTAGGAGACTAATTCCTCTGTAGTTGGTACATTTCAGAACATCTCCCTTTTTATGGATGGGGCACACTATACCGAGGTTCCATTCATCGGGCATACTTTCCTCCGACCAAATTTTGCAGATGAGCTGGTGTATGCTCCTAGCCAATTCATCTCCCGCTGATTTAAATAGTTCGGCTTGTAAGCCATCCGCACCTGCAGCCTTGTACGACTTAAGTTTGGATATCGCCAGCCGAACTTCGGTTAGGTCGGGTGGACGGAACTCTTGGCCATCATCGTCCAAGTTGAATGGAGCGTTCTGCCTATTAGCGGCATCTTGGCTGTCTTCGCCATTAAGCAGTCTAGAGAAGTGTTCTTTCCAGATCCTCAGCACTGACTGTGTGTCTACTACCATATTCCCACTCTCATCTCGGCAGGCTTCCGTTCTAGCCTTGAATCCTTGGGTGGATCGCTTCACCCTCTGATAAAATTTTCGAACATCTCCCCTACCGCTACAACCCTCAATAGACTCTACCGCCCGCTTCTCGTGCTCTCTCTTTTTGCTCCTGAGAAGTCGGCGTTCCTCTTTTCGTTTCAGCCCGTAGAGCTCCCGGGCCACTCTCTCAGCAGCTCTTGTTCGAGTCTGCAGCATTGCCTGGTAGGCCTCGTCCTTAGCTGCATGCGCTAGCCGGCACTCTTCATCGAACCAGTGGTTTCGTTGTATTCGCCTAGTGAAACCCAGCACATCAGAGGCGGCACTTCTGATGGCTTGTTGACAGTGTTCCCACTGGCCCTCTGCACTTGATGCTGGTGGCGGACCTCCTGAGAGATTAAGAGTTACGTGGTCTGCAAAATTTCTAGCGATCTCTTGCAATTTAAGCTTCTCGACATCGAATCTTTTCACAGCATCTGCTCTGCGTTGTCGCGTCATGGATATCCGCATACGTAGTCTAGCTACCACCAGGTAGTGATCCGAGTCAATGTTGGCCCCTCGGAACGTTCGGACGTCCAAGATACTGGAAGCATGTCTCGCGTCTATCGCAACGTGGTCGATTTGGTTGACGGTTAGTTGATCACGCGACCACCAAGTTCCCTTGTGTATATTGAGGTGTGGGAAGTAGCTGCTTGAGATGATGACATTTCGCCCCGCCACAAAGTCTGCCAGCCTGTGTCCGTTGGAGGAAGTTTCGTCGTGTAGGCTGTGTCCTCCGACTATCGAACCAAAGATGCCCTCCTTTCCGAATCTTGCGTTGAAGTCACCAAGAATGATCTTCACGTCGTATTTCGGGCACATATCATACGTTGTCTCCAGGAGATCGTAGAATTCTTCTTTGGTTGAGTCCTCTCTCCCTTCATGGGGGGCGTGAACACAGATCAGCGAAATGTTCTTAAATTTGCCTTTGATTCGGATTGTGACCAGGCGCTCGCTTACACTTCGGAAGCCCAAGACTTCTTACCTAAGTCTTCCCCTTATCACAAAACCACAACCAAAGAGCCGCTGACCCTGTTCCTACAAGCACCCGCCGTAGTAGATGTCACCCGTTGTCAGTCTCCGTATGCCCTCTCCATCCCATCGCACTTCCTGGATGGCTGTTACGTCAGCCTTTAGCCTGTCCAGGTTCTTCACTAATTGTTCGGCTGCACGTGTTCTGTATAAGGACAGGACGTTCCACGCAGTAGCGGATCTAAGATTTGGCTGTGGGGGGGGCTTGGGTCTCCAGTTTCGGACATACATATGAACTTTAAAATAAATTAAATATCTTTGTTCCAAAACGGAATATTTTTTTTCTTATACAAATCAATCAAAAATCAAAAATTATTAGATGCATTAATCAATGCTGCCGTTTGACTTATTTCGAAGCACAAATACCTACATTCTTCTATTTCTATTTTCCTTTGAGTCTTTGTCAAAAAATGCAAATGCTTTCATTATTCATAAATACTTTCAATGGGATGGTATATCCCATATTGTCCTATGCTATTTTTTTTTCACAAAATACTAGAACGAAATAAAGTTTAAAACATTTTTTTTGTATACAACATAAATATATATTTTTAAGGCTTTTCTTGGAACATATACACTTAAAAATTATCAGTGTCAAAAGCTGAAAATAAGCTTTTTAAGCCACAGAGGAATCAGTTGTCAAACCGACGTTTTTAATGAATTTAATAACAATTATTAATTGGCCAACCGTTTAAGAAAATAAATATATGTAATATGGCTTTGCATATTTGTTAATAAGTTAACATTTATCAATTTTTTCTTTTAAAGAAGAAACCTATTTACATTTTTTAAATAAGTTTGTTATTTTATAAATACATATTGATTTTTTGAAATAAGTTAATCTTTATCAATTATTCTACTCTTTTCTAAGTAGAAGAAACAATAACATCGACTCGTTACATGTATTCGCTTTATATACATATTTATATTTTTAAAATTACATTTACATTACATTTTACATTTTTTAAATAAGTTTAGTTTAGTTTAGGAAACAAATGCACTCGAAAATTATTTGTTTTTTGTTATTTTAAAATTACATATTGAGTTTTTGCAATAAATAAATTTTTATCAATTATTCTATAAGTAGAAGAAACAAAGATAAGTGAAGTTTCATTAGTGGAAGAAAAAAAATGTGTACTGAAAAATTATGTTGTGTTGTTATTTTATGCATATGTGTTTACATTTGTAAATAAGTAAAGTTTTAGCAATAGAATATAAATTAAGTGTTTTTGTTATTAACATATTTCCATATTCACAGTTTTAAATAAAAATAAATTCTAAATTCAATATTTTGAACATAAAGCTTGATAGACACGAAGAAAAAATCAATGTTCTAGAATGCCAACTAAGAAGGAAAAATATATTTTTTTTTTAATGTAGGAAAAAGAAAGTTGGCTGTTGGAAAACACCATTTTACAATGCCTTAGTATTATTTTCAACTAAAGTATTTCGTTAAAAGATTTGGACTTTATAATATACATAGTGTAAAGTCGCTGATAACAGACATTTTTAAATCCAATATAGTAACAAAAATAAAGAACAAATTTCCATATTTGACGAACTACTGAGGGAAAATGTCGAAAAAAAGAAATTGTTAAAAAAAGCTGAAGCTATTAGGAACATAGGTATAAGCTCAACAATCAAAATAAAATATAACCATCTGATACTCCAGGACAAACAACTATCAGAACATTAATTTATCAGCCATAAACGTCAATTTTCACACAATCGAAACGAAAATTATCTAATGAAGACGATAAAAAACCAATGGACTCAGCATCAGGTACAATCAAACACAACAAATTACCACAAAAACGCAAAACAACAGCTTGAAAAAATATCAGCTTTCGTAGAAATAATCGAGCCCCAAATTCGTATAATGAAAATAATGTGTAAATTGTCTAGCCCCCAGTAAGTTTATTTTTATAAATTTTCTTGGGGCTTATTATTTAGCCCCAATTTAGATTTTTTTTCAGAAAATAGTCTTGGCGCTTGAAAAAATAACAGCTTTCGTAGAAATAATCGAGCCCCAAATTCGTATAATGAAAATAATGTGTAAATTGTCTAGCCCCTAGTTAGTTTATTTTTATAAATTTTCTTGGGGCTTATTATTTAGCCCCAATTTAGATTTTTTTTCAGAAAATAGTCTTGGGGCTTGAAAAAATAACAGCTTTCGTAGAAAAAATTGAGCCCCAAATTCGTATAATGAAAATGAAGTGTAAATTGTCTAGGCCCTAGTTCGTTTTTTTCTATACTATTCTATTTTCTCTTGAGGCTTAGCCGGAAACCTAGGGCTAGGGATTTAAATTATTCAGCCTCAACATAGTATTTTTCACCAAATTGTCTTTGGCTTGGAAAAATACCAGTTATCTTGAAAATTATCTAGCTCTTACATCGAATAAACAAATAATGGTGTAAGGTGTTCAGCCCCAACCTCGTTTTTTTATCAAATTTCCTTGGGGTTAAAAAAACACTGCAAACATATTAATTGCTTAGCCCAGAATGTAAAACCTTTCAGGCTATTATGAATCGAATTTTACAAATTGGCTGTGGGGGGGGGCTTTAGCCCCTATAGCCCCCCCCTGGATCCGCTACTGGTTCCACGTGCAGGTCCGAAATTTATTGTCCTTGTTTCGTTTGCTGGGGTCGTCAACTTTAAAATCATCCATATCCGAGGCTTGTTGTTGTTTCGGAACAACTTTTTTTTACGTGGTAGGGAAGTTCCCCGACGCACAACCCCCGACCCGGAGGACCAGACCCTTCGTATAACTCCAAGGGTTGGGAGCCGGATAAACCGCTCCTTATAGGCCTGAGCTACAAATATGTCGTAGTAGCCCATATAAGGTGTTCACAAAGTAGTTCAACCTAACTGGAACTGTAGACGCCAACGTTGATTCCATCAAGAGAATTCGTCCGCTGCCGCCTCGATGAAAGGAAAAGTGCCTTAGTGGGAACACTCCTCCCCCCCCTCTCTCGTTGGCTGTCCCCAACAGCTTTCCACGGGGATTTAAACCCCGTCTCCAGCTGAGGTACTAGACACCCGATGTTCACCACTAGGAGGTGAGAGTAGGAAATAAATTAGTTAAACAAATTCACGCCTACTGCGATTTGCTATTGTTGGTTGATAGTTGATAAATATTGATATTTTGGATTTTTAAACTCAATTTACTGAAAGTGTGATCAACTATTCAATGATATTTGTCAATTTTTTTATAATTTAAAACAGGATCCATTATTCCCAATGACCAAAACTTTTTTCGGTTGGGTGGTTTAATATCGAATTTCAATATTTATCAACTATCAATCAACAATCGCCAATCGCAATAGGGGTGATTGTTAGGGGTATGTTTGCAAAGAAAACTGGGTAAGTTTATACCATTTCCGAAAATTTGACATTTGGTTTATGTACTGTCAAAATTTGTATCGGAAATGATTTACACAAATTTGATGAGATTCCTCAACGAATTTGCTGTGGAAAGTGATTTGGTAAACTTAACCAAACCCGATAAGGTGGTAGCAGCTTCATTGGAGAATATTCGTTTTGTGCAAAAATGATCATGGTTGGTTCGAAAAAGTCTAACTTCTATTCTAAGTTCTAACTGTTGAATCTGTATGGTTAAGGTCTCTAAGGAATGAGTAACGAATTTGTGTACGAGTGAATTCTGGATTTCGATATTGTTTTTTTTTTTTTTTTTTTTTCAAAAGTTGATGAATAATTTCTCAATGTGAATTATACAGGATTATCCGGCCTCTACAAACATGTTTTTAATTTCATAAGCATAACGAGAAAACTACTAGAGACACTTGAATCAAATTTAAGTAAAATAAATTCTCATTTTAAAATAATTAAAAGAACGTCAAATCTATGGCACAAAATTATAGTCACATAAAGTACACTTTAAATGATTTTTGTAAATACTAAAATCAAAATAAGTATTTTGATAATTAAAGTCGTCATAAAGCCCACTTTATCGTTAGCGGCTTCTGATAAATTTAATACCGACGAAAGAACCCTTTATCTTTTAAAATGGGGTTCAATTGAGCCAAAGTAACCTACCTATCCGTTGGCCGCATGGCATTCTAAAATACTTTCCAGTGATTTTCGACATCCAAAAATGTTATTCTCGATGCCGATTTTATAAGATCAATTTCTGCTCACTTTCGTAACTACCTACCTCACTCTACTTTCATAGAAAAAAAAGTGCAACGAAATTATAAATAACTCATGTATGTACCTACCTATGTTTGTTTTTATTGAATACATTTCCATCATTATTTTTTTTTACAATTAAAGTTTTCTCAATTGTTTTTTTTTTTTTAGGTGTTTAGTCTGCTGTCTTCTTTCATTTATTTAAAAAAAACTCAAACTGTATTTGTTTAACCAAACTGTTCATTTTTGAGTCTGTTCGACAAAAGTTAACTACGGGTAGGACTAAAGTGTTATACTAGTTGTAGAAAGGTTAAAAAATATTTATGATTTGATACAAAATTAGTACATGCTCTTAAAATTAAAATGGTTCCAACTAGCATGTACTTAACCTATTTAATAGGAGGTGACTATAATTTTGCGCATATGTTCTTATGTAAAATTGCTTGCAGAAAATGAAAAACTTCGTACTAAAAATTAGTGCTGGCCACGAGACGAGACTCTGCGAGACATTTGAAAGTTTCGTCTCGGTCTCGTTAAAATCGAAAATTTTCAGTCTCGTCTCGGTCTCGTATAATTAAGTCTCGTCTCGGCCTCGTCTCCGAAAAATACGATTTTCGGACAAACTGTTGATTATTGGAACGAAATATTTTCGATTATAGTTTGGATATGTGCAAAAGAAAATAAATATTTAACTGAAATTGGATTTTTTAATTTATTAGACTCTGTAAATTTCGGTCCAAATATACAGTCTCGTCTCGTTCTCGTCCCGGTTGCTTAAAAGGCAGTCTCATCTCGTCTCATCTCGTCTCGTCTCGTCTCGTCTCGTCTCGTCTCGTCTCGTCTCGTCTCGTCTCGTCTCGTCTCGTCTCGTCTCGTCTCGTCTCGTCTCGTCTCGTCTCGTCTCGTCTCGTCTCGTCTCGTCTCGTCTCGGTCTCGTCATGCGAGACCGAGATCGAGACCGAGACTTTTCGCGTCTCTTGACCAGCCCTACTAAAAACAATATCGATTGAAAAGTTAATTCTATGTATTGTACTTTAGATTCAAAAATTGAGGACACATTTTAAAGATTACAAAATGGGCACGTCTGGATCGCACAAGACTTGCTCTCGTAGCTAACAACTTAAACGTAGCTTCAAATTGACAATGAACATGTTTATTGGTTCCATGACATTATGTAATCACAAAAAAAAAAGTTTTAAAAACAATTTAAAATATAAATGATTACTATGAATTATTATAAATTAGTTATTTTAATAGCTTAAACAGATAGAGCTCGAAAAAAAGTATGCCATCTGATTTGTTTAATAAATATGAATTTATGAAAAAAAAAAAAAAAAAAAATCGTTAGAGCTGTTTTTTTTATATCAATTTTTTATATATAAAAATTCTTGAACATTTTTTAAAATAAAATTTGGTATGCCAACTTTTAGTATTTAATAAAATACAATTTTTCACAAAATCAAAAAAAAAAATCATGAACCCGTTTTTAAGATATTGAATTTTCAAAAAAAAATTTCAATATATTATATATATTATGTATATTATATATATTTTTTTAAAAATCCAAAATTTATTTTTTCGAAAATCGTTGAATTCAAAATTGTTAAAATTGTAAGCGAACTTTTGTATACAAATTTTGGTTCAAATCGGTGTAGTAGTTAACGAGAAATTTGAAAACCAAAATATTCGGTTGTATGACAGGTACCGTTAATAAACATTATAAATTTTTTTTTTTTCCACCAAAATATTTAATTTAGTAATTTTAGTAGCTCGTAATTTTTTTTTTGAAAATCGTTAGAGCCGTTTTTGAAATAAATCAATTTTTGTAAATTGGCTGTATGACAGGTACCGTTAGTGTTTGGGCTAAAAAAAAAAAAATTCAATTTCACCTCTAGGGAATCACCTTAAGTCCAAAGTTTGAAGAAAATCACTTCAGCCGTTAGGGCTGTCGAGGTACAGACAGACAGATTTGCGAGACCCACTTTTTTCGCGTTCTCTATCATCGTAATGTTAGGGAAAATTATTATCTCGAATTTTTTTTTTGTACGAATCCTAAACTTGCCCTATACTACGTATATCGCAAGTAAAAAATAAAACCCACGTATTTATTGATATACCCCTCCTCTAAAATAATACTAACAAATATTTTATGATAAATTCAACAGTAAGACGTAAGAATAAAGAGTCGTAAAATTTGAAATGCAACTCTGATAAAATTGTTCGTCTAAACGCTTCGAATGGCTGTGCAACTAGCTCCTTTCATAATTTATCCATAGCTCGACTATTTTTGGATATAATTGCTTACAAAGTTTTGGATTCTAACAAATTATCTTGCGATTATCCGATATTTTACATCCGATTCACTAAGTGCTTTTATTTTACCGTTTTCTCTTCCGTTATGGGCTTTTCACGACCCATTTTTGAAAAAGACAGTGAAAAACAAATTACAACTATCGATTGGTAATCAAAACAAGATGATTAGTTAGCGCAGTTTACCGTAAAATAAACTATTGTCAGTGAACCTATTCTGATGACCCAAAAATATCACATGATTTTGTCAAGTAATATGATCAAAGCACTATATCAAAATAACTGTGCATTTTTACTTGCGATATACGTAGTACTGGGCAAGTTTAGGATACGTGCAAAAAAAAAATCGAGATACTAATTTTCTCTAACATTACGATGATAGACAACGCGAAAAAAGTGGGTCTCGCAATTCTGTCCATCTGTCTGTATGTACCTTGACCTGCAGCCTGAACGGCTGAAGCGATTTTCTTCAAACTTTGGACTTAAGGTTCTTATGGGATTTCCTAGAGGGAAAATTGAAATTTTTTCTTAGCTCAAAAAATAACGGTTGTATGGCAGACAACAAATATACAAAAATTGAAATATTTCAAAAACGGCTCCAACGATTTTGAAAAAAAAAAAATTACGAGCTACTATAATTACGACAATTATTAATATTTTGGTAGAAATTTTTTTTTTATAACGGTTTTAATAATTTCTCGTTAAGGGCTACACCGATTTGAACCAAATCTTTTGTGTACAAGGTCTTTAACAATCTTTACAATTCTGCATATAAATTTTTGAAAAAAATACTTTTTGGATTTTTAAAAAAATATTGAAATTTTTTTTTGAAAATTTAATATTTTGAAAATGGGTTGATGATTTTTATTTTAATTCTGTAAAAAGTTGTATTTTATTAAATACTAAGAGTTGGCATACCAAATTTATTTTTTTTAAATTTTCAAGAATTTTTATATATAAAAAATTATTTAAAAAAAAACCGCTCTAACGATTTTTGAAAATTTTTTTTCATAAATTCATATTTATCAAACAAATCACAAAGCATACTTTTTTTCAGCTCTATCCGTTTTAGCTATTACAAAAAAAAATAATATTTTATATTTTAAATCGTTTTTAAAACTTTTTTTCGTTTTTTTTTCGTGCCCATTTTTTAAATTGTGTTTCTATGTCAAAACATGGTAGTAGCCCACAGCGTAATGGTAAGTGCGATGGACTGTCACGCTGGAGGTCTGGATTCACTTCCCAGCCTCGTCCACCTTAAAGTTAAAAATTTTTTTTCAGGGCTACTGCCTCTTGCGAGGAATTGACAAATCCCCCAAGAGTATCACTTGTCATGAATAAGTGCTTCTCGGCTAGCCGTTCGGATTCGGCATTAAATTGTAGGTCTGTTGACAGACGCACACAGGAATGGTTGCGAGTTGGTAGTCACTAGGCCGTGGTTCCTCACGAGCCGTTGCGCCACCCAATTTTTTTTTTATTTTTATGTCAAAACATGTGTCAACAAATAGTCTAGCTATATAAAATAAAGTAGGGTACATTCAATAATTATTAAGATAGAAGAACAATAGTTTGTGACAAATGTGTGAACCTATTCGAATGAGTGGCAGTGTATATCTAAAAAAAAAACATAACATAACCTAGAAACCACAAGGAAAACAGGCTTGCAATAACCTGTTGCAAGGTTATCATTTGTTTACTCGATGTCCAGTATACATATGAAAAGAACGGCGCATAAAAAAAATTGGGCACGACTGGATCGCACAAACTTGACAGGGTGTCGGTGTCCCATTAACAATGGTCCAAACTGAAACTGTTGAAAGGCCAAATCATGCCCTATTGGTAGCTTGTACATACCGAATCACAGCGGTTTTCGAGTAACATCTGTTTTTTTTTTTAATTTGAAAAAAAAAACTTAACTTGTAAACAGTTTTTTGCTCATCCTGTCCATAATTGTTTTTTGATTTTTACAACTTTTGCACTTACACCTTGGTTAGCAGTTTTACTAATTTTCTAGAATAAAATATTTGTTTCATGACCATCACCATATAGCTAAAAATCAATAGATAATCTTGAACTTTGACCAAACTTGTTATTTGACCTAAATCTTCTGAAGCGACCCAGGAACAAAATACAGGTTTTATCTTTTAAAGATTTCCTTATTTTCTGTTGTTTCTATAGAGGTATTAAACTTGCCAAAGCAATGCTTAAATACAAATTTATAACCATTTGAACCCAATCAAACAGGTTCAAAATAAAATCAAACAAAAATAACAAATTTTGTTTCAAATATTTTTATAAGATTAGAATATCACAAAAACCGTGTTTTTTGAAAGAGTGACTAGCAACTCAGTAAAAGTTTTACACCGAAAACACAAACAAAATTCTCTATAATAACTTGTTTTGTTATTGTTTTGCGTGTAAACATTTTGCTGAGTTGCTATAGTCACTCTCTCAAAAAACACGGCTAAAACTGAATTTTTGGGGAGAGCTTAATTTTGATGTCTTACGTATTTCTTTAATAAATACCTTAAATCTGAACAAGGACTTTCGATTTTGTGAGGAGAAAGGAGAGAAGAGCAGTAGTTTTGAAAATTTCCGTTACTCGAAAACGGCTATGATTTGGGATGACAAGTTACTAAATTCTAATAGGGCATGATTTGGCCTTTCAACTGTTTCAGTTTGGACCACTGTTAATGGGACACCGACACCCTGTATATGGTTGCAAAGCCGTAGTTGCGGGGATGTAAAAAATATACCTGAGGCACGCACTTACATTGCCAATCACTGTGCATATTTAACCTATTTCCGGCGCCTACTAGTTCCAGTTGACTTAGAAACTTGAAATTTTACACACTATGGGGCATATTCATAGTCGCAGATAGACCCAGGTTTAACTAAACTACAGTTTAAGACAATTTTGGCTCAATAAATACAGACCGATTTAAATTACAATTTGTTGTTTTCATATTTTTATAAGATAATGAACTTTATAAACTTCACAAATACCTTCAAGTATTTTAAAATGATAATCTTAAAAAAATAGAATCAACGCCCGAAAATTCAACCAAACCTATGTTTAACTTAGACCCAGGTCTAAAATGACTATGAATACGCCTCTATCTGTTTTTGGTCTAATTAGGGGTAATCTGAAATTTTGGAAAAGCTTCTGGTTCTCCGGAAAATTCACGTTGCGTTTTCGCAACGCTCGCCGAAATGGGTATCAAAATTATTGAAATAAAATTTTTTTACATGGCAAATGAATCAATTATAGTTGAAATTTGTTTATGAAGAAACTAATTAAATATAGATACACTGGGTAATGAAAAGATTGTTGAAAATAAAAAATGATGAAATTCGTAATAAGTTATAGGCACAATATATTAAGATAAATATGTATGTTTACAAAGAATGGGGTTTTGTGTGGTATTCATCGTAGCATTTTAGGTGAAGCGGGATATTATATTTCTTGCAGGAAAAAACAGTTTGGTCGAAATACTTGTGACATCGGAGCCGCTTTTCTGTTTTGATGATGTCGAAACGGACCAGTTCATTGGGATTTCCTTTGATTCCGTTTGAATCACAGGTTCAGTTTTGTTTCCGATCGCAACTGAGAATTTTCAACAAACTTTCTAAATTCTACATAGTTGCTGCATTAGTGTTTCCTTCGCAATTTGTTTGGAAATGCAATGTGTGTATTAGTTTGTTTGAATGTTGGATTATTTTTGTATACATTAGCATAGACATTTGTGCTTTAAAAATAAAATTGGCTATATCACTGTCAAATTCAAATTCTAAAATTTGCAGAGGATTGAAATTACATGGAAGAAAGATAGAAAGGGCCATCTCCCATACTCTTTCAAGAAAAGAAAATATTCTGAATGATAAAATTATTATAAGGCTCTTTTATAAAACACAGAGATAATTTTAAAATTATTAGAATTAAATAAGCATATGCACACGATTCATAGAACCTGAGTATAGCACAGTTGTCTTATAGGGACCAAGCTCATAAGAAAAATGACCTGAGCCTTGATGTTTCCTATACGCAATGCACTGCCTAATTATTTCTAAGAATAAAGTCAAGAGGATGATAAAGGGCTTTCCAATATAGCAGTCTTCAATTTTTTTTTTGTTAGAACTAATACATGCATCCTTTTGTTAGACAGGATTCAATCAAAAATTATGATGCTTTTTCAAAAATGTTTGCATTATAAACATAAACACACAATATTCCGAGAATAAGCCCCTCAATCTCATTTAAAAACGCAGCGAATACAATAATTTATTGGTTTACGGTTCAAATGCTACTGCTTTAGGCGACCGTTGCGAAAACGCGACGTAATGCTTTCATCTAACCTGACAGCAGGCAACTCATATAAATTACGTCAGCATTATTTTAAAATTTTGAAAAATTATAATCTTGACGATATTTTTTAAAAAGATCAAAAATCCTTCCTCAAAATTTACAAAAACTCGTATTTTGAAAGTCCTAACAAGCACGAACAAATTTTTAAGAAAAAAAATCCAAAAACAGGTCGATTAGATAATTTAACTATCTCTCAAAGTCACTTTTTAGTTTATTTAAATTTATAATCAGTTAAGTTCCAGAAGTCTTCAAATATGACGTTGCGAAAACGCAACGTTAGCCGGAAATGGGTCAAACAAATTAAATTTAAAAACTATCAAAAATTCAGGTGGGATTTAATTTTGAAACAAATTGTTTGACTCTGTCTATAGTCTTTCAATGAGAATTTTAGTATTCTTGAGAAAATTGTAGTTTTCAATACAAATTGTAATACTTTGCCCAATTTGCTGTACTCCTAGATCCGCTATTTAAAAAAAAAAAAAATATTCACAATTATACATATCAACACTTTGAGAAAAAAATAAAAACAATTTAAGTTAAAGTTTTTTTTTCATCTACGTATTTGAATGAATAATTAAAAATGGTACAAAAAAAAATAGTATTTAGCTCAATATAATATTCTAATAGACTAAAAGCCCAGGGCCGCCAGACAAACGTCATTTTATCAAGGCTAAGATTTTTTCTGCGAACAGATACTATGGTAGCTAAGAACAAATGAACACTAAGAATCTTCTGTTAAAGTTGCATACAAATGTTGCAACATTGCATTGTTTTATCAAAGCTGAATTTTTGATATGTCATAGGGAATGGTGTCATTTACTTTATTGGACACTTGCCAGACATCTACAGTGGGGTCTAACGTCAACCAGACACTTATAATCTGTCAAACTAATCGTGCCATTTACATAACAGAATCAAATCAAGAATTTATTTTTTATTTGGGCAAATATTCTACAATATTTTCTAATCAGCAAGACACCTACAGCGGGGCCTTTCATCGTCGTAAAACTGGCAAAATAATAATTATTTGTTACTAAAACGTCTTTTTTTTCGCTTATTTTAGCTGTTTTTAAATGTCGGGCTTATGAATACGCCCCACTGTATATGTATAGCTGATGGGGAATTATTTTAAAACAGTTGCGCATTAAACATATAAATATTAGCTTTAAAACTACAACGTAAATGGCACGATTAGTTTGACATATTTTAAGTGTCTGGTTCACGTTAGACCCCACTGTAGATATCTGGCAAGTGTCCAATAAAGTAAATGACACCATCCCCTATGACATATCAAAAATTCAGCTTTGATAAAACAATGCAATGTTGCAACATTTGTATGCAACTTTAACACTCGCTACCTCTTAATTGCACCCAGATTAAAGATTCATACCATAGTATCTGTTCGCAGAAAAAATCTTAGCTTTGATAAAATAACGTATTTCTAGCGGCCCTGGGCTCTTACTCTTTAAGATAAAATACAAACAAATACGTTAATACTTTTCTTGAAAAATTACTTAAAAGTATTCGAATATAGCCCATAACCTTGATAGTTCTCTATCAATCTTCAAATGAAATGTCAAATAGAAGATAAAAATATAACAAAAAATAATGTTATAAATAAATAAACAAAATAAATAAAAATTAAAGAAACAATCATAAAAAATAGTATCCGATTTAATAATAATTTGTCTCGGTACAAAGGCTAAATGTTAAACAACATCGGCGATTTTCCTTACACTTTTATTTTGCTTACGAGGAATTGGATATTTTTAGCTTTAATCTCTTTCTAGAAGTCCCCACGTAGCTATCCGATTACGATTTCCCTAAATCTAATCAGTCATTCTATGTAAAAAATAAAACTTATCTCAAAATTCACGTTCAGTTAAACAGCTGGAAAAAAGATAAAATTCCAAATGCATTATATGACTATATAATAATTTTAAAAATTATCTTGTCTCTATCCCTTTAAAGAAAAAGACCCTATACGCTATATCTACCCGTATCTATACCAACCTACCTATATAGAGGTTTGGGACAAAGTTCCAAGACAAATAATTAAATACATAACAGTATGAAATGATTGAAGAAAAAAAAAAATACCGTAATTTTTTGCGTTTATATATCTGGTGTAAAACGAAATCTCTGAAATGATACGTTAACTTATCTAATGCCACTATCTATTCTGAGATATTCGATTTTTTTTGTACTAATAACACGATAGGAAAAATCATTGATAGGCAAGTTTGATTCAGTTAAAAACGCCAGAGTCAAAAGGTTTATTTTAACAATGAATAAAATAACGAATGTGTTTTTGAATTATAATAAAATTAGGCATACCGAAGATGTGCATCAATTTAATATTTCATTGTTCGCGCTTGAAGAAAAAAAAACAAGATACCGAGTTACCGCATTTTCAGACCTGACATCGAGTATGATAATTATTCAAAAAATAAGGAATATAGGTACTTGAATGGAAATTATAAAAAATTTAAATCGTGTTTTTTCGGGCGTATATTTTTTAGAGTGCCCGTCTTTGAAAAGAAAAATAATTGTCTGCGTACTTGAACATAATAATTAGTTTTGTTGTGCTTTAAGATGGATATCGATTACTCAACATGTTTCCAAGTAATTCTTATTCTATCGACTTAGGAATCTCACGTCGTAGTCGTCTGAAGGTGAAACTAAGTGAAAAATATAATAAAAAAAAAAATAATTAAAAATGTCAGGTAGCCACTTAAAAACGACAAAAATAAATTTATTAAAAGAAAATAAAACAAATAACAACATCACGGGTATTTTTAATTTTGATTTTTAATATTGATAATATTTTTTTGTTCTTCACATCATGTCGCCCATTTTTACTTTTTTTTAATAAATTTCGTTGAAGTGGTTCTGAATGTGAGTGATTGTTTATTTTTTCTGTGTCGCAATTATGGCGTTCCATTGAATTGGAGCTTATTTTATTTTCATTTTTTATGACAATACAGCAACAGCAATAATTCGATCGATCGATGAGTTATATGCCATTCGCGAGACATGGAATGGAATATTATGACTTTATAACCCCATTTTCTGATTGGCTAAAAGGGAACAGAGGCAGGGAGAATCTAATAATAATAAAAAAAAAAAAACGAATATAAAAAAAAAAACTTTGGTCAATAAAAATAATACGAAAAAAAAAGAGGGAAATATAATCAACACACCTTCATTGTTTATTTTTTAATTTTTATTGGTAAATGAGTGTTGGATTTTCTTCTTTTTTTATTATTATTTTTCTGTCGTTGTGCCTCAATTATTTTTTACCTGTGGAAAATTAGAGGAGAATAATATAACACAACATGCTATGCCACATATTTTTCAAGCCGTAAGACCAGCAGCTTATTGATGGATTTATTGGCTCAGCGATTGGGAACAGAGATAAATTCAATGGTTTATCGACTTCGATGCACGGGTAAGTCACATGGGTTTATTTGAAGTGATGTCTGATGGTGTTTTTTTTTTTTTTTTTTTTAATTAATAAAAGAAACAAATGCTGATAAAATAATCTAGAGCAGAAATCAGGAGCGAGATTAGGTGTTTTATTGCAGAAGTGTTTAATTATATTATATATATAAAATAAATAATAATTTAATACCTACAAAAAAATAAAGTTAATTTATTTTACAGTCAATGTCCAATATAATATATAATTTATTTACAATTTAATAGAAACATTAAATGGATGAAAAAAATAATGGAAACTCAATAACTGCTTCGGTTTTCAAAATTGTCATGTATTTCAGTAACGAACTTTCTTGACTGATTTGATTTTTGTAAATAAAGGGTTTTCCAATGAGATGTGTTATTTTGATATTCAAAGAAAAATTGCATTTTTTTCAGATAAATGATCGGATGTTTATTTAAATGTAAAGAGGAAAGTATGCCATTAATAATGGAAAACAATTTTTGCCTTTTCATGAAATTTTCCATCACCAAATCGCAAAGTGGCTGCTGTTGCTGTATGCCCTCATTAGGTTCATTAATTCCGTCTTTGAGGTCTTGAATCGACGCTGGGCTGGTAACGTAGACCTTATCTTTTTACGTGGCCCCAAATGAAGAAGTCGCAGGGTATTAAATCACAAGATCTCGGTGACCAATTGTGATTACCTCTTCGAGAGATAACACGGTCCGGAAACTTTTCCCGTACAAGATCGATGGTTTTGTTGCTTGTATGGCACGTAGCGCCGTCTTGTTGAAAGTAAACGTTGTCCAGATCAATACCATCCAATTCCGGCCATAAAAAAATGTTAATCATCTCTCGATAGCAATCCATTCACCGTAGCTGTTGTTCCAAGCCTCATTTTCGGAAAGGTAAGGTCCAATGACCCCGCCGGACCAAAAACCGCACCAAACAGTTAATCGTTGCGGATGGAGAGGCTTTTCAACAATAAATCTTGGGCTTTCCGAACCCCAGATGTGACAATTTTGCTTGTTGACGTAGCCACCGAGGTGGAAATGGGCCTCATCGTTCGAGATGATCTTTCGATGAAATTCCGAATCATTTTCATGCATTTCAAGGACCCAACCAGCAAAGACACGACGTTGTTGATGATCGGCCGGCTTGAGTTATTGTATTAACTGAACTTTAGAAGCCTTAAGACCAAAGTCTTTATGCGAAATACGTTGTTATGACGTTTGTGGAATGCCTAATTCCAAAGAACGACGAGGAATGGACAAATCTGGGTTTTCTTCAACACTTTGGGCTAGCGCAGCAATATTCTCAGTTGTTCTGGAGCGACATAAACTGGTTTTATTCTTCACAACGCTAGCTTGTGCCAACAGCTTAAATTTTCCCACCAATTTCTAAATTGCTGTCCTATAAGTTGCTTCACGACGACCGAAAAATGTTTTAGTTTTACGAACCGTCTCTGCTAATTTTTCACCATTTTTATAGTGAATTTTAATAATTTCAATGCGTTGCTGAAGCGTGTATTGTTCCATTTTAATCAATGGCGTAGTTTCTAGTTAAAAAATTACTGCTTCAAAATTGACAACTACCGCAATAGCGGGCTATTCAAAATAACACTTCTTATTGGAAAACCCTATCTATATTTTATATTTGCCAAAAAAAAAAAGGATTAAAAATAAAACATGTGTACTTTTTTGTTTTAAAATATTCTGTTGACTTTAGATTCACGTGAACGAATCATTCAATTTGCCTCATTTTTACTGCCTCTACAGAGTAATTAGAAACCAGAAAAGTGATTTCGTCAAGAAAATAGGTCCTGATGTAGGTACATCGAGCTAGAGCCTAAACGAATGGACGAATTTGCTTCAAATTTGGTGTGAAGCATTTATTTATTTAGCTGAGAAATTCGAATTTTTGTTTAAGCTCATCTAGAACGGGTTTTTTTTGCAATACTCGCGCTACTAGGAATGCCCATCAGTTCACCCTCGAGCCCAACTTCGGACGTACTGTAATGTACAGAGATTCTTTCTTCAGTCGCACCACACGAATGTGGAATGCTTTACCTGACTCGACTTTCCCCTCCCAATTCGATGTGCAAACGTTCAAAACCAATGTGCATCGGTATCTCCTCCTAGATCCTCTCATACTTACGTTATCGCTCGTGCTGTGTTAAAAACATTTTAAGGGGAGCCATAACCCCTTTTGCGCGCGTGGAATATAAAAAAAAAAAAAAAATACAACGATTTCGGTTTTATCAAGTTTTCTCAAAAAAATGACTTTAACGATTTTGATTAAACTTTGTACATGGCATATCTAGACCAGTTTTAATAATACTGCATACCACGTTCTTACCAAAAAGTTCGAATAATGGAAAAAAGGAAGGGGATTTAAAAAAAAGTGTTTTCTTTTTATACTTACATATTATGTACGTATATTCTCTCATATCTCGTCATTGGGTTGGATGACTTAATCATTGTTTTGCGATTTGGTGCTCCCTAGTTAGTCAACAAATATTGCATTTTAAAATTGTATGAATAATTTTTTTTTTTTTGAGAAAATATAACATCAATTAAAAATGTAACTTTTCTTATTTTTACCTTTTTATAGTATTTTTATTAAATATACTTATTCTTGGTATTCATGATTCATAAGAATTGCAATAGTTATACCAAGTTTCGTTAACGGGCTATTATTTCAAAGGGGTTTCCAGCAATATTTAGGTGCATATTGTACTTAAAATATAGTCATACTCACATTAAAAGGACTTAAAATTTTATTTGGGTAGTCTTAGTTTTAACGTCGTTATATGTTCTCAATTAAAAAGTACCTTGAAATTCTGTGCCATATGCATAGATTGCACCAAAGTGTTTTTTCCGTTTCATGCACAACAACCTCTTCCCCTTGATAAAGTGATATCCAAAAATCCTAAGATTGTCATAGGTATACCCGGCATTTTCAGATTCAGCACTCTTTTTCCATATGGATACCATCAAAACATTTTGTATACACCGAAATTTCGGCCCACTTTTTCCCTACACTATTATTCTTCGAATAAAACTAAAATTTGATTTCTCTGATACAACTGTATCAGAGAAATCAAATTTTAGTTTTATTCGAAGCTTAAATGATCATTGAAAAATCGGCTTTAAGAGAACTTTATTGAAAAAATAAAATAAAAGAAGGGATGTCTGGGCTTTACAAAAACATATAACATGTCATTTTAAAAATTTTGTTTCTGTTTTAAGCCAAGTTAAGTCAAAGTGTTTTAAGAAAATTAATTCTCCCGCCTAGTCGACACCCCGCCCGGTATTTTTCTTGTCTCGAACTAACCTACACGCTCTTTCTTTTTGTCACACAGTATGCAAATCACCCTTATAGTAGATAGGTATACATTATGCAATATATCAAGTTATGGATTCGTAAAAAAAGTAAACCAGACGAAAAAAGTGAGTCCCGCAATTCTGTTTGTCTGTCGAGCCTCGAGCGTCTTAAGCCTAAGCGGCCGGTTATAGATTTTACCTATCATTTTGGGTTACATCAAAGACCCAAAAATAAAGGTACCTACCTAACTTTCCAAAAACGAAAATATTATTTTTTCTGGAAAACGGATCCAACAATTTTAATAAAGAAAATCAGTCATCAAATAATTATATAATATAATAATTTTTTTACTTGTGATATAGTGTTTTGACTAATATGCCCAGAAGTTTTTTTTAAATTTTTTCTTAGGACGACAAATAATGTTACCTGCCATCCAATTTTTTGTTTGCCAAAATGGAAAATAATATTTTTCTTAAAGATGAAGTATTGACCAATTCGTAGTATACTTAAAAAGTGGATAAGATACACATCTTAATTTATCCTTCAGTTTTTTTGGTCACAATGGATATGGCAATGAAACAATCAAGTTACATTTGCTTTTCCCGACGTTTCGACAGGGGTTGCTGCCTTCTTCAGGGGAACTTTATTGCACACAAAAATATAAAAAAAAATCAGTATAATAACAATTGTATGACAACATTAAAAATTAGACTTACATTTTGTAAAAATATAGAAAATAATATTCTCCAAAACGGGTCCGAGGATTTTGTTGAAAAAAAATTCAAATAAATTAAGTAGGTAAGGAAATTCTACCTTTTAATAATTTTTTTATTTTCATAAATTGAATATTTTGGGTACCTACCTCCAGTACAACCATTTTTTTTTTTGATTTTCTCGAAAACAGTTAAGTTGAAAATTTTCATTTTTTTAATGGTAAAATTTCTAAGAAGTACAAACATTATTGTGAACCAAAATTAAAAAAAAAAATTTTTTTTTTGAAAACGACTTGGTCAATATTTTCAAAACTAGGTGTAAGATAATTTTTTATTATTTTGTAGAATACTTGAAAAAATCATCTTTATAAATTCAAAAATAACGGTACCTTCCATACAAATGTTGACAAAACCGTACCTACCTACCATTCCAAAAACGAAAATATTATTTTTCTTGAAAACGGCTCCAAGGATTTTGATAAAAAGATGTGTGTTTGCTATTTAAGGTATGGCCAATATTTTGGTGAAAACAAATTTTACCAATAACGGTTAATAACGGTACCTGTCACAGAACCGATTTTTTTGTTTTCAAATTTCTCGTTGACAGCTGCTCCGATTTCAACCAAAAAAGCTCCTTCACAATTCAAATAATTTTGCATACACAAATAATGTTCAAAAAAATAGTTTTAAAAAACTACTGAATTTTTTTTTTTGAAAATTCAATATCTTGAAAATGGGATAGTGAAATTTAAAATACTAAATGTTGGCATATTAGATTTTATTTTTTAAAATGAGCGAAAAATTTTATATATAAAAAAATAATTTTTAAGAAAACCACTCCAACGATTTTTAATTTTTTTACTTGATTTTGAGCTCTCACTCTCAAAGCCATTAAAATAATAAATTTATAGTATTTTGTGGAACTTGAACGGCAGCGTATGATAAGCTCACTAAATTCTGATCTCGACAGCATTGTCCAATGGGGAATCAAAAACCGCGTAGAATTTAATGCTTCTAAAACTCAATGTTGTCTCCTGTCGTTAAAGCGAAACCCACCCCCAATGCCGCTATCCATGGGCGGTACTTGCATCGAGGAAACCGAACAGCTCTCAGTTCTCGGTATGTGTGTCACAGACCACCTTTTGTGGAATGACCACATATTTGATGTCGCCAAAAATGCTGCTAAGTGTTTAGGTTTTCTCCGTAGATGCAAGAAGTTTTTTTCCCCTTCTGATCTGGCTGTGATCTACAAAGCCTTTATTCGTCCAAAACTTGAGTACAATTCTCATGTTTGGGCAGGAGCTCACAAAACTCACTTGGGTTTGTTGGACAGAATTCAAAAGAGAGCTTTAAAAATGATAGGCGAAAGATCTATAACAGAAACAATTACATCTCTCGAACATCGCCGTAATGTTTCGTGTCTTTCTCTATTTGATCGCTATTATTTTAATCAGTGTTCTAGTGAAATAGCCAGTTGCATTCCTCCCCTTAAAAAATTCAACCGTAATACTCGCGCTTCTATGAATGCCCATCAGTTCACCCTTGAGCCCAACTTCGGACGTACTGTAATGTACAGAGATTCTTTCTTCAGTCGCACCACACGAATGTGGAATGCTTTACCTGACTCGACTTTCCCCTCCCATTTCGATGTGCAAACGTTCAAAACCAATGTGCATCGGTATCTCCTTCTAAATCCTCTCCTACTTACCTAATCGCTCGTGCTGTGTTAAAAACATTTTAAGGGTAGCCATAACCCCTTTTGCGCGCGTGGAATATAAAACAAAAAAAAAAAAAAAAATTTAAAGTAATAATTTATTTATTTTTTTTTAATGATATCATAATATTTTGGAACCAATAGCTATGTACTTGTACATCATCAATTTCTAGCTACGTTAAAGTTGTAAGCTACGAGAGCAAGTTTGTGCGATCCAGTCGTGCCCATTTTTTTTATTTGAAAAATAGTTGGTTTTGGTTCTTCAAACTGAACTACGTTTTTGGTATACATTTTTTGAAGACAGTTTAGTGTTTTTTTATATGTATTGTTGACCGACACTTAAAAAAAAAAATGTTAATTTTGCGTTTTTAATGACCAAAATTCTGGAAATCTAATGTTATGTTTTTTTTTTAATTCTGCAAATCCATAATCCTTTATGTTAAAATTCTGTATTCCGAAATTCTGTATTTCAAAATCCTGTAAATAATAAAAAAAATCGTTTTGATGACGAAAAAAAGTGCGCACTTTTGTCATTTACAGAATTTTGTATTATATTAAGAATACAGAAATCATTTCAAATCTACTACGTTTTAATTATAATCGCATTTAACTAATTTTTAAATTTCAAGAAAATGTTCTTTTATATCAAGTTTGATGATTTTGTTAAACCAGTTCTTCGTTATATTCCCGAAATTATTTTGAAATAACTGATTTTAGTTCTTTAGTGTTGCTAATGGTGTCGTTTTCAAAATCCTTTTCCAATTTTTAAAAATAAACTGTTAAATTGTGTTTGAATAAGACTAGTTAATCTGTTTTGCATATTTTAAAACTTAGAAAATATTTTAAAATTATATGAATTTGTGTCAGTTTGAACGATTCTTCTAGCTCAAAAAAACACTTTTACTAGATAAATACAAAAAGTTAAGGATAGTATTAAAGTGTTCAAATCACGTAAGGAAAATTAAAGTAACATATCGCTTCAGCAGTCCTATATTTTACTATATGCAATGTTTTTCAACACTAGTCAAATATTTTGTCGTTATTTTATTCATTAAAATTTTTTAATATTTTCCAGAATTCTGAAAATCGGGATATGTGTTAAATTTACAGAATAATGGAAAACAGAATTATGGTCACACAGAATTATTGAGTCACTTACAGAATATTGGTAGTAGCCCGTATCGTAATGGTTAGTGCGTTCGACTGTCACGCTGGAGGTCTGGGTTCGCTTCCCAGCCTCGTCCACCTAAAAACTAAAAAGTTTTTTTTTTCAGGGCTACTGCCTCTTGCGAGGAATTGACAAATCCTCCAATAGTATCACTTGTCACGAATAAGTGCTTCTCGTCAGCCGTTCGGATTCGGCATAAAATTGTAGGTCCCTTCCATTCCTGTCGAAAGGCGCACACAGGAATGGTTGCGAGTTGTTAGTCACTAGGCCCTGGTTCTTCATGAGCCGTTGTGCCACCCGATTTATTTTTTTTAACAGAATATTGGTCATACACCACAGGATTTTGAAATAAAGAATAACGACCAGTACACTTTTTTTTCCTAAAAATGTTTTTAAAACACGTTTCAAAAATTTTAAGTTTTTTGTTTTAGTACAGGAAAATTAGCAAAAAAACAATGGATTTATGGAACGAAATACAGGACGGCTGAATTGTTTATACCTGAAAGAAAGCTATTAAAAAGCTTATGTTGAGTTTTTGGGACGCCACCCCCCTGGGAAGTCCGCCATTTTGGAAAACGCGAAGTGATCTATATCTCCGAAACTATTGATCTTAGCTGAAAAATTGTAAGCCCAAGCTTGTAGGCAATTAAAATATCCTTCGTTCACTAGTACATTATTTTCGGTGCGGGCGATATTTTCAAGGTTATGTCGTTTTATTTTTTTGCAATTACAAATTTTTTACGTTCCCGACGTGAATTACTTTCCAAATGAGAATTTTAGAACATTACTACTACTACTAGTACTACTACACTCTAGAGTCAAACAATTTATTTGAAAATTAAATCACAAACTAATCTGTTTAATTTTGAAATTTAATTTTTCAATCCTGCACAGTTATCAGCAGTGTAAATAAAATATGACCCACAGTGTTTAAGTGCGTGTCCAAGGTATATTATACACACTTCCGCAACTATGGCTTTTCGACCATACAAAATTTATCGAAATCATTTGAATACTTTTTAAGAAAATGGTACCACCCTATATTTAGATAGGCTGATTCATCAAAGAAGTGACAAAAAGCTTCGGCATGTAGGTTTGGTGGTCAAAGGTGAAATCCTTTGAGGCATCAATGAGCACTGCTTTTAAGGTCTCCTGTCCAATAAAATATAGCCATAAAACACTACCCCCTTGGTGGAATGAAAATCTATCTAATCTAAGGAAAATGACTAGAACAATCTTTAATATCTGCCACAAACATAAGTTTTATCAACCCTATAAAGACTGTCTCAAGGTTTACAAGCGAGCTCTCGCATCAGCGAAGCAACAAGGCTGGAGAGAATTCTGTCAGTCAATTGAAAATATAAAAGATTCCGGAAGGCTCGGTAAAATTCTATCTAAGGAACATTGCAATCCAATACTTGAAAAAGCCTGATAGTTCCTAGAGTCTCTCCAGCTGAGTCTTTGGAGCTATTAATGACGACGCACTTCCCGGGCTGCGAGAACAGTAGGTTAGCGACGCTGAAACCTTGGGAAATGTCTTCAGCTCGAGTAGAGCATATCAATACCGTTATAACAAAAGAAAAAATTGCTTGGGCAATTAATACATTCTCACCGTATAAGTCTCCAGACCTGGACGGCATACTGCCAATTATGCTCCAGAAACATCAAGATATAGCAGTTCCCTGGCTGGAAACAATTTTTAAAGGATGTTTATCTCTTAACTATGTTCACGAGTCCTGGAGACATATCAGAGTGGTTTTTATCCCGAAAGTCGGTAGGCGGGGGCATGAATCTGCGAAGGATTTCCGTCCAATCAGTCTAACTTGTTTTGTGCTTAAAACCTTAGAGCGCATCCTCGACATCCATATTAGAGACATCCTGGATAGATGTCCACTTGAAAACTCTCAACACGCATACCTTAAAGGCAAATCCACTGAAACAGCCCTGCATGAGGTAGTGCGCAATATTGAGAAAACTATAAACTATTAAGAATATACTCTTGCCACTTTCTAAGATGTTGAAGGGGCTTTCTTGTTAAGTTAGAAAGATGTGGAGTAAAGGCGGTGCTGATGATTTGGTGATATTAGTGTCAGGGAAGTTTACTCCTGTGTTAAGTGAGATCGCGGAAATGGCTTTAAGGAAGGTCAGCAACTGGGCCACGAGCTGTGGACTAGTAGTTAACCAAAACAAAACTGAACTGATGCTATTTACTACCAAGACTAAGATACACCCCTTCACTCTACCCCGACTCAACGGCCAAACACTCTCACTCTCCTCTAAAGCTAAATATTTAGGTGTTATTCTCGACCCTAAATTAAATTGGAAGTTAAACATTGAAGAAAGGTTCAAGAAGGCCTGTATAGCATTATATGCCTGTAGTAAAACTTTTGGTAAAAAGTGGGGGCTTCAGTCGATGATGATCCTGTGGACGTACACAGCCGTGGTACAACCGATCCTCACATACGGTTCGATTGTATGGTGGCCTGCACTTAACAAAAAATATAACATCGATAGACTTAGGAAGGTTCAAAGAACTGCTAGCATTGGCACGTCAGGGCTATAAGATCCTGCCCGACTGATGCCTTAAGTGTTTTTCTGCACCTTCTACCACTTGATTTACATATTAAATATCTCTTGGTTGGCCAAGCCCTATAGTCACAGCAATATCACAGACTTGATTCCAATGGAAATGTTTACGAATGTTTCCCACTGACTACTGCACCCCTACAATGAGTATCAGTAAGGATTTCAAAGTTAAACTTCTATCCAGGAAGGATTGGAATGATAACGTCGTGACGAAAGTTTTCGACACAACTATCTTTACTGATGGCTCAAAGATGGAGTGTGGCATTGGTGCAGGAACCTTCTCTGAGTCTCTAAATGTATCTAGGTCCTTTCGGCTACCTGACCTTGCAAGCGTCTTTCAAGCTGAATTGCTGGCAATTAGGGAAGCTTGCAAGTTACTAAAAGCAGATCCAAACCAAAACCGTAATGCAGCTATTATTACAGACAGTCAAGCGGCTGTTAAAGCCATTAATTCAGCTAAAGCATCCTCCAAACTAGTCCAGCAATGCCGGAATGAGCTTGCGGGTCTGAACACTGACCTCAATGTCACTCTTATCTGGGTCCCGGGTCACAGTGGCATTGAGGGCAATGAACGGGCTGACGAGCTGGCCAGGCAAGGTTCAGCCCTTCATGGCTCACTTGCGGAAAGAGTCAACATTCCGCTTGGAGTTATGAAGGGCAACATTCTCTCAATTTATCTTACTAAAGCAAACCGTAGGTGGAGCAGTTTATCAAACTGTATTATATCTAGGAAGATTTGGCCCACCTATGACAAGAACCGAACAATAGATCTAATACGCAGACCCAGGCAAGACATAGCCAGGGTAGTTGCAACCTGTTGCGGACACTGGCCAATAGGAGAGCATGCAGCGAAGCTGGGCATACCTCACAATACTCACTGACGGAGCTGTGAGGACCAGCAAGAAAAGGAAACAGTAGTTCATTTCCTCTGCAAATGCCCTGCTCCGGCCAAAGCTAGAAAACAGTCACTCGGAAGAGCATTCTTTGACGACATTAACGACTTTCTGAAATGAAGATCAAAGACTTGATTTCTTTTCTCAACGCGACGAAATGGCTCTAGGACAAATTTCGGCTACTTCTGCATTATACCTTCCGTCGATTGCCTATGATCACAAGATAGTGGACTAGGGTTCTTGGGGGGGGGTTTGTGGTGCACAGCGGCCGGATGATCATCCAATCAGATCAGTGGACGCTCCAGTGCCAGCCAACGAACTGCCTAGTGGGCTAACTGTGGATGGTGTGGGTGCGGGTGCTGATCTGGTTGAATGAGTGATCCACTTTCTGATGATTATGCTAAAAGCTACAACAAAATCCTATTCTAAACTAAATAAAAAGGGACGATATCCTGAGGATGCCCATATTTTCTCTCTTCAATTCCATCCACAGGTTCAAACGAGTTATGGTATCAAAACGGCGCACTTCAGCGCTAATTGGGCTATGGGCTAGACTGCCTGTGGCCGCCATTTCTACCTACCTACCTAGGTCTGGTGGAGACAAGAAAAACGTATGGGAAGGGAGTCTATTCCCTCTCGTTAAGGTGGGGGAGGGTGGTCCATTCTCTAAAAAAATTTACTTAATACGGAATACAAATTATCAAAAAACAACGACAGCTTTTACAATGCCCTTCTATACCTTTTTGAAAATTCAGAAATCTTTTTCTTTATTTCCTTTACCTATAAATGAAGTTTTTGAAAAAAAAATATTTTCAAACTCAAAATAAAAAACTATTTTTTTTTTTTTTTTTTTTTTTTTTTTTAAATTCAAAAAGGCAATATATTGGTCACCCTATTTCTTACGGGCGATTAAACATTATCTTTGTCAAAATTGGCGGATCCGTTTTCAAGAAAATTAAATAAACGTATGACGAGCACCATTTCGGATACTTATTTCTTAAATCGTTTAGATTAAATAATGCTCTTAGACTTTTCGACACAAAGTCATCAAAGCCTGATGGTCCCATTAGAACTGCTCAAAATTGATTAAATGTTTTTAACAACTAGGTGGGCTTACTATGCAAAGTGAGTTGTGATTTATTTTATTATGTGGGTATATAGGTAATTTATTTTAAGATTTCCCTATCAATTTATATTATGGCCATTTATTTATCGCATATATAGTTTTATCACTAAGAAGTTTTAGATTTAAAACAAAAACTCGTATCGCTATTTTGATAAACTCAAAAAGAACGCGCATTCCTTACCCCCGGCAGAGATATATTTTTTATATCTTAATCTGTCAACCCACTTCAAGCGCACGAATTTGAATGAATTGAAAACTTTGGAAATGACATCGAAATTCAATTGGCTACCGCGCGGCTGCTTTAACATTCTAAGAGATACCTAATTGACTTTGTTTCATGTGATGGCGATGGCCGAAGAACGGCAGACGACGACGACAGGCATAGAAGGAAACCTCGAATATTTTCGAATTCTTTTTGTGGTGTTGTTTTGTGTAATAACAATAAAAGCCGCACTATCTGTGCGCCGCGCTGCGCCGCGCCGGCCGCACCGGCAATGTATCTGCGGATTTAAATATTTTCTGCGCTCTCCCCCGAAAAGCCGGTAATGTTGAATCCATGTTTTACCATTTGTAATACGCCAGACGGCAGATGGATAGATACTTTTATGCCACACGTTAATTAATCACATTTCATAGCAAATCAGACAGAAATCTTTCTTTGGATTGCATGGAAGATTTGTGGTGCAATGTTGAGGAGAATTTCACCCATTTGCATCGAACTAAACTGGCCACAGAAAGATTTATCGCCCTCAAGTACAAAACCAACAGTTTGACACTGCGGTTTAGTAGATAAGGTCCTTGTTAAATGTTTAAAAAAAAAATATACCAAAGTATTCTAACCATATAGTGTAATGGCCAATTTCATAAATATTTAACTGGCTTTCAAATTTTTAAATGACGTATTTTGTATGGAATAAACGTCATTTTAAGACTTAAAAGCCTGTTAAATTTTTAAAAGGGCTTTATGAAATGGAGGATAAGTGTTCTTATATTTGGAGGCCCTCAATGTTAATATGACGAAAGTTTTATCCATGTATATAACGATGAGGTAGTGCGTAGACCTTTTTCAAAATCAATTCAAACTCGAGTTGGTGAAATTCACATAAACAGCCAGGCGCTCGTGTATCCCAGATTCTTGATGTTTGTCCATTTTAGATTCAACGAGAGCGTGGATGGATGGATAGCGATGGATGGATGGATGGAAAGATGGATGAAAGGGCCAGTATAAAATTTATACTAAATGATTGCTGATTGTTCTCATGAATCGTGATTTTTTTATATATGAATATATTTATGCCACCATTTAAAATACTTAAAGTTGTACAAGAAAGAAGGGTTATACATTCAATATGGCTACTATGCCGAGTTGTTACCTATATGATGTATGTATGTATGTATAATATAGGATCGTAGGTAGATAGAAATAAGCTATGATCAAGATGATGGATGGAAGGTTGCTAATTTTGAAATGAAGTTTCTGTACAAAAATAAAGGGGAGATATTCACTTAAGAAAAAACAAAATACCTTTCACAAATGGCTGGCGTGATAAAACATTTTGTCTATTTTAAGTGGATTGATATTGAAGAAGATCATGTCCATCATGTCTATATACCGTACACCTAGATACTAGAGGGTATTGATTTAGAGAAATATTTGGGGGTTATCTTCTTAGATTCACTGTTAATCTTACCCGGGGCTTAGACAAGCGAGTAGAACTACCCAGCGGGAAAAATTCAAAAATTCATTGAGGAAAAATCAGCTTTTTCCTTGAGGAATGGCAGCTGCACCGTCGACTTTTCAGCTGATTCCTTTGATGAAATTAACATGGGCATGTCCTAGGCGGGCAGCACATGCTGAAAATCCGCTGAAAATTCGCCAACGAAATCACTACTTCGTTGGAAGTTGTTTATTCACCGAGCCAGATGATGAAAAACATGATGGTTGCATAATCTGTGAATTCACTACATAAATGTATGTGGTTTATTCATCAGTTCAATGTTTTCGATGAAAATGGTAATGAAAATTCAATTATCAAATCACAAGATTAATGGTAATTGTTTATTCAGCAATTATAGTTAATTCAATATCAAAAATGTGAAGAAAATTAAATAAATAGTGAATTCATTACTCTGTTGTGTACATATGTGTTATGAATTTGTGATTGGTTAATTTAAATAAAATATAGAATTAAAACTTTAAATTTAATTAAAGTCAAATCACTAGGTCAGTGGTTGTTGGTTAATCACCACTTTATATGCGAAGTGGTGATTAACCAACAACCTGAAATACTTTGAGACAATCTGAGATTTCCTCATTTTAATAGAAATTCACAAGTCCTCTTATAATATTTACTGTCAGTAGGCAATGTCAACACAGAGAACACAAAAAAAAATCAACTTCTATCAAAACACAGAATGGCGATGCACACTTTACAAAGCATATGAGTGGACATAGACGATGAACTGATGAACTTCTACATGACTTTTCAACAGTTTTTTCATCTTATAATTTTCCATATCAAAACAATTTTTAATTCAACGAAAGAAAGGGTTGTTTTCACACAAAGCAGAAAGTGGGTTTAAATCTATGAACTGAGGAAACATTGCATGACTCTTCACTTACTAAATCATTACATGTCGTTTCCTTTTATTATCTAGCTAGTGAGCTGATTGCTGTTGTCTACACACAAAGCGAAAAGTGGGTTCAAATCTATGAACTGAGGAAACCTCGCATGACTCTTCACTGACTAAATCATTGCATGACGTTTCCATTTATTATTTGGCTATTGAATTGATTGAAGAATTCAGCTATAAAATTCATTGGGGACGATATTTCCCGCTGGGTAGTAGCATTTGTATCATAGTGTTAGTTTTATGGATGTATGTGTGACTAGTAGCTCTCTGCGCGTTTTGTCAACTAGTATGATTTTTTAAAAATATTTCATACAGAAAAATATACAAATTATGGAAATTATGGAAACAAAACAAATAAATGAAAAAAATACACTATACTAGTAGGATAACTGGCAGGCAAAAATATTATACTATTTGTGCTACTAGTTGGCTCTCTCGTGCTCTGATACACTAACACACATAAACGCTACTAGCTCTACTCGCTTGTCTAAACCCCGGGTTAGGGATTTTAAAATATTTCGTTATTCAAACAAACTAGGTTATACTTAATCGTTCGGTTCCAGCGGATGGCATTAAGTTTTTAATCAAAAATTAGCATACCTATACTAGACTAATAGACCAGAGCCAAATCGGTTTTCATAGCTTAATTCTTAGCAGTATGGGAGGTGATGGGACAATAAATGGGGACAAATGCATTTAGACCAAGAGCCCACAGCATATTTTGGGGTGCGAAAGTGAACCAAAAAAAAATTACATGAGTCGATAGGTGTGTTAAGGCTAATAAAAGAAATGCAAGTCTTGCAGTCCCTGGTGGCGGCTTTTAGGTGGGAGGGTTAATTTTTAATAAAATTGACTTAAAATATAAAACTAATTATTAAAAAAACAACGGTAACATGTAAAATAACATGTTATAATAAAGAAACGACCGAAACGCATTGGACTAAAGGTCGCTTAAATACTTTTTATTGAATAACGTGTTATATTCAATTTGATATGAGCAGCATAAAAGGTCAAAAGGGTCCATAAAAATATCAATGTTTAAAGAGTGTTTTTCTTAAAGGAAGAAGAAGGTTTAATATCATGATCATAAAACCTTTCCCAAGAATGGGACGAAATTAATTAAAAATGTTTCACTTGTCTAATGCAAAATTAAATATTTATGCAAATTTTCATCACTGTACTATTCTGTGGAAGGTATTTTTATAATAGTTTTACGTGTGAAAACAGCGATCTCTGGATAAGTTGGACAATTACCTTTTTTTAGGATTATTGTATCGCCTTTATTTTAGAGTCATTAGATTCAGAAATGAAAAATACCCTAAAGTCATGTATCATATGTCCGAATTGTATCAATATATTTTTTTCTATTTTCATACGGTCATACGTCTGCCCTTTCCCCCTCCAAAACACACCCCTGGGACGCAGATATTTTGATGGACTCTTTTGATTCTTTATTCTTATAGTTAATTCAACGTTCCCACCAAGTTTCAAAAATGTAAGAATTTTTCCCTCTTGTCTATCCTATTTTACCTGTGCTATCAACTGGTTGCTGAAATGATAATTTAGCCGGATGTGTCTTCCTAGAACCATCCGGTTTTCAGGGTTTGACATTGATAAAAAAAAAATTAAAAATAAATCGGGTGGGACAACGGCTCATGAAGAACCAGGGCCTAGTGACTAACAACTTGCAACCATTCCTGTGTGCGCCTCTCGATAGAATGGAAGGGACCTACAATTTTATGCCGAATCCGAACGGCTGGACAAGAAGCACTTATTCGTGACAAGTGATAGTCTTGTAGGATTTGTCAATTCCTCGCAAGAGGCAGTAGCCCTGAAAAAAAAACTTTTTAGTTTTTAGGTGGACATTGATAAGGGAATTGAATTAATCAAGTGAAATTTTGCAACAAAAAATATTTTTAAACTTTTTTTTTTAATTTTTTTTTTTTGAGTTCAAACATTAATATTTCAAAAACTACTCATTGAAAGAACTTTATTTAAAAAGAAGGAACTTCTGGCCTTTCATAAAAATGTAACATGTTATTTTACATGTAATCGTTGTTTTTTAATAATTTTTTTTCTGTTTTAAGTCGATTTCATTGAAAATTGCCCCTCCCACCTAAAAGCCGCCACCAGGGACTACAAGCCTTGCATTTCTTTTATTAGCCTTAACACGCCTATCGACTCATATAATTTTTTTTCTTTGTTCACTTTCGCAATTAGTTCAATTTGGATGGTCCCAGCAGGTATACCTTCAATTAACATGACATGAGAAAAGAAAAAATAAGCAAGAAGGGAGGCCATTTAATAACCAGTTTAAATCAACTTTCAAAGCCCACGAATCAGATCTGTACCAGCCTGAAATCGGTGGATCTTTTTTTAGTTTTCAGATGATTCAAATGTGTGGCTTCCCGGACAGTCTGACAAAAAGCATATTTGGTGGCTTAACCCACGGTTTTACCATTGATTTTGCTAACTGATAATGTTGAATTTGAGACTTTTCGGAGTATGCGTTGTCTTTCTTGAGGTGATGTAGCCATGTTCGCTAGCGGTTTGTTGTTTTTTCATCGGTCGTTATATCGAAGGTAGCTGCATACTTAGTCCAATATTGTGACCTTCACATAGACTGCTGTGACCATTAACCTGATAGTCTCGAATTTGAGCATTTTTCCCTTCGATTAGAACACTTTCTTTTGGCAAAATTGTTAAGTGTCTTTAACTGTTGATTATTTGATTTTTTGCATACTATTTTTAACGATTTTCTGAGCTACTAGGTTGTTTTACAAGGTGTATTTAAACAAATGAGACAAAAAATAAGGTCGATTTTTTTAGGAGGATTCAAAATTATTCCTGGATCTTAATCCCCAAATAACACTTAATAAATTCTATAATTAGATTTGTCAGAATTGTAAAAGGTTACAGAGAAATTGTTAAAAGTATTTAAACGAGCGAATTGGAGTGTATAATTAAGTCTCGGTCTCAGTCTCGCCTTTTGCAGACTCTTCCCGGTTTCGTCTCGCTCTCATCTCAGTCAGCTGACTTTTTGAACGCAATATTTTCAATATGCCAAAATATAATTTGTCCCCCATATGACGGTGCTCACATTCGAGTGACTCCTTCAAATTTGTTTGATTTTTCAAAAGAAATTTAAAAAAAAAACTTGTGGAGTTTTGTTGACGTTTTCTTTTGTAAAATCACAAAAATTCGGCAGGATTCAGTCGAATGTGCGAGCACCGTCATATGGGGGACAAATTATATTTTGAATGTGAACACCGTCTATATTTTGAATATGTGCAGGGTAAAATAAGAAATTAAATGAAATTCGATTTTTAATTTACTAGTATTCTTAGAACGCCTTTTTCTTCTGCCGAGACCGACGAAGACTCTCGTTAAATTTCGGTCCAAATATACAGTCTCGTCTGAGTCTCATCATGCGAGACCAAAAGCGAGACTTGGACGTGTCATATGTAGCATTTTTTTGAACATTGTATAAATCAGTTAAGCAATGCATATTGATATCACGATTCGACACGTGTTCTACGAAAAACTTGTGACAGTGGCACGTTGTTAGAAACACATTTTTTCTTGCTTTATTGGAAAATATTTATTTTTTTTTGTTGGATTTATAAGTTTCTCTATTTTAAAAAATAATGATAGTAGAAAATTTAATTTTAAATTTAATAGAAGAAAAATTAATTTAATTATCTCAAAAATATTTTGACGTAAAAAACACGCGAATTAATATGCGGATAACGACATGACAGGTTTTTTCAATCGTGTCATGCGTCAGTTTACGTCACACCCCAAGTGACATTTTTGGAGCTAGTTGAAGCAAAACTGCTCTTCTACAGCTTTAATAAAGTGTAATCTAAGGCTTTTGCTCTGTAAGGGTTTATAATACAGCTCTCTTTATTTCTTTTAAAAATTGTGCTCTATAACAGAGGTTCTGGAATGGTTTCATGGTTTTATGCTCCTTACTGGAGTTTATAACATTCAAAATACAGCATTGTCTAAATATCAGCGCTCAACGAGTTATTATAGAGCTTTCAACAACACATGGCAAAATATTAACGCATGCGCCTACCAAAACGTCGAAACATAACTCTATTACTCGTAGAACCACACAAAAAGTGCGTATAGAGCTGAATACTAATACTTTCACACAACTGGTACCTAATAAAAATATTACGCATGCGCATTGTAAAGTGTCAAAAATAACAATTTACAGAGCTATTGTAAAATCACCACTGATTTTGTAGGGTGTTACAAACTTATATAAAATCAACTAAATTAATTCAACAAAAAACAAAAAACAAAAAATAACCATGAGTCGAAAATAAATAAAGCCGTGTTTTTTTGAGAGAGACTAGCAACTAAGTAAAAGTTTTACACGGAAAACAAAAACAAAATTCTCTATAGTAATTTGTTTTGTTATTGTTTTGCGTGTAAACATTTTGCTGAGTTGGTATTCACTCCCTCAAAAAACACGACTTTAATTAATTTATCTATAAAAGGGTTTTAGAGAAGGAAGTTTTATTAATTATAATTATTTATTATTTTTTTCTATACCATAAGAAAGCTTTAAAACTTATCGAAATTTAACTCAAGCTGAATCACATAAAAAATACTTGCTCGTTAAGTTCAAAGTGCATCTCAGGTTCACCTACTCTTTAAATAAAAATATACTAGGTATTTGCTGTGCAGAATATTCACTCTTTCTTTTATTTTCTAAAACACCCTATTTTATATAAAGCACTGAAAGCAAATCCGTCACCTTGTGGCTACTAGCTCTGAAATAACGCTAATACAGCTCTGAAGCGCTATTACAGCTCTATGGAAAAGAAACTTTTATCCAAAAAAAATATGGCGATGAAAAGAAAAATGATTCGAATAACCAATTTCTTTATCAATTTTGAAAAAGAAAAGGTCTCCTTTTTCGATTAAAAAACACAACACATTTTTTAATTTTTAAACAAAATATTTTATACATAATTGACAAAAGTTCTTAAGATTTTTTTATTTTGTTTATATTAAAAATTTTCAAAATCTCAGCGTAATATTAATAATTCCGGAGGCGCGTTATAATTTCGCGAAGCAACATCAATACATTTGTGATAAAACAAAACGCGCACTTAAAATTCACAATTATTTTACCGAAAAATATAATAATTCTCTTATTCTGTTCGAATATAAAAAATAACTTATCTTGTTGAGATTACGCACTTAATGAAGTTTCACAATACTTAGGTATAAATACTTCAAATAAAATAATCCATCACACAAACATAAAAAATGCTGTGCAACTATTGTATACTATTCTTCGATTGTATTATGCATACTTATACCAACAAAAAGCTGTCAAAGGTGCTTTTTAGTAGATACAAAATGCACAATTAAAGAGCTACAAATCTACTAAGTCCCTGATAATGAGCTGATTACGAAGAGAAATTTGCTCTAAATGTCAAAGAATTCCCTGTATGAGAGCTCTAAAATTACTCTAAATGCGCAACTAGAGCTAATTCTCGAAGTGGCGAGCTTTAAGACTTGCTCTGGAAGTGCTGTTAGAGCATTTGAACAGCTAAATTTGTTTCTTGGGACACCTCGTAGTGCTTCAATATGCGCTTAGCCTAAAAAAGGCGCACTTTATTGCACAAGTATCAGCCAGCACCCCACTTCCGTTTATCTATTGTGGTTCAATTATTTTTTTCATTTGTATAAGACTTTTTTTTTAATTCCTAAACCATTTGTTTCCTCCTAGTACGTGGTCTTCAAACCAAATATATGAGCTGTGTGAAGTGGGAACCCCGAAGTTAAAATGTTTGGGTGGGGTTTATCAGAATTGTTTGTCCATCGTTTGTCCACGTTTGTCCAACCAAAAAAATTGTTTTTCCACCCTCAGGAAAAAAGTTATTAACCTTTTCTTTTTTATAGCAACTCTCCAAAATAAAAAAAAAAACTCATCTACTGGCCCCAATAGATGGCTTAGGAAGATGAGACTAAGTGCGTTCATTTGTCCACCGGCTGTTTAAGATTAATCAACAAAACAATCCTTTTTCTACCCTTAGTTCAAAAGTTATTTAACATTTCTTTTTTATAGCAACCCCAAACAAAAATTTTTTTTTACCAAAATCATTTTAATCTCAATCGTTTGTCGACCGATTGTCCAGGTTAGTCCAGCAAAAAAAAAAAATTTTTAGACCTTCGTTCAAAAGTTATTCAACATTTCGTTTTTATAGCAAAACCCCCAAAGTCAAAAAGCTTGACCAACACCCCAAATGATATTTTACGCGAACGAAACTAAGTGCATTCGTTTGTCCACCGGCTGTTTAAGATCATCCATACAAAATAATCGATTTTCCACCCTTAGTTCAAAAGTTATTCATCATTTCTTTTTTATAGCAACACCAACAAAATTTAATTTTTTTTTACCAAAATCGTTTTAATCCCAATCGTTTGTCCACCGTTTCGTTTTTATAGCAAAACCCCCAAAGTCAAAAAAGAAATGTTGAATAACTTTTAAACGAAGGTCTAATTTTTTTTTGCTGGACTAACCTGAACAATGGTTGTTTTGCTATAAAACGAAATGTTGAATAACTTTTGAACGAAGGTCTAAAATATTTTTTTTTGCTGGAGTAACCTGGACAAACGATGGACTAATGATTGGGATTAAAACGATTTTGGTAAAAAAAATTGGTGTTGCTATAAAAAAGAAATGTTGAATAACTTTTGAACTAAGGGTGGAAAAACTATTGTTTCTAGTGATTAATCTTAAATAGTCGGTGGACAAACGAACGCACTTAGTCACATCTTCCTAAGTCATCTATTGGGGCCAGCAGATGAGTTTTTTTGATTTTGGGGAGTTGCTATAAAAAAGAAAAGGTTAATAATTTTTTTCCTGAGGGTGGACAAACAATTTTTTTGGTTGGACAACCGTGGACAAACGATGGACAAACGATTCTGATAAACCCCACCCAAACCTTTTCTGCTTACTCACTGCTTATGAGGTTTTTGTACAACGTGCAGTTCGTCTTATGTGAAAAGTGTTATAAAACCATTTGTTTCCCCAAACGGAGCAGCTGTGGTTCCCTAGGTTGATTCTTCACCGGATATCGACTTAGGTGTCATTTGTTGATTAACTATCTACTCCGAGATAGATGAACTCTGTATCTATCTCAAAATTGATGCTATCAATAGATTTGTCCTAGTCGATGCGGTGGACACTCCAGACACTTGTTTGTTTGTGGACAACATCTACTTGATCTTGTCCCCGTTTTCTTCAAAGCAAACAAGTTTCTTGTGTTCTTGAATCGCCGCACCCTAAATCTATAACCCATACCTTAATAGTTAGAGGGACTTTTTGAAAATATTTCTTTCGATATGGAGGCCTGCCTTTTGCGCTGTCTATTCTAGGACAAGGTTAGAGAAACCACATGAAAATCAGGCCGATCTCCTTGGCGAAAATAATAAAAAAAATAAATCGGGTGGCACAACGGCTCATGAAGAACCAGGGCCTAGTGACTAAAAACTCGCAACCATTCCTGTGTGCGCCTTTCGACAGGAATGGAAGGGACCTACAATTTTATGCCGAATCCGAACGGCTAGACGAGAAGCACTTATTCGTGACAAGTGATACTCTTGAAGGATTTGTCAATTCCTCGCAAGAGGCAGTAGCCCTGAAAAAAATTTTTTGGTTTTTAGGTGGACGGTCTCCTTGGCAAAACCGCGTCTATTTTAATTTGATCGAAATATTTGGTCTATAATCTGTTGTCAGTTCGCCAGGCTAGAAGTCAAACATGGTTCCCTGTGATCTTGAAATGATGTATGGACATGCAATCAACACATCTCGAGATCTCTTACATACTTGAAGAGCACATTTGGGAAGCAATCAGAACCTACAGACCTGTTGTAGTTCTTAAGTTTTTTTCATAGACCAGCCGAACTCTTACTGAAAAGTGGTGGAACTTGGCTCTTTATTTACTGAAAGTGAGTTCTGTTCATATTACTTATTACTCGTTTTAAATGATGCTTATTAACCGGCTGCTGAAAATGCTGCTTAAAATAAACAGCTTATAAAAGACTTACTTAAAATAACAATCCAGATAATAATACTAGGCGAATATTATTTTCAAGTTTCTGATGGACAAAAACAATATGATTCAACATGTCAACCTTGGTTGTTTATGAATTTTATTGCTTTATTTCTATGGTGGATTAATTTCCGGTGTTTCATACTTTGAAAGTTTGGAAATAGCCCAAACATGAAACACGCATATTTTGGCGCACCGCCATTTTTAATAACACAAACACCACGTGCACCACACTTGCGGCTAAGTTAGTTCGCTTAGCAAGAAAATATCAAAATAACAGTAGGTTTAAATACGTGTTAATTCATATAAAATATATGGGGGTATAATAACGGTGTTTGTCAGGTGTTTGTTGATGTAGATATTTGGAGTGAAAAAAAATATTAATATTACATTTGCCATATCACACATACCTACAACACCAACTCGGAGCGATAAGAGTGATAGTTGTATATCAAATAAAACCCTCGTAAGCGTCATGGAACATTTTATATTACTCTGATGTCCCTCCCTGATATTGCCCGCAAATGATGGAAAGAGGTACAAATAAATAAATATTCCCGATAAGATAACACAAACACTCACAACTCACATATCAAAGCAGTCGAGTGTGATTTTTCAATGGTTACGTGTGTTTGGTGTCATCTATGTACCTTGATTACCTACACTTTTTTAACCAAAGGTATAGAAAATATGTTGAAATCGTTCCTTAATTCTACACAGCAACAACAACAACAACAAATAATATACAAAAGTGTTGTGTTGTGTTGTTGTTTCTTTTTTATTTTTTTTTTCTTTGCACCATCGATGAATTTTTCGAACTCAGTTCGAGGGAAAAAATTCGCGTCGCCAGATTGGTGATCGATGTATTGCCATAAAACCAAAAATTATTATTGAAAAGTTCAGAAAACAGTTTCACAAATTAATCCACCCAACCAAGATTAGGGGTTTTGAGTTAGTTGAATTATGCAATAGTTGATTAAATTTGTGCGCTAAATTATTAAATCGATTGACGTTTATTTTAAATAATTTTGTGTTCCATACAAATTGAAAGAGTTTTGCAATTTTTTTTAATAAAAAAAGAAATAGTGCGCTTTCGACGTACTGTGTCGTTCGTTAACTGGAAACAATTTTAAAATAAAAGTAAGTTTAAAATTATTAAAAGGTGTTAACACAAAATATGATAATTTCTTGTGAGTAGCGATAGAAAAATTGACAAGATAAGTGTGATATTAATTTAGCGTTTGCTGGTACGACAGATTTTTTTTTTTTTAATGCTACTGATGGTCCAAAGAGTAGTAGCTCGTAGCTTAATGGTTAGTGCGTTCAACTGTCACGCTGGAGGTCTGGGTTCGCTTCCCAGCCTTGTCCACCAAAAAACTAAAAAGATTTTTTCAGGGCTACTGCCTCTTGCGAGGAACTGACAAATCCTCCAAGAGTATCACTTGTCACGAATAAGTGCTTCTCATCTAGCCGTTTGGATTCGGCATAAAATTGTAGGTCCCTTCCATTCCTGTCGAAAGGCGCACACAGGAATGGTTGCGAGTTATTAGTCACTAGGCCCTGGTTCTTCATGAGCCGTTGTGCCACCCGATTTATTTTTTTATACCTATAATATCAAATAGCCCCCCCCCCGTGGGGCGAGGGCCCCACTTTGGGTAACACTGATCTTAAGTCTAGAGAGCAAAGAAAATACAAAAACAACTTCTGCAAACAATTTGTTTGTATCTATATTAAAGCAAAACCTTTTATTGTAGTTTTTAAATTTTATTTCTTGAAATATACAGTGTTCGGAAGTGCAAAAACAAATATTTTCACAGTGTGTAAGTGCGTGTCTCAGGCATATTCTGCACATCTCCGCAACTGTGGCTTTCCAACTATATAAAATTTATCGCAATCGGTTGAATAATTTTTGAGAAAATGATACCAAAAAATGTATTTAAGGTAATTTTTTATAGTTTTTGTAAGTAAATTTCCCTGAAATATACAAACAGAATTTATTTTGCCAACAACTTAGCGCTAATTAATTGATTTATAAAACATAGTTATTTACCAGATAAAAGCTTCCACATAACATTCTCAAAAAAAAATATCTTAAAAAATGTTCGTTGAAAATGGCTACAATAATTCCGAAAATGGCTCTTAATTTCGACAATTCGTTTCCGATCTTCAAAGTGAGGCGTCCATAGAATTATATTCCTATTTAAAAAATATTTTGAATAGAATAAAATATCAAAATATTAAAAAATAATATCCGACTCTAATAAAAATTTTACTCCCTATCAAGTTAAAAATAACACGTCATTTGCATTATTTTTTTGCATGATACAGTCCTGCATGTTCTTGTTGTATTTTGTGATCAATTTTTTGTCATAGACTGATGTACATTGTACATACACATTAAATCAAACAAAGTCTTATTTTGTCCAGTGATGTTGAACCCACAAAAGAACTGTTGAAAAAATAATATTTTATCATGACAAAATGATAAATTTAAGAACATCTTAAACATTTTTGGGCGGCACTTTGAAAATCTGCTTCGGGTGGGATACAAATTTCGCAAGTCACTGTCTTTGAGCTTGCTCAATTTTCAAATTTTCACTAAACCGAAGAATATTATCAACCCATTTATAAAAATAAAAAATCTCCGTAGCTACAAATGCGACTTTTTCATTAAAACCGCACTTCCCGTATAGACATGCTTTGAGTTAAAAAATACAGATACCGATACCGCAATAAGATAACATATTTTCAATTTTTGTTTGTGACTCAGTTGATTAATCTAAAGTGGTGACAAACATACAGGGCAGAAAGCAGGATACTAAGTTATAAAAAAATATAAAACAAAAATTCAGAACACATTAGAAATTACCTCAAATGCAAAAAAAACTACAAAAATGTCACCGTAAAAAACCTCTTAATAGATCTTATATCTCTTCTAGATATCTACTTATTTATATCTAAAACCTCTTAAAATAGATACAGTTGTTGATATTATTTTAACAGTCTTGGGTTATACATAACACCGCCATTGCAACCGTGTCGTCCGTCGGCATTTGATGATGGCGTCATGCTCAGGTAAATCCTTCAAGGAGTTTCATTCATGAATTAATTGAAATGGGACATTCTGTTAAAATCCAACAGGAAATTAACCATCTCGTCTTCCTATAGCTTCCTTTTGACTTTTATTTTTAAATGCCAATTATTTGAATTAGACACGCGTCCTAAACAGAAAAAGGTATATACAATAATTTAGAACGAAGACCTGAAAATAGTGCCTTTAACACCAATGTCCCGGTCATCAGTTATTGAATGGTTCGCACATAATCTTTTATATACCTTACCTAGCCAATGTGGGAACATTTGTTCACATTTAATAGATACCATGGAGGTACCCATCATGTCAAATGAGCACAGCAATCCACATAACCAATGAATGGTATAGGTTCGGTTTCAAATTCAGTCTCACAAAAAGGTAATATAATATGATATCAGTTAATTGGACTATGGGAAAGATTTATGACTTACGGATAAGTTGTTTGATAAGAGCCCACATTTACCATTATAGTATAGTTTACACGTGGCTGAAAACTAGAAGATTTAAACCCAACCAACTTAATTAGAACTTTGTTTTCGTTTAAAAATTTTGAAAATAATCAAAGTAAAGCTTTTTTGTTTGAATCATTTCTGAGACTTAAAATGAATTTTTTTTTTCGAAATTTATCTTCTCCAAGACTCTTCTTATTCATCTTACAAATTGAATTTCGTAAACGCAATATTTTAAGAAGAGTTTCGTGAAAATCAGGGAATCTTGATCACAACTTTATTATTTTATTTTTTATTACGCTACGGGCTACTAAGATTATGCTTCATTACACTTCTCTCTTAAATATCTGCGCTTTCCAGCAATAAAGATATATTTCAACTGTTTGTTACAAAATTCTTTTCACTGATGACACTGGTTGTCAGCATTTACCACAGGTGCGTACACAATAATGTTCGCAGGAATAATTCAAATTTGCAGCTGTTCACGGTGAAAGTTCCCTTTTTGTATTTTATGCAGATTTGAAAGCGAAGCATAAATCTGATTCCCATACCAATTCAGATTTGAACTATGTACTTCCAAAGTTTATTAAAATAAAATTTTGAAAAAAGAAATCCATATTTACTGTTCAACATGAAAATATTTCTTTTTTTAGTTTCATTAATTACATTTTACGTTTTAAAAATAACATTACTGTTCACTTATTTTCTATGGATTTCATATTTTGTATGCTAAAAACTGTTCAGGTATCTACATAAAATTTTAAGGCCAATCTAAATGTGATGGTAACAAGACAGACTGTCAGCTCATTAACCTAACCTAAATCCTAACCTAGGGTCAGGGGGACATGTGGATTTTGGAAAGGTTCTGGTGGGACATAGCCGAGAAAAGGTTGGGAAACACTGCTCTAGAGTGTGTGATCGTCAGGTTTTGGTGGTCGAATTTCGGCCACGTGCTGATATTAGTGAAAAACAGATGGTTGTAAGCATCTTTTAACAAAAAGAAAGTCTTAAATAAGTAGAAAAAATAAATCGGGTGGCACAACGGCTCATGAAGAACCAGGGCCTAGTGACTAACAACTCGCAACCATTCCTGTGTGCGCCCTTCGACAGGAATGGAAGGGACCTATAATTTTATGCCGAATCCGAACGGCTAGACGAGAAGCTCTTATTCGTGACAAGTGGTACTCTTGGAGGATTTGTCAATTCCTCGCAAGAGGCAGTAGCCCTGAAAAAAACTTTTTAGTTTTTAGGTGGACGAGGCTGGGAAGTGAACCCAGACCTCCAGCGTGACAGTTGAACGCACTAACCATTACGCTACGGGCTACTACCTTAAATAAGTAGGCACAATTCAAAAACTATTATAAAGTTTTTGAGTAGCTGTATTCATTTTAAAGATGGATAGCGTTAGAAATGAAGCATAACCAACTCACTTTTAAGTGAATATCGAATTGATTGAGCTTTGTTTTGTTAAAAAATTAAGAAATATACGAAATAATTAATATTTTAATTTTCAACAACCACTTCAGTGGGCTACCACTATTGCATTTGGCTGGAATTATTTCAAATTTTTTGGCTGCCATCACACCAATTATCAGATTCCTTTAGTGGTGCACGCCTTTATGCTGAATTTTAATTAATGAATTAGTGCCGTCAACTGGAATTGAACATGAACATAGGCCAGCTACCTCTGAGGCCTATTCAATACGCATTGCGTCACCAAGTTCTCCTGATTATGGTCGTCCAATGTATGGTTTTTTTCCTTAAAAATTGCATTTTGAGTCAAGTAACATTTTAACTACCCGCCACACAAGTTGGTTGTTGATCATTGCAATGGTGGTTGCCCACTCAAGTGGTTGTTGAACATTCATAATTAATATATGACGGAGTGAAAGCTATGCAGCCTAACTGCGAGTGTGTTATCATACGAGAAACCCAATTGTACGATATTACATATTATTGTTGATTTATGGAATGGAATAGAGAACGTAATCTATTTTATTCAATATTCGAGCAGAACTAATTAATATAACATTGAAAAGAGATATACTCGCTGTACAAGAATTAGAATCACCAACATTTAACGACGCTAACAGAAATTTATTTTATTTTGAAAACAATTCAAAAATTATTATAAAGTTTTTAATTAACATAATTAATTTACTAAGATTGCTTTTTATTTTGTTTGAAACCTTTCATGCAACAGCGGATTTGTTTTATTTTTTAGAAATCCTATATGCCTGTCTTATTCGGCTGAGAATTGTATAAGATACAGACTATGGTCTGTTTTTGTTTAGCCAAAAAAGGAACATATTTTTAAACGGCTCCAACGATTTTCTTAAAAAGATTCAAGTTTTTTTTTTGACATCTCTAGTACAAACATTTTTTTGAATTTTGATTTTCTTGTTAACCAAAATTTGATAAATCTTTTTTTCAATTTTTAAAAAAATTGAAAATTTAATTATGTACCTACATAATATGTATTTTGAAAATGATTTTGTTAATTTTCTTAAAATTTGATTTAAAGTAATTTTTTACAAAAATATTTGAAAAAATCATTTTTCTACATTCAAAAATACCGGTCGTTCCATACAAATGCTGTTTTTTTTTCAAAATTGTATATTAAAAAAAAAAATCTTTTTTTTTAAAAACAGTTCAACGATTAAAAAAAAAAAATGTTACCATTAATTCATATTAGTTCGAGAAATCAATTTTTGACATCTTTTTTTTTGAGCTCAAACTACCTTAAGGAATTTAAGTAATTTAAAAAAATTAATTTCATGTTTTTGAACATATTTTTAATATCCTTGCTTTTAGATAGCTTTTAAAAACAGTTTTATATTTAATCTGAAAATTTAAATAATTTATTTTAATTTGTTTTTAATATGATATGATGATGTTTTTATATGATATTGCATCATTAACATATATCGTCAATACCTTAATGTCTGAGCTACATTCTGAGTGGTAACTACAAGAGCAAGTTCATAAGATCAAGTCGTGCATTTTATTGCTATACAAATTGATATAACCAATTTTAGCATCGCTTCTATTGAATCAATCATACAAAATTTATTCGCATTATTTTGAATGAGGGTAGAAACAATAACCGTGGGCTTTTTTTATTTTTTTTTTTTTGCATCAACTTTTTAAATTTAAGGGCCAGAAATCGAATTGACTTTTCAATAATTACATTTGAATACGATTTTTTCATGATTCTGCAATAACTTTTATAAACTTATAAAGGTCATTACCCCTTTTATTATTAAACACCTTCGTTATGACCGGACAATAATAACCTAAAATTTGAAACTCCATAAGATTACCCTGGGAAATGTGATTCAAGTCCCCGTGAGAGGTTTTCCCGTTAGAATTACATTTATAAAAATACTAACTTATGGAAGAGGTTTGCTATATGTATTTTATAAACAATAACAAAAGTCAATCACACACTCCTTTATAGTGTGTGAAAATAATTTGTATACACGTATGGAGTCCTTGTTTTAGAAATATTTACCTTGAAGATCCGATTATTAGAACTAAAGTTATGATTTTTTCTGGGCGTTAGATCTTATATCAAGGATTTGAGAAGTCTCACAAAAACACGACTTATATTGAAACAAGAACAATAACTTTTTTACGAACTTTCTTCTTTTTTGAAATTACTTTTCTCAGTCAATGTCGACTGAACCTTACAAAATTATAATGGAACGAATTAAATCTTGAGAGATATATTCATTCAGGTTAGGTAAACAAAATTTACGCTAGAGTTAAAGATTTTTTTAGAAATCAGTGATTAAAAAAAAGATTGATTTTGAAATTCTTTATTATTAACTGATCCATTTAAACCATAATTTATACCTAGTTCGAGAGATATTGAAATCACCTTTAATTTGATACCAACAAATGGATTATGTGCCTTGCTTTGCTCATAGCTTTGCTGGAAGCAATAGAGATGCGAGAGTAGAAATATCGAACAAAAATAAAAAAAATTGATTTCCTTAGAAATTTAATGTTTGTTAATTAGTTTACTTTTATACTACTATGAACATATCTTCTATTTGTAGGAAATTTAATTTTCTTTCACTTTGTCAGTAGACTTTGCCTCTATTACGTTTAGTTTTCCAACTATTGAAGAAAAACTATAAAAGGGGACATTTACCCCCCTCTCCTGCCTAAAGCTTGCGGCCCTGGACTGGGGACTTTGAGTATGTTGTACCTAAGGGTCAGCTCTACCACTCACACAGGACCGTGGGTGGCTTGCTTCGCAAGGTTCAAGGAATTTATTCATTCTTTAACCTCAAGCTCAAAGAAACACTACTATCACATACTACTATAATAATAATACAAATTATACAAAAACAAAAAAACATCAACAAAATTGTCGTTGCAAGTTTCAATTTTATCAAAAACTAGGAGACATAGAACCATTTAAAGGTGTTTTCTCGTGATAACACTTGCAGTTAGGCTGCATAGCTTTCGCTCCGTCATTTTGCATTAAAGGTTTTGAATGAACAACAACCACTTGTGTTGGCCACCACCGAGTATTATATAGACTGGAATTATTGCAATTTCATGGCTGCCACACCAATCATCAGATTCCTTTAGTAGTGCTTAGTCTAAAGTTCCAATTTTAATTTATAAATTATTTTGCCGTCAACTGGATTTGAACCTGGACCAAAACCATTTACTTTTCAGTTTTCAATTAAGAGTGATTAGGGGTAGTGAATAATAAAAGCCAATTCAGCATCTTATTTCCCAATTTAAAAAGAAAAATCAAAAACATAGTTTTCAATTTTTTTTTAATAATTTTGAGTTTGAAAGTTATTTTTACAAAAAACTATGGACATCAATAACTTCATTTGAAAATAAAATAAAAGAACGGAGTTCTGGCTTACAAAAAAGGTAAATTTTTTTTTGTTGTAAGTGTTGCCGTTGTTTTTTAATATTATTTAAAAAAAATGCCCCTCCTCTCTAAAGGAGGGGAGAAAGAACCGCCCTCTATGGCCAAAAAATTTTGTATTGTTTTCCTTTAAAAAACGTTATCATTTTTTGGCGCCATATGAAAACAACTCTTGCTAATTAAATTTTGCCTAATTTAGTATACATCAACTTTTTTGTATAGTTTCGGATATATAGAAAACAAAGGAAATTATAACTTCTTTCTTAGCTTCACGACATGATGAAACAACAGTGAATGAATGTGTATTGACGTTTTTTGTCTTTTCCAGCTAAATTGGTCAGAAAACATTCAATATCTAAGACAATAACAGGTTTTTCAGATTTGTTGACTTTTCTACCCCCTGCATCTCCTTTATTATTGATACTACAAAAAAATGTGAATATATCATTTTATAGACAATTTAATTGTCTCTAATTAAGTAGTACAGACTTTCCATTTAACATGTTAGGTTGTGCCAATATTCACGCATATCTAAAGGGGGGTACCTCTAACCCCCCGCCTCAGATTAGCTCGCGGCCCTGGGCTGGGGACTTTGGGTATGTTTTACCTGGGGGAAGCCCCTACCATATAAAAAAATTATCTAGAGGGCCTTATTTTTTGCAAGCAAAATTCCTTCGTTGACTGTACTATTATTGGTTTTGTTTAAGTCAAACTACACATTTTGAAACAAGTTTACTTAACACTTTTAGGTTATTCTCCCTCATAAAGTAACACAGTTTTGCAGAGAGAGAGAAAACAAAAATATTACAACAACAAAATTTCCATTACACGAGAATTGAATTTTTGATGCAAAATACGTCTTTATCACCACAAATCGTTAAAATATTTAATTTGATTTCAGAAAATAATTTACAAACTTTGACAGATAAATAATTTCAGAATATAAATTCTCTCAGAGTATTTCGAAACTGGGTCGAAGTAATTTCCGGGGGAGGTTCAATCCGGGGGAGATTAACGAAAGGAGTATTCAACTCCTGTGAAAAATTGAAATCCGGGCCAGAATTGCCGATAAGGCTGATTATGTTTTTGTCAATTAATAATGAGTATGTCCGCCATTTTTTTAAATCAGCTCTATTAGACGGTTTGTAATTAAATAGTACAGTTATTTGGAATAATCCAGTGAAATCTGGCTCCAGGCATCGCAGTTAGCTTTGACCAAGACGTCCTTATGTCCAAACTGTCTACCAGCATCAGAAACTTTTCGAGATAGCCAGGCCCAAACGTTTTCGATGACGTTTGAGTCCGGTGAATAGGGTGGCCATGATGAAAGTCCAACGTTTTCCAACTGAATCCAGCTACTAGCTACCCAGGAGGTATGGATAGGGGCGTTGTCTTGTTGGAATATCCAAGGTAGAGGTTCCGGAATATTCTTTAGCTTTGGAAATACCCGTTACAGCAGCCGTTTTTTAACTATTTCCGTTCATTGTTGTAGTTATAAATTCCAATTCAAATGTTCCATAATAGGTGATAGCTCCCCATACACCATAACACCTGATGTATGACTGTGATGTCTTGACAAAATAAGTTCTTCTTTTCTTAAATCGTGAAAATAAAAGTTGTAACCATCGGGTCCGTCAAGATTAAACTTTTTTCCACCTGAAAAGACAACCTCTTTATAAGCGTTTCTACAGGCACCATGCTTCCTGGCGAAATTCATCCGTAGTTCCTTATGTAGTTGCCGTAGAACCGGTTTCTTTTTGATTTTCATACTCTTGATGTACCACTGGTTTTAATTATCCTTAAAACCGTCGAAATACTGGCTGATACCCCACTTTTTGACCTTCTTTTAGGCTCTGATAGTGCGGAATTTGAAGCTAGCCGCTGGATGAGTCGCTTTTATCCGATTGCTGTTGCTTGAGCTGTGCGTCCTTTTTATTTTTTTCCATAGTTTATAGTGTCTGCTAGATAGTTGTTGACAATGGTCTTACTTCTGTTCGGTCTCCTAGCTATTTCTCGGCCTGAGAATCCGAGTTTCTTTAAAGCATCTATTGATATTCTTTCTGTTACTGTCGACGTGTTTTCAGAGCTCATTTTACTTAAAATTTAATATTAAATAAAGTTTTCCATCCTTTCTTAAATATTTTAAACTTTTTTTTGGAAAAAATCGCCGACGTTAACTTTTCCCAACCAGTTTTTGTAAATGGCCTCAATCAAGTGACGCAACTTTCTGTATCCATTTTTTGCAGTCCATTCACATAATTTGGTAAATTTCTATGGATTTTCCAAGTAAACCCTTTAACTTTATCCTTTTTTATTCCAAAATATATGAACCTACTCACACATATCGAGAAAAAACTTTTATGAAAATAGTAGCCTCAAAAAAGTGACAAGGCTCTCCAAAAAAATCCGTCTGCGAGCCCAACTTCGCACAAGAAAATCTCAAAATCCCCAAATATGATTTCAATAAAACTTCGAAGTTATAATGAACTAATAATCACCATTTATTGTGATACCAATTTCATTCATGTACGCTTTTGGCCCAGTCTATGCATATATAATTTTGCTGGCGAGTACAAACATAGAAGGTCAAAGGTATTATTTATAATCCGTTATGAGTCTGCAAAAATTATTTATAAAATGTGTCACCTGGGGAATTTTCTTAAATGCTTTTATCGAAATTATTAAGTATACCTACTCGTTTATCAAAATTGCTATTACTCATCATTGACAAAAGCTAAACAAATAAATTTGAGAAATTCTCAACAACTTTTGAATGAGTTAAAGTTTCTTTTTCTTGCTGCACCTTAAACAAAGTGTTTTAAGTTCAAACTATATATGACTTTCCTAATAAATCGCCGAAACAAAATTAATATATGGCACTTGTTTGTGAAGGGTGTGTTTAAAGACTAAAAGAGTGACCATGACGCGTGCTAAAACAACTGAAACTGTAAAATCTGACGTAGACATCTAAAATTCACAACTATGTGTATTGATTGGAAAGTTGGGCTATCTACCTCACCAGGAGGTCAAAATGCCAAATGATAAACAAAAAGTTTTAAATCATATGCTTAAAGTTTTAGTATTGCCCTATGTATATACATATGTATAAGAGATAATACCTTAAAGAAGATAAGATTTGATTTTCCTTTCTGTAGATAAAAGTTTTTGATATATTTTATCACTTCCATATAGATTGCCACGTAACTAATTATATCTCTAACCATTATCGTCTTTTTTAACTGATTTCTGTTTTTTTTTTGTATGTAAATTTGTATTGTGATGATATTATACAACTTGGTAGACTTCTACCAGACAAGGACCTAGGCCCACATTCGTCAGACTTATTATCATTACTGGATGAACTGAACATATGATTGGAGTTTCTGTATAGATAATGATTTATCTTTGTTGATGAGGTAGTTTTTTTTTATTGGTGATTCCTTTTGGTTAAGTCGAAGCGATATCTTTCAACAAACATTTTTATCAAAGAATGATTTTCTAATCGCTAACATTTTTTTATTTTGCAAGTTCAGTTTATATTTAAAAAGCTAGAGAAGTTTGTTTAGGGGAGAGCAAAGAATTGAAATATTTATTTTAATATATTTTAATTAGAGCTAAGGGGTAATGTTCAAGTGACCTCAACTCCATTAGTTCAGCACAGGTAAGGTAATCTCAGATAGAGAGTGGCGGATCCGGGGGTGGCTATAGGGGCTAAAGCCCCCAACAGGCGGTTCTTAAAATTGATTGAAATATAGAAATCAGAATCAGGAGTCAGAAAAAATAACGAGGCTGGGGCTACCAAATAAATTAGGTTGGGGCTGAATTCTGAAGGGAATTGTATAAACAACAAGTTCGGGGCTACGGATAATTGACAGAAAATCGGGACGAAAAAAAAAAAACAGCTCGCGAGTAGGGCTTGACAAGAATTGGACAAAAAACGTGGTCGGGGCTAAGCAAATAATTCCTTTAAAACTTACCTTATTCCCGAAAATGTTTGCGCTTGACTCAAGGGACTGTCAAGTCCAAGTTGGGGCTAAAGCTTAAAGAGATAATTGAAAAAACCGAGGTCGGAGCTTAACAATTAACATGCCAAACGAAAAAATAATTCACCCCATGAACTTCGCTAACTTTGCAAAAAAAAAGAATTTGGGAACAACAAATCAAAATCTGAGTTTTCTCTGGCCACTCAGAAAATCATGCGTGTGAATATTTGCAGTCCCTCTAGACTGACGTAAAAATTTACTGACAGATTTTTTTTTTCTGGTGGTTCAAAGCTAGACGTGGCTGAAAATTGAAGGTATATACATTCTTTTTCTATGTCCACTTAAAAATATTTTAAATGTTAAATACTACAGATGTTATTGTATGTAATATTGAAATCATTTTAAACCAGGGATAGATGCTCATATAAATGCACAAAAAACAAGGCTATTCTAAAAGGAAATGTGGGAATGCCAAAATTCAATTATTTATATAACTGTAGATATTCACAAAAAAAAACCTTTAACCTAAACTAAAACTTTTTTATATTAGTTATGCTTAAATTATAAAAATATATAAATTATAAAATAAAATCAACACCGTCGTTCTTCAAGGGAAGCGTTTTTCTCTTTTCACTCTCACAACGAATGTTACATTTCCTCGTCACTCGAAAACATTAAAAAAAAAATAATTTCAAATAGAAAGAAATATAATAATTTATTATTATTATAAAATGGCAGTTATCAATAAGATTTAAGAATGATTATTACGATCAAGTGTTCTGAACGCTGCACTTATAGACCAAGAGCCTACAGCAAATTTTGGGAGTGGATTGCTAACTAAAATATGAGTATTATTGTTTTGTAGGTGCATATATCGCGGTATCAAATATCAAAAACAACCGTCTGGCTGGTTTCTTTTTCGGCCTTTGGCGGGGGTGGGAGTTTGAAAATTGCGATTTTCCAGTTTATTTTTCATAGGTATTACCACTTCAATAAATTTAAAAAATATATAATGTGATGCTCTGTCATTTTCTTTAAGTCAAAACGTCAAAATCTTGGCAATCCGACCAATAGAACTCAAGATATTAGGTTTTTAAACGAACCTTGATCGATTTTTTGGAGACTTTGTTTTGTTGATTTTTTGTGTCTTATAATTCTCCAAGAAAAAGACGATAAGGTCCTCTTAAAAAGCTTACATTTTGAGTTCTATTGTGCGAATTGCCAAGATTATGATGTTTTGACTTAATGACAACATCACATAATATATTTTTTAAATTTATTGAAGTGGTAATACCTCTGACAAAATAAACTGGAAAATCGCTATTTTCAAACCCCCACCCCCGCAAAAGGCTGAAGAAGAAACCTGAGAGACGGGTCTTTTTGATACCGCGATATATGCACCTACAAACAATCATACTCATATTTTGGTTATCAATCCACTCCCAAAATTTGCTGCCGGCTCTTAGGCTATGAAGTTTAAATGGCAGAATACATTCGTTTAACTAGAACTACAGAATTATCTAAGTTCAAGGTTTACTTTGAAACCGAATCAAGTGCTGAACTTAAGTTTAAACATAAATTGTAGTTTAACTTGTGAAACTGGCCATTAATGTCTCAAACTGGATCTACCAAGCCCCCCCCCCCCCCAGCCTAATCCTAGATCCGCTACTGCAGATAGGTACATCAGCTAGTAAGATTGTAACTTCTAAAAGGGCAAATTAAAGTCGATATTTACCGACACATGGAGTTGACATCACTTGTGCTTTTTATTAAGAGGTGTAGAGGTAGGTATTAATTATTTAAGCCAATTATTTCAAAACAGAAGATTGGCTAACAAAAATACGAAAATCAGGGGAGTGTACTTAAAAATAAAAAAACATGGTTTCAAAGAATGTAAAAAGGCAAATTAAGTGTCATATGCAAAATTTCGAATTTGTAGCGATTTTGAGTGTAAGAAATTAAACATTTTTGAAAAGTAGTTTCTTGCAACATTTTGATTTTTAGCGTTTTTAAGGGTAGTTTTAAAAATCTCAAAATTACACAACAAATAGGTGGTATAGGTATATATTTTTGGTAGAATTTTGAAACCGATATCATTGTTTGTTTTTCAAAATATTTGAGTTGAAAAAAATTTGTTAAGAATTTTTAATAGTTTTTGTTCCAGTTTTTTTGCTCTAAAAAAAAACTGTCATAACTACGTCGAATTTGTAGCGATTTTGAGTGTAAGAAATTAAACATTTTTGAAAAGTAGTTTCTTGCAACATTTTGATTTTTAGCGTTTTTAAGGGTAGTTTTAAAAATCTCAAAATTACACAACAAATAGGTGGTATAGGTATATATTTTTGGTAGAATTTTGAAACCGATATCATTGTTTGTTTTTCAAAATATTTGAGTTGAAAAAAATTTGTTAAGAATTTTTAATAGTTTTTGTTCCAGTTTTTTTGCTCTAAAAAAAAACTGTCATAACTACGTCATAATATGTAAAAAAAAAAAATAGACTGGGTTCGGAATAATTTTTTGTCCTTGAAATATTTGAGACCAAAATTATTTTTCAACTGTTTTTCTTAGTTGTTAGTTTAAAAAAAAAGTGTCTGTTGAATTTTTTTTTAATATTTACCAATTTGGTATTGTGTAATTATGTGTAAATTAAAATTAGTCTCAAGTGAATATCTTATTCCGTTCCGAGATATTCCAGATAAATGACATTTTATAGCGCCTTTTTAAATTGCTGTATTAAAAAAACGGTTTATTGAATTTGTTAGAAAACCTTTTCAGCACGTTATGACAATATTAACTGTAAAATGAAATTTATCTGAGGTCGATATCTTTATTCATTCTCGAGATATGGTAGGTGGTTTCTATCTTTCCTATTCAACAGGATACTTCCCGAAAAGTTGGAAAACAGCGGTCGTCCAACCAGTCCCCAAAAAAGGCGCATCCTCTTCACCCTCTAATTTTCGGCCAATCGCACTGACGTCCCTTTTGTCCAAGGTCATGGCAACACTGATCAATCGACAGCTTAAGATATATCTTGAGGAACATAATCTTTTTAATGACCGTCAATAAGGTTTTCGCAGTAATAGATCCACTGGTGATCTGATGGCATATCTCACTGAAAAGTGGAACCAATCCTTACATCGTTTTGGAGAAAGTAAGATTATTGCGCTTGATGTTTCCAAGGCATTCGATAGAGTCTGGTATCCTGCTCTTCTATCAAAAATGAGTGCGTTTGGTATTGATGTATCTCTTATTAGTTGGATTAGTAATTAGCTCTCTGACCGTTCAATTCAAGTTGTTTTGGATGGCTTTAAGTCTGAAGTTCGTAAAATAAATGCTGGTGTCCCTCAAGGCTCTGTTTTGTCTCCGACTCTTTTTCTCATTTTTATTAATGATCTTTTGTCCAAAACTAAAGTTTTGCTGATGACTGATTCAATTCCTTGTTCTTCGAATGTAGAACTGCAACGGCAATATATGTTGAGCTCATTAAATTCTGATCTAAATGGCATCGTTAGATGGGGCATTAAAAATCGTGTTGAATTTAATGCTTCCAAGACGCAGAGCTGTTGTTTATCCTTAAAGCGGAATATTCCCCCAATGCCATTGTTCATGGATGGCAATTGCATTTTGGAAACAGAAAAGCTGCCAATTCTTGGTATGTGTATTACTGACCATCTTTTGTGGAATGACCACATACTGGATATAACTAAAAATGCGGCCAAACGCTTAGGTTTCCTAAGACGATGTAAAAACTTTTTTCCCCCCTCTGATCTGGCCACAATTTATAAGGCATACATACGTCCGAAACTGGAATATAATTCTCATATCTGGTCTGGTGCATCAAAAACATCTTTGCACCTACTGGACAGATTTCAGAGAAGAGCTTTAAGACTGATAGGTGACAGAGTAATTTCCGAAACAATTGTTTCATTGGAACATCGTCAAAACGTCTCTTTCCTATCTCTGTTTATCGCTACTTCTTTAAACAATGTTCTAGTGAAATAGCGAGTTGCATTCCCCCACTAAAAAAATTTCCCCGTAATACTCGCACCGCTGGGAACGCGCATCGGTATACCCTCGAGCCAAATTTCGGACGTACAGTTAAGTACAGAGATTCTTTCTTTTGCCGAACGACACGAATGTGGAATTCCTTAACCGACTCTGTTTTTCCTCCCCATTTCAATGCCCAGACATTTAAGATGAATGTACATCGGTTTCTCCTACTAAATCCTCCTACTGTTTCCTAAATGCTCGCACTGTGTTAAACCAACATTTAAAGAGTAGTCATAGTCCCTTGAGTGCGTGTTAATTATTAAAAAAAGGGGTGAACGAAAAGAGTACCCCGAACGTACGTACATACACACATACAGACATCTTGCTAAAAACGACGAATTCTGATTCTAGAGACCTCAAAACTTGAAGATATGTCAACATTTTCAATTCGACAAATCGCACCAATTACAATAACTTCCAATGGGAAGATAAAAATATTCTGCTCCTCAATTTATTAATTTTATACATGGGTATTCATTTTAAAAAACATTTTTAATACTTATTAAAAATTATATTTTATTGTATCGGAGCCTGGGGGTTACGAACCCCATGCCATCTGGTATATAGGTATATTTGCAAACTCATGCATTTAAAAATTGTGTGGTTGTATTCCCTGACACCAAGTATATATACCTTGGCAGCATGTTTGTGGTACTAAGTTTTTTAGAAGCCAAAATATTTATAATATACCTAATTCTAAAATGGCGGCTATAAAATCCAAGATGGCCGACCGTCGAGAGGGTCCTACCCTAAATCGCAAGCTATGGACCTAAATAGTAACTGTACACAATTTGGTGCTTTTGGACGGCAAAAAAACATTTTCTACTAAGTCTTATGAGAAATTTGTTTCATTAATTTTTTTAATATTCCGATAATAAAAAGTCCTACAAACATCCGGTCGGCAATATTTGATTACAAATTGACAGTTCGTGAAAATGTTTTACTTTCTTTAAAGCGAACGTATGTTTTCCACCCAAATTGCTTTTCTTTCACCTTGAGACCTGGAAAAAAATAAACATAATATAGAAGGCAATTGTCAAGTATGAAAAAGGCGCTTTCGGGTGACATTTAGAACAAAATATTCTGGTACCGATTTGTCAGACTGCGAAGATGATGTTGAAACACCTATAAGAAATCTCAAATTTTTCAAAATAAAATTATTTGCTCGGGGATTTTAGAGTTTTTCTTGACATTTGGAACGAAATATTCTGTGTACGCCACAAATTATTTTCTTACCTATCTGTCAAGTTGTAAACTGTCAAATTCCATTGAATGATGGCTACGATGATGATTGATTAAAAAACGTTTGAAAAAAAAAACAACGAAATTTTTGAGAATAAGTTTTCGCGCGAGAAAAGGCGATTTTAGGGCTTTTGGGTGACATTTGGAACGACATACTCTGTGATAGACAAATATCCCGATGATATATTTATGTATGTATTTCGAAGCCATTTAATTTACTTATATGTAGGTACATAAATACATGTTTTCCTGTTTTAATTTTAATTTTTTTTTTCAGCAGACAGTTTTTTTTTCTGCACAAGCTCACCGACGCTCGCTTGATTTCTACACACTTTTGATGTTTACGAGCCTGCTTTAGCCAGGTTTCAATTTTTGTTTACAAACAAAAACTCTGATGCAGATCTTAGTTAGTCAGATGATTACGAATTGGCTCTTGTCTTTGTATAGAATAATATTAAAAGTGTTTTCTTTGTTTGTTGATAGTATTTTTTTTTTTAATTTTAAGTCAACTTTTTACAAAATAGTTCCTCCTACCTTTATTCGTCCAAAACTTGAGTATAACTCCCACATTTAGGCAGGTGAGTTTATTGGATAGAATTGAAAAGAGAGCTCTTAAAATGATAGGTTAAAGAACTAAAACGGAAACATTCTCATCTCTTGAGCACCGTCGAAATGTTTCATGTCTTTCGTTATTTTACCGTTATTTCCATAAACAATGCTCTAGTGTTAAGCCAGTTGCATTCCTCCCCTTAAACAATTCAGCCGTAATACTCGCGCTTCTAGGAATGCCCATCGGTTTACCCTTTAGCCCAATTTCGGACGTACTATTAAGTACAGAGATTCTTTCTTTAGTCACACTACTCGAATGTGGAATGCTCTACCCAGCTCAATTTTTCCCTCCCATTGTGATCTACAGACGTTCAAAACCAATGTGCATCGGTATCTCCTTTTAAATCCCCTCCAATCTACCTAATCGCTCGTGCTGTGTATATCATCTTAAGGGTAGTCACAACCCCTTTTGCACGCGCTAAATATAAAAAAAAAAAAACCTTAATGAGGTAAATAGACCCCTTTCTAGCACGAGTTTTGTTTATCTCAACTCAACCTTTAAGTACCGTATAACTTTTTTGCAAATTACCCTGAACTAGTAATAGCCAAAATCTTCGGTAAACCGTAATTAAGTCAAGTTCTAAAAACAACTGATAACGATTATTATTTCTTTAGTTTTAAAAGTGATGAGTTTTGAAGCAAATAGTTTATGAAATCTAAAAATATAAGTAGGTAGGTACCTATCATTGTATTTTTTAAATTTATAAAGGTGTTGTTAGGGACCAACAAGCTCTGTGTTTTTGGTAATATGAACAAATTATTGTTACTTTAACCATGAAACCCCCTTTATGCATTAAAAAAAATAATAATTTCCTCTTAACACATAAAGTAAATTAAAACAGAAAAACCCACCCACTCCTAATTAAACATCCGATTGACAGCGATTTCCGTTTAACTATACGAAAAAAGAAATAACAAGAAAATTAAACGACCTCAGAGACACCGGCACGCACTGGCAAACCACAAATGAACTAAATAAATACTTAAAGTGTGACGTTTTGTAATAATGTTCATAGTTAAAAAAGTAAAAAAAAACTCTGTCGTTTTGTTCGACTAAGAACAAAAAAACAAAAAAACAAAGCCATACCGCCACACGACATCCCATACACATGAAGACCGACAAAACATCATCGCCAACAACAACAACAACGAATGTCAATATTAGTTGATACCAATTCATATTTGAACATTTTTTTGTTTCCGATTTTCTGCCGTCTTGTTGTTGTCTTTTCTTTGCAATCGTTGGTTGATCTTCCTTTTTTTTTTTTAATTTTTGTGGCATAAAACAAGGTGCACAATAAGAAAACAAGAAAATTAACATCTTTACTCTTTGGTAAATAAAATTTTGTTGAAATATTTTCTGGTTCTTGACTCAAGTCTCGAGTTTTAAACGCACGGAATAAGAATCTGAAACAAAACCACTTTCCTCGCGGTCAGCGAGGATTTTTGTTGACTTTTTTTTTTTCGAATTCTCATCCGCTGAGCTGCCGCGCCGCCGCCGCCGGTTCTTGATGGTGGCGGCAAATGTACCGTAACATAAGAGAGTCAACTACAATAATTTCGTCATTGATTTTCTGTTGAACACAAAAATCAGATCATTCGTTCAGAGAAAAAATTCTGTCATATTAGTCAGTGATGTAGTGACATATGGGGACGTCAAGTTGACAAATCGTACCGTTATTTTATTACGAACTTTTTTTATTTCGGTTTGAAATTTTGATGTTCTCCTATATTCAACTTTTTATCATTCAATATTTTCCTTTTACAGATGGAAGGTCAGCAGCAACATCAGCAGCAGCAGCAACAACAACAGCCTATGGAACTTATAACTGAAATAAAAACAGAACCAAGTAATGAGCAAGTGCGATCGCGAACACCAACATCTGAGGAACAGCATCAGAACCAACAGGAGCAACAGCAGCAGCAACAGCAACAGGCCCACTTGCAGCAGCAACACCAACAACAACTCCAACAAGAGCATCAACATCATCAGCAGCAACAACAACAACAACAGCAACAACGAGCAAAGGAGAGCACCCTTAACGTTGCTAGACTTTTGCGCAGTGACCTTATCGATCCGACGTCAGTGCCAATTGCAAGGACACAACAACGACGCATCCTGACAACTGCGGGAACTTTGCGGTGAGTGAGTGTTTTTAATTGAAAATGACGGATCGCGTGATAGGAAATGAAGACACACGCGTGTATGATGCCATGTGTAGTTATGTTTGACATTCCTAGTTAAAAGTGGTTTCTGTGCTAAATATTTTGTGTGTGTTTGTAGTTCAGATAAGAAAGTATAGGTACTCGTTGTGTCCCATTCATAAGAAACTGCTTTAAATTATGTGTTTGTTTAAAGTTATTTCCAATCTGCAAACGTCTCGAATTCTATGCTATGGTATAGATATTAAGAGAGAATCAACTGAATGTATGATTTTGAGTAAATAATTAACAATTTCGAAGTAAATAACTACATAGAATGAAGAATCACGTAAAAACATATATCGATAAACAAAAAGGTGGCTTTGTGATCTGCACTTAGTTTTTATTGCGTTGTGCAGTAACTTAAACCATCAACGCACCACGGCCATATTGTGAATCTCGCAGTTTAAAATGGATTTATTACAATTCCGCTTTCAAAAAAAAAATCAGTGAACTGTGTGGTAGCTATTTATTGTGTTAATGTACAAGCACCCTTGTTGTTTTTAGCAAATGCCCATTACGAAATTTGAGGAAATCACAAGCAAAAATAAAGACTTCTATTGACACAGAAAAAGGATGACATTCTGCGTTTATAGCAATCTTATGATTTATGAATTCATTTTTTTTAATTTGATTTTAATCTTTTTTGTGCGAAATTTTGTAAAACGTTTTTTTTTATGAAAACAATTTTACTAGTAAAATTGATAATTTTTGAGAAATATCAAAATATCAAAATACAAAAAGAAATGAAAGGAAAGGAAAACCCCTTTCCACCCCTTTTACCCGTTTCGCAAAAATAAAGTGATGTTAAAAGTCCTGAACATTTTTCAGGACATGTTCAGGATAGGTATCAAAACATATAGTTGGGGAGCTCGCCATAGGATCTACCCTCATCTTCTTACCAGATGAGAGGTATACAGTTTTTTAAATAGTGTCAAAACAAACAATTTTGTGCGTGTGTTGCCTTGGAAAAAGAGGCCACAACATAGGGTTTCCTCGCCTTTAAATCAGTCTTTGCGTTTATTCAATTATCTAATTGAGCTTATGTGGTAACTCAAGTAGCACAAAATTCCAAAATACAACAAAATATTTGGGGTATATTTTGCACTTTCGTGATATACATTTTGAATATAAAAAATACACCACTTTTTGGTGCAATTTTCGAACATTTAATTTCGATTCAGTGTAAATTATACCGCATTCTCGTTTAAAATTAACTCCGGCTGCACACAAATTAAACCGTTTTTTTGGTATTTAAATTGTGCTTGTGGTATACAAATTGTCCTGGTTACTAGAAAAAATTGAACTCCATAGGTGTATATTATGTTCTGAAACTGAGCTTACATCATACACCTCAATGGTAAACAATTAACACCACTTTTAGGTGGAAAATCATTCCAAAGAGTGTAAAAAATACACATGATTGATAGATAAAATATACCATTAGTGTACAAAAATCCAAAACTCAGAATTTATTTTGAAACAAAATTTACACCGAAGTTTATTTCTTTATTCGGAAACTAGTTTGATGAATTAAAATTTACACCATTGTTTATTTCCTAATTTTCTATTAGGAATGTATGTGAAAGAATTCTGATCTTTCAATGATGCTAATACATAATACGGACGCAATAAAATCATGAATTACTATGAATTCGAGTGTCTAATTTCAAAACGAAGTACATTCTGTCGACTAATTTTTGGTCCTAGCCCATCTAAAAATCGAGCGCCTTAATAATTTTAATTAATTAAAAATTTTCAAATCGATGCGTGAAAATTAATTTTTCAAAATTCATAGTTTTTTGGTTGTTCTTATTTTTTTTTTAAATACTTACTGTTAAAAAATGATCAGAAATACCAAAATAGTTGTATAATTCATTTGAAAAATATAATAAAATAATTAATCATTGCCTTCATTTTAAAAATGGCGGCCAGTGGAATTTCATTTTTACCTAAATATTCCTTGAAAATATGGCTGCCGTCCAAAAAATACACTAATTCCTGAATCTAGAACAAAAAATGCACCAATGTTTTTTTTATTTTTTTTTTAAATTTCTTAAATGGTAATACGGCCTATTCTGCCATATCTGTTATTCTGCTATGAATTTTCTGTTATGATGCATAACAGATCTCCACCACAAAAGATTCTTATAATTGGTATTCAAGAGTTCGATCATTTATGAAAGTCTGTTATGGAACTTCGAAAAAGAAACATTTCCACGAACAGACCTAAGATCTGCGGTCAGCTGTAGTATACAAAATAAAAATCGACACTGACGAGTGACCAAAATAAAATTAACCCGTGGAATGCTCGTGTTTTGTTTCGCGTAGATAAATTATTGTTCTATTTTATTTATTTATAACAGTTCGTGAATTTAATGTATCCCGTTAAAAAGTTATTTTTTGATAAGTTTTTGATAAGTTAAAGTTTAAAAAGGTGTTTTATTCTTTGCCCCAGGCAGCTAGTTATTTCATTAGATCGGTTAATCCATCGAATTCGGTTCGATTCTTTGGCGCATCGACTTTAGTCAGGCTCAGCAGTCCACAGCTTTCAAACGCCATAACAGAATGCTCCTGTTCCTAGAAATGCGTACAAAGAGCCCCAACCAAAGGCGCGCAGAGCTAGGGCTGCGCCAGCGTCCATCAGAATCATCGTTTCTCTTCCACCCTTGGCAATGAAAGCAGCTTCATCCCTCTTGGCTCGACCTAAAGTTCGGGAGAATCTAAAGAGTGCAGCTCTACGCCACCTACAAGACCCAAGAAAGCTCCTCCTCTATAGTGATGTTTTCTTTCAGCTGCGGCACTCCGTGCCGATCGGCAAGATAAAGCGACTACTTTTTACGTTTCATCCATCAACTGTGTTATGTGCTTTCGTGTATAAAAATAATTTAGTTTGAAATAACTTATTTGTGTTTGTAATAATGCATTTTAATATTTTTTTGTTATACCTTTTCCTTTTAAAGAACAATTCGTTAAAGAAATAAAAGTTTTTACTTCATGTATTGAAATCTTTTATGATAAAAGTTAAACAAATCTGTCTTTTATTCTGTTATTGTTTATAACAGATTTCATAACAGAATTCGAACTGCAGAATACCAATTAATAAAAGAATAAAAGGTTTTTTGACAGTTCGAAAATTTGTATGGAAATTGATAGAAGAATAACAGAATAAAAGATTGCGCCGAATAGGCCTAAATATCTTATTGCGAGACGATATTTTAATTACACCCATTCTATATTTGGTGTATTCAATATGGTGCATATTACACCAACAAAGAGTAATTGTGCAAATTCTCCCAAAATAGTGTATTTACTAGACCCATTCTCTGTGTGGTGTATTCACTGGCGTATATTTCACCAAAAAGAAGTATTAATTACACCTATGCTCTGTGTGTGTGAAGTGTATTCAATGGTTTCACAGTTTTATTTAATTTTTTTTAAAAAGTTTTTTTTTTTCTACGATAACACTTCAAATAATTATTAAATTTAGAGCTACTCATTTGTTTGTTAATATTTGTTGCTAATCAATAAATGCAGTGTTAGCTCGTTATCAATCCAATGGCGACTAAAAAGTTCAATAATGTTTTCTTGTTTATTTTGCATACTATGTAGTTTAGTGTATTAAGTTTCTACGGGGTTTAAATCCTACACCAAAATTTAGTTGCCCAGTTCAGATAGTGTATTTTATCTACGAAATATAGTGGTTTCAGAATGGAATAATTTTATGCACCATTAATGGTGTATTATAAAACAGCTAAAAATCGATTTATTTTGTACACCGAATTTTAAAAAAATTATGAAATTTTGCACAGAAAATACAATGGTATATTTTTATTACCGGTGTATTTTGAAAAATATACCAAAATATTAAATGTATCTTCAATTTTCTCAATTTTGCACCAAAATTCATGAATTTACACCAAAATATACACTAGTGTGCTACTTGAGAAGCCATAATGAAACAAAAAAAATATAATATGAAAGGAAAGGATGATGGGCAAATTGGTCGTTGATCCAACAGAATTAAAATATATCTCAAATGAAAGGTCTTGTCCAGTACTTTATTTCATTATATGGCGGCAAGAACCAAAACCACCGGAGAACAGAGATATAGCCACTTGAATATGAGTATTGCAAACACCATATTTCAGTTTTTTTTCGAAATAATTGTCCATAACTTTTTATATAAAGAACGTAGGAAAACGACATTGGTAATTTTTTTATCTTTCAAATAATAGCTAAGTTATTATGCTACGTTTTTTGAGATAAAAGGTTTTAAAGTCTTGAATAAAAACTTTTTTTAGCACTGGCCTTACACACCAATATCTTAAAAAATTCGTATACTTTTTTAGCACCATCGATAAGCTATTTTTACGACATTTAATTTAATACATCAGAAAGTGTCTCTTCCTCAATAAATACCTGCTCATAATAAAAATTGCTTCAAAAGACACCTTAGTATGCTTATAGATCGAGAAAAGTAGATTCAATGTTAAAAACAAAGGAACTATGCAGTCTTAAGACTGGTATCGACGTATAATTTCATTCTACATTTTAATCCAACTTATTAATTTAAATCAATTAAATATAAATACAATCTGGTTCGGTCGATTAAGTCATTATTTATTTAAAAAACTAAAAAAAAAACATCTACCGAACCGATGGCCATAAATATTTCTACTACCATATAAGATATGTTTGCACTAAAGGTCCCAATTAACTAACGATATCGAAAAACATATAACGCATCGGGCAAACAACAAGTTATATTAGTAAATAGTGGCTAAACCGCTTGCGGCGCCCACTCGGCAGCGGAGCTTGGTGGCGGAGGTACTTGGTGCATACCTTATCTGGTCACATCGATAATATTTATTCTCATCAAACATAAAAACTTAAACCATACACTCCGGTCCGGTAGACGTTTCTTTTTAGATTTTAAAATAAATAATGACTTAATCAGCCGAACCAGAAAGTATTTGTATTTAATTAATTTAAATTCATTAGGTAGATTAAAATGTAGAGTGAAATTATACGTCGATACCAATCCTTAGATTGTATAATATTTTTATTTTTAACTTAGAATCTACTTTTCCCGGTGTATAAGCATTATAAGGTGTCTTTTGAACAATTTTTGTTGATAAGCAGGTATTTATTGAGCAAAGGACACATTACTATATATTTAATTAAAGGTTTCAAAAATAGCTTTTTAAAAAATAAATAAATCGGGTGGCACAATGACTCATGAAGAACCAGTGCCTAGTGACTAACAACTCGCAACCATTCCTGTATGCGCCTTTCGACAGGAATGGAAGGGACCTACAATTTCATGCCGATTCCGAATGGCTAGACGAGAAGCACTTATTCGTGACAAGTGATACTCTTGGAGGATTTGTCAATTCCTCGCAAGATGCAGTAGCCCTGAAAAAGAACATTTTAGTTTTTAGGTGGACGAGGCAGGGAAGCGATCCCAGACCTCCAGCGTGACAGTCGAACGCACTAACCATTACGCTACGGGCTACTACAAAAATAGCTTTTTGGTGGTGCTAAAAAAATTATACGTCACCACTTAAGATTTTAAGATATTGGCGTGTAAAGCCAGTGCTTAAAAAGTTTTTATTCAAGACTTTAAAAATTAATATCTCAAAGTGTATAAAACGTAGCTTAATAAGTTAACAATATTTAAAAGACGAGACAACTATCCACTAAAACCATTTTCCTACGTCTTTTATATGAAAAGTTATGAACAGTTATTTCGACAAAAACTGAAATATGGTGCTTGCAATCGCCAACTCAAGCTCAAATATATCGAGTTTCCCATGTACAATTTTGAAAATATTGCACTTATGTAAGAAGCTCAACATCTCCTTTCATTTGATACCAATTTCATTAGTATTGGTCTAACGACCAGATTTCATACTAATTTGCCCATAATCCTTTAATTTGAAAATTTCCACATAAGGGATTTTTTGAAATTTTAAATTTCAGAAGGGGATATTAGGGTGAATGTATTAAAAGGTCGAGAACTTATTTTCTAAACGGCAAGTGATAGAAAAATAATAATTTTTGCAATCAAGAGATTTGATTAAATCCATGAAAGTTGAACATGACAAACAAAATTTTCAAAACGCTACAACTCGAGATATGAACGTTTGAAAGTCAAAAATGGCGAAATAGATGTTTGGGAATAAATTTACTATAAATCAGAGTTTGACGTTCTATTGAAATGTATAGTTTATGTTGTTATGAAGTTGATTAAAAACAAATTTATAGGTATTTGACTAATTTTCGATTTTAGTTTAGGTTTTGGCTAGGTGAATTTTTGAAAATTTTTTTTTTTTTTTTTAATGTAGGTATAGGTTTTTTTAATTTTTATTTTTAGACCGTTTGGTATTTTCATTGAAGTTAACATCAAAGTGCAGATAATTCTCCTGTACAGGCATAATCTGTCCTGTATAATTAAAGCTTAAAGTACAAGTACAATTTCTCGGTATTTGAACTTAAAAATTTTAAGTACCAGTACCGGGAATTGTAATTGTACTTATTATTCCACAAAGGAATTTAAAACATTTGTATTCAGTACTTTAGTACTTAAATACAGTAATTAAATATTTTTTTCGTATAGTTTTGATTCTTTAGGTAATTTTAATTCCTTTTAATTTCCTTTCAATTTCTTTTGCAAGTAAGTACCAAGGAGAACTTAAGTCACAGTATATTTAATAACTTTACAGCTTTGAGCATGATAGTTACCAGGATTTATACAGGAACTTGGTTCCCAACTAAAAAGTTTACAAAAAAAATTCAGCTATGTAAGATTTGTTTATTTCATGAAAGTTCTGTTGGCCATTTTTATAAATTTATTTAAATACAATTTTAAATCAAATTAAAAAAAAAAAAAATCATCAACTAATTATTATTATTATCAAAAAAGTTTAGTGTTGTTTAAAAAAACTCAAAAAATATTTTAATTATGGCAGTTTGGTTCTGTTTTTATTTTTTTTGGTTGCTACAGTGTTGACTAATACCAGGCCAGAAATACCTTCTTTTATTGCCTTTTTAAATAAAGTTACTTTTATCAACAGTGTTTGAAAAATTAATTTTCAAACTCAAAATTTTGAAATTTTTTTTTTTAATTTTCAAACTATTTTTTTTTTTCAAAATATTACGTAATTAAGTCCTAATTTTGTTATCATAATTCAATACTCTTATCCTTTTTAAGCCAATCACTAAAAACTGTAAGGTTCAAGGGCTTTTACTTTTCAACTTACTTACTTAGGTCCTCGGACCTATTACGTCTGTGATGTTTCCCTTACGGGACATAGGGCCTCCACTACACCTACGCGATTTCTTGAAATATATTTCAGCTCTCTCCAACTTTCCGCCAGTCGTGCCGATTCCTGTTCGACCGTTCTCCGCCATGTACTTCTAGGCCGACCCACTTGTCTTCCCTCCTGTGTGAGCGGGTTCCACTGCATTGCTTGAGATGCAATGCACCGATCTCCTTTTTGAAGCGTATAATGGAGTCTATGGGCGCCTGACCCGTTCTCGCATGAAGTTCGGCATTGGAGATACGGTTGGGCCAGAAAATCCTCAAGATGTTTCGTAGACTTCTATTAACGAAGGTTTGCAGCTTTCTAGTGACAGTGTCAGTGACTTTCCAAGTGCTGCAGCCGTAAAGCAGAACGGATTCAACATTGGAGCGGAACAGTCGTAGCTTGGTCTTTAAGCTAAAAGAGTTGTTTCTCCATATTTTGGACAGCATTCCGAACGCAGCCTTTGCTTTTCTGATTCGGCTGTTTACGTCCAGTTCAGTTCCGCCACCCGTAGAGACAATACTCCCAAGATATTGGAAATCCTCTACCATCTCTACCGGTTGTTCAGAAATATTTACTTGGATTGAGGAGGAAGTTCCAAGGCTGATCCTTTTAGTTTTTGCCGAGTTGATCTTAAGCCCTACGATTTCTGCTTCTCTCTCCACCCTTGTTGTCATTTGATGGAGATCCATGATCCTATGAGAGAGTAAGCATACGTCGTCCGCGTAGTCCAGATGTTTGAGGTGAGATTGCAGAGTCCACTGAATTCCTCCATTTCCATTTGACAAAGCTGCGTGCAGTACGTCACTTATCACCAACAGGAACAGTATTGGTGACAGTATACAGCCTTGCCACTTTGGATTTCAAACTCCTCTGACAGCCACCCTTTGAGCAAAACGTGACACTTGGATCCATCATATGTAGCCTTGATAATAGTAATCAATTTATCTGGGATGCCCCTCGAGCGCAAAGCAAGCCAAATAAATTCTCTATTGACACTGTCGAACGCCTTTTCAAAATCGATGAACAGCAGGTGAAGTGGTGATCGATATTCAACGCACTGTTCGATGATGATCCGCAAGGTGTTGATGTGATCCACACAGGAAGATCCAGTGCGGAAACCTGCTTGTTCGGCGTCGAGTGTGTCTTCGAGGTGGTCTTTAATTCGGTCCAATACTATCCTTGCTATTATCTTGGCTACTGCAGGCAGAACGCATATTCCTCTCCAGTTTTCGCACTGTGTGAGATCTCCTTTCTTTGGGAGCTTGACAATCATTCCTTTTTTCCACTCTTCAGGAAAGCTCTCTGTTTCCCAAGCTCTCTTAATAAGTGGGTGCAGTAGCTCGCTCGATGTCGTTGGGGCTGCTCCTAAGGGCTCTGCAGGAATACCGTCAAGTCCAACCGCTTTGTTGTTCTTCAGTGCTTTGATGGCGGTGATAATTTCTTCTTTACTAGGGGGTACGGTGCGTATTCGGGAAATTGTTACTTCGGGTAGCTCAGTGTGAAAAGGGTTCACTTCACTGGCGAAAACGCGGTTTAAAACCGCAGAAAAGTGTTCCCTCCACCTTATGAGCTGGTCCTCATCCGAAATTAGCAGGGATCCGTTTGTGTCTTTAACCAGGTGTTGTTTAGATCTCTGGACACCAGTGAGCTCTTTGGTAATTCTGTAGACGGTCCTACTGTCACACCTACTAGCGGCTTCTTCTGCTTCTGTAGCCAGTGCGTTGATGTAGTTACGCTTATCACGTCCCACACTACGGTGAACTTCCCTCATCTTCATGCGGTACGTAGACTCAAGCTCGTTTCTCCCTGCTGCTGGGGTAGCTACGATGCGAGCTTTAATGTGTTTCCTTTCTTCGATCCTTGCCCAAGTTTCGTCGGAAAGCCAAGCACTATTTCTTCCTTGCGCCCGGCCGACTATACTTTCAGCACCGGATATGAACACATTTTTCACAGCACACCAATGATTTTCGATGGATGTGGTTTCCGTGCTGCTGATTGCGTTCAATCCTTGTGAAAGGTGGTCCCCAAGTTGTTGGCGCACTGCGGGATCCTGTAGTCTATCTGTATTAAACTTGGGCATTCGAGTGTTCCCTTGGGATTTTTTTTTTTTTGTTTAAAACTTGTCCTCCATTATCGTTGTCTTATATTTGATTAAAACCTTGACTTTTGTCACACGACATCAATACTTTCTTTATATAGCAAATACAAAATTTTATAACCAAAACCTAAATACCCCTTACATGAACATGAACACAAAAAAAAAAAAAAAACTCCGTAGAGTCTAGACTAAGGTATCTTCTAAATAAAAAAAAAAACCCATGGGGAAGTCAACCTTTCCATTGCGGTACAAATGACTGTTTAAAAGAAGAGTACCGTGCAGACGCACAGCGTACAAGTTCGGACCAAAACATCATACCAAAAACATTAATGTTAAAAAATGAGCTAAGTTCTTCTTTATACAAAAACCTGTGTGTAATAAAACAATAATTGTGTGAAGAAGCGAAATATAAAACTTTGTCCAGAACAAAAGAGCTGACACACAAACTTGATTTGAGAATTTGTTTAAGTTTTCTAGAGGGGTTAATGGGTTTCAATATTAAATTAATTAATAATTAATTATACCCAAAAACATTGTATTTTATTCTTCTTGTTATATTTTAGAGAAGTCAATGATCCAGTGAGAGAAAACGAAACAGATTCAGATTATAACAGCCATCAGCATTCGCCATCGGATTATGTGCAAATGGCTCCAAGACCTGATGAACCCCCAACTGCTGTTTACACCTACGAGCCTCCAGTAGCGAATAACTCTTTAATTGGCTCTGAGAATCAGTCTATCAAAATTGAGTCTCTAGACAAAGATCAACAGCAACAATTGCAACAGCAATCCGAGCAAGCGTCCTCGGGCACTGCGGGCGGCGTTTTTAGCGAATCGGCTGCTGTGTCGGTACCCTCGCTGCAGAATCACCATAGTCAGCACTCACAACACCACACTTCACTGCGTGTCTATGACGAAGAACGTTTTGCTGCTGCCATTGAGCAAGCGGGCGATCACACCCAAATCATCTACTACGATACGAATGCCCTTAATGGCGCCACTGTCGTTGATGCCCACAATGAGTCTAAGACCTTCACGAATTTGGGCCCGGCTGGAGGGAGTCTTCCCGCCGCTACCTCTGGCGCCGAATACACGGTCGCTGGGAACTACAGTCAAAATAGCCCCTACGCTAGCTTGAACCATCAAGCCTACAACATAGCTAACGCGAATCCGCTTTTGTATAAAAGCGATCCAACGCTGAACTCGATGCGTCCCAATAGCCAGTTCCCGATAACGGTGTACGAAAATCCTGGTGTCTCTGAGGCATATTGGCCAGCAACAACATCCATTGAATTCCCCAATATTGTAAGTAACAATTTTGTTTAAAGTCGAAGAAAATAATCATTTGTGTGTCATATAAATTGCAGAACACCTACAATCAGGTCATGACCGATGAATACGGTTCACCAAACGGCAGCCCTTGGACGACATCCTCCGGGGGCACCGCAACTAGCACATTCGATACCTCAGACTTCAAGGACTTCAAGTGCCAGTACTGTGGATCACTAATGCTAAGAAAGGAAAACGAATTGATTTGTATAACGTGTTCAGCCTCGCGAATGTCCCACATGGCACGTCTACCACCGCGCCAAACCAAACCCAAGACATCCACGCTCAATAACAATCGAAGAAATGGAGTTAGCTGTGCGAATTGCTTTACCACAGCTACCACATTGTGGCGACGCAACAATGAGAGTCAACCGGTTTGCAATGCGTGTGGATTGTACTTTAAGCTGCATAACATGAATCGTCCACTAACGATGAAAAAGGAAGGCATTCAAAAGAGGAAACGCAAACCGAAGCTGGCGAATGGAGCACCAATGAGGAACACCCTCCCAAGTGAGTTTTTTTTGTTTTATTTCTTTTTTATTATTAAGGCGAGGATTATGTGTGTGGTGGACATATAGAAGAGATCCTTCTACTCCATTTTAAAGATAGTGGGATGGAACCTTTTTAAATTTAAATTGAAGGCAGAACCTTTATTTTTTTTTTTATTATTTTTATATTTTGCTACGATTTTCCAAGCGCATTTATTTGGAGAGTTCATCAACAGTTTTGTGAATCAATTTAAATTATCCACTTCTTAAATTTACTGAACAAAAACTATAAGACCTAATGGTTTTCTGCAAAACGTCCGTATTTGTTTCCTTGTTTTTAAGATTATTAGTGAGTGAACCTGAATTGGTTCCTCCTGTTCAACGTTTTTATTCCTGGTTTTCTGGCTTATACACATTTTAATGAGTATCAAAATAAACAATATTTAAAAATATTTAAAATTAATTATTATTAAATTAATTAAATTATAATTTTGTTTTATTATTATATTTGAGTGTTATTATATTATTCTTATTTACACTTAATGCGAGCTGGTAGTCCTGGTAGCTAAAGCTCAGCAAAATATTACTGTAATTTACTTACTTGTTAATAAGGATATAAATAATTAAAAATAAATAAAAAACAAAAATTGAAAATTTGGGAAATGGGGTTACAATATTTTGAAAAATTAAATTTTTGAAATTTAATTATAAGTTATTTGCGGTAAAAAGATGAAATTGGTATGCTTGACAAAATTTCTGCCATCGACATTGATTGAAAATTGTTAAAGTGTTAATTTTTACTGCCAGCAAATAAGTTATTATCATTTTCAGAATTACACTGTGCTGGCAGCAAAAAATTGCTTTTGAAGTTACTTAGTAAAAATTGTAGGTATGACTGAGAAAATCATTTATTATAGCACTTGAAACTTCCATAGACCCTCAAAATTTCAATTTATCATCGCAAAACTGTTTTTCAAACAAAACTTTTCATGCTTCAATAATTTTTTACTCAGTAATTTTTTGACCGAATTCAGATTTTTTTTAAACATAATTGTACATTAATATAGATTTATTGGATTTAATATTTTTTGTTTTTTTTTTTTTTTTTATGTTTTAATTTCCATTTTGATGTTCTTTTAATGCTAAATCGCTTGAGTTATCATTTATAAAATCGTTCAGAAATTGTGGAAGCTATGATTTTTTAAAACATAAAGACGTCTGGATTTTGAAAATATATCGGGTTTTTCAATAAGAGTGCTATAAAAGTACGTTCGATGCCATTATGTATGGAACTCGATTTCTTTTGCATGGCCACCACGGGCAATCGTCAATCGTCGCTGGCTTGTTGGCATAGACCATAGACTTGACGTAGCCCCACAGGAAATAGTCTAACGGCGTCAAATCGCACGACCGAGGCGGCCAAGCGACTGGACCATTTCGTGAGATAACACGTTCTCCAAACTTGGTTTCCAATAAATTGATTGTGACATTCGCTGTGTGGCTTGTGGATTCGTCCTGTTGGAACCACATATCCTCCAAGTCCATATCATCCAATTGGGGCCAAAAATATTCGGTTATCATTGAACGGTAGCGATCCCCATTCACACTAACGTGCCGGTCTTGATCATCACGGAAGACGTACGGCCCAATGACGCCGCCGGCCCATAAACCACACCAAACCGTAATTTTTTCGGGATGCAATGAAGACTCATGGAGTACGTGTGGATTGCTGCCTGACCAATATCGCATATTTTGTTTATTGACGAAGCCATTCAGCCAGAAATGAGCCTCATCGCTGAAGATGATTTTTCTATGAAAATCCGAATCATTTTTAAGTTGTTGCTCAGCCCGATTCACGAATATACGACGCTTCTGGTGGTCAAGCGGCTTCAGTTCTTGCGTCAATTTAATCTTGTAAGGATGTAGGCCAAGATCTTTTCGCAAAATTCGCCACAACGACGTCACAGAGATGCCCAACGCTTGAGAACGACGTGTGAGATACACATTTGGGCTTTCTGCAACTGAAGCCCCAGCGGCAGCAATATTCTCGACACTACGGGCACTTCTTTGTCTCACTGGCGCGAGAAAATTTTGTACTGTGCCTGTGGATTCAAATTTTTCCACTAGACGCTCAATTGTTGATCTGCTAGGACGATTATGACGACCATAAATTAGACGTAGCGCTCTTAACGTTGAGGCCACTGACTCCGAATTTCGGTAGTAAATTTTAATAATTTCGACTCGTTGTTGGCTCGCATATCTTTCCACCATGAAATGGCAAACCTTACTGAAGAGAAATGTCAAATGAGCGGCAAGAAATATGGCGTCGTTTGCTGTCCCTGTTGCTCTTTTTTTGTAGCGTCCCTGTTGAAAAACCCTTTATGATAATGAGGAAGTTATTGTTCAAGAGAGGCCACTTAACTGTTAAAATTCTCAGTTGCAACAGTAAGAATTAAAAAAGGGACAGCAAATTTTATGATTTGATGGAGGCGGTTTATAGTTATTGCATTTAATTCAGTGGCGGACCAAGGGGAGATTTTAGAGGTTCAAACCACACCCAAAATATATCAGGACAGACAAATTAAATTAAATTACTAGATATACATAGTTTTTTACATTATTCATTGTGATTTCGAATATCAGAATTATCGTAATAAGCATATCACGTTTTTTTTTAATTAACAAAATATTGCGTATAAAGTTTTTTGTTATTTTCTGTATTCATTCTATATAAAATTAAGAAAGCATTATTTTTATTTCATGTGAAGAGTGCAGTGCAGCAAAAGGAATTTCAGTGTAGATTGCGTTCTTTTACTTTTTGAGAGATGTTCAGATTTGTGATGTTTCTTAAAAACCGTTTTTTTTTTATCTTCGCATATTCCAATATTAACTACATCAACAATGTTTGTGCGAAATTTCAAGATTGTATGCACTCGGGAAGTTCTCCATATTTTGAATGACCTACAAAATTCAGTCATGCTTAGGTTTTTTTTTTTGCCAACTTCTCAGCAACTACTTTGATCAGCTTATCAGATATTCCGAATTTGAAATTTCTTACTTTATTGGTAGAGGGGGCGGGAGAGGGAGAGGGAGAGGGAGAGGGAGAGGGAGAGGGAGAGGGAGAGGGAGAGGGAGAGGGAGAGGGAGAGGGAGAGGGAGAGGGAGAGGGAGAGGGAGAGGGAGAGGGAGAGGGAGAGGGAGAGGGAGAGGGAGAGTGAGATCGCCTTTGATAATACTGAAGGAATAAATGTCTTGCACTTATCTATGTATCACCTTCCCCCTTGCAGTACAGTTAAATTATATTTTAGCCACATGAGATCAAATAAAGTTAACAACAAAAACATAAATGTTAAAAAACGAGCGAAGTTCTTCTAAATATAAAAACCTTTGCGTAACAAGTCAGCCGTAAAAAGTAGTGAGATCTAAAACTACGCCAAGTTCTAAGTTTATTAATGATAAATATCAAATATTTTAAGTAGAGTTATATGGAAAAACTTCAAAATTATCAGAGGAATCTGTTATTTTATGATTATACTGACTTAAATGGCGAGTTGGTTAACTAGTCAAGTTTTCATTTCAAATTTGAGAAATTAGGTAATAAATGAAAACTTGCCAAGTAAACTAACTCAATTTTAGTCATTAATCATTAAACAACAGATTTCTCTGATAATTTTGAGGTTCTTCCATATAACTCTTCTTAAATATTTGATGTATTACATAAATAAACTTAAAACTTGGCGTACTTTTAGATCTCACTACTTTTTACGGCTGATTTGTTACGCAACGGTTTTTGTATATAGAAGAACTTGGCTCCTTTTTTAAAATGTATGTTTTTGTTGTGATTTTACTACGTTTTGCATAGATTCTTTTTATCAGGAAAAGTGGGCGGATGAAACGCCCCTGCATGAAAAATTTCATGATTTCAACTTTTTCTTTGTATACCCATCACGCCTGAAAACTAACCACTTTACCAAGTTTCATAATCCTGCAACAATTGGAAGTGCTCTCAATATATTTACTATTAATTCTGTTAAGGTGGGTGGTTGCCACGCCCACTGAATGTACAATCTCAACGTTTTAATTTCCCCTTTGCTTGCATGTCAAGTCCTATCGCTCTACCAAATTTCATCACTCTACGACAAGCAGAAGTTCTCTGCATTGTTGATATCAATTCTGAGAATATGGGCGGGTGCCACGCCCTTGAATGGATAATTTAAAATTTTCTAATACCTCCTTTGTATTGACCACATGATCTACCAGTCTACCAAATTTATTATTCTGCAAAACAATCCAAAGTTATCCATATAGCTAATAACAATTCTGAGAAAAAAGGCGCATGCCACGCACCATGAATGTTAAATATCAAATTTTAAAGTTAAGCCTGATTTCATCATTCTACGACAACCAGAAGTGCTCCATATAATTGACATCAATTCTACGAAAATGGGCAAATGTCTCGCCCTCTGAAAATCTCAAATTTTAAAATTTTGCATTTGCTTGCACTTCTAGTCCTATCGTTTTACCAAATTTCATAATTCTACGACAATCGCAAGCGCTCCTCACAGGTAGGTAGAGATGACGGTCACAAGCATCCTTGCTCGATGATCCAATTAACGCTATAATGCGCCGTTTTGATACCATAACTTGTTTGATCTGTGGGTTAAAGAACATTTTTAAAGAAAAAGAGGGTATTTGTTGATGGATCTCCCAACGGATCATCGCCTACGCCCGAGTTCAGCTGCAGTATGCTACGCTAAGCAATTTGCTGATTTGCCCGGGACGCATACGATCTGATCCCTTAGGGTGATCATCTAGTCGCACACTCGGATATGGTAATCTCTATACACCTTCGTCTGTTTGCACAACATGACTTGTGGTTACCAGAGAAAGTACCACCCGCCTGTATGACCAGACGCTTTTATTGGATTTAGACATGAGATGAAACTTATTAAGGATTTGGACATAGGATAAACACCCGATAGGACCAAAGTTTGCAACTAAAAACCATCTACACTGTGCCAACTAGGCAACTTGTTGACTGGTATTGAAGCGAAGGTTGGCACAACCGTGTGATCCTCCGGTCCTCGTGCACCATGAGCCACCTTCAAAAACCGTTAGTCTGCTAGCTCGCAGTCATAGGAGTTTGAGGAAGAAGACGGTGCAAGAGGAACCGAAGTAAATCCTAGATCCATTTCTTCGCGTTGAGGAAAAAAAAAATCTTTGATCTTCGTTCCGGAGAGTTCGTTAAGGTCGTCAAAAAAGGGCTTCCCAAAAGATTGTTGCCTCATTCTGGCCAAAGCGGGACATTTACAGAGGAAATGAAAAACTGTTTCCTTTTCCTGCTGGTCCCCACAAATACGACAGTGAGTATTGTAGGGGATGCCAAGCTTCGCCGCATGTTCTCCTATTGGCCAGTGTCCAGTGCATGTTGCAACAATCCTTGCTATGTCTCGCCTGGGTCTGCACATTAGGTTAATAGGATTTATTATAGGTAGGCCAGATTTTTCTAGCAATTATGCAGTTAGTTAAACTATTCCACCTACGATTAGATTCTGAGAGAAAAATTGAGAATATATTGCCCTTCATAACTCCAAGAGGAATACTGACTCTTCCCGCAAGTGAGTTATGAAGGGCTGAACCTTGCCTGGCCAGCTCGTCAGCCCGCTCATTCCCCTCAATGCCACTGTGACCCGTCACCCAGATTAGAGTGACCCTGAGGTTAGTGTTCAGACTCAGAAGCTCTTCCTGGCATTGTCGTACTAATTTTGAGGATGATGTAGCCGAATTAATGGCTTTGACAGCCGCTTGACTGTCTGAGAAAATAGCTGTATTTCTGTTCTGGTTTGGATTATGTTTAAGTAGCTTGCATGCTTCCCTGATCGCCAGTACTTCAGCCTGAAAGACACTAGCAAAGTCAGGTAGCCGAAAAGACCTGGATATATTTAGGGACTCTGAGAAAATACCCGCACCAACACCGCACTCCATCTTTGACCCATCAGTAAAGATAGTTGTGTCGAATTCTTTCGTCACGACTCGAGCGCTCCTCATAATTAATATCAATTCTTATTTATATGGATGGATGATGCCACGCCCACTGAATGCAAAATCTCAAATTTAAAAGTATTCCCTTTGCCTGCACTTTAAGGCCTATCTCTATACCAAATTTCGTCATTCCACGACATTTAAAAGTGGTACAAATAATTTATATCAATTCTATGAAAATGGGCGGATACTACGCCCCTGAAAGAAAAATCTCAAATTTGAAAATTGTTCCTTTGCCTGCACTTTAAGCCCTACAGCTGTACGAAATTTCATCAATCTACGACAATCAGAAGTGCTCCAAGTAATTTATATCAGTTCTATGAAAATGAGCGGGTATCACGCCCCCTGAATGGGGGCCTACCGTTGTGCGAAATTACCAGATTCTACTATGTCGGGAAGTGCTCCATAATTTTGATGAACTGTCAGTGAGTGAGTGTGTCAGTTACGGTTTTTGCTATTTTTGCAGTCTTACATATATCTCGGGCACCAATGATGCTAAGGAATTGAAAATTGGTTAGTTGTCTAAATCTGGTGAACTTAGCAAATGCTGCGAGTTTGAAGTTTCTGACTTTATTGGTTAGAGGGGGGTCGAAAATCACCTGAGTTTGATCCTGTAAAAAGGGTGTAGTGCCAGAACTTAGCTGGGCACTACCGTGCCCTTTGATTACTTGCCCCATACCTGATACCACCACAATAAAAAACAAATAAATTCGCTTTATTCAAAAAAAATATAAAAGAGAAATGTATAAGTTTATGGCATTTTTTTTTTTAGATTTAATTTGTTATTTATATTTTGATAAAATGTTGGTTATTTAAATGAAAATCTTTAAAAGTGCACTACGTCAACCTCAGCTCATTTTTAAAAGACTGTGAAGTTGGCAGTGCAACTTTCACATAGAGTAACAGGACCAACGCAGTAATTTGCAGTTTTTTCGCATTTATGTTCCCAAATTTGGAGTTGACCAAAGAGTGGGTGTAATTTGTGACTTGCTAACTTTACAGTGAAGTTAGCAGGTCACATAGTGAATCTCGAGAACTAAGCATGCTAGAGACTTGCAATTTATTTTGCATTCAAATTTTAGGTCCAAAAAAAAAATCATACTGCCCTGCTAACATCAAAGTGAAGTAATCAGGTCGTATAGTGAATTTTGAGAACCAAGCATGCTAAGACTTGTAGTAAGCTTTCAAATTTTGAAAAAAAATTCAAAATTAACTTTTTTTCAAAATTGTAAGCCTTTTTTTGTTCAATTTATTTTTTATTCTTATTAATTTCTCGTCGAATAAAAAGAAAAAACTGATTCTTTTATGTCTTCTAAATTTTGAGAAATTTGAAAATTACAAGAAATAAAGTTAAATGAAAAAGATCTTTCGTATTACTTTGTTTTTTTTTTATAAATCAACTTACTTTTCATGGTATCATCACAATCTAAGAAACTTTGGTGAATTTTACCGGCCCTAAATTGTACATACATATACTACATTCAAATGATGAAATTTTCGATGGCTTAGCTGCTATTTTAAAACCAATTCAACTCATCAAAGTCCCCACGTTTGTTAAACAAGCGAAAAATCATAACCGTTCTATTATTTTTGTTCCATACTAAAATGAACACCAAATAAGTGACATTCATTATGATAAATCATCACTGAATGAAACATATCTTTAAACGAATTCATTTTGTTACAAACAAAAAATTTAACTGCGTCACTTCGGTTTCTAATCATCCCCTGAATGATTTAAACCGTCAAAAATGTCGACATCGAAATACAACGATATAATGATAAAAAAAAGTTCAATAGTTGTTTCATGTCGTGAACTTTTTCTTTCAGAAAAGAAAACGGAAAAAACTAAAACCAAGCTAAGTAAAGAGCAACAGTTAGTAAAAAGAAGCGATGCTGAAAGGCTTCGATACAAGGAAATAAAAAATGATCCTATAAAACTTGCGGTGCGAAAAGAGAAGGAAAAGCAAAAATATCTGAAGAAAAAGGAAAAAGGACAAAGAAAAACTATATCAGCAATGACAAAACGTGAACGCAGAGATGCTCGTAAGAAGTGGGCAATTTATTCAGCGGCGCATTATTCAAAAACTTCTGCCAGGAAACAAGGTACTACATCAGAATTCACCAAGGAAAATACTACAGATAGTTAGATTGCATGAAGTCAACTGTGAACCCTTGCAGTACGCAAAGTCTCGTTGTTGAAACAACAAGAGCAAAACCAATCCAATCTAACTCCAAAACAAACGTTGGGAAAGATAAAGTCAAACAGGCTACGTGTCGATGGCACAATGTTAAGTTGAAGCAACAAAACTGAATTATTGAACAACTAAAACCAAAATTAAATAAGCTTAAGAAAAGATGCCAACGTTTGAAAAATTAAAACACAAAAATGGACAAATTAACACTGCATTTAGTGGAGTCTAGATAGCCCCAAAAAGTGCAATATTCAAGAATTTGATGATTTTTTTTTTTTTAATTTAGGAAATTAAATTTAGCAAAAAGTTAACAATTCAAAAATTGACGCTCTAAACTCAAATTTTTTTAAATTTCATAAAATCGAAATTTGTCAGACAAAAAATGGAAGATTATTTGTAAAAATATATAAATCAAGAGTAAAAACACTTAAAATATTCATAAATTGTTTAAGAAGTTAGTATTAAATATGAAGTTAAAAACGTTGTAATTAAAATAATAAATAGTTATAATTAAATTTAAAATAATAATAATATTTATTATAAAAGTTCAAACCCTTTTACAGTAAAACCCGATTATATGCTCAACTTTTTTTATTAAATTCAAAATAATTTATAATTCATACCTTACTTACCTAATAATTTAATTTAAAAAAAAGTTTTGTGTAATAGGAATGACAAATATAGGAGAATGGGCAAAAATATATGGGTCCTACCTAGTCTACCTAGTGCCCAGGAACGAGACCTATGAAAATGATTAGGTTAGGTTAGGTTAGGTGGGGTGATGATGCGGCAAGCCACACCATCTCACTCGGATCTCAATGAATCCATTGCGTTCCCCAACAGAAGGAAAAGAAAGGTATAAGAGGGGTTGGGGAGAGGAATAAGGGAATTTTAGGTATGTGAGGCCTCGCTGAACCATCCTGAAATCTGAGTGAATTTTGAGATATTTTTCAGTGGCAAGGTTGAGTTGTCGCCCACAGTTCATCGAAAAAATATTCTCCGAGGGCTTCTTTTCTGGTTCTGACTAAGCTGGGGCATTCAGAAAGAAAGTGATAAGAGCCCTCTTCCGCCTCTTCATCCTGACACCCTCTACATAAGTCAGATGTGCTAATGCCCATTCTGCTCATGTGGGTACCCATCGAGTTGTGTCCCGTAAGGATTCCAACAAGTAGGGATAAATAAGGTCTGCTTATCTTTAGTATGTATTCTGTTTTTTTACGCGAAATATTTGGCCAAAGATTTCTTGACACCCGACAAGTGTCGATTGATGACCATCTGACATCTGCGGCCACAAGAAATTTCTGGTGAATTCTACTCTTTTCTTGCTCTAGTGGCATAAAAACCGAGTTGTCTGTTTGGCTCGGGTCTAGAGAAGACCCGATTTTGGCCAGTTCATCTGCTATTTGCGTTTCCGTAAATATCACTATGTCCCGGGACCCATCGAAGGGTAACCGTGTTTGTTGCGCTGAGCATTTTAAGCTCGTTACGGCAACGAACCACCAGTTTTGACTTTGTGATGATTGAGGAGATAGCTTTTATCGCCGCCTGGCTGTCTATGAAGATATCAATATTCCTATTGGCTACTTCACAAGTGACAAGATGTTTTGCTGCTTCGCAAACTGCAAGTACTTCTGCTTGGAAGACACTGCAGAACTTTGGAAGTTTTATTGATCTGATAAGGGGTGGATCATCTGAATAGATGCCTGACCCAACGCCCTCGTTTGTTTTGGAACCGTCCGTGAAGACCGAAGCATGATTTCTATTTAGGACCCGGTTTTCTCTCCAGAGTTCCCTTGTTGGCATATCTATTAGAGCTACTGGGTTAAAATCTATGTGCGGTGTAAGATAGTCCGTTTGAATGTCTATGTCAGTAAAATTCGTTATAGTTCTATGACCATAGTGGCCCCTTTTCCAATTCTTTACTTTTGTAAACAAATCGAGCGGGGCTAGTGAAAGGAAAGTTTCTAGGGCTGCGGTTGGAGTGGTCCTTATGGCACTGGTTGTACCAATACACGCTAGTCTTTGAATTTTGGTCATGGTTTTTAGATTGGTTTCCTTTTCTAGGGCTGACCACCAGACCAAGCAGGCATATGTTAGGATTGGCCTTATTATGGCTGTGTACATCCAATGAATAGTTTTGGGGCTAGGTCCCCATCTTTTACCAAAAATTCTACTGCAAGTATAGAAAGCTACACATGCTTTTTTCTCCCTTTCCATTATATTTTCTTTCCAGTTAAGTTTACGATCAAGTACCACGCCAAGATATTTAGCTGTGCCCAAAACCTGTAGCGGAACCCCGTTAATGGTGGGCGGGTTTAAGTGTGGAATATTACGCTTCCTTGTAAACAAAACCATTTCTGTCTTTAGTGGGTTGACGTTAAGTCCGCAACTATCGGCCCAATTACTGAGCTTGTCAAGGGCTGTTTGCAGGAGGTCACATAGTGTAGGAACAAATTTCCCCGAGGCCATTAACACAATGTCATCGGCATATGCGACGACCTTGACACCGCCTCGACTTAATTGAATTCAAATTTGGTTAACGACGAGAAGCCAAAGTAGAGGAGACAAGACTCCAACCTGTGGAGTAGCTCTACACGTCCTCACTTTTAATTTACTATCACCCATTTCTGAATTTACGAGTCTTGATTTAAGCATGAGGTCAATCCAGTTAATAAGTATTGGGTCGATGCTGATAGAGTCTAGGGCTTGACGAATTGCAGTGTTAGCAACGTTGTTGAAGGCCCCCTCTATGTCAAGAAATGCTACCAAGGTAAATTCCTTGAAATGAATTGATTGTTCAATTGTGCCGACCACTTCATGAAGCGCCGTCTCAACAGATTTGCCCTTCATATAAGCATGTTGGGCCTGAGAGAGTACGTCATCATTTAGTTTTAAGCGAATATACGTTTCAATTAGTCTTTCTTAGGTCTTAAGAAGAACTTCAGACTTATTGGTCTGAAGTCTTTCGGTTCAGTATGAGTGGGCTTGCCAGCTTTTGGAATGAAGATAACATTGACTTCTCTCCAACTAGAGGGAATATAGGTAATGTTTAGACATCCCCTAAAAATGTCCACTAGAAGTGGAACAATTATATCTTTAGAGCTTTGGAGCATAATTGGAATTATACCATCAGGCCCTGCAGACTTGTATGCTGAGAAGGAGTCAATGGCCCAACTCACCTTCCTATAGTCTACAATTTGGTTACCAATATTAGAAATTTCACTAATGTTAGGGCCCTCGTCCACAGGAGATGTATCAGTTGTACATCCTGGGAAGTGAGTGCTCATAAGTGATTCTAAAGTCTCGGAGCAGGAGTCTGTCCAGGTTTTGTCGGGTCTTTTTAAAAAGCCCGGGGGAATGTATTCCTTCGACATGACATTCCTTAGCCTAGCAGCGTCATTTGTAGACTCAATGTCTGTACAAAATTTCCGCCAGGCTGCTCTTTTTGCATAGGTTGTTCGATTTTTGTAATCATTTTTGCTGATCTTGAAGAGATCCCAGTCAGCAGGTTCATTGGTATGTTTAGTCTTGTTGAAAAGCCCTCGATTTTTAAATGATTAGGTACTATAGTGTACCAACGAACGAGTATTTTGTTTGTTCTAAACAATGGGAGTTGGCTAAAATAAGCGAACAAAAAAATAAGAAAAGCACTTTTCAAATTCGAATGAACAAAGACAAATTGTTTTATATTTTGTAATTTACTGCCTAAGTTCCATAGTTTACAGTTCAGTGTACATATTCAAAAATGATGCTCTTGAACTAAGCTTTCCAACCAGGGGCGTAGCTACCGCGGTATCAGCCGTATCAATTATACGGGGCCCCCGAGATACAGGGGCCCCCGAACTGAGATAAGTTTGTAAGAACATGAAATACATTTCAAAACAATAAGTTAAATAAATAAAACAAATCGCTTTTCTAGGCAGGTATTTTAAGCATTGTACCAACTTAATTTAGTTTCAAAAAAAAGATTAATATTTAACATTTTAGAATTACGAATTCATTGTATTGGTCTCGTTTTTTGTTTTCTTTATTCGAAATTATTAACCCTATATCCAAAGCCTTACAGCATAAAGACAGATTTACAAAAAGCAAGTATTTTACTAAGTAATCTTAAATAGACTTCCCAACTAACAATTTAACTTCTGTAAGGGTCTATCGAAGTTATTTCCTAATTAGCAAATTTGACTCTATAAGGCCTTAGAGAAACACATTTGGCCCACATTGAGAAGCTCGAAAGGCTTTTAAGCAATCATTTACAGATTTATTGGAAGTACTCAATTTATTTCGCTAAGGCCTTATATAACAAAACTACATTCAAACATTGCAAATGTAGTAGTGTAGTTTTGTTCAAGTGTTTCGATAGGCACATCTAAAAACCCTTATAAAAGGCTTCTCGAGGCCTAGGAGAAGCCTTTTCGAAGCACAATGCAAAACAAAATAAAAACAATTTTTTTATTTTTATTTCTACATTTTCTCCTTTATTTTCATGCAAGTAATGATTTTCTTCTGTAATTTAATGCACAATAATTATTTATATCTGAAAAAACACATTACTTACTTGATGGATTTTGCGGGATTTGAACCGAGGATCGTTGGGTTGAGAGTCGAGTAACTTAGGTATTGAGCTAGCCTGGCATATGAGAAATGAGTGTCAAATTGGAACCAGTTGAAACCGAAATTAGCTTCCTAAAAACTTCCTTGGGTCTTCCTGATGAATTGAACTAATTTAAAAAATACAGGTGACCATTCGTCTGTTGCTAGCAAGGGAGTTTTTTTTACTTAATGTTATTTTTTTTTTATTTTTAATGTTTCCATGATTACTCATCAGAGACAACATGGAAGTGGTCACACAAACATACATTTTGTGAGACAATAATTAAAGTATATATGTAAGGTCCTTTTTCATTGAAATCGATTGTTTTTAAGAACAAAAGGCTTTGATTTGAGAAAAAATATAAAAAAGTCTTTTATGCTCTATAAAATATGTACACACTTTTCATTTTGTACACAAACCATTTACTGACAATTTTAATTTGTATCTTTTATAAGCACTTGGTAATTTGCCAAAATAAAAAACCTAAACAATAACGACCATCATTAAGTTTTTTCAACTGAAAGTAGCTATATAGTATAGATATTAAAAAACGTTAAAAATGTAATTAAAAACCTACTGAGTAATGAAAGCTTCATACTAAGATAATTTTTGAAAACATTCGAATTTCTTAACGTGAAAATATTTTTTTAACGATGAAACAGGAACTATACTATGGTCACCTTGTTTGTGAATAATTCAGCCAGCAGTAGCTTATTTTCACATCAATACTACTTTCCATGCGAAGTACCAGCTTTTAATGCTTTCATGTTGAGTGTGCAACACTTCGCTAGGACCAAATAATCGGAATTATTACTTCCCGCGCATGCGCCTGACCACGTCTTCACAGGTCTTATAGAAACAAATTAGGCTGACATCACATCGCTGAGGCAAATTCATCGAAATAAATGATTCTCGCGCATGCGTCTGACCAGAGCTCACACAATTATTATATTTGTGTCGGGCTTGTGTTTGATGGGTTATAAAACCAAAATTGGATGTCATGCTTAATCAGAGTTACCACAGCGATCAAATTTCATTCTGAGGGAATCATTTTTATTGGTGGTAACCGGGGAATTATTTTTTTAATAGAAATTAAAAAAAAAGAAACAAGGAATATGAATAAAGCTTATCTGTTTTTGTCAAAACATTTCTAATAAAAAATGATTAAATAATTTACATTTGTACTGCAATTCTGAATATAAATTACATAATTATAGTTCCATTTAAAAAAAATAAATATTTTTTTTTTCAATCAATTTAAATTGTTTTTTTTTTCATATTTATCTCAATGCAGAAAATAAATTTTTGTTCCGTTTTTGTTTTGCAAAATTTAAAAGCTTTATCTTTACCCAATGAATCGGTTTAATTTAAATTTTCTAATTTTCCTGTTTTTATTTTCATAAATAATTTGACCTGTGGTAACCCTCTCTCCACAGTAGAAACATACATGTGCCAAACAGTACACAAGATAATGCTTGTATCGGGCTTTTCCTCAGGGGGCTTACACAAACAAAATAAATTGACATAATTCCACTAACAATTATACTTCCATTAGACTTTTGTACACATAATAACTTGTTTCAGGCCTTTGTAAGCAGGCGCTTCCAGAGCTCTTGGCAGTGGTTCCTAATGAAAGCTTTTTCTTTGCTTTTATTTCACATGCCTCTCAAAACTAATTTCTGGGAAGCCTTACGAAAACTATAACCAAATTGTAAATATTCAGGCTTGCAGAAAATTAAAGATTCTGCTTGTAATAGGTTTGTAGGAAGCTGTTTTCAGAAATATAGCTTCGAAAATTTGCAACTGTCTAAACTAAAACCAAGCCTTGTAGAAATAATAACTTATAGAAATTCAAAAAATGAACCTTATAGAGGAAAAATTGTTAGTTGGGTAAGGGCCAGTTTATTAACAGCTAATCATCTTTAATCCATGATTAGTGGAGCTGGGAAATCCTCAAATGTGTTCGTTGATCAATTTTTTTTTTAAATTCAAAGTATGAGTTGTTAATCATGGATTTCACTAATCAGCCAATTTTGGTTGATTAGCGTTGTTTAATTAAAGCTATGAAAGTACTAAATTTAACCCACTGTGAACAAACTGGCCCTTAGAGAATTAAGAAATCAAAAATCATTCTTAAGTTTGTTTATCGAGTCCAGAAATTTAGGAAAAGAGTGGGGGTAACAATTGTTTTTAAAAATAAAAGAAGGAAAATAACGAAACGCTTTTTTGACGAATTATCAGAAGATGAAAGAATATCAGACCCGGAATATTAATTCAAAGTCAATGTTTACTATTGCTGCTTATACATTATGTATAGTGATTTTTCAAACTAAACAAATATTTCAGAGCCTCTATGATTTAAGTAATTTATTTGAAGTCTTACAACCAGAAAATATTTTATCCTTTTTAAATGAAAAAAATGAAAAAGAAGCAGGAAAACTGGTTGCTAAATACAATGAGGACACGCTAGTGATATTACCTGTAATATATGTATCTTGATAACGACATGTCTTTTATTTTGACAGCAAAAGCTGAGATGAACATTCTCTAAGCTAAAATTAATAAACAAAATTATTTAAGAACTTTTATGGGACACGAACGGTTGTCGGACTTAGCGAGCATGTCCACAGAAGTTGAAAAGCTTGCAAAAATTAAAATCATCGTCAGAAATGGATGATTTAATTAATAAATTTGCGGAAACAAAGGCAAAACAAGTTTTTATTTGAGTTTTTTTTTATAGCACCTACATTTATGTATGTACCTATTTAAGGACCATGTATACATATCTACCATTAAATATACTGGATTTGTTATTGTGAGTGTTTTTGTTTGTTCTGTAAAAATAGTTTTTTGTTTGATTTGTAAGGGCCCCCAACTAATTCTTAATACCGGGCCCCTCGAAGGCTAGCTACGACACTGTTTCCAACGTTATATTTATCATTTGTGGGCACTAGACGCACAATTATTCACATTCATTTAATTCGTTAAATCGAATTAAAAAAGTATAATTTTGTCGTTGTTGATCGCTATTATTAGCCATTGGTGTAAACGTTTCTTTATTTTGGGGTATATTCAGTTCATCAAAATGACCAATGCTGTAATTTCAATGGAACACCATTGCAATTAATTTTTGCTCTTATTGCAATCTCTGTTGTCATATACTGCCTTAACCCCATGATTTACCAGCCTTGTGTCCATATAGCAAAATGATGTACTAGGGCTTAGAATTCTATGCCTGTAGTAAAACTTTTGGTAAAAAGTGGCGGCTTCAGTCGCAGATGATCCTGTGGACGTACACAGCCGTGGTACGACCGATCCTCACATACGATTCGATTGTATGGTGGCCTGCACTTAACAAAAAATATAACATCGATAGACCTAGGAAGGTTCAAAGAACTGCTAGCATTGGCACGACAGGGGCTATAAGATCCTGCCCGACTGATGCCTTAAGTGTTTTTCTGCACCTTCTACCACTTGATTTACATATTAAATATCTAGTATCTTGCAGCGCTTTAAGACTTAAAGAATCAAACTCTTGGTTTGCCAAGCCCTATGGTCACAGCAATATCACAGACTTGATTCCAATGGAAATGTTTTCGACTCCCACTGACTACTGCACCCCTACAATGAGAATCAGTAAGGATTTCAAAGTTAAATTTCCATCCAGGAAGGATTGGAATGATAACGTCGTGACGAAAGATTTCGACACAACTATCTTTACTGATGGCTCAAAGATGGAGTGTGGCGTTGGTGCATGAAACTTCTCTGAGTCTCTAAATGTATCTAGGTCCTTTCGGCTACCTGACCTTGCTAGCGTCTTTCAAGCTGAATTGCTGGCAATCAGGGAAGCTTGCAAGTTACTAAAAGCAGATCCAAACCAAAACCGTAATGCAGCCATTATTACAGAAAGTCAAGCGGCTGTTAAAGCCATTAATTCAGCTACAGCATCCTCCAAACTAGTCCAGCAATGCCGGGATGAGCTTGCGGGTCTGAACACTGACCTCAATGTCACTCTTATCTGGTCCCGGGTCACAGTGGCATTGAGGGCAATGAACGGGCTGACGAGCTGGCCAGGTAAGGTTCAGCCCTTCAGGCTCACTTGCGAAAAGAGTCAACATTCCGCTTGGAGTTATGAAGGGCAACATTCTCTCAATTTATCTCACTAAAGCAGACCGTAGATGGAGTAGTTTATCAAACTGTATTTTATCTAGGAAGATTTGGCCCACCTATGACAAGAACCGAACAATTGATCTAATACGCAGACCCAGGCAAGACATAGCCAGGGTAGTTGCAACCTGTAGCGGACACTGGCCAATAGGAGAGCATGCAGCGAAGCTGGGCATACCTCACAATACTCACTGTCGGACCAGCAGGAAAAGGAAACAGTAGTTCATTTCCTCTGCAAATGCCCTGCTCTGGCCAAAGCTAGAAAACAGTCACTCGGAAGAGCATTCTTTGACGACATTAACGAACTTTCTGAAATGAAGATCAAAGACTTGATTTCTTTTCTCAACGCGACGAAATGGCTCTAGGACAAATTTCGGCTACTTCTGCATTATACCTTCCGTCGATTCCCTATGATCACAAGATAGTGGACTAGAGTTCTGGTGGGGGTTTGTGGTGCACAGTGGCCGGATGATCATCCAATCAGATCAGTGGACGCTCCATTGCCAGCCAACGAACTGCCTAGTGGGCTAGCTGTGGATGGTGTTGGTGCTATTCTAAACTAAATAAAAAGGGACGATATCCTGAGGATATGCCCATATTCTCTCTCTTCAATTCCATCCACAGGTTCAAATGAGTTATGGTATCAAAACGGCGCACTTCAGCGCTAATTGGGCTATGGGCTAGACTGCCCGTGGCCGCCATTTCTACCTACCTACCTAGGGCTTAGCTTTCCAACGATATATATCTCATTCGTGGGCAACAGGTAGACCAAAGCCCATTCTTCTTTCATGTTTGTTAGATATTAAAATGCGTACCTATGATAGATCTTGTAGAGGACATGCAAACACGTGACTTTTGTTCTGGGGCATTTCTCAAAATTATATTTTCAGACCCACCTGCGGCTGTTTTAAGGTAAACAAACTCATTAATTTTTAAAAATCAAACAAAGCAATGGTCAAGATATTTGCTTCTGTACGTAACTTAGTTAAAATTATTTGTTTTGTCTCTATAAAAATGCTTATAATAAAGTAGCAAAGGTAACTGTTTTTTAAAATGTCATAAAACGCATTTTTACTAGAACAATTACTGAAAATCCTAAAAAAATCAAATGATTTTTAAGCTGTTTTCGATTACACAGGGTTTGAAAACGTGCCAGTAAGGGTCATTTAGGGGCATTTTTAAGATTTTCCATTCAAGGGGCGTGGTACCCGCCCATTTTCATAGAATTGATATAAATTATTTCAAGCACTTCTGATTGTCGTAGAATGATGAAATTTAATACAGCGGTAGAGCTTAAAGTGCAGGCTAACGGTAGCCTGGTAGAAAGGTAGGGCTAGAAGTGCAAGCAAACGCAGGAGCGTGGCACCCGCCCATTTGAACAGAATTAATATCAATTATGAGGAGCACTTCTGATTGTTGTACAATGATATAAATTTGTAGAAAGGTGGGGCTAGAAGTGCAATCATACGCAAAGTTTTAAAGTTTGGGATTTTACATTCAGAGGGCGTGGCATCCACCCATTTTCGCATAATTACTATCAACTATGTAGAGAACTACTGATTGTCGTAGAATGATGAAATTTGGTATAGCGATGGGACTTGACATGCAAGCAAACGGAAAATTAAAAATTTGAGATTTTACTTTCAGTGGGCGTGTCAACTACCCATTTTCACAGAATTAATATTTAATATATTGAGAGCACTTCCAATTGGTGCAGGATTACAAAATTTGGTAAAGCAGTTAGTTTTCAGGTGTATACAAAGGAAAAGTTGAAATTATGAAACTTTTCATGCAGGGGCGTTTCATCCACTCACTTCTAACTTATGAAAATTGGTAGAGGGCTAGGACTTGTAGTATGTACATATACAAAATACATACATTAAAAACTTAGTTTTCCTTATGAGGCTCTCATTGGATGTTTATTTCACCCACTTTTCCCGATAAAAAGAACCTAAATAACTACAATTTGATTCCTAAGTGGGCTATAGGTCTTTACTTTTGTTAAAATTTCATAGTTCACTTTCAAGAAAAAGTTGGTTATAAAATTTGTTTGACAATATATGCTTAAGCTATATCGAATTTTCGCCAAAAAAATTTGAATCTGCACCGTTTTCGAGAAAATCAAGAAAAAAAAGCAAACAAATGTTTCTACTTGAGGTAGCAAAAGTAAACATTAAAAAAAATACTATTTTTTTTTTTTTTTTTATAACATCTTCCTAGACGATTTTGAGAAAAACAATATTTTCATTTTTGGGTACAATTTTTTGTGGGAACTACCGTTGTTGTTGGCCCTTAAAAAAAAAAAATAAAAAAAAAAAAAATTGTGAGCATATTACTCAAAAAAACCAGTAGCTACCAAGGCTGCGGGATCCACTTTTTTGGCGTTCTCTATCACAATGTGCAATATTGTATTCCATTAAATACTAAAAATTTGTATACCATATTTTATTTTTTGTAGTAGCCCTTAGCTTAATGGTTTGTGCGATGGACTGTCACGCTGGAGGTCTGGGGCCCTATTACGTAAAACGATTATCGTTCAAATTCTATCGTTATCGTTAAAATGTGATTATATAAAACGATCATCGTTTTAGTTTAACGATACTCGTTTTTACTTACGACTGACATTTGGCAGTCGTACAGCTTTTGTTATGGTTTATTGGTTTATAATTTTCTGCCAGTGATTTTCTTGTTTGTCTGCTGAGGTATGCAAAAATTTTAATAAAAAGAAAATATAAGTACATTATGAGTGAAAAACAGTATTAAAAAGCGTCATGAAATGATCAAGTCAGACTACATAGAAAACAAAACCAACAAAATAATGCACAGTGCATGGTTTGACAAAGATTGTTTCAAAGCTAGAAACGAATCCTTTGGGTTTCTTAGAACCTACAGAGTCCTCGTTCTTTAGAAATTTGTATTTGGAATCTAATCGTAACTACAAAAAGCTATGTGAACGAAAAAAAAAGAGTATTTTAAGAAACTTTCTTTGACACTTGTGGATTGTAAGAGCTCGAAGAAATTCTGGAAAGGGGTAAGAAAAATAAATGGAACAAAGTTTCAAACAAGTTCTCAAATTAGAGCAGCTGATATACACTTTCAATCTTTATTAAATCCTGATTCTATAAGCCTGTCACCGCTCTATGCAAGACCAGCATTTACCAACGAAATATTAGATGCACCAATCTCCAAATTTGAAGTCGAGCATGCAATTTGAAGAACCAAAGATAGGAAAGCTGCTGGGTCCGATGGAGTGCCAACTGAATTTTTCAAATCTGCGTCAAATGAATTTATTGGAGAACTTACAAAAGAGTATAACCGAATATTTGAATCTATAGAAACTCCAGCAAACTTCAGGCACGCTGTCATATTCCCAATTCACAAGAAGGATAATTTTGAAGATCCCAGCAACTACAGGGGTATCTCATTCCTGAACGCCTCTGCGAAAATATAAACAAGTGTGCTACAGAAAAGGTTTGAGACGTGGCTTGACAATCATAGTATTTTAAAGGAATATCAAGCGGGTTTAAGATCAGGGCGAGGAACAGTGGATCACATCTTTGTGTTGAAAAATATGGCAGAATATTTTATCGACAACAGAAAAAAGTTGTACGCTCTATTTGTCGATTTCCAAGCCGCGTTCGATACAGTTAACCGATCTGCGCTCTTTTATAAATTGTACTGCCTGGGTGTATCCTGTATGAAAACACTACATCAGCGATATGGGACGGTGAAATCGTTTTTGATAGTTTTCCAACTTGTCTCGGGATGAAACAGGGGTGTAAAATAAGTCCAATAAATTTTATATTATATATCAATGACTTGACAGATGTGTTACCAGGTGGTGTTGATTTTGCGGGAACCAAAATAAAAGCTTTGCTTTTTGCTGACGACCTCGTTCTTTTTGCAAGTACGCCGGAAGCTATGCAGTTAATGATTAACCGTTTACCGATACGATTATGGATCTTGACGGTTAATCTGGGCAAAACAAAGGCTATGATCTTTAGGAATGGCGGTGGAAGATGTTCAAGAAGCGAACATTGGACCTACAACGGACACAAAATTGAGGTTGTTAGAGAGTACAAATACTTAGGAGTTACTATTGCAGGCAACTTGAACATGAAAAAGCACTTATCGGAAAAACTAGCTGCCACTAAAAATGCTATAAATTCAACATGGAAAAATTGCCTTGGCAATACAAATCTTTCGCACCTCACAAAAAAACCGAATATTTGAAGCAACTACGGAATCAATTATGTTTTATGGAGCACAGGTTTGGGGATATAAAAAATTCGATCATGTTGAACAGATCCAAAGATACTTTCTTAAAAGGACCCTTAGGCTACCGACAACCGCACCAAATTATATGTTGTACGTTGAAACAGGACTACCGGAGCTATTCACAAAAACGTTGTAAATGCATTTTGATTACATTATAAAGATAATGTCTCTCCCCTCCACTAGACTTACAAAACGCATTGACATGTTTGCCCTGCAGAAAAAGTCAATGTGGTTCAATGAATGGAACGCTCTAGCAATGTACTGCGGAAGGAGCTCGGACCTTAGGGTTGAAAATCTTGAATCCTGGAAAAAAACACTTATACGAGCTTGTTACATGTCTCGATGAACGCTGGTTGAAAGATTGCCAACTGAAGGCGGAAACTTCGAGTCATCGAGCGATATATGCGAAGCTGGATCACTGTCTTTTGGAAAAAAATTATTTTCGCCATGACTTTAGTACTGCGCAAATATCCACAATATTTAAATTAAGAGGTGAAATCATGTTTCTTAACTTCCAGCCACACCGGGAAGACTTACCGCTATTGTGTTCATTGTGTAATCTGCGCGTTAGAGAGGATATCCTTCATTTTTTGGGAATATGCCCAGTGCTGAAAGAAATTAGGATCTCATACTTTGGAAAATATCTATTGAATGAAAAGGAAATGGTTGATATTTTAAATGGCTCAAATTTGGACCTTCTCTGCAAATATGCAATCAAGGCACACAAATATAAGACACAAATAATTAACGAAGAATTTTGAAAGAAGTATGTATATAGTATAGTATGTATGTATGTATATATCGTTTAAAAAAAAAATTACAATAGCAACTATTTTTTTTATTTTTACTTTTATTGAGAACAAATTATTATAACACGAAACCTGGCAGACGGCTATTATGCCTTGTTTTACTGATTTAGGAAATATATCAATGTAAAAAACTTTGTTATACAAAATAAATCAATTTATGTATCTATCTATGAGTGAAAATTGATAATGCGTTATTATTATTTATTTTATACGCCGCCAAAGCAAATAAAGTAATTTGCTTATTGCTTGTATGGAAAGCAAGCCGGGTATTGCTAAAAGTTATCGGCTTTATACCCAATCCAATGTAAAGTCCAAAATATTTTCGGGATACTTGGTAGTGGCCCACCTGAAAAAACAGAGGGATGGAAAATTGTATGTAGACTCATTTCATCCGATAAGAAAGTCTTGAGTAGCACACAATTTTTTAATATATGATTATGTTGATCTTGCTCTCGGAAGATGCGATTTAATCCCCTTTATATGTATATACATGCTTCTTTGGTTAAACGGAAAAATGTTAAGGTTTCTTCCATTTCGGATTCCACTTATCTGGCCAAAAAAATCACAATGGAAGAACATTTTTACAAAACACTGCAATTTTGTTGATTAAATATTTTAATTTTTGACAGTCATAAACAGGCGTCAAGTTGGTTGTGCTTAAAAAAAATAGTTTTTTTCGTTTTAGATTGGCAACATCCTTATACCACCATTCTCGTTTTACATAATCGCTCCATGTCGTGACTATCGTTCATGTCAGTATCGTTTACTTGGCGTTCGTTTCGTAATACGCAATAGGGCCCTAGCATTGGCACAACAGGGGCTATTCGATCCTGTCCAACAGATGCTTTAGGAGTTTTTCTACACCTTTTACCACTAGATTTACACGTTAAATACCTATATCTTGCAGCGCGATAAGACTTAAAGAATCGAACTCCTGGTTTGCCAAACCCTATGGGCACAGCAACATCACAGGTTTAATTCCAACCGAAATGTTTTCGGCTCCCACTGATTACTGCACCTCTTCAATGAGCCTCGGTAAAAATTTTAAAGTTATATTCCCATCCAGAAAAGATTGGAATGATGACGTCGTGACGAAAGACTTCGACACAACTATCTTTACTGATGGGTCAAAGATGGAGTGCGGTGTTGGTGCGGGTATTTTCTCAGAGTCCCTAAATGTATCCAGGTCTTTTCGGCTACCTGACTTTGCTAGTGTCTTTCAGGCTGAAGTACTGGCGATCAGGGAAGCATGCAAGCTACTTAAACAAAATCCAAACCAGAACCGAAATACAGCTATTTTCTCAGACAGTCAAGCGGCTGTCAAAGCCATTAATTCGGCTACATCATCCTCAAAATTAGTACGACAATGCCAGGAAGAGCTTCTGAGTCTGAACACTAACCTCAGGGTCACTCTAATCTGGGTTCCGGGTCACAGTGGCATTGAGGGGAATGAGCGGGCTGACGAGCTGGCCAGGCAAGGTTCAGTCCTTCATAACTCACTTGCGGGAAGAGTCAGTATTCCTCTTGGAGTTATGAAGGGCAATATATTCTCAATTTTTCTCTCAGAATCTAATCGTAGGTGGAATAGTTTAACTAACTGCATAATTGCTAGAAAAATCTGGCCTACCTATAATAAATCCCGAACTATTAACCTAATGTGCAGACCCAGGCGAGACATAGCAAGGATTGTAGCAACATGCACTGGACACTGGCCAATAGGAGAACATGCGACGAAGCTTGGCATCCCCTACAATACTCACTGTCGTAGTTGTGGGGACCAGCAGGAAAAGGAAACAGTCTTTCATTTCTTCTGTAAATGTCCCGCTTTGGCCAGAATGAGGCAACAATCTTTTGGGAAGCCCTTTTTTGACGACCTTAACGAACTCTCCGGAACGAAGATCAAAGATTTGACTTCTTTCCTCAACGCGACGAAATGGATCTAGGATTTACTTCGGTTCCTCTTGCACCGTCTTCTTCCCCAAACTCCTATGACTGCGAGCTAGCAGACTAACGGTTTTTGAAGGTGGCTCATGGTGCACGAGGACCGGACGATCACACAATTGGGCCGATCTCCGCTTCAATACCAGCCAACAAGTGCCTAGGTGGCACAGTGTTGATGGGTCTTAGTTGCGAACCTTGGTCCTATCGGGTGTTTTTCCTATGTCCAAATCCTTAATAAGTTTCATCTCATGTCTAAATCCAATAAAAGCGTCTGGTCATACAGGCGGGTGGTACTTTCTCTGGTAACCACAAGTCATGTTGGGCAAACAGATGAAGGAGTACAGAGATTACCATATCCGAGTGTGCGACTAGATGATCACCCTAAGGGATCAGATCGTATGCGTCCCGGGCAAATCAGCAAATTGCTTAGCGTAGCATACTGCAGCTGAACTCGGGCGTAGGCGATGATCCGTTGGGAGATCTATCACCAAATACCCTCTTTTTCTTTAAAAATGTTCTTTTAACCCACAGGTCAAACGAGTTATGGTATCAAAACGGCGCATTACAGCGTTAATTGGGTCATCGAGCAAGGATGCTTGTGACCGCCATCTCTACCTACCTACCTAGGGCCCCTGGGTTCACTTCCCAGCCTCGACCACCTAAAAACTAAAGTTTTTTTTTCAGGGCTACTGCCTCTTGCGAGGAATTGACAAATCCTCCAAGAGTATCACTTGTCACGAATAAGTGCTCCTCGTCTAGCCGTTCGGATTCGGTATAAAATTGTAGGTCCCTTCCATTCCTGTCGACACATCACGCACACAGGAATAGTTGCTAGTTGTTAGTCACTAGGCCCTGGTTTTTTCATGAGCCGTTGCGGCACCCAATTTATTTTTTTTATTTTATTTTTTAAATGTTCAATCTTATGAAAAATGAATTTTAAGGAAAATCACTCTAACGATTTTTGAATCCAGTCATTCATTTTATTTTCAATTTGTCTTGCACTTGTCTTAGCAAAAAATAAAGTAACGGACAGTTTAGTAAACGAAATTTAAATCAATAATTTTCGATTTTCTTTGTGGGTTTTTTAATTTTAATTGCTTAAGTTTTTTTTTATAATTTTTTCTAAATCATATATTTTGATAAAAAATCTATTTCCTTAAAAAAAGTCTCCTAGTTATTTGAGGTTGAGTGGTTAGTTAAATTGTTAAATAAAACACCTTTGTATTGTATTTTGTATGTATTTTAAACCGCGCAACCTATCAATTTTATTTAAACCTTGATCGAAAGTATACCCTATGTAGGAACCGTTGGTAGGAGTGGTTCAAAACCTTAGCTATTTGTAACGTGATAAAAACAATATAGATTGTTGATTCATATTCTTAGACCTACAGTCAAGGTGGTTGGTTACCTGTGCTAATTACCTTTCAAATTATTTACAAATAACAAATAAGTATTGAAAGATTTAAACCAAAGATAAAATAAACGCTGCAGGCTGCAAATATTCACACAAAAATCGTATTTATTTAGAAAAATTAACAAAAAACAAAAAGTCCAACATTAAAATAAAATGTTATTTTGTTTTTGATTTCAGGTATTGTTGTGCCATCACATCATCCAATGTATCCGTCACAAGTTCAAAACATTGGCCTGTCAATGGTTTCGGCACAAGAACTGCATGACATGTCTACGGGAGCCAGTAATGGCAATCGCATTAGCATTAGCCACGCAGATGTCAATTCAATGAATATTCCCCATCACCATCATCTGCAATCGGAGGTTCCAACACCGGTAGGAGATAATCATTCCGCGCAATACAATTGCTGCGAGCCACCTTCACAGAGTCAATCACCACATTTGCCAAATTCCAGCACTTTAAATCGACAAATTAATCAAACGTTAGTATTTATTTTGTCATTCTGCCTTAACAATAACATATTAAAATAATTTTTATATTTTTAAACAGAGTTCCACCATTAGACGGTGGTAGATCAGTTAATGGTGAGATTGCAACCAGCGTCATAACAAGTACTGGAATCCCTGAAAGGTCCTCGAATAACTAAATGCAATATGAAAAAAAAAAAAAAATACATCATAGCAATATGCAATTTTAAAGTGCCTCTGTCTATTATGATTATAAATATAAGTATACTAATTGCAACACATTCCAACACCAAATATTATTTGTAATTAATTTTGTTTAAAGAAAGATACCAGTAAAATTTCCAAAATAATTGTCTAGCTAGAACTAAGTTTAAAATAAAGTTACTTAAAGTAAGAATAAATTAATTAATGTTTTTGCCAAAGTGTTAAAGTTATTTAATCAAATAGGAAATATTTAAATAATTAAGTCACGTTTTCTTCAAAAATGTATAACCAGCTCATATATTTACGAAAAGAAAAAGTATATAAGATACATATGTACTTCGTACTTTGTCATTGTTTGTCTACAAAACAAGAGCTGACTTGCAACTTTTGAAGAAACCACGGGTATTGTATGCTAAAAATTCAAATAAAACATCTTGAATATTTGCTGTATAAAACAATACATACATATTTTTATTTAACTATAATTTTTTTTTTAATAAAAAACTAAAATGGAAAAAAAAAATAATTTAATTTTGTTTTTTTTTTTTTTTTTCCTAATTTAAGATAAAAGCTTATTTGTATTTAAATTTGTAATAAAATGAAATTATTATATTAAATGATAAGGAGTGTGATTTATATTTGATTTTCGTTTTACAAACAACACGGTATTAAATATACCGCAATAACAAAGCAAGAGAGGAACAATTGCGTTCAAGGGTTTTATTATTGAAAATATTTTTGTGGAGCATAGCTTCCTTAAACACACAAATTTCGCCCAAATTCACACATGCATTTTTGAGAGAATAGTCACACTGGTCAATTTTCAATATTTGTTGGTATACCCAACTTAAAACTAAGCCGAAATTGAGAATTTAACTTAAGACACGGGTAGCCAGAAAATGGATATAGTGTTTGACTGCTAACCTGGACGCGTGGGTTCGAGTCCCAGTCTAGGTAGCATTCGTGTATGTATATATTCCCCAGTTTCAAATGGATGCCACGCGTGGAATTTCATGAGATAATTAACCTCTAATTCTCAATCCACTGTGCCAACACCAATCTTTTCTTTCCTTCTGTTCCTTGTTACTAGTGCCATGTATTGCATTTAAAAAGAACTGAGGGCTTACAGGCATGTAGTTGAAATTATTATTAAATTATTATTATTAGTTGAGAATTAGATTTCTTTTATCCAAATGGTTGGTTTGAATAATGTAATACAAAAATTTGAGCAGGAAAATTAAAAAAAAAAAATTAACTAAGAAATTTCCTTGTGGTTGTGATTTATTGATTTAAAGAAACTTATTTATTGATTTAAAGAAACTTTAATTTTTAAAAATAATTTAAATTTATTAATTATTTTTTTTTTTATAATTAACACGCACTCAAGGGATTATGACTACCCTTTAAATGTTGGTTTAACACAGTGCGAGCATTTAAGAAACAGTAGAAGGATTTAGTAGGAGAAACCGATGTACATTCGTCTTAAATGTCTGGGCATTGAAATGGGAAGGAAAAACAGAGTCGGTTAAGGAATTCCACATTCGTGTCGTTTGGCAAAAGAAAGAATCTCTGTACTTAACTGTACGTCCGAAATTTGGCTCGAGGGTATACCGATGCGCATTCCCAGCGGCGCGAGTATTACGGTGAAATTTTTTTAGTGTGGGAATGCAACTCGCTATTTCACTAGAACATTGTTTAAAGAAGTAGCGATAAAACAGAGATAGGCAAGAGATGTTTCGACGATGTTCCAACGAAACAATTGTTTCGGAAATTGCTCTGTCACCTATCAGTCTTAAAGCTCTTCTATGAATTCTGTCCAGTAGGTGTAAAGATGTTTTTGATGCACCAGACCAGATATGAGAATTATCTTCTAGTTTCGGAATGTAGGCCTTATAAATTGTGGCCAGATCAGAGGGGGAAAAAAAGTTTTTACGCATTTGGCCGCATTTTTAGTTATATCCAGCATGTGGTCATTCCACAAAAGATGGTCAGTAATACACATACCAAGAATTGACAGCTTTTCTGTTTCCACGATGTAAGTGCCATCCATGAACAATGGCATTGGGGGAATATTCCGCTTTAAGGATAAACAACAGCTCTGCGTCTTGGAAGTTGGAAGCATTAAATTCAACACGATTTTTAATACCCCATCTAACGATGCCATTTAGATCGGAATTAAATGAGCTCAACATATATTGCCGTTGCAGTTCCACATTCGAAGAACAAGGAATTGAATCAGGAAATGAATATGATAAGCTGAGGGTGCTGTCATCAGCAAAACAGTTAAGTGGATTAGTAGTTTCGGACAAAAGATCATTAATAAAAATGAGAAAAAGAGTCGGAGACAAAACAGAGCCTTGAGGGACACCAGCATTTATTTTACGAACTTCAGACTTAAAGCCATCCAAAACAACTTGAATTGAACGGTCAGAGAGCTAATTACTAATCCAACTAATAAGAGATACATCAATACCAAACGCACTCATTTTTGATAGAAGAGCAGGATACCAGACTCTATCGAATGCCTTGGAACATCAAGCGCAATAATCTTACTTTCTCCAAAACGATGTAAGGATTGGTTCCACTTTTCAGTGAGATATGCCATCAGAACACCAGTGGATCTATTACTGCGAAAACCATATTGACGGTCATTAAAAAGATTATGTTCTTCAAGATATATCTTAAGCTGTCGATTGATCAGTGTTGCCATGACCTTGGACAAAAGGGACGTCAGTGCGATTGGCCGATAATTAGAGGATGCCCCTTTTTTGGGGACTGGTTGGACGAAAGCTGTTTTCCAACTTGTATCCTGTTGAATAGAAAAGATAGAAAAATTTGCGCAGTGGTTTTGCCAATGTGGATGAACATCTCTTCAAAACAATGGGTGATATACCATCCGGGCCAGCAGATTTATGAATGCAACTGCTCGGGTGCGAAAATAAATTGTTCCCATTGAAAAGTTTACATTTTCAAGAACCGGTGGATTCATGTCGCTATCGGGCAGAGAAGAATTTGCTGCAAATAGTTCTACAAACAAATTAGCCTTATCTATGGAACTAACAACAGGGTTATCGTTGTAGATGAGCGTGGGAACCGACGAAGAGGTGGAATTCTTAATTTTCTTTACCAAAAGTTTTTACTGCCTTTAGGGCACTGGATTATTTTTTGTCTTAGTTTTTGTTCGTGAAAGAATTTGGTTCTTTGGATACAAGCGTTACAAGCATTCAATGCTTGCTTAAGCTTGATGTGGTTTTCCTCAGACGGGTTGGCTTTGTATGTTCGAAAGCACAACTCTCTTACCCTAATCACTTCTTTGCAGCTACCATCAAACCAAGAGTTTTCTTTTGGCTTCAAACTCTTTGATCTGTGAGGAACAAACATGTTTATACCGTTTATGATTATGTTTGTTATCATGTCAGCACATGCATCCACGTCCCTATCAAGAAAGCTTATCGACCAGTTAAAGTTTCGGAAAAAGTTATTGAGACCGTCCCAATCGGCTTTTTCATATTGCCATGCGACTCTTTTGGGAATGGGAATGGTCTGACGTACCTAAGGGCGTTAATACACTTACTGTATATTTTCCAGGGTGGGAAGTGAGGAATAAGTCAAGGGTATTAGGAGATTGGCCAGCAACATCTGGAATTCGCGTTGGCTCATTTACAAGTTGAGTGCGATGGTTAAACTCAGAAAAGATTTCTGCATAAACACCTTCTGGTGTTTACTGGCCCGAATATCGAAGCTAATTGGGATTATGCACGTTAAAACCGCCCGTAATAACGATTTCGGTGCTTGAATTATGGGAAATTATGGCTTGTATGGAATCCGACAGCGCATCAAATTGATTCATAGTTGAGTTACTGTCTAAATTTGGACTTCGATACAAGAAACAGTAATGGATGACTTGCTTATTGACATTTACCTTGTTTATTTAATTGTATGACAACATTTACTAAAAGCTACGCGTTTCGGTTTTAAAAACCATCTTCGGGTTGTATCTCTTTGATGTGTGGTGTTGGTCGTGCAAAAAGAAAGTGAATTTGGCACGAGTAACACCACACATCAAAGAGATAAAGCCCGAAGATGGTTGTTTAAAACCCAAACGCGTCGCTTAAAATTTAAAATTAGTAAATGTTGTGATACAATTAAATAATTAATAAATTTAAATTACTTTTAAAAATTAAAGTTTCTTTAAATCAATTTAATTTTTCATTCAGAACTATGCAAATTGGAAACCCATTGGCCCTTAGTAAAAAATGAAATTTGAGTCAAATTGTTCCTAAAGTCGAGTTTATTCGATACAAAAAAAAAAATGAATGCAAGCAAGATTCGACTCAGAATTCGTTTATTACTTAGGGCCATTGATTTAATTTTTTTTTACTAAACTGCCACAATTTTTTCTTTACTTGATTTTTTCAAAAAGAAGACGACAAAGATTTTGTTGATAAAAATTATTTAAAATATACTTTTCCAAAAATAGAGCGGATTCGTAATCGTCTGACTAACTTAGATCTGCAAAGTTTGTGTTCGTAGACAAAAATCGAAATCTGACTTCAGCAGGCCTGCAAAACAAATTACGTTTGTAAACATCAATAGTTTGTAGAAATCAAGAAATCAAAAAGGAAGTTTGTGCAAAAAAAAAAAAAAAACATTCTGCTGAAACATGTAATTTCTGTTAACATTCTGCAGAGGCCGAAAAAAGTGAGTCTCGCAATTCTGTGCGTCTGGATGTCTGTATACCCACACCTGCAGCTTAAACCTTTTAAGAGATTTTCTTCAAACCTTGGACTTAAGGTTCTTAGGTGATACCCTAGAAGGGAAATTGATTTTTTTAGCTCAAAAAAATACGGTAACTGCCATACAATAATTATGAAAAAAGTCATCTCTAACGATTTGCACAAACAAAAATTGAATTAAAGTATCACTAATAATGGTTATGAACGGTACCTGTCATAGAACCGTTTTTTTGGTTTTAAAATTTCTCGCTATATCGTCTACACCGATTTCAATGAAAACTTTAATACAAAATGTGTTTTCAATTTTTTAAAATTTTGCATCATATACAAAATTTTGGAAAAAATAATTTTTCAATAAAAAGTATTGAATTTTTTTTGTAATTTCAAAGGTTGATGGTTTTTCTTCTAATTTTGATGTCAAAAATTGTATTTTATTTAATACTAAACGTTGGAATACCAGATTTTATTTTTAAAAATTTTATATAAAAAAAAATATTTTTTAAGAAAACCGCTATAACAATTTTTGATTTTTTTTTTTTCATAAATTAATATTTATCCTACTTACATAAATAAAGCATAGAAAAGGCAATATTTTTTTCTAAAGCTAAACTTTATTTACATTATTCGTTTTACATATTTGGTAAAAACATGGTATGCAGTATTATAAGAACTGGTCTAGAGGTGACGTGTAAAATATAAAGTTTAATCAGAATCGTTAAAGCCGTTTTCGATAAAACTTGATAAAACCGAAATCATTGTATGGTTAGAACGAGAGCTGGCAGCAGATAGGAAACCAAAAGATGTCCATAGTAGTCCTGTTGACGGTGTTAACGAATGCGTTCGTCTGCCAGCATGTAGTGGCCCCGTTACCACGCAAAAATGCATACAAAGTACAACTTTTCTGCGAATAGAAATCGGCTGGGAAACCATTTCAAATGTAATACAACTTCACTCCATCAACTCCCTGATTACAAATATGATGGTATCGACAGACGTCTAGGTGGTTCCAAAACCCAGACGTCCCTGAAAACACGTTTTTTTCTTGCGTTTTTTTTGTCAAAAAGAAAACCACTTGAAATATATCACAAACGAAAGATCTTGATCCCCTGAGTGCGAATATGTACATGACAGACGTTTAAGTGGCCCCAAAACCCCGGACATACGTGATTAAAGTCGCGGATTTATATATTATATTTAGAAAATTGATGTATGCCACCAAAATGTATCGCAATCGGAAGGTCTTGGTATATAAAAAAAGGAGTTTATAGTTGTGGCGACATTTAATAACATTTCTATCCAGATAAATAATAAATTCCTACTTGTTCAATTATCACTTAGCTTATATTAATTTAAATAATCAAGTTATCGAAATATTTGTTTTCAGATTTATTGTTTTATATTCATTTAGTTTTTATAAGATATTCAAAATAAATAACATCTTTTATAAATAAGTTTATATTGGAGTAATTATTTGTTATTACTTCTATATAGTGTCGCGGATTTTTAATTTTATATTTTTTAGTTCCAATATAGCTTTTAACGGCCTTTAAAAATTGGCGTTTCGTGCGGCGTTCTCACTTGGACTCTTCAGTTGACAGTGAGGACCTTGTCAAGACGCAATTTTTATTAAGTTCAGTCCAGCTTACATCATTTTTTTCGTTATAGGATTTTGAGGGAAATCACTCGAAATGTATCCCAATCAAAAGGTCTTGACCCAAAAAAAAAATTAAATTGTATAAGTAACAGACGTTTGAGTTGCCCAAACAACTGACAGCGGCGATATAATTCGCGGATGTTATTATTTTTTTTAATTGTATATTAGTGGTAGATTCTAAAAATGTTTACCAATTAAAAGGTTTTGGCTCAAGAAAGTGAAAATATAAGTTAAAGACTTTTGAGTTACGCCAAACTTTTTTTTTTTTTTTAATTAAAAAAATACAACTTCCCTCAAATACATGAACCCTGCGATCACGGTTGAATTATTCTTATTAGATTTTTATTTTAAAAATGTTCTTGAATATTTGTACTAATAGATGGTAGGTATACATAAAATTTAATATTTAAATGCTGTTGCAGTTATCTTATAATAATTTTTTTAATTTATTTTTTAATCGTAGTTTTTTTTTACATAAAAATAATATATGTGAAAACATAAGTGGCCAACACACGCTTGTATCTTTAAAAAAGACACATAAAACTAGCCATTTAACTACTAAAAGAGCTTTTCACTATGTGTTCTCAAATGAAAATTAATTAATGTATAGTCAATTATTTGGAAGTAATAAGCGGAAACGTATGTCGTTTGCTCTGAGTCGACCTCAATTTGATTTCCTGATGCGCGCAGAGCTGTAAAAGAATGCAATCTTTCGTGAATTCAGTCTTAAGAAATCAATCACTGATTGATGGGATTCGGTGCCGTGACATTTGGCCATGCGTAATTTGGACATATTTCAAAATATGGACATATGACACATTGTGCAAGTGTCAAATGGCCATATTCAAAAACATGGCGATTTGTCGCTTTTACAAAGTGTCATATGGCCATATTTCTTTGTGACTTTTGGGCATATGGTTTAATGCTCGAATACCCACTTGTGTGGACCCCACACAAATTTTTAAATGTTCAGGGGACTATCTTAAAAACCAACACTTTGAAAACGTATTTGTTTCGATATATTTTTTAAATTCTTGCGTACTTCTGGCAAAAGAATAATTTCAAAGTGACATATGGCCATAATGGCCATATATGACACTTTGATGTAAAAGCGACAAATGGCCAGATGTTGGAATATGGACACTTGATGCTTTCACAATGTGTCGCATGGACATATATTTTGAAATATGGCCACATGACACATGGCCAAATGTCACGATACCGTGGGATTCACTATATGGAAGTCTTCATTTTGGCGTACCATATCGATTGACTAAACATGACGAACCTGATAACCACGTCTGAAAATTTTGGTACACTTTTCGTTTTCCAAGTCTTAATTTGAACTTGTTTTTAGTAACATTTACTGTCATTGTAACAACTAAAAAAATTATTGTAAATTATTGGCCACACTAACAGCCTTATTTAATAGAAATCGCTTAACAGCTCTTAACGGGTGAATAGTTATGCAGTGTATAAGGACTTATGTAGCCTCTATACAACGTTGCATAAATATAAAGTTTAGTTATACAGGCTTTATGTCAAATACATACATACATGTTTCATTTATCGTAGCCCAAATTTGGATAGTAATTCGACTTCTAACGAATTCGATACGCTGTTCGATTCAATCCTGAGAATTGTTTCCCATTATCCGCACAGTGAAATCGTTGTTACGGGCGATTTCAATGTACACAATTCTTCGTGGCTACGCTATTCTGGTCAGACAACACCCGAAGGAAGGTATGTCGAGATTTTTGCTGAGTTAAACCACCTGACTCAGCTTGTTGACGAGCCTACTCGGATTCCTGACGTTGCAGGTCAAATCGCCAACACTCTAGACTTGTTCCTAATCTCTGACCCAAATAAATACACTATTAGTGTATTATCTCCTCTAGGCTCATCAGACCATTGTGTCATATCTGCGAATTTCTCGTGCCACCAAATCACGGTTAAAGAAAAAATTCCAAAGAGAACCGTTTGGCAATACGAGAAAGCCAATTGGGACGGTCTCAATAATTTCTTCAAGAGCTTTAACTGGTCACTATGCTTCCTCGATAGTGATGGTGACGCCAGTGCAGATATGATTACAAACTTGATTCTTTGTGGAATGAGAAATTTTATCCCGAATAGGGTGAAATCTATCAAACCCAATGAAAACTCATGGTTTGATTTGAGCTGTAAAGAGCTTATTAGGGTTAGAGAAGTAAGCTTCCGATGTTATAAAGCCAACCCTACTGAGGAAAACCGGAAAAATTTTCAACAAGTTAGAGTTAAGTTAAAGACCTGTAACGTTCATATTCGAAGAACCAAATTTTTACATGATCAGAAATTACGGCAAAAAATACTACAATGTCCCAAAGGTAGTAAAAATTTTTGGTCATTTGTAAAAAACATACGAAATAACACCTCGTCCTCGGTTCCAACGCCCGTCTTCAATGATACTCCTTTTGTCAGCTCGCAAGATAAAGCCAATTTGCTTGCAGCACAGTTTGCTGTTAATTCGACGCTGCCAGAAAGTGTTATGCCGCCTCCTGTACTTGAGAGCGTAAATGATTGTATAGGACAAATCTTCTTTCGCACTCGTGCAGTTGATGGAGTTCTAAAGGATCTCGATGTACACGAATCTAAGAGGCGTTCTTCAACGCTGGCAAAACCACTGCGTAAGCTTTTCCATCTGTCGTTCTCTACTGGTCTCTTTCCGATTGGATGGATAACAGCATTCGTCCAGCCTGTCCCTAAAAAAGGCGTATCTTCTTCACCCTCTAACTATCGACCAATTGCACTTACGTCCCTTCTTTCCAAGTTCATGGAAACGCTTATTAATTTCCAGCTAAAGAAATATCTCGAGGAACGAAAGCTTCTTAATGACCGGCAGTACGGCTTTCGTAGCAATAGGTCCACTGGTGATCTGATGGTATATCTCACCGAACAGTGGAACAAATCTTTATATCATTTTGGAGAAAGTAAGATTATTGCACTTGATATTTCAAAAGCGTTTGATAGAGTTTGGCACCAAGCTTTGGTTTCGATGAACCTCTTCTTCGTTGGATTAGAAATTACCTTTCGGACCGTTCAATACAAGTCGTATTGGACGGTTTCAAGTCTGAAATCCACAAAATAAATGCTGGTGTGCCCCAGGGCTCCGTTTTGTCTCCGATTCTCTTCCTTATTTTTATAAATGATCTTTTGTCTAAAACTTCTAATCCATTAAACTGTTTTGCTGACGATAGTACCCTCAGCTTCTCATATTCGTTTACAGATTCTCATCCATGTCCTTCGGATGTGGAACTTGAACGGCAACGTATGATAAGCTCACTAAATTCTGATCTCGACAGCATTGTCTAATGGGGAATCAAAAACCGCGTAGAATTTAATGCTTCTAAAACTCAATGTTGTCTCCAGTCGTTAAAGCGAAACCCACCCCCAATGCCGCTATCCATGGGCGGTACTTGCATCGAGGAAATCGAACAGCTCTCAGTTCTCGGTATGTGTGTCACAGACCACCTTTTGTGGAATGACCACATATTTGATGTCGCCAAAAACGCTGCTAAGTGTTTAGGTTTTCTCCGTAGATGCAAGCAGTTTTTTTCCCCTTCTGATCTGGATGTGATCTACAAAGCCTTTATTCGTCCAAAACTTGAGTACAATTCTCATGTTTGGGCAGGAGCTCCACAAACTCACTTGAGTTTGTTGGACAGAATTCAAAAGAGAGCTTTAAAAATGATAGGCGAAAGATCTATAACAGAAGCAATTACATCTCTCGAACACCGTCGTAATGTTTCGTGTCTTTCTCTATTTTATCGCTATTATTATAATCAGTGTTCTAGTGAAATAGCCAGTTGCATTCCTCCCCTTAAAAAATTCAACCGTAATACTCGCGCTTCTAGGAATGCCCATCAGTTCACCCTCGAGCCCAACTTCGGAAGTACTGTAATGTACAGAGATTCTTTCTTCAGTCGCACCACACGAATGGGGAATGCTTTACCGGACTCGACTTTCCCCTCCCATTTCGATGTGCAAACGTTCAAAACCAATGTGCATCGGTATCTCCTTCTAAATCCTCTCCTACTTACCTAATCGCTCGTGCTGTGTTAAAAACATTTTAAGGGTAGCCATAACCCCTTTTGCGCGCGTGGAATATAAAAAAAAAAAAGTACCAAAAAGTAGAAATCTATTACGTTTTGCTTCCAAAACGGACAACGAGACTCAGCTGTTTGAGAAAAATCAAAAAAATAATTTTGTTGACGAAAGGTTTTTTTTTTTGATTTGTTCTTAATTTCTTTTGTTGTTATAGTTATTGAGTTGTTTTGTTTTTTTTTTTTGTGTTTACAAATAAAAAAAAATATATTCAGAAGAAATGAATGTGTATTTGTTGATTTCTTGAATGAATTATTCCATTCATTCACTACGTGATATTTTTGTTGAGAAAAATATAAGTGTGGCTCATATTTGGCAATGTTTAAATTTAATTTGTATTTCTCCGTAGTGACCAACGTTATTTTGTGTAAAATTTTATTGAAACTGGTTAACGTTAACATACCTATAAGGCAAAGCAGATGAAGAGTTATAAAATTTTGATAGGAAGTTCTTCAAATTTTGCACGTACATATATTATGCAGAATCTATAAAATAAAGAGTGCTCAAAAGATATTCCTTGTCCTTTTAAAACAATATCCCAACAAATTAACAATAAATACACAAAAACATATTAATCTATTGTTATAGATATTGATTTATATTAAAATTATGTAAGTGAGATTTCAACACAAACATTGCAAAAATAAGCACTCCCCTAATATCAATCTATATTATTGATGTTGTGTGTAAGTCAAAGTGACATTTCGATACTAAACAGGCTTTATGTAGGCTTTAAGCAACCTCCAAACGCGTTTAGCTTATATTGCCTCTATACAACGTTGCATAAGTTTAATAAATCTAGTTTTTGCGTTCAGAGGCATTTTAAAGCATGCATAGCTCTATGTAATTGTTCAACTGTGTTTAAAAATCACACTGTAAATATTTAAAAAGTCTTTTCAAAAGGTAATTTGGATCTATTGATAGGTTTACTCGGTATAACAAACAAACTTAATTTCGAATTAAATTCAAATCCATTTGATTCTCTTTTTTTAACGAACACTGTATAGTTAACTTGACTGCTAAATTAAGCTAACCACTTATTTTTATTTTAAAATATCAATATTTTCAGAGTAATGTATATGATTATCGAAAACACACGATAATGGTTGGTTAAAAGCTATCTATTATTTACGATAGTGAACATTATCGATTATTATTTATGTTAAGTGCAATCGATAGATCTCTACTGACAATTTCACACGAAGAGCAGTGCTACAGCAAGGTACCTTTAGTCGCACTTTGCAACCTTTTCTCTGGCTGTGCGATGTTTTTACTGAAATTCTACCCTTTAAAGTTGCTACTTGTTTTAAATTTAAAATAGACAACCATTTTAAATATATGTACGTAAGATTTTTCAAAAAATTCTATTTGACAAACAAATAATTTTTTTTTCCTAATTTTGGAATTGAACACTAATTTATTCAAATCAAATTCACTAAAACAACTTGATTTAAAAATTCTCGATTTCATAAAGCCCTTTTCAAAATTTAACAGACTTTTAAGTCACAATATGACGTTTATTCCATACAAAATACGTCATTTAAAAATTTAAAAGCCTGTTAAATGCTTATGAAATTGGTCATAAGCCATATTATTCTTAACGATGCGTTATATTTATATAATATTTTCTTTGTTTTCAGTCAATTTAAAAAAAGAAAGTAGCTCCTCCCGCCTTAATGGTAGGAAAGAGACACCCTTTTTTTTTTGTCCTTACTCTACCTAGACGCTTTCACTGTTTGTATCATCTTATGCGAATCACCCTGTATATGATTATACAAAAACTAGTGGTAGCCATAACATAGCAGTCACATGAAATTATATACATATATCGTAAATACTAATACCTTTATATTTTCGTAATTGGCCATCTTTGTTTTAGCATATGGTATTTGAGATTATCTATACCTACATACAACTGCAGTGGCGGATCCAGGGGGTGGCTATAGGGGCTAAAGCCCCCCCCCCAGAGGCGGTTCTTAAAATTGATTGAAATATAGAAATCAGAATCAGGAGTCAGAAAAAATAACGAGGCTGGGGCTACGCAATTTATATGCTACGAATTTTTTTTCTAAGCCCCAAATTAATTATGTTGGGGCTGAATTCTGAAGGGAATTTTACAAACAACAAGTTCGGGGCTACGGATAATTGACAGAAAATCGGGACGAAAAAAAAACAGCTCGCGAGCAGGGCTTGACAAGAATTGGACAAAAAACGTGGTCAGGGCTAAGCAAATAATTCCTTTAAAACTTACTTTATTCCAGAAAGTTTTTGGGCTTGACTCAAGGGACTGTCAAGTCCAAGTTGGGGCTAAAGCTTAAAGAGATAATTGAAAGAAACGGGGTTGGGGCTTAACAATTAACATGCCAAACGAAAAAATAATTCACCCTATGAACTTCGCTAACTTTGCAAAAAAACGAAATTGAGGTTAAAACCCGTGGAGAATTTGGGAACAACAAATCAAAATCTGAGTTTTCTCTGGGCACTCAGAAAATCATGCGTGTGAATATTTGCAATCCCTCTGGACAAATTTATTGACAGATTTTTTCTTCTGGTGGTTTAAAGCTTGACGTGGCTGAAAATTGAAGGTATATACATTTTTTTTTATATCTCCATTTAAAAATATTTTAAATGTTAAATACTACAGATGTTATTGTACTTCAATTAAAAAGTACAAGTGACCTCAACTCCAGAAATAATTGTGTTTCGCCCAAGGTACAACAGTGGGCTCTTCAGTCAGTCTGTTATACCCTACTAAGACCCAAATTTTGGTCGATGTTTAACGACTCTTATAAAAATCACAGCAAAAAGATGCTGTGAATTTTATTATTCAAGGGGAATTTGTTTAAATTCGTGCACCCAGAAAATAAATACCCGTGGTCAGGTTTTTTATAATAAGAAGATGAAGAAATTTAAATATTAAATTAAATTATTTCTGGATTTGAGGTCACTTGTACTTTTTAATTGAATTTTATTCATTCACTCCACTTAAAACAGAAGTAATTTCAATATTTTAATATTTAAATTTCTTCATCTTCTTATTATAAAAAACCTGACCACGGGTATTTATTTTCTGGGTGCACGAATTTAAACAAAATCCCCTTGAATAATAAAATTCACAGTATCTTTTTGCTGTGATTTTTATAAGAGTCGTTAAACATCGACCAAAATTTGTGTCTTAGTAGGGTATAACAGACTGACTGTAGAGCCCACTGTTGTACCTTGGGCGAAACACAATTATTTCTGGAGTTGAGGTCACTTGTACTTTTTATTTGAATTTTATTCATTCACTCCACTTAAAACAGAAGTAATTTCAATATTTTAATTTCTTCATCTTCTTATGATGTTATTGTACGTTATATCGTGGGAATGCCAAAATTCAATTACTTATATAACTGTAGATTTTCACAAAAAACCTTTAACCTGAACTAAAACTTTTTTATATTAGTAAAGTATAAATTATAAAAATATATAAATTATTAAATAAAATCAACATCAACCAATAGTTAAAATAATTTGCGTTTTTCTCTTTTCACTCTCACAACGAATGTTACATTTCCTCGTCACTCGAAAACATTAAAAAAAAATAATTTCAAATAGAAATAAATATAATAATTTATTATTATTATTAAATGGCAGTTGTCAATAAGATTTGAGAATGATTATTACGATCGTGTTCTGAATTTTGCACTGATAGACCAAGAGCCTACAGCAAATTTTGGGAGTGGATTGCTAACCAAAACCCAGCGGGAAAAATTCAAAAATTCACTGAGGAAAAATCAGCTTTTTCCTTAAGGAATGGCAGCTGCACCGTCCACTTTTCAGCTGATTCCTTTGATGAAATTAACATGGGAATGTCCTAGGCGGGAAGCACATGATGAAAATCCGATGCAAATTCGCCAACGAAATCACTACTTCGTTGGAAGTGTTAATTCACCGACCCAGATGATGAAAAACATGGTGGTTGCATAATCTATGAATTCGCTGCATAAATGTATGTGGTTTATTCATCAGTTCAATATTTTCGATTAAAATGGTTATGAAAATTCAATTATCAAATCACAAGATATAGAAGTAGGTAGTTGTTTATTCAGCAATTAGTTAATATGAAAAAATGTGAAGAAAATTAAATAAATAGTAAATTCATTAACTCTGTTGTGTTGTGAATTATTGTAATTGGTTAATAAAACTATAGAATTAGAACTTTAAATTAAAGTTAAATCACTAGGTCAGTGGTTGCTCGTTAATCACCACTTCATATGCGAAGTGGTGATTAACCAAAAAACTGAAATACTTTGAGATAATCTGAGATTGCCTCTTTTTAATGGAAGTTCATAAGTCCTCTTATTATATTTACTGTCAGTAGACAATGTCAACTCAGAGAACACAAAAAAAATCAACTTCTATCAAAACACACAATGGCGGTGCACACTATACAAAGCATATGAGTGGACATAGACAATGAACTGATGAACTTCTACATGACTTTTCAAAAGTTTTTTCATCTTATAATTTTCCATATCAAAAGCAATTTTTGATTCAACGACAGAAAGGGTTGTTTTCTAAACACAAAGCAGAAAGTGGGTTCAAATCTATAAACTGAGGAAACCTTGCATGACTCTTCACTTATTAAATCATTGCATGTCATTTCCTTGTATTATCTGGCTAGTGAATTGATTGCTATTGTCTTGTTGTTTTCTACACACAAAGCAAAAGGTGGGTTCAAATCTATGAACTGAGGAAACCTCGCATGACTCTTCACTCACTAAATCATTGCATGACGTTTCCTTTTATTATTTGGCTAGTGAATTGATTGAAGAATTCAGCTATACAATTCATTGGGGACGATATTTCCCGTTGGGAACATGAGAATGATGGTTTGTAGGTGCATATATCGCGGTATCAAAAACAACCGTCTGGCAGGTTTCTTTGTCAGCCTTTGGCGGGGGTGGGAGTTTGAAAATAGCGATTTTCCAGTTTATTTTTTCATTTTCCAGTTTATTTTTTTCATAGGTATTACTACTTTAATAAATTTAAAAAAATATATAATGTGATTCTCTGTCATTTTCCTTAAGTCAAAACGTCAAAATCTTGGCAATCCGACCAATAGAACTCAAGGTATTAGGTTTTTAAGCGAACCTTAATAGATTTTTTTGGAGACTTTGTTTTGTTGATTTTTTGTGTTTTATAATTCTCCAAGAAAAAGACGATAAGGTCCTCTTAAAAAGCTAACATTTTGAGTTCTATTGGTCGAATTGCCAAGATTATGATGTGTCGACTTAAAGAAAATTACAAAATTAACTGGAAAATCGGTATTTTCAAACCCCCGTCAAAGGCTGAAAAAGAAACCGGCCAGACTGTTGTTTTTGATAGCGCGATATATGCACCTACAAACCATCATACTCATATTTATGTTATTAATCCACTTCCAAAATTTGCTGCCGGCTCTTAGGCTATGAAGCTTAAATGGCAGAATACATTCGTTTAACTAGAACTACAGAATTATCTAAGTTCAAGGTTTACTTTGAAACCGAATTAAGTGCTGAACTTAAGTTTAAACATAAATTTTAGTTTAACTTGTGAAACTTGCCATTTATGTCTCAAACTGGATCTACCAAGCCCCCCCCACAGCCAAATCCTAGATCCGCTACTGCACAACTGTATAAAGTGTTTTGGGGGGATGGGGTTAGGCTATGGAGAAGATATAATAAGTATCAGAGACTCCATCATCACACACACATACACTCCCTGTCACTTGTTTGAGGCCACTGTTTCAACAACAGTTTTTTCTCGATAAATACCTGTAGGAAATATTATTCCTGGAAATTTTTGATACCTGTGAGTAGGTAAATACATTTTGCGATAAAAAAATACAAATTCAAAGGGGTAACTTGGAAATTCCATAGCAATTTCACAAATTATAAGAATGGACTGCAAAAATGGGTATACAAATATGCGTCACTTGATTGAGACCATTTGAAAAATCTCATAAGAAATGAACAAAATTATAAAATTGTTTACTTTTTTTTGTTTTTAAACATAAACGTATTATGTTTTTCTCAATCAATAATGAGTATGACCGCGATTTTATTGAAATTAGCTCTATTAGACGGTTTGGAATTAAATCATACAGTTTTTTGGAATAATCCAGTGAAATCTGGCTCCAGGCATCGCAGTTAGCTTCGACCAAAACGTCCTTATGTCCAAACTGTCTACCAGCATCAGAAACTTTTCGAGATAGCCACCCCCAAACGTTTTCGATGACGTTTGAGTCCGGTGAATAGGGTGGCCATGGTGAAAGACGTTTTCCAACTGAATCCAGCTACTAACTACCCAGGAAGTATGTATAGGGGCGTTGTCTTGTTGGAATATCCAAGGTAGAGGTTCCGGAATCTTTTTTAGCTTTGGAAATACCCGTTACAGCAGCCGTTTGTAACTATTTCCGTTAATTGTTGTAGTTATAAATTCCAATTCAAATGTTCCATAATAGTTGATAGCTCCCCATACACCATAACACCTGATGTATGACTGTGATGTCTTGACAAAATAAGTTCTTCTTTTCTTTAATCGTGAAAATAAAAGTTGTTACCATCAGGTCCGTCAAAATTAAACTTTTTTTTACCTGAAAAGACAACCTTTTTATAAGCGTTTCTACAGGCAACATGCTTCCTGGCGAAATTCATCCGTAGTTCCTTATGTAGCTGCCGCAGAACCGGTTTCTTTTTGATTTTCATACTCTTGATGTACCACTGGTTTTAATTATCCTTAAAACAGTCGAAATACTGGCTGATACCCCACTTTTTGACCTTATTTTAGGCTCTGATAGTGTGGAATTTGAAGCTAGCCGCTGAATGAGTCGCTTTTATCCGATTGCTGTTGCTTGAGCTGTGCGTCCTTTTTGTTTTTTTCCATAGTTTATAGTGTCTGCTAGATAGTTGTTGACAATGGTCTTACTTCTGTTTGTGCTCCTAGCTTTTTCTAGGGCTGAGAATCCGAGTTCCTTTAAAGCATCTATTGATCCTCTTTCTGCTATTGTCGACGTGTTTCCAGAGCCCATTTTAACTTGAAATATAATATAAAATATAGTTTTCTATCCTTTCGAAAATATTTTAAACTTTTGTTTGAATAAAATCGGCGATGTTAGCTTTTGCCAAGCAATTTTTGGAATGGCCTCAATCAAGTGACGCAACTTTTTATATCCATTATTTGCAGTCCATTCACATAATTTGGGAAATTTCTATGAATTTTCCGAGTTAACTCTTTAACTTTATCCTCTTTTATTGCAAAATATATATACCTACTCACACGTATCATAAATTTCCAGGAAAAATATTGCTTACAGGTATTTATCGAGCAAAAACACTTTTATGAAAATAGTGGCCTCAAACAAGTGATAGGGAGTGTATGTACATATGTTTACGTATGGAAATAAAATGGCTGTAAATTAATTTAATATGCAAAATGTATACCCACCCCACCAGATGTTTTGTTATTTGAAGATGCTTAAGGAATATACCTAGTTCCGTTTGCATTTGTACATTTATATGCTAGCACAGGGTGATTCGCATAAGATGCGACAATGGTGCGTGAAGGTTGATTAGAGCCAAGAATAAAATACTACAGGAAAGGGGGCTCCTTCCCCCCGTTTAGTAATGATAATTAATTTTTAATATAAAATTTAAAAACTATAGTGTGCCCGCGACCGCTTCGCTGGTCGTTAATAAAAACTCAAAGTTCTCTTCAAAATGATTATCTATTGTAACGCTCTTTGATATACAATATTTTTTGTCTTTCTGTTTGTGGAATATATAAATAACGCTGATGGTTTGCCTACTCTGGAGCATGCAACATATAACTGCCCATGTGAAAATACTTGGTATTCTAAGTCTCTGCCACAAACTTCTAAGGACTGGAATTGTAACACCAAGGCGAATTAGAAATTAAAGCCGTTTGAAATTGAATGGTAAATCAGATGGAATTAGTGAAATTCGGGGAATAAAAACGTCTTCTCCCTTATGCTTTCCTTTTAAAATCGTGACTTCGATTACATTATTCATTAAGCGCTTAACAGCAAGTCTAGTTCCGTTGCAAAGTTTTTGTTGGTTTATATTCCGAAGCATGGATTGACACACTGACTTTTAATCGTAAATTATGGAGTGGCATTCCTAGTAAATCTAATGAATTAAGAAATTCTGTTAGATAGTTTACTACGTCATCTTCGTCTACAATAGTATCGGTTGACTTATATGATACTAATTCACCAATTATTCCATTTCGAATATCTCAATTAACATCGTTAACATCTTTATTTTTTCCTGCCAGTATTGCTCGTTCGCTCAACCAAGCATTATTTTTGATTCGCTGTCCAATATTTGGAAAAACTTTTTTAATCAATTCTTCTTTAGTTTGGGTAGTCTCACAAAAATTTTCCGACAATGTTAATAATCCATCATCAATGGGCCTTTTTGCCATCTCCAATATTCAACAACTGCTTTGAAAACTAAACGGCCGATGAATCGTTTTGCAATTGGACACGCATAGCTATTTATTGTCAATCTGATTGTTTTGACATATCTCCACAAATAAGGTGATTTCAAGCATGCATTAATTTCATCCACTGGAGTTGATTGTGATGGAACTTCGGGCAATGTTTGTCGTAAATCACCGGCCAATAATATAAAGACACCACCAAATAAATTTTGATTGTTTTGAAGATCTTTCAATGTTCTATTCAAAGCTTCCAATGACTTCTTATGAGCCATCGTGCATTTATCCCACACAATAATCTTACATTGTTGTAATACCTGTGCTGTTCCCAAGTTCTTTGGTATGTTACATGTGGTTTTTTTTTTTTTTTTTTTTTAATTAAGCGCGCACTAAAGGGGTTCTTACTACCCTTAAAATATTTTAACACAGAGTGCGAGCGTTAGGAAAATAGGAAAGGATTTAAGGGGAGATGCCGGTGCACATTTGGTTTTGAACCTTTGAGTATCAAAATGGCAGGGAAAAATAGTGCCGGGTAAAGCATTCCACATTCTTGTAGTGCGACTAAAGAAAGAATCTCTATACTTAACAGAAACGTCCGAAGTTGGGCTCAAGGGTAAACTGATGTGCATTCCTAGAAATACGAGTATTACGGTTGAATTGTTTTAGGGGAGGAATGCAACTGGCTATTTCGCTAGAGCACTGGTTATGAAAATAACGGTAAAATAACGAAAGACATGAAACATTGCGTCGGTGTTCGAGAGGTGCAAATGCTTCCGTTATATTTCAATCACCTATCATTTTCATAGCTCTTCTTTGAATTCTATCCAATAGACTCAGGTGAGTTATTGGAGCACCTGCCCAAACATGAGAATTGCACTCGAGTTTTGGACGAATAAAGGCTTTATAGATAACAGCCAGATCAGAAGGGGTGACAAATTTCTTGCATCGCCGAAGAAAACCTAAACATTTAGCAGCATTTTTGGCAACATCAAATATGCGATCGTTCGGTACATACCGAGGACTGAAAGCTTTTTGGTTTCCTCAATGCACGAACCACTCATGGATAGTGGCATGAGGGGTGGGTTTCGTTTTGACGACACTAGACAGCATTGAGTTTTTGAAGCATTTAATTCTACGCGATTTTTGATTCCCCATTGGACAATGCTGTCGAGATCAGAATTTAATGAGCTTATCATACGCTGCCGTTCAAGTTCCACATCCTAAGGACATGGATGAGAATCTGTAAACGAATATGAGAAGCTGAGGGTACTGTCGTCAGCGAAACAGTTCAATGGATTAGAAGTTTCAGACAAAAGATCATTTATAAAAATAAGGAAGAGAGTCGGAGACAAAACGGAGCCCTGGGGCACACCAGCATTTATTTTGTGGATTTCAGACTTGAAACCGTCCAATACGACTTGTATTGAACGGTCCGAAAGGTAATTTCTAATCCAACGAAGAAGAGGTTCATCTAAACCAAAGCTTGGTGCCAAACTCTATCAAACGCTTTTGAAATATCAAGTGCAATAAAATAATCTTACTTTCTCCAAAACGATGTAAAGATTTGTTCCACTGTTCGGTGAGATATACCATCAGATCACCAGTGGACCTATTGCTACGAAAGCCGTACTGCCGGTCATTAAGAAGCTTTCGTTACTCGGGATATTTCTTGACCTGGAAATAAATCAGCGTTTCCATGACCTTGGAAAGAAGGGACGTAAGTGCAATTGGTCCATAGTTAGAGGGTGAAGAAGATACACCTTTTTTAGGGACAGGCTGGACAAATGCTGTTTTCCATCCACTCGGAAAGAGACCAGTAGAGTAGGACAGATGGAAAAGCTTACACAGTGGTTTTTTCCAGCGTTGAAGAACACCTCTTCAGAACAATGGGAAGGATACTATCCGGGCCAGCGGATTTGTGAATGTCGAGATCTTTTAGAACTCTAGCAACTGCACGAGTGCGAAAGAAGATTTGCCCCATAAAATCGTTTACGCTCTCAATTACAGGCGGAGTTCTATCACTTATTGGCAGCGTCGAATTAACAGCAAACTGTGCTGCGAGCAAATTGGCTTTATCTTGTGAGCTGACAGCAGGTGTGTCGTTGAAGACGAGCGTTGGAACCGCAGACTAAGAAGTGTTTCGAATGTTTTTTGCAAATGACCAAAAAATTTTACTACTATTGGGACATTGTAGTATTTTTTGCCTAAATTTTTGGTCATGCAAAAATTTAGTTCTTCTAATATCACCGTTACAGGTCTTTCTTGCTTGTTGAAACTTTTTCCGGTTTTCCTCAGTAGGGTTGGCTTTATAACATCGGAAGCTTACTTCTCTAACCCTAATAAACTCTTTACAGCTCGAATCAAACCACGAGTTTTCTTTGTGTTTGATAGATTTAACCCTATTCGTAATGAAATTTCTCATTCCACAAAGAATTACATTTGTGATCATATCTGCACTGGCAGCTACGAAACTATCGAGGAAGCATAGTGACCAGTTAAAGTTCCTGAAGAAAGCATTGAGACCGTCCCAGTTGGCTTTCTCGTATTGCCAAAGGGTTCTCTTTGGGATTTTTTCTTTAACTGTGATTTGGTGGCACGAGAAATTCGCAGATATGACACAATGGTCTGATGAGCCTAGAGGAGATAATACACTAATAGTGTATTTATTTGGGTCAGAGGTAAGGAACAAGTCCAGAGTGTTGGCGGATTGACCTGGAACGTCAGGGATTCGAGTTGGCTCGTCAACAAGCTTGTTTTATTAATATGAATGTTCAATATGGTAACTTAAGTAGGCCGATTCTGAAAAGTGCGGCAGATCACTTATATTGGCGGATTTGTATTTTCTTAGTCTTAAAAAGGCTTCCTCTTTCCAGTTTTTGTTTCAAAATAGGTAGGTTTCTAGGTGATCGAAAAGTTTATGATCGATTTGAAACAAAAATTGGAAAGCAAAAGAGCTTTCGAGAATATGAAAATAAAAATCGGCCAATGAATGCGATCCGCCGCGCTTTCCAGATTCTGCCTACAGTTCAGAATGTGCAGTTCGACCACCTTCAAATAAGATAGCAGTAATTCATGATGAAGCGTATTTGTGACCGAATACAAACATACATGCTAAAATCAGTTAAATTAAAAATGTCTTTCCGTGGTAAATCCGGTGCATCCAAAAAATAAAATCAACCTTTCTCATCATAAACAGCTTTCATGATTTATAAACACTGATTTTTTGTTTCGATTCTATAAAGATTTGTTGTTTTGTTTGATTTTTTACTTTGAATGACGATAATAAAATCTGAATTTCCGTTTTGATTCTACAAACAAATGTTGTTTGATTTTTTTTTTTTTTTATTGGCATACAAATTGTAAGCGGTCACAAAGTAATTTTTTTTACATCCAAACCTGCTACAGAACAATACCGTTCCAACAAAAAAAAAAATCATCAAATTCAGAGCTGCCAAACTTGAGATATAAGAGAACAAACGAACAACAATTCATTTTTATATATATATATAATATAGAAGAAGATAGAAGATAGATAGAAGATAGTTTTTATATTATATACATTCCACTGTCATCGCACCGTAAAAATAGTTCATCGCTTTCAATTATAATATCAAAGTTCTTTCTTTCACTATCATCTTTGTGTCTGGGGAATCCCAAACCAACTTCAAAAAATAATTCTCAGAAAATCTCCTGAAATTCCAAGAAATCCAGATTCAAATAAAAAAATCTTTCTCAAATGAGAATCCACAATATTCTACCTGAGAAACTATTCTAATCATGATGATGCCACACACTCCAATCCGGTGGATATTTATCTTTCGAAAGAGTTCATCTGCGCTAATCTATACCTATATCGAGTTGAGTCTCTTCGATTGCCATTATACTATCCAAAGGGACAGAGACTTGCCGGACAATTTGGAATTCATTGGAAATAACGAATGATGGAGGATACGGAACGGACAACTAGAAGGAACAAATACAGGCTGGTCAGTATAGGCAGACGGTCATCGAAAGTGCCCAGGTGAAAGGCACACCATAGACAGTCGCATCGAAGCCCAAGACGGTCTTCTATAGGTAGAGTTGGAGTGCGAGTGCGGCAAACCTTCCGACTGACGCCTCGTGCCTTGTTCGCCGCTAATGCATTCGAGGACAAAAAGTGTCCGAAATTAAGATAACGCCTTCGTTTATTCAGTTCCGTTTTTTTTTTTCTATAAGTTTTTTGTTTGTCTTTATTTTATCCATTCGTTCTTTAAGTCTGGCTGTGAGTTCACAACCACATCATCTGGTCTCTTCCCCTTTAGTTTTGAGCGCAGTTTTAAATATTCTTTGTCGATCAGAGCAGACGAAATTTTTTTTTTAGAACGTAACGACCGACGATGACGACGAGAATGGAATAAGAGCATAATCTTGGATGTTATCAGTTCCGCGGTGTGGTTCGTATCACACACAAAAATATTTATTACTTTTGAAAAGGAGCAAAAATAAAATGTTATATATATGTATAATTTTGTTTGGTTTCAAATTTAATTTTTGGGATTCCACAGCCAGCGAATGGATGGATGGATGGATCATGATGATGGGAAAACACCACTTAAGGCACCGAAAAAGGTGAGGCGCCACCTTTAAAATGAACACAGAAATTGGTTTATTATTGAGCGCCATGTTTGAAAAAAGGGACACAATCGAAATATGTTTTTTTTTTTTTTTTTTTAATTTTATTTTGTTGAAAAGGAATAAGGGAAGGGCATTGGATAAATTTTAAACTCGATATTTGGAAGAAGAAACTTTAATCACGAATTGTTGCCTTAGTGCCAGATCGGCCGGTTCATCTTCTTTTTTTTTTGGTTTGTAATAGAAGCTTTGAGATGCAAATTTTTTGTGGACCGTCAGGTCTCCTAATGTTCAAAAATAATAACATAATATATATATAAAACCTTCAATGTTAAATATGACGGAGCGAAAGCTATGCAGCCTTACTGCAAGTGTTATCACGAGAAAACACCTTTAAATGAAATTTAATTCTTGACCAGTGTCAAATCTTTCATATTATTTCCCTCCTTACACATATGCAACGAATCGTTGCGGTGATAACGGAGAGGAGAAAAAGAAAGAACCCGAATGAATAACATCTAACTTGTGTGTGGCTTGTAAAAATGCTAGTTGTCCAAATGCAATTGTAAATTAGAAAAACCTTCATTAGGATGGGCACGATCAGGTGACCTCGGTGGTGCAATGCGTAGTGCAACGGCCTCTGAGGTAGCTTGGTTCGAATCCAATTCACGGCAAAAACAATTTATAAATTAAAATTGGAACTGTAGACTAAGCACCACTAAAAGGAATCTGATGATTGGTGTGGCAGCCATGAAATTGCAATAATTCCAGCCCAAATGTAATACTCGGTGGTAGCCAACACAAGTGGTTGGTGTTCATTCAAAACCTTCAATGTTAAATATGACGGAGCGAAAGCTATGGAGCCTAACTGCAAGTGTTATCACGAGAAAACACCTTTAAATAATATATATATGTTGCATGTTAAAGTCACATTTGTGTTTTGTATCATCGATCGGTGAAACCTAAAAAGCGCATAGTTTTGTTTCAGGAATTTTTGTAGAAGAATAATTAACGAAAAGTACCTATAGCTCTGAATATGAACAATTTAAATTAAATTTAAAATACAACTGACATGCGCTTCGCTCAGATATAGCACTGGGCTCTTCAGTTAGATGCGGGCTTATGCTTCAAAGACGCAAATGATGGTCGATTTGTATCTACCTACTCCAATAAAAGCTCAAAAATGTAATTTTTTGTTTTAAATTAAGAGTCTCACAAACACACATTAAAATATTCGGTTAGGCTCGAATGATCGAAAAGAAAATTGTCGACTGGCCAAAACGTCGATTTTGATCGACTTTTTTGAAATTCAAAATGCGGTCAATTTCTTAATCGACTTAAGAAATGTCTTTATGATTATGAAATTTAGACTGCCTTGAAACAACTTCAATGCAAAAAATCCCACAAATTTTTTGAGAAATGTCGACTTTTAAAATATCGACTTTTATAATCTCGAAAAAAAAAATGTCGACTGGGGATTGAAGACCATGCGAAACTAGCCAGATTATATTTTCAATTATTATTTATATAGCCTATTTCCTTGAGGTAAAGGGAAAGACAATCCTGCTTTTATACCTGCTGTTACGCTTACACGCTTGCACGCTTACACGCTTACACGCTTACACGCTTACACACTTACACGCTTACACGCTTCCATACTTACACGCTTACTAACACGATTACGCGCTTACACGCTTACATGCTTACACGCTGACACGCTCACACGCTTACACACTTTAAAATAACGCACATTGCAATAAGATGAAGATTTTAAAACACTTAACTCAATTATAATTTGCTTCTTGAATAACCGCTGAGTATTTACTCCAGCTGGAAACTCCAAAGTACCATTACAAAGTTGCATAATTACGTAAACTTAGGTACAATGTAAGAAAAAAAATAAATTTCACTTTTGTTAGCCCTCTACCGATGCCTAAAGTTTTGCAAAATAAGCAAAATTGTCAATATTTTTTTGTTTGGCTCTTTAACTTGAAAAGTATAAATCATACGAAAAAACATTACAGACCAAAAAGATAGATTATTCAATTTCCTATAAAAAAGATCTGTATAACTTTAAAGTGCGATGAGTCGTTCTTGAGATATTTATTTAAAAAGGATCTTAAGAAGATGAGATATTTGTTAAAAAAGGATCTACTTAAAGTCACTTTTTTTCAAATACCAATTCATAGAATACAAATTTTTCAGAATATTTTTGCTTTGCGAAAATATTTTTTTTTTATTTTCCAATCACTTGATGACAAAAAAGGGTTGCTCTTGTTTTTGTTGTTGCAATCTTTGTTTGGTATGGCAGGGGCCGATCGAAGTGCAATTATAATAAAAGCTCGATGGCAAGAAGCAACACGTTTTTATTTCTCTATTAAATACCAAACAAAATGTTAAACCGAGTGGTGCAAGCAAAAAGCCTTTGCCTTATAAATAAAAAACAGTGTTACTGACAATTGCTGAAGTTATAAAACATTATAGTTTTTGTGAGAAATGAAAAATAAAAAATATAAGGATAATGAAAAGCAGCCATCTGTTACTCAAATATTTGAAACCTTAGGTCTTGACATTATGTTACCGTTTTTGAGACTGCATCCCTGTCAATTTGTATTTTTTGAGATACCCAAGATCCAAACAAAATGAAAACCATATGAAAAAAACTACAAGACTAGAAGAGTAAATTCCTTAGTGGCTGTGGGCGAGTTGGACTTTAAAGAGACCAAAAAAAAATTGCGGGAAAAAGTTACAGGAAAGACAAAAGTGCAAAGGTACAAGCACAGGAAGCTTCGTTATCATTTAAAGCAACGACAATATCAAGATTTCAATAAATTCCTTGTCCACTGACAGATAATGACTATACATACTTATGATGGCCCCAGCCAAGTACTCCTTAAAAATGCCAAGAAACTGCATATCGAGCATGCTCTGAACATCTTCTAAACAAAGCGTGTTCTGGTTCTGAGAGCTCAGAATTATTTTTGAAAAACACCGTAACACTAAGCTGTCACTTTTTTTTCAATTTCACCCTTCAAATGCTTGTCTGAACACAACTCGGTCTGCTCAGTTATTTTATTCTGAGCTCATAGAGCGCGCTCTGAACAAGCTCAGAACACATTCAAAACGAAAAAAGAACACAAATTTGAAGCTCTGAACGTTCAGTGGTAAAAAAGAAACAATTTTTTGTTTGACAGTTCAGGCTCTGCTCTGAACTAAAAAAGAAAAACGCCTATTGAAATGAGGACGAAATATTTTTGTTTAAAATTAACTAGAAACTTTCCTGAACAAATTATTGCTTATGCTTACTTAAAAATTTATAATTTACACACCAAGGGCCTTATAACATTTATTAAAATATGGTAAGAATAATCTCTTTATTGCAAAAACAAATTGTTCAATCTCATCGGGTTTAAAATAATCGTACCATTGTTTACCAAAAAGTTTACTTTTTTAGGGATTGTGAAACTTTTAACATAATTGGTAACACAACCAAAGCTGAAACGCAAGTGCAACGATGACATTTTTGATCAATCATTATGTAAATACCTAATTCAACTAAAATAGCTGTGAAATTAGTTACGGCAATACCAGAAGTCCATTTCAGATGCTATTTTCGAAACACGTGTTGTGTGCTCATAAAAGCTTCTTACGGGCGAAGTGACCGAAAGTGAACTTTTGTTTTTACATCACAAGAAGTATATAGCATAAGCTTTTAAACAGTTGTAGTGTCAACATTTAGCAACGTTTAGCTTCTTATTTATAGGCTATTAAATAGCAAGAATTATTCATTGCAGAGGTAGCTCCCCTCCAGAGTCATATACTTGTAATTGGTAAGTCTATTTAATTTAATACTAAATTCAAATATGTCGTTATATTGAATTTAGCAATTTTTTTTGAATGCTCCTAATAAAAAAAATGGCATTTAAACTGCAAACAAAAAACTTTAAATTTCAATAAATGAGAAAGAGGCCCCTTTGTGGTGACTGTACTGTGAACTTGTGTCAGATAAAAATAAAAAATAAGTGTTTTCTTCATGAACATACATGTTGAATCCAAAAATAACATTACTTTTACTGTGCAAAAAGTTTCAATATTTGGGGTTTTTTCCACCTTGGAACCACTGTGTGCCGGCCCATAAACCACACCAAACCGTAATTTTTTCGGGATGCAATGATGACACTTGGAGTACGTGTGGATTACTGCCTGACCAATACCGCATATTTTGTTTATTGACGAAGCCATTCAGTCAGAAATGTATCTCATCGCTGAAGATAATTTTTCGATGAAAATCCGAATCATTTTCAAGTTGTTGCTCAGCCCAATTCACGAACATACGACGCTTCTGGTGGTCAATTTAATTTTGTTAGAATGTAGGCCAAGATCTTTTCGCAAAATTCGCCACAATGACGTCACAGAGATGCCCAACGCTTGAGAATGACGTGTGAGAGACACATTTGGGCTTTCTGCAACTGAAGCCTCAGCGGCAGCAATATTCTCGACACTACGGGCACTTCTTTGTTTCACTGGCACGGGAACATTTTTTACTGTGCCTGTGGATTCAAATTTGTCCACTAGACGCTCAATTGTTGATCTGCTAGGACGATTATGACGACCATAAATTGGACATAGCGCTCTTAACGTTGAGGCCACGGACTCCGAATTTCGGTAGTAAATTTTCATTATGAAATGGCAAACCTTACTGAAGAGAAATGTCAAAAGAACGGCAAGAAATATGGCGTCGTTTGCTGTTCCTGTTGCTCTTCTTTTGTAGCGAAAAACCCATTATTACCCAAAACCATTTTAAAATAATGGGATATCAATGAAATTTAGTATAAAGGTTTCATTTGGCATGCTTACCTAGAATCAAAAGAGTCCCCAAAAATATCTGTGTTTAAAGGGTGTTTTTTTTTTGACGGAGAGATGCAAGTGAGTGATTATTACCATAACATCCATGAACAAATTCTGACACTTATGAACTTTGCTAAAAATATTAAATTTATATGTGCACCCAAGGATCAAAAAAAAAATAAATAAAAATAAATCGGGTGGCACAACGGCTCATGAAGAACCAGGGCCTAGTGACTAACAACTCGCAACCATTCCTCTGTGCGCCTATCGACAGGAATGGAAGGGACCTACAATTTTTTTTATCTCGATTACACGAAAACACAATTTTTCGTAAGAGCTAACATTTTTCTCCGTATAGGGCAGGTCAAACATAAACTCCTGATCTTTGGATCAAGTTATTTTATTGGACTCTTTCGATACTTGGACACCATTAAATATTTAATATTTTTAGCAAATTTTATCAGTTTCAAAACTTATTCATAGATGTTATGGTAATAATGACGCACAAACATCTCGCCCTCAAAAAACCACCCTTTCACCACAGATATTTTTGGGGAATCTTTTGATTCTTGGTAAGCATGCCAAATTAAACATTTATACTTAATTTCATTAAAATCCCATTATATTAAAACGGTTTTGGGTAATACATTACTTGTTGTACTTTGAAAAAAAAGTGATCATTCCATAAAAATGACATTAACTTTTCACAGGATAAATGTATCTTTTCAGTTTTGGTCTCTTTAGAATCAGCGTTGAAAAGCACCCAAAAAACAAGTGTCATATGACTAGATTGTATTACAACAAATTTTTCGGCTTGACAAACTCCCGCGGGAGTGCAGGGGAGATATGCCGAAATCTAGGAAATCTTCATTTATCGTTCTTTCTAAGGAGCTTTCAATGTCGTTCATATTGGTAGGTTTTGCTCCACAAATATAGCAAACTTCTTGTGAAGCCGTATGAGACAAGGCGTTGCATACCTTACCATCAACCATTGTCAGTTTTAGTATATGCTTTACGCTGATAAAGTAGTAGCCCGTAGCGTAAGGGTTAGTGTGTTCAACTGTCACGCTGGAGGTCTGGGTTTGCTTCCCAGCCACGTCCACCTAAAAACTAAAAAGTTTTTTTTCAGGGCTACTGCCTCTTGCGAGAAATTGTCAAATCCTCCAAGAGTATCACTTGTCACGAATAAGTGCTTCTCGTCTAGCCGTTCGGATTCAGCATAAAATTGTAGGTCCCTTCCATTCCTGTCGATAGACGCACACAGGAATGGTTGCGAGTTGTTAGTCACTAGGCCCTGGTTCTTCATGAGCCGTTGTGCCACCCGATTTATTTGTTTTTTACGCTGATAAAACGGTCCGATATCTTTATAATTGTTTCATTCAGTTCATTTATTTGACTCTGTATATACTCTTGCTCAGCTCGGCTCAAGTCTGCCGTTTCTTTTCTCAATTGAAAACGTATGGGTCGGCAATATCGAGTTGATCCTGCCCGAGGATTTTGCCATACAATTTTCTTTTCAGATTCAGAACCCGTTTGCGAAAAAAGTTGTATTGGAACATATGAAGTTATAAACATGTCCGAATCGCTGAATTCGCCGGATATTTTTTGCTTTTATTCAGACTGTCCACTGCTTCTATCAAAGCCCCATTTGCCGATTAGAGTTAGATGACCTAAATCAAGAATTCATGTAGCCACATTGAAATTATATTTTTAAAAAGAAGAACAAAAAATTATTCTACCTCATGTGGTTTTATTCAGACGAGCGACACTATTATGTTGGCAACTGAAGTTATCGGTTGCAACAAACACGAAACACTTTTTCTATTAACACAGCTAAAAAATGAAGGGACACGTTTTACAACATAACACAAAACTTTGTTTTTTAATTTTTTTTTAGTACCGAAATCATTCTCCAAATTTTCAAAAATTTCTCTTTGGGATTCTACGATGCGTTCAGCTGTATGATTAAGAAGTCCTTGAAGCGAAACTTCAGCTAATGAATCCGATATTTTTATCGTTTGAAGTGCTGGGTAACATTCTTGTTTGGCTTTAAGAACTTTTACATAGCTTGGAAAAACATCGACTTCAGTTTTTTGGTTTAAGAAGTTCCTGATGATTTGGTACTGATGTTTTGTCAATTTTGCCTCAACCAAAAGCTTCAAAGCATCATTCGTATCAAGTTGTTTAACTTGAACATTTTCTTTGGACTGACATTTTTTTAAGGCACAAGCGATATCTTCATCGACCACGTCAACGATCTCTGCAAGACGTCTCCTCTTTGTTCTAGACGAGCTTTCCAAAAATGGCTTTTTTGGTCTGCCTTGAGGTTTTTGTGAAATATTCTCATCTGATTGGTCTTGTACAGAACTAAAATCTTCTTCGAAATCAAGCCAAGCACTATTTTAAACAAAAGTACGTTTTTCTTCTTTGAATACGCCTCCCACCTTCGTCGAAAGCATTTACAAAGATTAATTATCTTCTTTTTTGCTTCCAAATCATCAATATTATGAATTTGTTTAAAAATTGTCCAAGTTTCGTTGGCTCTTGAAGCACTGCCAACTTTCTTAGCCGAATGCCAAATATTGAAAATATCGATTCGCTTTATCATATTGCTTGAATCTAAAAAAAAGTGGAAATCAGTGTTTTATTGCGGGTCAAAATTTTTAGAATTGCGCTCAATAAGTCATATATATTCTGAAAGAAGAAAAATAGCACTAAATTTTGATGTATAGGTTATAACCGGCATTTGATGGTTTTTTTCTTCAGAAAAACACGAAAAATAAGAAAAATACAAATCATGCATCAGTTCTAATGAATGTTAAAAAAAAAAGAAAACTTCAGAAAACTATTTAAATGCCGTCATGATATATTGTTTTAAACAATCTACAAAAATTGATTAATGCGAAGTCGTTTTTTCAGATTTGATTTTTTTTCTTAACTGCGAAAAACACTCAACTTCGTGACGCCACTGAGAACCAACAACTGATTATTAATGAGAAATCTTACTGTCACTTAACTGTCCCGTTCTCATAGATAATTACTGCATTAAAAATAAACAATTTGATTAACCTTGAAATTTTGACTTTTGACCTATGGAGGGAACCACTGTGTCCCGCTTCCCTTCCCTCTCCACCTCTTAAAATGCGCCTATACAAAAAGCCAATGCGGGGACTTTTAGGGGACTTTGGATATGTTGCTGAGGATAAAATTCTGCGTCGATACCAGAAATAAAATTTCATGAATTAATTTGTCCCTGGTCCGATCCTATCTTTCTTAGACTAAAGGTTCTTGGGTTCAAAATTATGGAATATTTTATTTTTATTAACGGTTTTCAAAACTCCTAAAATGCCGTTAAAAGCTTATTTGAGTTAATTTTCTATTTAATTTGTTTTGAATATATGTTTTATTTAAAGACTTATCATTAAATCGATATAAAATCCAAAATTATTGAATAAAGTGCACAAGCAGATACATATGTTTCCATTAAATTCGCTAATGACAGAGTGAATATATAATAATGAGCAAGTGTTTAATTTATAAAAATTTAATTAATAAATAAATTTTGTAACTACTAAATTAACACTCCATTAAAAATAAATACTTTACTATCCTCCAAGTGACAGGTAGAGTGGCGAAGCATGATTATAAATATATACCTCAATTGATGCAGTTGTGAATTCCGTGTGCTTCTTTTATCTTAAATGTGCAGACATGCAACTTTAATCAATTTTTGCAGTCACCAGGCTTTGCTGTTTATGTTGAACATTTATGCATAGTGATAAAAACAGAGAATATGGTATTACGACTGACTTTTCTTAATGAAAAAAACCATAAACTCTTTTTAAATTCGTATAAAATTTATAATGGTATTTTTTTTTATAGAAATAACTTTAATTGCTAATTGAAATAAGAAATAAAACTTGTCACATTTGAAATTTGTATATCTGCGCACAACGAAACTCAATTCAAGTGATGTGATGTATTAATCAATATGCCTATAATCGTATAATAATTTCACACTACCACAATGTTTTATTAGTTATTTGTTTGCTTTATGGTTATATTCTCTTAAAGTGAGTGTTTTTCAAAATAAATATTAAAAGGAAATAAAATCAAATCTTTAAGGCCATTTAAAGAATTTTTTACGATTTAATTTCGAATCGTTAATTTTTAACTTTTATATAAAACTTGATTTGATCTTTAACACCAAAATCAAATCGTAAACGTAAAAAAAATAAAACCGTAAAGTTTTTATGTTCTAAATTATTTGAAGATACTTTTATATCTCATGCATACTCTCCTGCATACATACAAACAAAACACAAATATATACTTACAATATCCAGCGATGGTTATCTTATTTGGAATCAAAGGGCAGAAGAAGATTGGAAATCGATATAGTTGTTGTATCATTGGCACGATCTTTTAATTGGCCATTCGATCGTGTGCTACTCGTGTCGGGTTAGTGTTCTTGGTGACGAGAACCAAACAATGTGTAAGCATGAAACTGATTTAATAGCCATGAAATTTAACCATGTTTTAGGGATGTGAATGGATGGAGAAGGTTGTCAGTTCTGATCTTAATTAAGAATAAAAGATCACAGAGATAGTGTGGTCTTACAAATAAGAATGGGCAATGGTATAGAATAACGATCAAGTACTAATATTTGGTATTGATATTATTTATTTTAAAATCATAACCAATTATTATAGGTATTATTTTCAGTTGAGTGCGTAATGTGCATATATTGTTGATTCAAAAACATGAAAAAAGTTCGTTTATGAGCTCTTTTGTTTTCGTGGATAGAAAGTAATATTCTGAGATTCTTTTTTTAATATATGTAATTTAATTATTTTAAGCTGATCTATTTAAAATAGACTGTTGAAAATGAGATTTCTTTAAATCAGGAGATTTAAATTTTAGATGGTTGGAGAAATTTTACTAGTTCAAGGATGATGGGCAAATTGGTCGTTGATCCAACAGAATTAAAATATATCTGAAATGAAAGGTATTGTTGAGTACTTTATTTCATTATATCGCGGCAAGAACCAAACCCACTGGAGAACAGAGATATGGCCACTTGAATATGAGTATTTCAAACACCATATTTCAGTTTTTTCCAAATATCTACTCATAACTTTTCATAGAAAGCATGTAGAACAATAATATTAATAATATAATAATATTAATGCCAAATGAAAGGCAATTGTTTTTTTTTTTTTTTTTTTTTTTTTTTTTTTTTTTATTTATTTTTTTTTTTTTTTTGAAATTATAGCAAAGCTGTTATGTTACGTTCAACCCATTTTGAGATATTGAGGTTTAAAGTCTTGATTAAAACCTTTTAAGGCACTGCCTTTGCACACCAATATCTTAATAGATACAGTGCTGAAAAGCCAAAAGAAATAGTTTTACGTCTTTCTGTGAGGGTATTTCCTCAACCCCTGCTGCGGCAAGACTACACAAAGCTCTTGCAAAGGAAAAGACAATGACATCATTAGCACTTCGCTATAATGATGGGAGCTTCACCGAAAATGAAGAGCAGAGGGCCACTCTGCTACTTAATACGCACTTTCCAGGCAGCCTACCACTGGTAGAAAACTCACTAGAGAGAATACCTATCAAACCTAATAGAGAAGACTGGAAAATAGCTGCAAATATTTGCTCAGGCAAAAGGATTGAGTGGGCGATTAGTACCTTTCAACCTTTTAAGTCACCAGGAGCAGATGGTATCTTCCCAGCCCTTTTGCAAAAAGGTAAGGATGATCTTATGCCCTACCTGATTAGTATTCTTCGAAGTAGTATTGCTCTTGGGTATATACCAAGACTATGGATTCGAACTCACTAATACCTTACAAAAAGCTTTAGATGCAAAGGAAACGGCATTAGCTGCCTTCCTGGATATAGAATGAGCATTCGATAACACCTCCCACGATTCTGTAAATAAAGCCCTTGTCAGGAAGTGTGTTCCCATCACCATAACCAGATGGATTAGGGAAATGTTAGGTACTAGAACAGCAGAGGCACTAGCAGGAACGAACATACAGAGTGTCGTTACCACAAGAGGTTGTCCTCAGGGAGGGGTACTATCACCCTTGCTGTGGAGCCTCGTAGTGGATGAACTGTTAGAAAATCTTACGTCCCAAGGCATACAAGTCATAGGCTTCGCCGATGACATCGTAATCACAGCCCTTGGGAAGTTCGAAGAAACTCTATAATCCAAAGAGGACTAACAATTACAAAGAAATGGTGTCTATCTGTAGGACTTAATATTAACCCCACAAAAACTACGATTGTACCATTTACCAAGAAAAGACTTCTACCCCGTATGAAACCTATCCGGTTAGCTGGTGAAGTAATTGAAACGAAGAGGGATGTAAAATACCTAGGAATTACACTAGATAGTAAACTTCCTCTGGAACAAGCATGTAGAAATAACCGTCGGGAAAGCCACAAAGGCCCTAATGATATGCAAGAGACTTGCAGGAAAATCTTGGGGCTGCAAGCCTAACATCCTCAGATGGATGTACACCATGATGGTAAGACCCATCATTACCTATGGTGCGGTTGCTTGGCACAAACGAACCGAATTAGTAACAACTAGGAAAGCTCTAGAAAAATTACAAAGGCTCGCATGTTTATGTATAACTGGAGCAATGAGAACATGCCCTACAGCAGCTATGGAGGTTATCCTCCATCTATCCCCTCTTCACGAGGTAATTGTAAGTGCTGCAAAGGGAGCCATTATGAGATTTTTGACGCCCGGGCGTCAATTTATTTTTGACGCCCGGGCGTCCTTTTTTTTGACGCCCGAGCGTCCTTTTTTTTTGACGCCCGGGCGTCATTTTTTTTTGACGCGTCAATTTAGTTTTGACGCCCGGGCGTCATTTTATTTTTGACGCCCGGGCGTCAAAAATAAATTGACGTCATTTTTTTTGACGCCCGGGCGTCATTTTTTTTTGACGCCCGGGCGTCATTTTATTTTGACGCCCGGGCGTCATTTTATTTTTGACGCCCGGGCGTCATTTTTTTTTTGACGCCCAGGCCTCATTTTATTTTGACGCCCGGGCGTCATTTTATTTTTGACGCCCGGGCGTCATTTTTTTTGACGCCCGGGCGTCAATTTATTTTTGACGCCCGGGCGTCAATTTGATTTGACGCCCGGGCGTCAATTTGATTTGACGCCCGAGCGTCATTTTATTTTGACGCCCAGGCGTCATTTTATTTTTGACGCCCGGGCGTCAATTTATTTTTGACGCCTGGGCGTCAATTTGATTTGACGCCCGGGCGTCAAAACTAAATGACGCCCGGGCGTCAAAAATAAAATTAAGCCCGGGCGTCAAAAATAAATTGACGCCCGGGCGTCAAAATAAAATGACGCCCGGGCGTCAATTTATTTTTGACGCCCGGGCGTCAATTTGATTTGACGCCCGAGCGTCATTTTTTTTGACACCCGGGCGTCATTTTTTTTGACGCCCGGGCGTCATTTTATTTTGACGCCCAGGCGTCATTTTATTTTTGACGCCCGGGCGTCATTTAGTTTTGACGCCCGGGCGTCATTTTTTTTTGACGCCCGGGCGTCATTTTTTTTGACGCCCGGGCGTCATTTTATTTTGACGCCCGGGCGTCATTTTATTTTGACGCCCGGGCGTCGTTTTATTTTGACGCCCGGGCGTCATTTTATTTTTGACGCCCGGGCGTCAATTTGATTTGACGCCCGAGCGTCATTTTTTTTGACGCCCGGGCGTCATTTTTTTGACGCCCGGGCGTCAAAACTAAATGACGCCCGGGCGTCAAAAATAAAATTAAGCCCGGGCGTCAAAAATAAATTGACGCCCGGGCGTCAAAATAAAATGACGCCCGGGCGTCAATTTATTTTTGACGCCCGGGCGTCAATTTGATTTGACGCCCGAGCGTCATTTTTTTTGACACCCGGGCGTCATTTTTTTTGACACCCGGGCGTCATTTTATTTTGACGCCCAGGCGTCATTTTATTTTTGACGCCCGGGCGTCATTTTTTTTTGACGCCCGGGCGTCATTTTATTTTGACGCCCGGGCGTCGTTTTATTTTGACGCCCGGGCGTCATTTTATTTTTGACGCCCGGGCGTCATTTTTTTTTGACGCCCAGGCGTCATTTTTTTTTGACGCCCGGGCGTCATTTTAATTTTTGACGCCCGGGCGTCATTTTAATTTTTGACGCCCGGGCGTCAATTTATTTTTGACGCCCGCGCGTCATTTTTTTTGACGCCCGGGCGTCATTTTATTTTTGACGCCCGGGCGTCATTTTTTTTGACGCCCGGGCGTCATTTTATTTGACGCCCGGGCGTCTTTTTTTTTGACGCCCGGGCGTCTTTTTATTTTTGACGCCCGGGCGTCAATTTATTTTTGACGCCCGCGCGTCATTTTTTTTGACGCCCGGGCGTCATTTTATTTTTGACGCCCGGGCGTCATTTTTTTTGACGCCCGGGCGTCATTTTATTTGACGCCCGGGCGTCTTTTTTTTTGACGCCCGGGCGTCATTTTTTTTTTGACGCCCGGGCGTCATTTTATTTTTGACGCCCGGGCGTCATTTTTTTTGACGTCATTTTATTTTTGACGCCCGGGCGTCATTTTTTTTGACGCCCGGGCGTCATTTTATTTGACGCCCGGGCGTCTTTTTTTTTGACGCCCGGGCGTCTTTTTATTTTTGACGCCCGGGCGTCAATTTATTTTTGACGCCCGCGCGTCATTTTTTTTGACGCCCGGGCGTCATTTTATTTTTGACGCCCGGGCGTCATTTTTTTTGACGCCCGGGCGTCATTTTATTTGACGCCCGGGCGTCTTTTTTTTTGACGCCCGGGCGTCTTTTTATTTTTGACGCCCGGGCGTCAATTTATTTTTGACGCCCGCGCGTCATTTTTTTTGACGCCCGGGCGTCATTTTATTTTTGACGCCCGGGCGTCATTTTTTTTGACGCCCGGGCGTCATTTTATTTGACGCCCGGGCGTCTTTTTTTTTTGACGCCCGGGCGTCATTTTATTTTTGACGCCCGGGCGTCATTTTTTTTGACGCCCGGGCGTCATTTTTTTTGACGCCCGGGCGTCATTTTATTTGACGCCCGGGCGTCTTTTTTTTTGACGCCCGGGCGTCTTTTTATTTTTGACGCCCGGGCGTCAATTTATTTTTGACGCCCGCGCGTCATTTTTTTTGACGCCCGGGCGTCATTTTTTTTTTGACGCCCGGGCGTCATTTTATTTTGACGCCCGGGCGTCATTTTATTTTTGACGCCCGCGCGTCATTTTTTTTTTGACGCCCGGGCGTCATTTTATTTTTTTTGACGCCCGGGCGTCATTTTATTTTGACGCCCGGGCGTCAATTTATTTTTGACGCCCGGGCGTCATTTTTTTTTTGACGCCCGGGCGTCATTTTTTTTTGACGCCCGGGCGTCATTTTATTTTTGACGCCCGGGCGTCATTTAGTTTTGACGCCCGGGCGTCATTTTTTTTGACGCCCGGGCGTCATTTTATTTGACGCCCGGTCGTGATTTTTTTTTGACGCCCGGGCGTCATTTTATTTTTGACGCCCGGGCGTCATTTTATTTTGACGCCCGGGCGTCAATTTAATTTTGACGCCCGGGCGTCAATTTATTTTTGACGCCCGGACGTCATTTTTTTTGACGCCCGGGCGTCAATTTATTTTTGACGCCCGCGCGTCATTTTTTTTGACGCCCGGGCGTCATTTTATTTTTGACGCCCGGGCGTCATTTTATTTGACGCCCGGGCGTCTTTTTTTTTTGACGCCCGGGCGTCATTTTTTTTGACGCCCGGGCGTCATTTTATTTTTGACGCCCGGGCGTCATTTAGTTTTGACGCCCGGGCGTCAATTTATTTTTGACGCCCGCGCGTCATTTTTTTTGACGCCCGGGCGTCATTTTATTTTTGACGCCCGGGCGTCATTTTATTTTTGACGCCCGGGCGTCATTTTTTTTTTGACGCCCGGGCGTCATTTTATTTTGACGCCCGGGCGTCATTTTATACTTTTTTTTTTATTTTTTTTTTTGTAAAATAGTTATTTTTTTTTTTGTAAATAAGTAATTTTTTAAGTAGTTTTTGTTTTTGTAAAAAGGGATGAACGTAAATATATATTTTAATACTTACATTTTCCCCATCTGCGTTTTAAAAATTTTGCAAAATTTTTGCTCTGTTCTTTATTTTCGGCCTCAACAAGCCTTCGCCTTTTTCCATATTCTGCCCCGAAGGCTTTTTTTATCATAAACACTTTCACACAATACGTCACTGATAGCTATTTATTTAATCTTAACCAACTTAACCTTTTCCATTCTATTAAAATTTCCATCTCCTGTGTAAGCAGGCACTTAACCCTTAAGCCCGGGACACACAGGACGCGGTCTGGCGGTACGGTCAGAACGCGTCGTTGACCGCCGCGATCTATAAGGTCAGGCAGAACGGGGTCAGCTTTCGGCGTTCTAGTTTCGTATGTGTTTTTCTGTTGAGCAGTTGGTCGGAGTGCAGCAGTATAATTAAAATAAAAATATTTGCTTCTTCTGCTTACACTTGCAACCAGAAAAAGACGAAAACAGGTTAATGAGATAAACCAAAAAAGAAGCTTTTTATTCCCCATGTCTTCGTCTTTTTAGCAACATCTTTATACTCCGGGTGCTTGCAATCATATATTAATATGTTTGTTCGAACTAATTTGATCAGTACTTCAATGTCAAACATATTATTTTCTTTTTAATTTGTATTAAAATTGGAAAAGAAAACGGATAAAAATAAATAAAAGAGACTTACCAAAATCAATACAAAATAATAATCTCACATGCAGCTGTTTTCAGAGGTTTTTTTTGACGTTTGGTCTTTTTTGACACTTGACCGTCGCGTTCTTTGTAAAAATTTACAAAATAAATTTGCCCGTCGCGATCTATTCTTCGCCGCTTGACTTGATCGCGTTCTGTTTGAACAACAACAAGTGATTCTACACAAGACAAAGAACGCGACGGTCAAAAATGTCGACCGCACCGACAGACCGCGTCCTGTGTGTCCCGGGCTTTACACAGTTACAGTGTGCAATAAGAAAACCTGCACGCACGCTCTGACCCTCTATGATTCCGTATAAATACGTTTTTTTAAAAATATTTTCCCATGTTAGTTTCGATACTCAGTGTGCAGAAAAAAAACTTGCACGAACAGGGTGAAATATTTGGAAATTAGATAGGTAGGATTGAACTTGCATGGGTCTAGTGGGAATTTTAGTTCTACGATAACTTGAGTTAAATTTTCCTTGAATAAAACAATGAAAGTAAAAGGTAGTTAGTGTGCAAGAAATAACTTAGCACGGTTGTGATGGATGTTATTTTGGGATTATTTGAAGAATGTTTGTGGTTAAAATGCAAATGGCAGTACATACATATTTGTCTGCGCAAGATCAGATTACATTTTCTTGCTCCTGGTAATGCGCCCCCAGAATTTTGCGCCCTGTCCGTTTGCACATATGGTTGGTCCGGCCCCGAACAACATACGACTCTAGTCGAATACGAGTCGTAAATTCGAGTTTCAAAATATGGGTGAGTGATTTAAAAACGGGCCTATTTTTGCAAAAGCACAGAATGCCAATAAATGGGGTTCACGTCAAAAAAGAGGAAAAGAATTCTGAAAATTCCGACGTATTTTGAGCAAGTTATGGAAATTCTTCTTCAAAATACTGAATTTCGAAGTAAACGGAATTTTTAAAAACGGCATTCTGCAAATACATAATGTAGATAATTTTAGATATATGTTCATACAAAATTTTGGATACATAATTTTGGTTGTACAGAATTTTTAAATACAGAACTCTGAAACACAGAATTTCGATCATATGGTACTTTCAACAAAATTTCAAACTGAATTTTGAAATCCAGATTTTTGACCTACTATAAAAAAGAAAATACAAATTTTTAAAGTTTTGTGATTTATTATAATTAAAATCCAGTGAAGTTTTAAAAAATTGTATGCAGACGAGTATTTATTAAAAACATGGATATTACAAAAAATATCAAAAAAAATACCTTTATTTAAAGTTTCAGGAACGTGTTTTTTCCAAGAATTTTAGGAAATGTTAACAAAATTGACAGAAATTGTAATTTACCATTCAACGAGGAAAATAAAACAGTCACAAATTATCAACGAATAACTATAGGTAAAGGGCTCAAACGTGTTCAGCATTAAACTATTAATAGTCCAGTCAAATTGTCATAATGGCTACAAAAACTAGGGTATAGTTTTGAATTTATGACACATAATTTTGTTTGAATTGGTACAGGCTCCGCCATCTTGAAAGAAAACACAAAATTTGTGTCCTTGGCTTTGTTTTTGCAAAATATCACGTAAACTTTTGGTGCAAAAAAAAAGCGATCAAACATTTCTTTTTTTCACTGATTTAAATTATCTTATTTCTTGAGACCATTATACGAAACTTATGACTGTTCTTCTTCTCGCTCTCGCAATAAATACAAAATATGAAAAGTTCAAATTTTCCGTTCGTTTCACCAGTCTTACAAGGCCTCGAAAACGAAGAAGTAAAATTTCTTCAGATAGTTTATGGCTTTGAACTCAAAATCAGTCATCAACTTTTTGCCCCCTGCTCATGTTTTTGAGAAATTTTCCTTTGAAATCTAGCCTTTTTCACAATTTTGAAGGTTATGTTACAACGCGAGGTAGTTTTTGTCAGCAAAATTAGCAACGACTCCTTAAATAATGAGTTTTTTCTTCATATTTCATAATTTTAAATTTTTCAATATCTTTTTTACTTATCTTACTTTTTTAACTTAGTACACAAGCTTACTAGAAGATTATTTCTTTTAAAAATCGTAGTGTTTCTTTTTTGATAAAATATTTTCTTGTTCTTGTTAAACCTCAAAAATAATTAAAGACATTGGCTCAAAATTTTAAATAGACTTTTATTAAAGTTTTAGTACGATGCTACTAATTTCCTTCTTAAACTTCAGCTGAACAGGTCATGCAAAAAATCACAAACATCCTTTATTTTGACATTGATAAACGTCAAAGTGTCATATAGATTTATGGTACGAGTACTAAAAAGATAAAATAGCCATTTGGTGATTTTAACTTTAGTAAAATGTTAGGAGACAGTACGAGGCTTAACTCGTTTAAAATTAGCAGAACACATAGTACAAGAGCCGACAGCAAATTTTGGGAGTGGATGTATAACCAAAATCTGAGTATGAGGGTTTATAGGTGCAAATTTTGTGATATCGTCTGGCTGATAAAGTCTGGCAAGTTTTTTGTTCAGCTTTTGGCGGTGGTGAAGGGTTGTAAATAGAGATTTTCTAAATTTCTTATCAGAGGTATTATCACTTTCATCAATTTTTTGAAAATACATTATCATGCTCTGTCATTTTCAAAAGTCAAAGCACCTTAGTCTTGGTGTTCCGACTAATAGAACTCGAGATATAAGGTTTGTTAGCGAACCTTATCGGGTTTTTTCTTGGAGATTTATAAAACGCAAAAAATAAACAAAACAAAGTCTCCAAAAAAAGTCGATTAGTGTTCGTTTAAAAAGCATATATCTTGAGTTCTACTAGTCGGATCACCAAGGTTAAGGTGTTTGGACTTAGGGAAAATGACAGAGCATTATGATTTATTTTTAAAAAATTATTGGAAGTGATAATAGCTCTGATAATAAATTTAGAAAATCTCTATATTCAACCCCCATCCCCGCCAAAGGCTGAACAAAAAGCCTTCCAGACTTTTGATTTCGATATCGAAAAATATGCACCTATGAACCCTCATACTCAGATTTTGGTTATACATCCACTCCCAAAATTCGCTGTCGGCTCTTAGACTAACAATTTATAACATATATCTCATTTTTTTTTTAAATTTTTTGAATCTTAAAATTCAAAGAGCTTTACCTCCAGAAAGAATTACAGATTCAAGTTATGTATTTGCAAGATTTTGACTCTTTAGAGTGAAGTCCTAAAAGCTCTCTGCAATTATTCAAGTTTTTAGGGAATTAGTTGCTGCTGTATTTGACGAACATGTAACCTACAGAAATTGTTTCCCACCGACCAAGAGAGTGCGATCCAATTGTACATTTTATTTTTAGCTATGACCGAAGTATTTATAGTTTAGACATTAATACTAAGAATGGGTATGTTCAGGAGACATAAGGGACTTCATATGCAGTCAACTACATCCATTTGACGTAAATTTGCCTCAAAATAACTGACTTTTTTTGACATGTTATCAAGCCCAACTTTGAGCTTTTCTTCAACACTACCTCAAGTATTCGTTGAAAAAAAAAAAACAGAAAATCCTCGACATGGATACAAAATTCCGTCGTAGTGTACGGGAAATTTCATTTTAAATTATTTACTTCAGCGCGACCGCACAAACAATTTATTAAAATTTCAACTGATTTTGAATTTATAGCTGACAATTTTGACAAGAACACACTTGATTTAAAAATAAGGCAGATATAACTTGACTTACTTTCCAGTCAATTTCCAATAAAATTTGCCTTCAATTGAAGGAAATTGTTCGATAGCTGGCCAATCACATACTAGAAATTTGCCTTACTTGCAAGTCCCCTAAATCATCTGAACCTACCCAATTACAATATTACCCTCAAAGTCTAGACTGTATGCTTTTTCGAAGGTTATTGATGCCGTGAATTCGAATCCAAATTATCTTTTTAAAAACATTTTTCAACAAAAAAGAAACATTAATTCTGCTGGAATAAATCATTTGCTATCATACATCAATATTTTAACCTTTGCACCATTTTAATAATTCTCATTAATGTTTGCCATAAAATGTACAGAAAAATAATACCAAATTAAAGTTTTTGTTAAAAAAAAAAATTCCTTATAGAACACCCAAACCCCTGTATGAATCAAGGCATATCACCTATACCTACACATAAATACATAAAAGAGGCGCCACTTAAGATTCCACCACTGACAAGAAATCAGCCGCTAACACTCGCTTCTCCTCACCCATCTCAATACAAAATCTATGCATTCGACCACGATCATCTCATCTATGCCCAGATATCCATGAGCCCCCCAACTCTTGCCGCCGCCACACCACCCTTCGATCTAAATAAGATCGTGATGCAAGTCCATTACAAATCAGTCTTCTCACAGGCTGGAGCTGAAGCTGGCCCACGATAGAAGAGACACAACAAGCATTATCAAATCCAGATTTTTAGTGAGCAGAGCTCCGACTCATCGTCGTCGCCGTCAGATATTCCTCCAAATGTATCTGGGCAAGTATCTCTCTGAGTGCATTTGTAATGATCGTCGTATAAATCTTAAGCTCGATTAAATCCCCCGGCTTTGAGAGGAGGTATGTATGGGAAAGAGAGCGAAAGATAGATATGCGCCATCACCCATCTGAGTAGCAGCGTACTATAGAGGTACGTATGATATCCAAATGCAAATGCAGTGCATTCTGTACACAGATACAAGATTGTAAAACCATCTCAGGCACAAACCACAAAGGAGATGGAACCGCCAACCACGCCACCGCCACCGAAGATCTACAGACTGCGGGTGCGGTGCTGAGCTGTGCGGTGCGCGGGGTACTCTCCACACAAAAGGAACCAAAAGAACAGATGGAATTATAAGATTTTTGTGATCATGTATCAAAGTCGGCGCGGCGACGACAGGCTTTTAACCGATGACACCAAATTGCTATTTAACTCCAAAAGGTTTCATTTTTATTTTGTTCGTTTTCATAATATAAAGCTAATAATATGAACGAGGATCAATTTGGTTATGTGGGGGCCTTCGGAGCGGGGGATGCTTGGAGTGCAGCGGCAAATGGATTAACCAAATCGATCGAGTATATACGAGTGGTTGTTGTAAGGAATGCTGGCGCTGAAGTTAAACAAACTCGGTGTCTATACGGATATACTATGGAGCTTTGACGTTTTTTGCTTCCAATGTTTTTAGTTTTTTTTTTGTAAATTTTCGTTCAACGGAGAATTTTTAAAAGAAGGCGCTAATTACCTAATGAAACCAAGAAAGGTGAGAGCTAAGATGACTTGTTAACAAAAATTATGGGTAGTATATTTATTTGACCAAAATAAGATAACTTGAAAGCAGTGTTTGGTGCAATGATTAATTAAATGGAGTTGAGGTGATTAGATGTTTTCTTTTTTGAAAAAAAGACAACCATCATAGACAATAGTTCTAACAAACATATAAATTAATTGGGTCCTACCAACAATCACAATATCACCAATGGTATGGACTATAAAAAAATGAACCATATGTGTTATGTTTCAAATTTTAGAGTCCATATCATGTAATCATTATCATTAATCATACCAAAGATATAAATGTTAAAAAAGAAGCAATTTTGGTAGTCATTTTAATTAAACTGCATTGAAATTGATTCAAATGGAAACAGGGTTTTGACGTCTTCTTTTGCTGAGTTTTTTGGTTATTCCCGCATACGTATCACGTGAACGTGTAAGAATATTTTGCATCACACATGTCCTTCTAAGAAGTAGGTACACACTTATCAGATTTAATTCCAAATATTTTACAAAAATACATTTTTTATAAAAAAGCTAAATAAGAGAAGAAATAATTTGATGCTACTTTTGGTTTTATTCACACTACTTCATAAATATTCAAATACAAATGCGATCCAGTCTTATGCATTTTATTTTCCAAAGAACTTTTTTCTACGGTTTACATTCCATTGAAATTTTTTTTTTAATCCTTGAATTTCCCTGAAACGGCTTAACTAATTTTGATTTAATTTGTATGCAGTTGCCCCATGAAAGTGTTAGCCTTCCGTACCAATATTATAAAAACGAATATTATTTGATTTTAAATAACTCTGTAGTCTGTACGTACATTTTGATAATAACTAATAGCCGGAGAGCATGGCAACATATTTTTCGACCATGGATGAAAGTTTGGTCACAGAAAGATTTAGGGGCGTCAAACGCAAAAAATGTCACTCTTACACTCTTATATTTTTAAAACATTAAAAAAAGGACCTAATCGATTGAACCGGAGTGGCAGACTGTTGTTTTTGTATTTAATGGTCATAAATCTTTCTGTGACCAAAATTTCAACCTTTTACGAAGTGGGGTATGCAAGTTAATCGGTCGCTAGTTTTCTGAACAGACCAAGAATTAGCAACGGATGTATTTGCGCCACGATTATAAAAATTTGGGTACTGAAAGATTAATATCTACTTGATACAAAAAGAACAGTCTGCCACTCCGGTTCGAAAAATTGGGCCCTTATTTTTAATGTTTTAAAAATATAAGACCTAAGCCTCTGACCTCTGTAGTAGCCCGTTGCGAGTTGTTAGTCACTAGGCCCTGGTTCTTCATGAGCCGTTGTGCCACCCGATTTATTTATAAGCCTCTGACCCGGAGTGTAAAAGTGAAATTTTTGCGCTTGACGGCTCTCAACCTTTCTGTGACCAAAGTTTGATCCATGCACCAATGATGTCAAAAATATGTTGCCAGCTCTTGGACTATAAGAGCGAGTTCGTAATCGTCAGTCTAAAGCCTGATCCACATCTGTGTCGTGTGTTGTGTTGTGGAGTCGTGTGTCGCTGTCATTCCATATATTTTATGCGCCACACTGCAACACAACACACGAGACAAATATGGTTCTACGCATATGAAATACATTGTAGCGATAGCGACACACGACTCCACAACACAACACACGACACAGATGTCGATCAGGCTTAACTTATATCTGCGAGTTTGTATTCGTAAACAAAACTTGAAATCTGACTTTCGCAGGACTCAAGCGAATCACTTTTATCAAGTTTTTCTATAAAATCTTTTGTTAAAATGTTTGTGTTAATAAGGTGCTACGCCCTTACGCAATCAAGGGAAGAAAAAAAAGTTTTGGAAGGGGATTCTATTTCACTGTGTTAGGCAGGAGGGCAATTTTCGAAAAGATAATTTAAACTAAAAAACATATTTTAAAAATCAACAGCAATTAAAATCAAATTATGTCATAGCTTTTTCTTTTTTTTTAAAAAGCCAGGAGTGTAACTTTTTATTTTGTTTTTAAATTATTTTATTACAGTTAATAGTTTTTAAAAAACTTGTTTCCAAACTTGAAATTAAAAAAAAAAAATGAAATAAGTTTTATATATTTTTTTTTTTTTTCAAAATTGTACGTATACCTACATAAGTTTAGTATTAATTAAATGTTCAGTTTCCTGTGTTGAAATTAATATTTAGTTGAATGATGAAAACCAAATTGTTTCATGTCTTCCAGGTTCGAACAACATTGAAAATAACGAAAACCGCTTTTTTGGTTTTGTGTGTAGGTATTTTAATAGATGGCTAACTGACAATTAAAATAAAAAAAAATCATGATAATGAATTTTTTTCCTGCATTATGTATACCAGCGTTTTTGATTTTGCCATTATTCTTGATTTAGAGATACATTTAGAAAATACTTAAAACTTAATGAATACAAATTTAAAATTGAGCATAAATAATAAGATGTAAAATGTATAGTCTAAGAAAGATAGGATCGGACCGGGAACAAATTAATTCATGAAATTGTATTGCTGGTATCGACGCAGAATTGTATCCTTAACAACATATCCAAAGTCACCCAAAATCCCCGCATTGGCTTTGGTATAGACGCATTTTAAGAAGTGGAGAGGGGAGGGAGGAGGGAGTTTATGAAACTGAACAAATCTGTTATAACACAATCTTATCATATGACACATGTTTTAAGGGTGTTTTTTAACGCTGATTCTAAAGAGACCAAAACTGAAAAGAAACATGTATCATGTAGAAAGTTAAAGTCATTTTTATAGAATGATGACTTTTTTTTAAGTACAACAAGTAAAATATTACCCAAAAACATTTTAAAATAATGGGATATTAATTAAATTTGGTATAAATATTTAATTTGGCATGTTTACCAAGAATCGAAAGAGTCCCCAAAAATATCTGTGGTTAAAGGGTGTTTTTTCGACCGAGATATGGAAGTGAGTGATAATTACCATAACATCCATGAACAAATTCTGACACTTATGAAATTTGCTAAAAATATTAAATTTATATTAGCACCCAAGGATCAAAAGAGTCCATACAAATATCTAAGGTCCAAGGGTATTTTTTGGGGGTGTAATGTGTGACCGGCTTAACGGAAAACAGTAATTTTTGCTTCAAAATTTTTGGTTTTTCTTTTATTAGATTCGGCGTTAAGAAATACCTTTAAATCATATATCATATGTCATACTTATTATCTCGATTACACGAAAATACAATTTTTCGTAAGACCTAACATTTTGCTCTGTATAGGGCAGGTCAAACATAAACTCTCTAAAAAAAAAACTCTTTGGATCAAGTTATTTTATTGGACTCTTTTGATGCTTGGAAACCATGGCATATTTAATATTTTAAGCTAATTTCATTTATGTCAAAATGTATTCATAGATGTTATGGTAATAATGACCACTTACATCTCGCCCTCTAAAAAACACCCTTTTACCACAGATATTTTTGGGGACTCTTTTGATTCTTGGTGAGCATGCCAAATTAAACATTTATACTTAATTTCATTAAAATCTCATTATTTAAAAATGGTTTTGGGTAATACATTACTTGTTGTACTTTAAAAAAAAGTGATCATTCCATAAAAATGACATTAACTTTCCACAGGATAAATGTATCTTTTCAGTTTTAGTCTGTTTAGAATCAACGTTGCAAAGCACCCTGTGTCACATGTGTCATATGATTATAATGTATTATAAAAAAAATTTCAGCTTGATAAACTCCCGCCTCCCGCCTCCCTCCCCTCTCCGCCTCTTAAAATGCGTCTATTCAAAAAGCCAATGCGGGAATTTTGGGGGACTTTGGATAATGTTGTTTAGGATAAAATTCTGCGTCGATACGAGTAATAAAATGTAATGAATTAATTTGTTCCCGGTTGCCCATATTACATTTCCGATATGTCCTAGACTAGTAGCTGAACGTGTGATTAAACGAGAAGGTGGGGGTCGCCTCTATCTTAAATTGTGTATTTGTTCCAGTATCCATCGACCAACTTAATGTACATGTATAATTATTATAAAAGGTATTTTTTTTTGGTATTAGTTATACTAATAAGCCGAAACATATTTTTCTTTTAATTTCAAAGGAATACAATTTAATTAGCAAATAAAAAAAGGACGTATACGCCAGAGTGTACATACTCTCGAATTTCAATCAAAAAATTCATATTTTAAGCAAGACAAAATTCGGTTAAACTGAAAATTAATAGTGTAGTAGTTTGCTTTAGATTATGATTGACAGGTTTACTGTTGAAAAGGTAATAAACAAAAAATAACTTAACTAACGGCAATACATTTTCATATTGGTTTTTGTTTCAAAGTTACAGGCGGAATTTTAATGAAAAAAAAAATAAATCGGGTGGCACAACGGCTCATGAAGAACCAGGTCCTAGTGACTAATAACTCGCAACCATTACTGTGTGCGCCTTTCGACAAGAATGGAAGGGACCTACAATTTTATGCCGAATCCGAACGGCTAGACGAGAATCACTTATTCGTGACAAGTGATACTCTTGGAGAATTTGTCAATTCCTCGCAAGAGGCAGTAGGCCTGAAAAGAACTATTTAGGTTTTAGGTGGACGAGGCTGGGAAGCGATCCCAGACCTCCAGCGTGACAGTCGAACGCACTAACCATTACTCTACGGGCTACTAATTTTAATGAATGCTGCAAAAATTAACGTACCCGTGAATAAATTTTATTTTTATTCCTTTAGGTTTTCTGAAGTGTGAACAGTTAAAAATAAGTCAAGTCTCTGGTGTAAAAATAATAATGTTTTTCCCAAGCAAAATGTTGCATAGGGTAAAGAGAATCTATAAAACATCGATGAATTTGTTTTTTTTTTTCAGCCACGGGTGATACAAGTTTGTATGAATACTATGCCCTAGCGAAGTATCCAGCGGAAAAGAAAATTCTCCGATCGAAGGATTTTTGATCTCTCAGCTTGTTTGAAGAAAACCTTAAATCCAAAATATTTCCTTTTCTATTCCGAAAGATACCTCGCTGTCGCTAGGTCCGATTTTAATATTCAACGATTTTAAACTCAGTAATTTTTGTATGGAATTGAAGAATATTCTAGGTTTAAGCGAATGAATATTGATGTAAAGAATACTTTTTCACATGAGTGTGGCCTGTGAAGGCATCACAGCGACCACTTAATCTTTATATCGAGCCATGTTTCGATACTTGACACCTAATTCCCATAATGTACATTGCCTTAAGCAATAGAATTAAAATGAAAATTAAATCCAGAGCATTGTCTTGCCTTCTACGTCAGGGTACACAAAAAAAAGTTTCATATTGCCCTGACGGCACGAGATATTGACAACAACAGGTGCAAATTCTCTTTTAAACTCTTTTACCCCCCCCCCTCACGAAAAAAATTGTAAGTGAAATGAAGAAAAATTTTTACCACATATTAAGGGCATCTAAATAAAGCTTTCCAGAAAAGTTCAAATTTTTACAATTTTGTTTCTAATTTTTCTGGGTAAAAAATGAAATATCGAAAACAGTGTGCAGGCACCATTAAAGCAGGATTTGAACATGTTCCGCCACAGTAATTCTGGGAAACTTTTAACCAAAGTACTCTTATATCATATACTTTCGATTAGTATGTGTTAGATGGATTATCTTTCAGTTGCCACTTGCTCCTTTATTTGAAGGCTTTTTGCATTTGAGTTGCAGGCCTACAGTGTGGATGGTATGAGGAGCGCGAATAGTGTTTGAGAGTTCTTAACAATAAATTAAAATTCGTGACGACCAAATTTATTTTATCATATTAACGTTTCTCTTATTTTAGAAACTAAAATGTAAATTTTACTATCTAAACATTTACTTACTTAAATTTCTTTAATTTTTTCTGGATGTTTTGAGAAGGTTTTAGGTTTTTTAGGTTTTAAATTAAGGTTTTCCTATCTCATCGCGGCTGTGGAAAAAAATGATGCCGACTCATAGCTCATAGAATATGAAACGCTTAAGAGAGAATAGTTTTTGTAGAGGTAATCTGAAATGTACATATAAATTTCAGAGTTGGAACACCGTTTTTGGCAACAGTTTGCTACATTTTTGTTTGATCTGTTGATTCATAGTGCTATTAATACTGATTTTACATAATCGAAGTTGATTTGGACTTGTGTGGGTGATGATGAGTAAGAAGAAAGAGTCAACACGTCTACTTACACAGATTGGCTCCAGGTAATGATATATCACACCAAACACATAAATGTTAAAAAAGGAGCCAAGTTCTTCTATATACAAAAACCTTTCCGTAACAAGTAAACTTGCCAAGTAAACTAACTCAATTTAAGTCATTAATCATTAAACAACAGATTTATCTGATAAGTTTTAATTCCCCCTTTGCTTGTCAAGTCCTATCGTTCTACCAAATTTCATCACTCTACGACATTCAGAAGTTCACTACACAGTTGATATCAATTCTTAGAATATGGGCGGGTTTCACGCCCCTGAATGGATAATTTAAAATTTTGCAATATCTCAATACGACCACATGATTTACCAGTCTACCAAATTTTATTATTCTGCAACAATTCGAAGTGATCCACATAAATAATAACAATTCTGAGAAAATGGGCGGATGCCACGCCCCTTGAATGTTAAATCTCAAATTTTAAAATTTTCCCTTTGCCTGCATTTGAATTCCTACCGCTGTGCCAATTTTCATCATTCCACGACAGTCAGACGTGCTCCAAATAGTTTATATCAATTCTATGAAGATGGGCGGGTACCACGCCTCCTGAATGTAAAATCTTAAATTGTTTCCTTTGTATACACCACAAGACCTACCGTTGTGCGAAATAACAAGACTCTACCATATCGGGAAGTGCTCCATAATTTTGATGATCTGTCAGTGAGTCAGTTGTTGTGAAATTTATAAACGCGATTTTAGGATGAATTTAACTTTAATTTTATGATGGTGGATTTACTATCCACGAAACACAAATGGATTTCCGAATCCAAAACAAATTTTAACAAGCGAGTGTATAAAATTAAAAATGAACTAACCGGCGTGCGTCGCGAACAAAATGAAATGACAATCTGTCAAACAGAATGAAGTGGGTGTAGTGCTGTCACCCAGTAGCTCAGCAATGGGGTGGGTTTAGTAAAAAATGATTTTAGTAATCGAATTCGATTAATAAAAGAATAATAAAAAAAATGTAAATTGAAAAAAAGGTAATGTGCAGTACAGGGTGTACTTGCACAAAATGGGCGCCAGTGAATTTTTTTTTTGGAAGAAAGGAAATCTCAAACCTTTTGAAGCAAAAAACAACGACGAATTTTTAAATTGGAATTAAAGAACAAATTTACTTTTTAAAAGAGTTTTTAATGAAGCTAAATTGCTTGGGAAACCTTGCAAGCAGGATTAAAACCCAAGATCTCTTAGTTAAAGTGTAGATATACAAAATAGCGATTTGATGGCTATGGCTCACGGGGAACTGTTTAGTCACAAAAGAACAAAGTAAATCTGGGCCGTTAACACCGAAAAAAAAATAAATAACGCGTCCCAAGAATTAATTGTGTTTGAAACAAAATTAAGCTGAACTATAATTTACTTGGACGAAAACTATATCAATAAAACAAAGCAAACTATTGGAAGTTTATTCACTTAAACAACAATTAAATGAAATGATTTTTACCAATCTTCGAACTCTACTTATCTGTTTTTCTTTTCTTTATCTCCTCGAATTTCCAACCTGGTTTCCTCGCTCCTCGAATCTTTTATTTCTTCCTCTAACTTTTTCCACTTGCAATCCAATCTTTTGTTTTCCAACTTTTATTTTTCTACTTTACAAAATCTTTTTCTTGATCTTTTCCTCTAATTTTTTTTCTCGAATCTTTTCACCACTAGCCGCTGAGTTAGCTCTCAATAGAGTGTATTTCCCAGCTTAAAAAACTTTCTTCCCTCGAATATTCAATTCACTCACACATTCATACATTCAGCCATTCGTTTTCGTGATTGTCGGTCACGGGACACCAGCTTTCTGGAAAGACTCCTCGCTCCCAGAAAACCTCCGTTGTTGACTCTCAGCGAAACTTTACACTCACGCTCACATGCACGGATTCAACAAGTTGTTGGATGTCTTTCCAAAACTTGCCGAATCTTAATGGTCGAGTTCAGACCCATACCCAAACTATATTTTTCGAGAAAAATCAAAAGAATTAAATTCAAGAAGAAGCTTATTCTGAGCATTTTCTCAGTTACAAAAAAAACTATACGCGCGTGATTCGAAGCGCGATTTAAACCATTCTGCATTTTTTTTTTTTGAGAAGAGATAAAGGAAGGCATATTTTTCAAAATGTGAACCCTACTCTATTAAATAACTTCCGATAGTTTTTCTATAGACTATTCAATACTTTAAAACTAGAACTAAGAATTTCAAAAGTTAGACACTAAGCGTTAATGACCCATATTACCATACATTGATAAGTTAAGTTAAATTTAGGATGATGTTTTGTTTATTAAAATTTAAGTAAGAGTCCGCCTGACTCGCTTACTTCTTCAGCTCATCTGCCGGCACATCAACATGAGACCGTCCGTCTGCATGGAAAACAAAGTATCGTATTTTGGAACCAACTGTTCCACTCGATTTCGTTTGAATACCTGTAGTTGTTGCTTTTTCAAAATACTTTAAGCGCAGGTCTCTGGTTGATGGAAACCAGGTATCTACTGAACTCTAAGAGCATTTTGGAGCCACAACAGAAGATGATGGTTAAATGGGTTTTGGATAAAGAAATAGGCCAGTGCAACTTGTTGTGGTAAAACACAGTCAGTTTGTCAGTTACGGCATTAGCTATATTTGCAGTCTTATATCTCGGGAACCACTGATGCTAAGGAATTAAAATTTGTTGAGTTGTCTAAACCTGGTGGGTTGAGCAAATTCTGCGAGTTTGAACTTTCTGACTTTATAAGTACTGAAGTTAGAGGGGGGTCAAAAATCGCCTGAGTTTGATCCTGTAAAAAGGGTGTAGTGCCAGAACTTGGCTGGGCACTACAGTGTCCTTTGATATGTCTGGTGATGATAAATGTCTGGGAATCCCAGCCACGATGTTCTGAACATTTTAACCCGAAAACCCTTCTTAAACTAAAATAAATCAATTTCTATTAAATTAAAAAAAGGAAATAATAAAGTAGGTAAATGCGTAAAGTCCTTTTTTATAAATTAACTATCTACCAATCATGTTATCTATCTATTTATTGATATACCTATGATTTTTCTTTTATTAAATACGTTCGCCTCGTATTGATTTCTAATTGCAAAAAAAAATGTCAATCCGATGGCCTCTTCATGACATTTTCCATTTTGGAAAATTTATTTTATCATTTAGTTGTGCGATGGCATAAATTTGCTGCCACACTGGATCACCAAACAAGACACAACACAGAAAGACACAATTATTCCAATATGTGCGCCTGTAAGTCTGTGAATAAATGGTGAATATTGTAATTCTTTCTCTGACATATAGTCGGATCGTTATTTCTTGGACGCTTAATTAAAAAAAACCAGAGTTTATGTTTTGTTCGCTTTTCCAAAAAGGAACACACCACGTCGCGTCGCGTTGGTCGCTTCGGTCGTCTCAAGCAAGACACAAGCGAGCCGCAGCATACCTACAATGAGTACGATGCACTAGTACGACTATGTATAATAGCTATATGTGGAATTTATTTCTGTGCGCACTGTGCTAGTCAACGTTATCGCATTTTGCTGCCTCAAGTCTCAACTTTGGTCATCTAACTATATAAGCAAAATGTTTCGAGTATAGACCCTGGGCCATTCAGCCTTTATGGTGTTGGAGCTGGAGCAAAAGTAGGCAAAAGGATTGCAGTGAGTCTGTTGGATATCTCCATGGGTAGACCTTTTGTAATTAAATCTCTATGGCTTGAATGCTTCGTGATTTTCATGTTAAGATTTATTATGCTTTTGGGAATTGGCCTCTGGCTTGTTGTGAGGTTTACCTTTTTTCTTTTGCGCACTTAATCTCATATGCACCTATGTGTAGTATGCATGTGCTGATTTGACACATAGCTATAGAATTGACTGGGAAATTCTATACCTTTTCTATTTGGTTACACTAGCTTAAATGGACGGTCTTGGTATACAAAAAAAGTTGAGAAAAGGGCTATCATTATTCAAGGCTTTTGACTATTTTGAAGTAAAAGTTGTTAAGAAATTTCTTGTGAACTGATAAAATCAGGACCTAAGCCGGAGTGATTGAGGTGACCAAGGATCATGAAGTTATATGAAAAAAGAAATAAATGTTTTAAGAAAGCTGAATTTGAATATTCAAGCAGATGCAAATTAAGAGAACTTAATACGGTTAACGTGAACCTAAATATATTAAATTTTGGAAACAATAAATCAAAGCCCGTTTTTATTTTCTGCAAGAACTTCAAGTAGGTTAGGTGTCGACAAAATTCGACTTTTTAATTAAATTTAACAATCTGATGAAGGATTCCAAAAAATGGTTTCTCATCATGACATCCGTCGGTATGTACGTCTTTACGTCTGTAAAGTTTATGTTCACCGAGCTAGAGCCTAATACAAATATTGCACTTTGTGTCTTGTGCTTTTTTGTAGTAAAAAATAATAGAACAAGAGCCGACATTAAATCTTGGGAGTGGATTGATAACCAAAATATGAGTGTCGATAGTTCAGCTAGTAGAAGAATAGACTGAAAAAGTATCTTTTACCCATTTTCCCTTTTGGGCAGTGGCGGATCCAGGGGGGTTGATTTAGGGGCTAAAGCCCTCCCCCCCCACATCCGGTTCCTAAAATAATTTGAGATATAGAAAGCAATACATAACAAAGTGTAGAGTTTTATATTCGTCTAAAATTTTGTTGAGATGTGAAATTTGTTGGACAAAAAACGTGTTTGGGGCTGAACAATTTACATGCTATGTAACATTTTTTTCTAAGCCCTAAGGTTGGAACTAAAGCATGTAACGAATTGGACAATTGGCTATGAATAATGGACATGTTTCATGGAACGACAATTTTCCGTAAAAACAATCCAGAAAATTGAAAAAAAAACAGCTTGGGACTAATAATGTCTGATAAATTTGACAAAAACGTAACCAGGGTTAAACAACTAACTCCTTAAAAACTAACCTTATTCCAGACAGCTTTTGGGGCTTTAGTCTAAGGACTGTCAAAGTTGGGGATAATGCTTGAAGATATAATTAATCGGGGCTTAACATTAACATGTCACAAGCAACAACTGATTAGACTACAAAATTAGCTAATTAAAGGAAAAAAACGCAATTGGGGCTAAAACAACTGGAAAACAACGGGGTGTTAAGCTTAGTGTAAATGTTTAATACAACAAGAATTGTTTCTTACGGCCTTGTCTGGGCTTAGAGAATTTTGGGGCTTAGTTTTCAAACTTGCAAAGGTCAAAGGCAATTGTACATACAAAATATTTTTGGGCTAAGCAATTAAATACAAATTCTCTAGTCAAGGAGCCAAATTTCTAAAGCGTGAGAAACTCTTGAATATTTACAATCCCTATTAGACATTTTTTGAACAGGAATAAAAAGTGAAATTCAATCACACTTGCAGAAATGGGCCATCCTGGTTATTTTTTAGAGCAGCTGTTTCTTTCTAATTCAAGAAAATGAGATCTCAGAGGACTGATACTCTCAAAGCACAAATGAGCTTGTGCCAGCAAGACCACTTAAATATCATTTTTCTGAGTTAGCCAACTACAAACAGTTTTTAATTTTTTTCAAAAAGGCGAAGTTGAAAGCATACCTTCGTCTAATTTAAACAAATACTTATGTACATAATTTAGGTAGGTACCTGGTACCTAATCAATTATTAAGCAAAATAAATAAACTAATTTGCTCGTGTGGTTTGAGGCCGTAACGTGGCTGAAAGCGATAGGAGCGGATATAAGGCAAAAAACCCGGCTATTATTAAAGGAAAAGTGATAATGTCAAAATTCCTTTTCTGTTTCATATGTTTCCATATGAACCAATTGGATCTCCAAACTCCAAGCCCCCCCACAGCCAAATCCTAGATCCGCTACTGCCTTTGGGTCCTTAGAATTCATCATTCTCAATTTCTTCAAGGAGCTATAATGTATAATATATTTATTATAATACAATCAAGAAACAACTTCTAAATTTCATTAAAACAAACAATAATAAAAAAAAATTAAGACATTAATATCAAACTAGAACAAAAAATGAGAATTCTAAGTAGCTGACTATTCACATTCACACTCTTATTTACTGCATCGCTCAACTTTCGGACATTACCGCATTTTGAAGTGTGTGTATGATTAACAATGGCTGCCAATACGATACATTCCCCCCTTGAAGAGTATTTTATGTTTAAGGCGAAAAGTGTTGTCACTTCGTGTTTTTCTGCTTACATCTTTTCGTTTTATTTTTTTACTTGCGATATAAGTAGTATAGGGCAAGTTTAGGATTCGTGCAAAAAAAAAAATTCCGAGATAATAATTTTCCCTAACATTACGGTGATAGAGAAAGCGAAAACAGTGGGTCTCTCAATTCTGTCTGTCTGTCCGTCTATCCGTCTGTCCGTCTGTCCGTCTGTCTGTATATACCTCGACCTGCAGCCTAAACGGCTGAAGCGATTTTCTTCAAACTTTGGACTTAAGGTTCTTAGGGGATTCCCTAGAGGGGAAATTGAATTGAGTACCTGTCATACAGCCAATATACAAAAATTGCTTTATTTAAAAAACGGCTCTAACGATTTTGAAAAAAAATTACGAGCTACTATAACTATTTATAAATAAATATAAAAATAAATTTTTTGGTAGAAAAAAAAATAAAAATTTGTTACGGTTATTAACGGTACCTGTCATAGAACCGATTTTTTGTTTTTCAAATTTCTCGTTAACGGCTACATCGATTTCAACCAAATTTTTTATATAAGTGGTCCTTTACAATTTTAACAATGTTGCATATAAAATAAAAAAAAAAAACTTTGGATGTTAAAAAAAATATTGAATTTTTTTTTTTTTTTTATTTCAATATCTTGAAAACGGGTCAATGAATATTTTTTAAATTTTGGTTAAAATCGTTAATTATTTAATTTTTAAAGTTGGCATACCACATTTTATTTTTAAACATGTTCAAGAATTTGTATATACAAAAAAATAATTTTTAAGAAAACCGCTCAACGATTTTTGAAATTTATTTTTCGTAAATTCGCATTTATCAAACAAATGAGATGGCACACATTTTTTTGAGCTCTAAATGTTTAAGCTATTAAAAAAAAAAAACAAATCTATAGTAAATTATAGTAATAATTTATATTTTAAATTGGGCCATTCAGCCTTTATGGTGTTGGAGCTGGAGCAAAAGTAGGCAAAAGGATTGCAGCGAGTCTTTTGGATATCTCCATGGGTAGACCTTTTGTAATTAAATCTCTATGGCTTGAATGCTTCGTGATTTTCATGTTAAGATTTATTATGCTTTTGGGAAATGGCCTCTGGCTTGTTGTGAGGTTTACCTTTTTTCTTTTGCGCACTTAATCTCATGTGCACCTATGTGTAGTATGCATGTGCTGATTTGACACATAGCTATAGAATTGACTGGGAAATTCTATACCTTTTCTATTTGGTTACACATAGCTTAAATGGACGGTCTTGGTTTACAAAAAAAGTTGAGAAAAGGGCTATCATTATTCAAGGCCTTTGACTATTTTGAAGTAAAAGTTGTTAAGAAATTTTTCTTGTGAACTGATAAAGTCAGGATCTAAGCCGGAGTGATTGAGGTGACCAAGGATCATGAAGTTATATAAAAAAAGAAATAAATGTTTTAAGAAAGCTGAATTTGAATATTCAAGCAGATGCAAATAAAGAGAACTTAATACGGTTAACGTGAACCTAAATATATTAAATTTTGGAAACAATAAATCAGAATCAGAACTTCAAGTAGGTTTGGTGTCGACAAAATTCGACTTTTTAATTAAATTTTAAAATCTGATGAAGGATTGCAAAAAGTGGTTTCTCATCATGACATCCGTCGGTATGTACGTCTTTACGTCTGTAAAGTTTATGTTCACCGAGCTAGAGCCTAATACAAATATTGCACTTTGTGTCTTGTGCTTTTTTGTAGTAAAAAATAATAGAACAAGAGCCGACATTAAATCTTGGGAGTGGATTGATAACCAAAATATGAGTGTCGATAGTTCAGCTAGTAGAAGAATAGACTGAAAAAGTATCTTTTACCCATTTTCCCTTTTGGGCAGTGGCGGATCCAGGGGGGTTGATTTAGGGGCTAAAGCCCTCCCCCCCCACATCCGGTTCCTAAAATAATTTGAGATATAGAAAGCAATACATAACAAAGTGTAGAGTTTTATATTCGTCTAAAATTTTGTTGAGATGTGAAATTTGTTGGACAAAAAACGTGTTTGGGGCTGAACAATTTACATGCTATGTAACATTTTTTTCTAAGCCCTAAGGTTGGAACTAAAGCATGTAACGAATTGGACAATTGGCTATGAATAATGGACATGTTTCATGGAACGACAATTTTCCGTAAAAACAATCCAGAAAATTGAAAAAAAAACAGCTTGGGACTAATAATGTCTGATAAATTTGACAAAAACGTAACCAGGGTTAAACAACTAACTCCTTAAAAACTAACCTTATTCCAGACAGCTTTTGGGGCTTTAGTCTAAGGACTGTCAAAGTTGGGGATAATGCTTGAAGATATAATTAATCGGGGCTTAACATTAACATGTCACAAGCAACAACTGATTAGACTACAAAATTAGCTAATTAAAGGAAAAAAACGCAATTGGGGCTAAAACAACTGGAAAACAACGGGGTGTTAAGCTTAGTGTAAATGTTTAATACAACAAGAATTGTTTCTTACGGCCTTGTCTGGGCTTAGAGAATTTTGGGGCTTAGTTTTCAAACTTGCAAAGGTCAAAGGCAATTGTACATACAAAATATTTTTGGGCTAAGCAATTAAATACAAATTCTCTAGTCAAGGAGCCAAATTTCTAAAGCGTGAGAAACTCTTGAATATTTACAATCCCTATTAGACATTTTTTGAACAGGAATAAAAAGTGAAATTCAATCACACTTGCAGAAATGGGCCATCCTGGTTATTTTTTAGAGCAGCTGTTTCTTTCTAATTCAAGAAAATGAGATCTCAGAGGACTGATACTCTCAAAGCACAAATGAGCTTGTGCCAGCAAGACCACTTAAATATCATTTTTCTGAGTTAGCCAACTACAAACAGTTTTTAATTTTTTTCAAAAAGGCGAAGTTGAAAGCATACCTTCGTCTAATTTAAACAAATACTTATGTACATAATTTAGGTAGGTACCTGGTACCTAATCAATTATTAAGCAAAATAAATAAACTAATTTGCTCGTGTGGTTTGAGGCCGTAACGTGGCTGAAAGCGATAGGAGCGGATATAAGGCAAAAAACCCGGCTATTATTAAAGGAAAAGTGATAATGTCAAAATTCCTTTTCTGTTTCATATGTTTCCATATGAACCAATTGGATCTCCAAACTCCAAGCCCCCCCACAGCCAAATCCTAGATCCGCTACTGCCTTTGGGTCCTTAGAATTCATCATTCTCAATTTCTTCAAGGAGCTATAATGTATAATATATTTATTATAATACAATCAAGAAACAACTTCTAAATTTCATTAAAACAAACAATAATAAAAAAAAATTAAGACATTAATATCAAACTAGAACAAAAAATGAGAATTCTAAGTAGCTGACTATTCACATTCACACTCTTGTTTACTGCATCGCTCAACTTTCGGACATTACCGCATTTTAAAGTGTGTGTATGATTAACAATGGCTGCCAATACGATACATTCCCCCCTTGAAGAGTATTTTATGTTTAAGGCGAAAAGTGTTGTCACTTCGTGTTTTTCTGCTTACATCTTTTCGTTTTATTTTTTTACTTGCGATATAAGTAGTATAGGGCAAGTTTAGGATTCGTGCAAAAAAAAAATTTCGATATAATAATTTTCCCGCAATTCTGTCTGTCTGTCCGTCTATCCGTCTGTCTGTATGTACCTCGACCTGCAGCCTAAACGGCTGAAGCGATTTTCTTCAAACTTTGGACTTAAGGTTCTTATGTGATTCCCTAGAGGGGATATTGAATTTATTTTTATCTCCAAAAATAACGGTACCTGTCATAGAACCGATTTTTTGGTTTTCAAATTTCTCGTTAACGGCTACATCGATTTCAACCAAATTTTTTTTTATGTAAGTGGTCCTATACAATTTTAACAATGTTGCATATAAAATTTAAAACAAAAACTTTGGATTTAAAAAAAAAATATTGATTTTTTTTTTTTTAATTTCAATATCTTGAAAACGGGTCAATGAATATTTTTAAAATTTTGTGTAAAATTGTTAGTTATTTAATTTTAAAAGTTGGCATACCACATTTTATTTTTAAAAATGTTCAAGAATTTGTATATATACAAAAATAATTTTTAAGAAAACCGCTCTAACGAATTTTTTTTTCAAAAAATAAAATTTATTTCCTTTCTAAAAATTCTAATAAGGATTTATTTTTACGTTAAAAGAAATAAAGCCTTCTGGGGAACTCTTAAAAAAACGCGCCTACTATCTTACCTCTTGGTGTTATGGAAAAAGAACAGAGTATAGAGATACACTATTTTACTTGTTTTATAACGATTTTTATTGAACACAATTATTTACAATTTGCTTAACGCTAGTTATCTTAAAGTATACATTGATTATTTTAATAAGTTGGCACAAGAGGGGCCTAACTTTTAACATTGTGTTTTTTTAAATTTAATTTACATTTAATTGTCATTACATTTGGTTTTTAATCTTAAACTATTATCGGCTTCACGTCTCGGATTGTTCAGGTCCGGTTGTCATTGGGGGGTAAGGTGATGGGTAGGTGAGGCTATCAGCCACGGTAGTAAGCTAACCCTGGGTCAGCGTAGGAGGGGATGTTCTCTTCGTCGTTGGTTGTTATTAGATCCTCGTCTAGTAATTCCATTGCTTCAAGGTACCGCTGGCGCTGTTCAGGATGTCTTGGCTGGTTTACAACTCCACGTGTCAGAGGGTTCGGGTGGTTGACTAAAAAATGGTGGTCGTTAAAAATTAAATAAAAAAGTGCGTATACGCCCGAGTGTACCACTATTTTATTTAGAATTATGCCATATTTGCGGTCTTACTTTGTCGTTCGGCCTTACATGAAGTAAGAATAGGTTTTTAAGTAGGTATAGAATATAAGTATAGATATTTAAGAAAACCTTCCTAAATTTTTCTTTTAACATAAGTAACGCCTTTCCTAATTTCTTTTACCTACTATAGATTGGTATCCTTTATATTCAATCTTTATTTTCTGCTAATATTTTTTTTATAGAAAATAAAATAACAACTAAGTGTGTCCACCATAAATGCCAACCTCGAAATGATATTCCAATTATTTTGACATAAAAAAAAAAACACCAAACAATACCTAGACTATAACAAACAGAACAGTTCCCTCTTCTTTGGAATTAGAAATAAAATAATATCCCATGGATTCGAAGGGTGCACTTAAATGCAAAATACCAACGCACCTTTCTCTATAAAAAAAAAATATTACAATTCAATGGCCGATATACTTTAATCCACCTTCATGAAGACCGATACACCCAGCCCACCCCATCTTTAGAAGACATGATACAGCGAGGACGCACGGCAACGACAGGCTTAATCAACACCCCTCCAATGGAAATTGCAGAAGCCAACGACCACGGGTGACTGACGAGGAAAAACTGGCGATCGACTCCATTATTCAATTTGATAACCATCAGTATTTGCCAGTATCTATCTATACATCTATATTGTATCTGCATGCAACCTGCTATCGAATCTTTGAAGTGCTTCTGTATGAATGAAAAAAAGTGGTTGATATGCCCGAGTGAGATAGAATCAAGGCGGAGTTTATTTTCGACATGAAACCACCTCCCAATTATTGATATCAGGTTTTTCTGTTATGGAGGACAACTACAGTTGTTTTAAATCTTCGGTTTTGTCTAATCATTTATCAAGTGAGAAAGAGATAGAGTAAGGCAGCGAGGGAGAGAGCAATAAATTGCATGTGAAGTTGAAAAAAGTATTATAAATATTTAAATAGCGGAGCAGAAAAAAGTATTACAAGAAAAGGAGTACAGATTGGTAAGGGTATTAGATATTTGAGGAAGGGAGTATAAAAGGTACCTATTAAAAGTAAGTATGTGGTAGAAGATTCTGTGAGTTTCTTTTTGTATATTTTTCATACATTTTACAAAAGATGAACGAAGGAACTCATTTTATAGACAAGCTTTTGGATTTTTTTTTACAGGAGTTTAGTAGTAAATATAATTAGATGATGTGATAACTCTATAGGTACTGATAGTGAAAAAGCTTTCCTTTGTTGATTAATTAATGCGAATAAGTGTTTTGATTTGTAAAACTAAAGAAGTAATTAATTGTATGAGGATGGATACTTTAATAATTTATTATTATTTCTTGCAAAAATTAAAAAAAAAACAATTGTGAATTCTGTTTTTAATTTGTAGGTTTTAGGAATGGAGTTGGTAGATACGTGTCGGACAAAACAAAAGCACTCGGTAGGTAGGTAGGTATAGAAATGGCGGCCACGGGCAGTCTAGCCCAAAGCCCAATTAGCGCTGAAGTGCGCCGTTTTGATACCATAACTCGTTTGAACCTGTGGATGGAATTGAAGAGAGAAAATATGGGCATATCCTCAGGATATCGTCCCTTTTTATTTAGTTTAGAATAGGATTTTGTTGTAGCTTTTAGCACAATCATCAGAAAGTGGATCACTCACTCAACCAGATCAGCACCCGCACCCGCACCATCCACAGTTAGCTCACTATAGGCAGTTCGTTAGCTGGCACTGGAGCGTCCACTGATCTGATTGGATGATCATCCGGCCGCTGTGCACCACAAACCCCCACCAGAACCCTAGTCCACTATCTTGTGATCATAGGGAATCGACGGAAGGTATAATGCAGAAGTACCCGAAATTTGTCCTAGAGCCATTTCATCGCGTTGAGAAAAGAAATCAAGTCTTTGATCTTCATTTCAGAAAGTTCGTTAATTTCGTCAAAGAATGCTCTTCCGAGTGACTGTTTTCTAGCTTTGGCCAGAACAGGGCATTTGCAGAGGAAATGAACTACTGTTTCCTTTTCCTGCTGGTCCTCACAGCTCCGACAGTGAGTATTGTAAGATATGCCCAGCTTCGCTGCATGCTCTCCTATTGGCCAGTAAAGCACTCAATTTCACTTGTTTACATTTTGCTTAGCTAAATTTCTAAACTTGATTATATTTAAATGAATTTTATTTGGTTAATGTAGGTATGCATTAGCTCTTTAATCGCAAAGAAAAAAAATATATTACTTACAAAGTTAAGGAAATACAACAAAAAATTTAAAAAAATATTAAAAGCAACTGCGACAAAACTAAAGCACACAATTAAATTCTATAGTTTTTTTTCCAATATTTTGTTATGAAGCCACTATTTTTGATAACTGATGCTTGACAACTACCAGGCATTGACTCAATCAAGTGCTTTATGATTTCCTGGGGGATACTTCCAAGAAATTTCGGTTAGAACAACAAGAAAATCCTTGTTTTTGCAGATATCACGTTGAATCTAGCTATCTTCAATCTCCAATTATTTTTTTTTATGGGGATGAGGTCAGGTGACTGTACCGGCCTCTTCAAAACGTTGATTTTATTTTCCAAAAAACAATTTTGCATTAATTTAGCGGTATGTTTTGGATTGATGTCATATTGGGCGTCCATTTGAAGGGCATTTCTACTTCTGCGTGTGGCAGCTTGATGTTTTGAAGGACGTCATCATACACAAAACCATCTATTGCATGAGTTGGGCCGATTCTTTGACTAGAAAAACATCTCCAGGCCAAAACATTTCCTCCTCCGTGGTTTATTGTGCCTTTGTGAAACGTGGGTTTAGCCTTTTGCGGCATTCTATCAGAATACATTGCAGATTAAGGCACCTATTATGAATCGCGAGTCGCAAGAAATATTAGGCGAATCTGACTTTTGGCACTACCGTTTATGGCTCACCTAACTGTATTCGGCTTAAAAGTCAAAAATGTGTTGAAATGAGATGTTGCCCTATACAAACGTCGCAGTTTACTTACTTTACTTCACTTTTCATGGCTCTCACAGCCCAGGATGGGCTTCGGCCTCAACTAACAAGCCTCTCCAGCCAGCTCTGTCCCTAGCTAGCCGCTTCCAGTTACGCACACCGAGTGCTTTGATGTCGTTATTCACTTGATTGCGCCACCTGTTACGGGTTCTTCCTCTGCTGCGTACCCCATCGGGGTTGGGTTCGAAGACTCGTCGGGCAGGTGCGTTGCTGTCCATACGCTCCACGTGCCCCAGCCATCTCAGCCGTTGTATTTACAGCTTTTTGACCAGGTCAACGTCGCTGTATAGCCCGTATAGCTCGTCGTTGAATCTTCTCCTCCATACTCCTTCGATACACACCGGACCGAAAATCACACGAAGAATCTTCCTCTCAAAGCACCCTAGCAGATTTTTATCCAAATATTTCAGTGTCCATGCTTCTGACCCATAAAGCAGGACCGGGATGATTAGGGTCTTGTATAAAGTCTCCTTGGTTCTCTGAGAGAGGGCCTTACTACTTAAATGCCTTCTTAGACCGAAGAAACAGCGGTTGGCAAGAGTAATTCTTCGCTTGATCTCTGCACTGATGTCATTCTACGATGTAATAGTGGAGCCCAGGTAGACAAAGTCCTTGACAACTTCGAAGTTATATCTGTCCATCGTGATATTTTGCCCGAGTCGACGATGTTGAGATTCCTCTCTCGATGACAGTATATACTTCGTCTTGTCCTCATTAACCGCCAATCCCATTCTAGCCGCCTCCGATTCAATGCTCGCAAATGCCCCTGCCACAGCTCGCTTCGTTCTGCCGACAATGTCTATGTCATCCGCATATGCAAGCAATTGAACGGACTTTTGATAGATTGTACCGCTGGTGTTGACATGTGCGTTGCGTACAATGGCTTCAAGAACGATGTTGAATAGGTTGCATGATAACGCGTCGCCTTGCCTCAATCCTTTCTCAACATCAAAGGAATCGGTGGTGTTCTTACCAATTTTGACGGAGCAGCGAATTTCTCCATCGTCATTCTGCACAGGCGGACGAGTTTGGCAGGGATGCCGAGACTCGACATGGCTCTGTATCATTCGTCCCTTTTCACGCTATCATACGCGACTTTAAAATCGATAAAAAGGTGGTGTGTATCGATCTGGAATTCCCGGGATTTTTCTTAAATCTGTCGGAGTGTGAACATTTGATCGACGGTTGACTTGCCTGGCCTAAAACCGCACTGATAAGGGCCGATCAGATCGTTGACAAAAGGTTTTAAGCAGTCACACAGGATGGCCGACTAGATTTTATAAGCGACGTTTAGGAGACTAATTCCTCTGTAGTTGGCACATTTCAGAACATCTCCCTTTTTATGGATGGGGCACACTATACCGAGGTTCCATTCATCGGGCATACTTTCCTCCGACCAAATTTTGCAGATGAGCTGGTGTATGCTCCTAGCCAATTCATCTCCCGCTGATTTAAATAGTTCGGCTTGTAAGCCATCCGCACCTGCAGCCTTGTACGACTTAAGTTTGGATATCGCCAGCCGAACTTCGGTTAGGTCGGGTGGACGGAACTCTTGGCCATCATCGTCCAAGTTGAATGGAGCGTTCTGCCTATTAGCGGCATCTTGCCTGTCTTCACCATTAAGCAGTCTAGAGAAGTGTTCTTTCCAGATCCTAAGCACTGACTGTGTGTCTACTACCATATTCCTGCTCTCATCTCGGCAGGCTTCCGTTCTAGCCTTGAATCCTTGGGTGGATCGCTTCATCCTCTGATAAAATTTTCGACCATCTCCCCTACCGCTACAACCCTCAATAGACTCTACCGCCCGCTTCTCGTGCTCTCTCTTTTTCCTCCTGAGAAGTCGGCGTTCCTCTTTTCGTTTCAGCCCCTAGAGCTCCCGGGCCACTCTCTCAGCAGCTCTTGTTCGAGTCTGCAGCACTGCCTGGTAGGCCTCGTCCTTAGCTGCATGCACTAGCCGGCACTCTTCATCGAAACAGGGGTTTCGTTGTATTCGCCTAGTGAAACCCAGCACATCAGAGGCGGCACTTCTGATGGCTTGTTGACAGTGTTCCCACTGGTCTTCTGCACTTGATGCTGGTGGGGGACCTCCTGAGAGATTAAGAGTAACGTGATCTGCAAAAGTCCCCTTGTGTATATTGAGGTGTGGGAAGTAGGTGCTTAAGATGATGACATTTCGCCCCGCCGCAAAGTCTGCCAGCCTGTGTCCGTTGCCGGAAGTTTCGTCGTGTAGGCTGTGTCCTCCGACTATCGAACCAAAGATGCCCTCCTTTCCGAATCTTGCGTTGAAGTCACCAAGAATGATCTTCACGTCGTACTTCGGGCACATATCATACGTTGTCTCCAGGAGATCGTGGAATTCTTCTTTGGTTGAGTCCTCTCTCCATTCATGGGGGGCGTGAACACAAATCAGCGAAATGTTCTTAAATTTGCCTTTGATGCGGATTGTGACCAGGCGCTCGCTTACACTTCGGAAGCCCAAGACTTCTTGCCTTAGTCTTCCCCTTATCACAAAACCACAACCAAAGAGCCGCTGCCCCTGTTCCTTCAAGCACCCGCCGTAGTAGATGTCACACGTTTTCAGTCTCCGTATGCCCTCTCCATCCCATCGCACTTCCTGGAGGGCGCAGTTTGCTATTCTTAAAACCACGACATATGTGATTTTAAAAACGTTCGACTCGCGAGTCATAATAGGGCCCTAAACTAAAAGATTCAACGTGATATCTGCAAAAACAAGGATTTTCTTGTTGTTCTAACCGAAATTTCTTGGAAATATCCCCCAGGAAATCATAAAGCACTTGATTGAGTCAATGCCTGGTAGTTGTCAAGCATCAGTTATCAAAAATAGTGGCTTCATAACAAAATATTGGAAAACAACTATAGAATTTAATTGTGTGCTTTAGTTTTGTCGCAGTTGCTTTAATTATTTTTAAAATTTTTTTGTTGTATTTCCTTAACTGTGTAAGTAATATATTTTTTTCTTTGCGATTGAAGAGCTAATGCATACCTACATTAACCAAATAAAATTCATTTAAATATCGTTGGTGTTGCGCAAAAAGGGGCCAGTCTGATATTTTCAATCGGGTTTCTAAGATTTATTCATTTCTTATTGTGCTAATTTAGTTGTTTAAGGCACCGATTTTGGTTCACCTGATTGATAAATATATCCTGTGCAATAGGAAAATTAAATTAAATAATTTAAAAAGCGTTTTGTCAGCATTAAATAATAAAATCAACAGCATAGTGTAGTTTGGCCCTGATTGTATAAGATCAGTTTCTGTCAACAGAAACTAAAAAAGGCCAATTTGACAGATTGGCCCTTTTTGCTTCAATACTTTAATAGGTAAACCACCAGAACAGGGCCAATCGGCATGAGTGTCAAGTTAGCAAAACAACATTCGCGAATCGAAAAATGGTCAATTGAATAATTTGCCGTTAATTTTTTGTTAATTAGTTGTGACAACTTCGAATTTGTTGTTCAATGTTTCAATTAACCATTTTTCGATTTGCGAATGTTGTTTTGCTAACTTGACATCGAATTAGGAAATTTGCAAAAAAAGCATAGAAAACATAGCACGACAAAGTTAAAAATGTCACAACTAATTAACGACTAATTAACGGCAAATTATTAACCTATAAATCATTCACTGTAAAGAGTTTTTAGTACTTTTCTGAGGGGGTGCTTTTCTAACTTGATATCAAGTTAGCAAAGCAACACAAAAAACATAGAAAACATTGAACAACAAATTCGAAGTTGTCAAACTAATTAACAACAAATTAACGGCAAATTATCCAATTGACCATTTTTCGATTCGTGAATGTTGTTTTGCTAACTTGACACTCATCCAATCGGCTACTCTATAAATCAAAATAGATAGGAAAACAAAAAGCGAATTATTTATTCAAAGAAATATTGCCAAGTAAAAATAGCATTTATTATTAAAATAAATAATACATTTTACTTTTTAACTTTTTATAAAATGATATTGATAATGAATTAAAAATATGTTGATTAGGTATGTTTAAAATTCCTCCTCGGCACTCAATTCGTCTTCGTCAGGCTTGGCAAGTGAATCATTTACTGTAGATCGATGAGGCAAATCAATAAACTCATGATGCAGATGAGAAGCAATACTTTGTTATATTGTTATCACCTTTTATGTTGATAAGTTTTGTTTATTTTGATGGGCTTTAGGTCAAATGAAACAAATGTATTTATTTTGATATCACGACGTTTCGTCCATGACTATGGATATCATCTGGTGAAAACAATGAGTTTCTATATTTGCATTGATAAATATAAAGACTACAAAAATTGTTTACAAATTGCAATCTTCTTTTAATCTCGAAGCAACATTCGCTTTCAGTAGACTCATTAGTAGAGTTAAACATACTGAAACATTCTGAAACACTCAAACAAATTTAAACCCTGCTTTCTGAATTTTACTTATTTTTATTTCATCTCTTGTTGATGTAACAAGCGGAGTTTTCTATTCTGCAAAACTCTTCCAGTTCTTAGAAGCATTTGAATGTAGCATGATTACATTGTATGGAGAGGCGTGAATCCTGGCATTTGTTAACAATCGTGCCCCATTCGCTAGGCACGTATACGGTTTTTTTTTACTGAACGTTCACTTACACCGTGGATTGAGTCCACTATCATCATAAAGTGTCCAGGGAGTAAACCATTTAACGTTATTTTTTCCAGTCAGATATTTTTGAAAAATTGACGATCAGTGACAACATTGCTTGATTTTTTTCTTGCCCGGCACAATTATCACAGTAAGCTACTTCTTAGATTTTTCTTGCATCCAATTTCAGCATATATAACTCTATGGCCGAACAGACTTCATTGCATCCTCTTTTCCCATCTTTTTCACCCCACATTAAACAAAATCCATTTTGCTCAGTCTCATAAAAAGTCAGTCTCATAAAAAGTTAAATTGTACACTGCCTATTTGCGTGCATAAAAAAAAAAACAAAATACTGCTACCGCCAGGCGTGTTTAATATTTTTTCCCTAATTCTAGGCCATAAACTTCTAGAGATAACGCAGTCGTTCCTGGAAATCCAGGAGTTATTGATTTGCTCTTTCGTTACTTGGTCATTTTTCCTTTTAATGACGCCGATCGGGATTTCAGGCCCCGTAAATATTTGGCTACTACTGTTTCTAAATGATAATGACCCTTTCCTTGCCAGTTCATCTGCTATATCATTCCCTTCTATATGACTATGTCCAGGAACGCAGCAGAGTTAGACTTGGTTGGAGTTACAAATTTTCTCCAGTACGCCTCGGCATTTTGCCACTGTCTTGGATCTTATAGTCTCACTGGTCAATGCTTTCATAGCAGCTGGGCTGTCCACGAAAAATGTTATCTCTGACCATAGTTTAAACTATTTATTTTTCACTAAAAACTCCAAGTTTTACCGAACTCAAACAAATCACAATGATCACAATGTTAAACCAACGTGCAAAAAACATAATTTAGAATATTTCAAAAGCTACTATGATTACCATAGTTTGTACTCAGTGGTGCCAAATTTTAAGTACTAGTAAAATACTTTTCAAAATTTAGTTTTTGATAACGTTAAATAGTTTATAATGGTAAAAGTGGAACGCTTTCAAAGCCGATTGGCCCTTGACACACATACAGAACTACTCATCATACGAAATTTGCAGATTGGCCCTTGCAGATTGGCCCTCTTCAATTATTGTCAGACGGTAAGCTCAAACAGATTGGCCCTCGTCATGAAATGCAGATTGGCCCTTTTTGCACAACACCATCGATATATTCAAGTTTAGAAATTAAACTAAGCAAAATGTAACCAAGTGAAATTGAGTGCTGAGTACATCGGACACTGTATGTAGTAGAAATTTCGACAGATAGGTTCAACGAAAATAATAAATATATTTTTTTAGGTTGGTTGGCATCGAACACTGTAGTTATTTCACTCTGAAAAAAAAAAAAATTTCCGCTATTCAAGTTTTTTGGCATAAACCTCAGGTAAACAGTGTTATTAACACCCTTTTAGAAATAACATGCATGCAAAGTTTAATTTTATATAGGTAGTAGGTAGGTACAGGTGAAATACGACGCATAAACAAAAAAACATCTGTATTAAAAATAAAAATAAATAAATCAAATAAATCGGGTGGCACAACGGCTCATGAAGAACCAGGGCCTAGTGACTTACAACTCGCAACCATTCCTGTGTGCGCCTTTCGACAGGAATGGAAGGGACCAACAATTTTATGCCGAATCCGAACGGTTAGACGAGAAGCACTTATTCGTGACAAGTGATACTCTTGGAGGATTTGTCAATTCCTCGCAAGAGGAATTTGTTAGTTTTAGATGGACGAGGCTGGGAAGCGATCCCAGACCTCCAGCGTGACAGTCGAACGCACTAACCATTACGCTACGGGCTACTACATCTACATCTGTATTAAAGATGTAAAAAAACTTTACATTTACCATAAGAAAGAAGAATCAAAGAGTCTATACAAATATTCAAAACATGCTCGAAAATGAAGAAGTTTTTGCACTTTGTTGGAATTTTTGGAAATGTTGCATTCGGATATAGAAATCGAAAGCTGGATTTTTCACTAGACCAACTTAATGAAATAAACCAAAATTCTTGCATGGGCTAGTTTTGAACACTTTTGTTTTATGTAAATTGACCCTTTTATTGCACAAGCCTACCAATATTTAATATTTGCTCTAGATACACCAATGCATTTTTTTTCATTTTGAAATCTGCACTTAACACAATTATTTTTAAAATAGTTGACACTCAGACCCGCCTACATTTTTGTTTGTACCCGAGTTGATTTAATTTGTTTTCCAAAAAAAATTTCTTCCGCATTTTGCATTGTTTCTTTAAAAGTCAAACGAAAATTTGTAGGTACTACCTATGTATGTTTTGGCACAAAAAAATGAAAAATATTGCAGCACAAAAAAAAACTATAGAATTCATTCACTTGCAGTCGCGTTGTTTACAAACGTAAGGTAAGACAAACAAAAACACACTGAACTAAATACTGCACGTAACTTTTGGTCTGGAACTAGAACGGTCATAAAGCCTAAAGGCCTTCTAGACATATCCATTTATGACCAGACGGACCATTTATTATTATAGATTTATAAGAACACAATTTGGAATGTTTGCGTAGTGTCAACAAAAAGCATTAAAATTCAAAAAATAAAATAGTACGTATACGCCTAAGTGTACAATTCTTTTAAATTTAATTTTTACGTTACTGCACCTATTTGTGTCGATTGAAGGAATTATGACCTGTCTATAAAAGTGAAGCAGTTCATAAATTAAACAAAAATTTAGTGTTGGCATGGCCCTAAATTGATTCATGCACAAACACTTACCTATATGACAATTAACATTTGTTGTTATAAATAAAGGTGTGGTATCAAAATATCGACTTTAAATTATTTCAAAAATGGGAAACTATATAGTACCAATGAATTGCAAATCAAGAAGATGCTTACGATCAAAAACTGCTACAAAATACGAAAACAGGTTATATTTAAAAGGATATATTTTCGCCAATTTTCATTCAAAAAAACTTCTCGATCCGTCATATTAAAGGCTTGAGCATCTTCCTTGTTTTATTCTGATAATTCTTGCGCAAACCTTTGATAAAAAAGAAAAGTTATGAGCAATTTATTAAAAAAAAATTAAAATCAGTGATTTTTCGATGTTTTTTTAGGTAATTTTTTGTTAAATTTCTCTGCTTAAATTTTTTTATAAAATTTTTTAAACAAACAATTTTGATAGAAAATCTAATTTCCTACAAAAAGTTTCTGGAGTTTCATTCACAAATTCGGCTTATTTTTCGAGTTATACCAACAACGTTGAAATATGACCACTGTGACCATTCGCTCAGAAATGCATGGGGGAATTTAACCGAATTTTGTGTTTTATGTAAGCTTATATTCTAATAAACCCCCACGAACGCAACTGTTCCTTTCTTCCCTTAAAATTCCGGTCTATTCAATAGCCTTTATGGTAAAGATTTTATTTAAGCGTAAATCAACAAAAAAATTTGGTTTTAACGCAAGTGCAAGTAATAATTAAATGTTTGTTTTCACCAGCAGGCCCCTGCGAGTAAGAACAATTTTAGGATAACAAGTATACTTTTTTAAGATTTACTTTTTTATGAAAAATCCATGATTTCTTGTCGTGTTTAATGAACTCTACATAGCCTTGAAAAACATGCAAACATCATCATCTTGTACAATTTCTGCGCACGGGACTGTATACAAGTACTTGCATATGGTTACAAAATTACTTTATATTGCATAATATGTGCCATTTCTTTTCAATAAATTCCTGTCTTTAAAGCTGTCTCCATTCTTTCTCCATTCTACATTAAATTCCAAAAAAAATATTTTTGTTTCGTTCAGATTAAATTCCTCAAATCGTCTTAGTTGACAATTCTATCCAAATGTGTTTTCAAAAAAAAATAAAAACATCTAAATTAGCGTTAATCATTAATTTCTTATGAATTTTTTGGAGCCAAACCGCAGTGTTTTGGTTAGATAACTTATTTAAGCAGCTTTAGTTTGATTTTCAGTGCGAGATTCAATCTCGATTTTTTAATCTTTGCCTTTGGTGATTCAACCCGATTTTACCCTAAGAAACCCGGGGCTTAGTCTTTATAAATGTTTGTTGTTGCAAATGCAGTTATGTACTATTACAAATTTTGTCTATGCTTTTTACAAGCATCATTGTTAGGAAAAGCAAACAAAAATTGGGGAAGTTATAAGATTTTAACAGTCTTTGAACGTTAAGAGATGTGAAAAAGGTCTTGTTCATCTAAGATAATCTTCTTAAAATGTACATGATTTTGTCGCTTGGGCAAAAACTTTGTACTTCAGTAAGAATTGTTGTTGCATTTCTTAGACACAATTGATTTTAGTCGATTGCTACCGACGTATTAATAAAATAAGCTGCACTGATGTGCTGCTCTTCTTACTGAAGAGCTCAATTGCTGTAGTCAGAGCGAAACACATCTGCACCATAGGTCGCAAGGAACTTCCAAATTAATATTTTATATTAAAAAGTGCACTTAACAAAAAAACAAAAACAATTTTTCTATTGTTATTGTTTACCTTCTTCGTAAAAACTTTGTACCATAAGAACTTACATTTTTAGTAAAAACAAACCTAAAGATAATTAAAATCGGTCAATAATTGGCTGAGTTGAAAAAAGTCAAAGTATTTTTTTCTAGTGATGATTTTGACATCTTTTCTCAGTCTTATAATATTCATTTTTTAGCCTGTTCCCTCAATTTTCCTGCACATGCTAATTTTTTGACTTTGGGGTCAATTTTCTCCAAAAAATGCCCCGTTTTTTGCCCCGTGACATTTTTTTTTTGCCCCGCGGCAATTTTTTTGCCCTGCGGCAATTTTTTTGCCCCGTGGCTTTTTTTTTTGCCCCGCGGCAATTTTTTTGCCCCGCGGCAGTTTTTCTGCCCCGCGGCAGTTTTTCTGCCCCGCGGCAGTTTTTTTGCCTCGCGGCAATTTTTTTGCCCCGCGGCAGTTTTTTTGCCTCGCTGCAGTTTTTCTGCCCCGCGGCAGTTTTTTTGCCCCGCGGCAGTTTTTCTGCCCCGCGGCAGTTTTTTTTCCCCGCGGTAGTTTTTTTGCCCAGGGGCAGTTTTTTTTGCCCGCGGCAGTTTTTTTTGCCCTGTGGCAGTTTTTTTGCCTCGCGGCAGTATTTTTGTTCTGCGGCAGTTTTTTTGCCCCGCGGCAGTTTTTTTTCCCCGCGGCAATTTTTTTGCCCGCGGCAGTTTTTTTTGCCCCGCGGCAGTTTTTTTGCCTCGCGGCAGTTTTTCTGCCCCGTGGCAGTTTTTTTGCCTCGCGGCAGTTTTTTTGTCCCGCGGCAGTTTTTTTTGCCCCGCGGCAGTTTTTCTGCCCCGCGGCAGTTTTTTTGCCTCGCGGCAGTTTTTCTGCCCCGCGGCAGTTTTTTTGCCTCGCGGCAGTTTTTTTGCCCCGCGGCAGTTTTTTTTGCCCCGCGGCAGTTTTTCTGCCCCGCGGCAGTTTTTTTGCCTCGCGGCAATTTTTTTGCCCCGCGGAAGTCTTTTTACCCCGCGGCAATTTTTGTCCCGCGGCAGTTTTTTTTGCCTCGCGGCAGTTTTTCTGCCCCGCGGCAGTTTTTTTGCCCCCCGGCAGTTTTTCTGCCCCGCGGCAGTTTTTTTGCCCCGCGGCAGTTTTTTTTTCTCGCGGCAATTTTTTTGCCCCGCGGCAGTTAAATTGCCCCGCGGCAATTTTTTTTGCCTCGCGGCAGTTTTTTTGCCCCGCGGTAGTTTTTTTGCCTCGTGGCAGTTTTTCTGCCCCGCGGTAGTTTTTTTGCCCCTCGGCAGTTTTTCTGCCCCGCGGCAGTTTTTTATTTTTGCCAGTTTTGGCAGTTTTTTTGCCCTGCGGCAGTTTTTTTGCCCCGCGGCAGTATTTCTGCCCTGCGGCAGTTTTTTTTGCCACGCGGCAGTTTTTTTGCCCCGCGGCAGTTTTTTTGCCCCGCGGCAATTTTTTTGCCCCGTGGCAGTTTTTTTTGCCCCGCGGCAGTTTTTTTGCCCAGCGGCAGTTTTTTTTGCCCCGCGGCAGTTTTTTTTGCCCCGCGGCAGTATTTCTGCCCCGCGGCAGTTTTTTTGCCCTGCGGCAGTATTTCTGCCCTGCGGCAGTTTTTTTTGACCCGCGGCAGTATTTCTGCCGTGGCAGTATTTCTGCCCCGCGGCATTTTTTTTTTGCCCTGCGGCAGTTTTTTTGTCCCGCGGCAGTTTTTTTGCCCCGCGGCAATTTTTTTGCACCGTGGCAGTTTTTCTGCCCCGCTGCAGTTATTTTGCCCTGCGGCAGTTTTTTTGCCCCGCGGCAGTTTTTTTGCCTCGCGGCAGTTTTTCTGCCCGGCAATTTTTTTGTCCCGCGGCAGTTTTTTTTGCCCCGCGGCAGTTTTTTTGCCTCGTGGCAGTTTTTTTGCCCCGCGGCAATTTTTTTGCCCCGCGGCAGTTTTTTTGCCTCGCGGCAATTTTTTTGCCCCGCGGCAGTTTTCTGCCCCGCGGCAGTTTTTTTGCCCCGCGGCAGTTTTTTTTTTGCCCCGCGGCAGTTTTTTTTTTGCCCCGCGGCAGTTTTTTTGCCCCGCGGTAGTTATTTTGCCCCGCGGCAATTTTTTTGCCCCGCGGAAGTTTTTTTTGCCCCGTGGCAATTTTTTTGCCCCGCGGCAGTTTTTCTGCCCCGCGGCAGTTTTTTTGCATCGCGGCAATTTTTTTGCCCCGTGGCAGTTTTTTTTGCCCCGCGGCAGTTTTTTTGCCCCGCGGCAGTTTTTTTGCCCCGCGGCAGTTTTTTTTTGCCCCGCGGCAGTTTTTTTGACCCGCGGCAGTATTTCTGCCCCGCGGCAGTTTTTTTGCCCTGCGGCAGTTTTTTTGCCCCGCGGCAATTTTTTTGCCCCGCGGCAGTTTGTTTGCCCCGCGTCAATTTTGTTGACTTTTTTTGTTCTACAGCATATCCGAATTCCATTTTTATCCATGTATTAGTTTTTTGTATAATCGCTTTCAAAATGGCGGGATATCAAACCACTATATATTCGGCTTGGTATAATCTAAGTATATGGCACATGGCCTTAGGGTAATTTTTAATGCCCAATCTTATGCAATCAAAATTATTATAATATAATTTCTCTAGAAAAAGTTATAAGCTTTTTATAAAATGATGACTAAATTTTCAGTGAAACAAGCATAACATTACCAAATTTCAATGGTATGGTGATGAAACTTTGCACTCGTGGCTCATTTGTCGTAAGAAATAGGAATCAAAAGAGTCCATACAAATATCTAGGACTAAAGGGTGTTTCTTTGAGTGAAAGGGAAAAGTTAATTATTATTACCATTAAACCCCTCCCGAAACTGGTATGTTGGTGAAAGTTGGTAGAAATGTTTTAATTCTTGTTAGAAACAAGACTCAAAAGGATCCATGCAAATATATTGGTTCCAGGGGTGATTTCTTAAGGCGGAAGGAAAATATGGGTTATAAACCCAACATTTTGTTTGTATGTAAGCGAGGTACAAATATATAAATGTACATGATTTTAAAGTATTTTTAAACGCTGAATCCAATTTAAGTAAAATTAAGACGATACAATCACCATTAAGAAAGAAATTGTCGTTTTAATGGAAAAATTAATGTATTATTTGAGTAAAGGAGATAAAACATTTTCCCTCAAAAACCACATTTGACAATAGGTATTTCATCTTTCTTTTTTTATTCTTGGTAACAATAAAAAACAAAACATTCCTACCAACTTTCATCAACGTACTAGATCTGGGGGGTTTACGGGGCATAATTTTCAATAAACTCAATAAAACACCCTTTAGCCCCAGATATTTGTATGAATTTTTTGTATTCTTATTTCTTACGACAAATGAGACATGTGTGCCAAGTTTTATCACCATACCTTTGAAATTTGGTAATGTTATGCTCGTTTCACTGAAAATTTAGTCGTCATTTTATAAAAAGGTTATAACTTTTTCTAGGGAAATTATATTGAAATTATTTCGATTGCGTAAGATTGGGCATTAAAAATTACCCCAAGGTCATGTGCCATATGTTTAGATTATACCAAGACGAATATATAGTGGTTTGATATACTTCCACCTTCCCCTCCCCCCAGTTTGAAAGCGATTATACAAAAAACTAATACATGGATAAAAATGGAATTCGGATATGCTGTAGAATATGAAATTCTACGTCGACCCTCATCTTAAAATTTTATGAATATTCATTGTATAACCATTATTTTTTGACAAATAAAAACCTTTATCCGCCGAGGGTATTTTGCTCCCCCCGCGTACAAGGGCGGGGGAGGGGTAAAAAAATAAGCATATTCCTATGGTTTCAAGAATTCTTAATCTAACGAGACATTCCGCGACATCAACCAATGTCTGGTTTTCGATTTATAGGCTAATTTATGTGAAATTTCCTGTTACAACATGGTCAGAAGGCAACCCTTATATCTCCAGTCTGCCAGTGTTGCCTCCATGGAAACACTTCTTAAAAGTAAACCTAGGATGTGGACTATTAATGTACCGAAGCATATTCCTATGGTGTCAAGAATTCTTAATCTAACGAGACATTCCACGACATCAACCAATGTCTGGTTTTCAATTTATAGGCTAATTTATGTGAAATTTCGTGTTACAACATGGTCAGAAGGCAACCCTTACATCTCCAGTCTGCCAGTGTTGCCTCCATGGAAACACTTCTTAAAAGAAAACCTAGGATGTGGACTATTAATGTACCGAAGTTCATCCCGTCAGAATGAAGTGCAAGGTTTGACCTAAAATACGGCCTTAACGCCCTAACTAATATGATGATCGTTCCAATTTAAACTGATATATAACGTTAATTTAACAAGAAAATATAATTTCCGCTTGTGATGAAAAATAATTTAAAATAATTTAAAACATAATTGGAACATAATCAAGTCAATGCTAAAGTAATTTTTTTTTTTTTCGAATTTATAGGCATTACATATTTATTTTTTCTGTCTATGCCAAACATATCTTACATTTCCACAGCACCCTATAATAAAACGACTCTCAGTTTCCATCGTTCTCGCACACTCGCGTATGTTCCCCCATTAAAATATATCTCTCAGTGGGTTGTGCTCTACGTCAGTGTTAATTAAAAAGAAAGAAAAAAACAATATCTATATCAAAAAGCAAAACACGAGATATAATTAAATTGAAAAAAAAAAAACAAAAACACGCAACAAAAATAAAATAAAAAAAAAAAATAATTCCATTGCGACAGCAGGTCCCTCCCATAAACAGCAAGTTACCATTTCTGGTTGGACGAACCGGAAGATAATCCCCATAGATACGATCGCCTCCAAAGCTGTATGCGCGCAAACAGCGTATAAGTGTGCGTTGACAGCGCGAGCGAGCGGCAACGCTAACGACCAACGACACCGGCTCTACAACCAGAACTTGCCACACAAACCAACAAAAACAAAAATAAATTAAAAAAAAAAAAAAAAACACTTCTCAAAATGTATCTACATCTCTACAGAAGTCAAGTTTACCCTGTGTAAACAGTGCTGACCAGTTTGAGTTTGCTGTTGGAATGTTAAGGAACCTCTCGTCGTCGTCGTGCCGCCGCGCGAAATTTGCCTTTTAGCTTGCCTTTCCGTGGTTAAATTATGTTCCATGATTTTTTAGTTTGTGCTTCGGTTGTGGTTTCATCTTTTTGATCTTTCAATCGATATAACGATATAGATATATCATTTAGAAAAAAAACATGTGTACATAGATACAAATCGACCATTTTAAAATGTGTTTGATTTTCTAGATAGATACTGAAGATAATTTATTTTGTTGTGTGTATACCTACCTACCTATAGTTTGAGATAAACTATCTATCGTCATCGTTCGCATCGAGATACAATAATTATAACATCTAAAATAGGTTTGGCGTGTGTCGCACTTATGAATTAAAAAAAAATACCTACATCTGTGGTTTTATAACAAAACAAAAAAAAATAAATAAATAAATACAAATAAGAAAATCAAGATAAGAAAATCGTGTTGTGTCTATAATTAGTTTTGTGTGTGAATTTATTTGTTTTAATATTTTCAACCTTTTTTTTGAGGTTTTTCTATATATGTACCTTAAAAATTAAACAAAAGAAAAATAATTTTGTGAAGTGAACCAAAAGATAAAAGATACTTAGCGTACAATAATTAAGATTTAACTACTCATGTACAGTACATATATGGACTTTTTTGGGTGTGGTGAGCCAAAAATAGTAAACAAAAAAATAGCAACACTATTGCAGTGCGAGTGCATGTGATTTTGATAAGCTGTGAATGTGATTTATTGCATCTTTTACCAAAACATAAGGAATAAACATCATTTTCAAATAAAGGTTTGTACAGTAGATCATTCACAATGTTGACAATTTATTTTTATTGAGCCCCAATCCATCATTTACTGAAAAATAATCGACAAATTTAAGATCAACATAGGTACCTAGAAGCTTTAGGTATATGTTGACAGGTTTCGCGGAGAAAAAATGGCGCAAAAGTGTATAGACAAACGGGTCTAAGTTTAAAAAAACGTGCCTTAAAAATCATTCCTATTAAAGTTTAACTATGTTGTCCTATACCTAATTTGCTTATATGTAAACGTTTAATACAAAAAATTGGCGTTTTTTTTTTATAAGTTGAGCATGTTTTGACTGCGTTTTTTAGCTTGTGTTTCTTTTTACGAGGAATTAAGAACCCATCCGTAGTTATTTAATATTGATTTCAATAGTGTATAAGCCACTTACTAGCCCTGGGCTCGACAGGATTTCTTCCAACTTTCACACAAATCAATTTTGCACAGCTTAGTCCCAGGCTAGCTTGTTATTTTTCAGTACAGTAGCGGCCCATTAAAAAATAAAATAAATCGGGTGGCACAACGGCTCATGAAGAACCAGGGCCTAGTGACTAACAACTCGCAACCATTCCTGTGTGCGCCTATCGACAGGAATGGAAGGGACCTACAATTGTATGCCGAATCCGAACGGCTAGACGAGAAGCACTTATTCGTGACAAGTGATACTCTTGGAGGATTTGTCAATTCCTCGCAAGAGGCAGTAGCCCTGAAAAAAACTTTTTAGTTTTTAGGTGGACGAGGCTGGGAAGCCAACCCAGACCTCCAGCGTGACAGTTGAACGCACTAACCATTACGCTACGGGCTACTACGGCCCATTACCACCTTTTATTATCTTCCCGAATATCGCCTCTTCCATGGCCGACCATCACAGTTTTCACCCACGAACTATAGTCACTAGGAAGAGGCTGGCGTAATATAGCTAGTCCAGTTTTACAAATTAAATATTTCGGATTATGACAAGGGGTATCTATTTATACTTCCAAATTGGTTGAGAAGTTCAAAAGAACAGCTAACCGCAGATCTCTTAAATAATACAGTCTTTGGCTGAATTCGGGAAAGCTACAAAAACTATAACCGGTGTGGTGTCAGTAGGATTAGGATTGGGAAAGCATCTAAACTACTTTTAATAATAAAAAATAACTTTTCAATTTCAACTTCTTCTGTAGTACGCTGCGCCGCCCCTTTTTCACGGATACACTCCTTGATTCAATATTTACATCATTGCAAGTGGTGAACGATACTTTCTTAAACTTATTTTTCGATTGCCGTCGATTGCAACTAATTCTACACTCCATTTCGAAACATCAGTTAATTTTGTCTATGCATTGAAAGTTCTGGAGATGGTGAAGTTCTCAAAAGTAGTCTTTTATCAAAAGGAAACCTTGTAGACAAAAATTCGAGAGGCCTATGTTTGGGAGAATATACTGGTTCAAGTGAATATTTACCTTGCCGTTATAGTTGGAAGTTTGTTACCTTTTCCACCAATATGTAGATTGTAAATACTACGTCATTGTAACTGGAAATTTGATTGGATTTTAAAAAAGTGAATCTTGTTTTTCCCTTACGACAAAAAAAAACACAATTGACGATTTTTGTCGAAATGTTATTTGAAAATGATTAAATACAAAGATTTGGAAAATGTCTCCAAAGAGCCTGTTATAAAAGTGACATCTGATAAATATTGTTTGTCACGCCCTGAAGTAACACTGCACCGTAGTGACGAGTAAATGTTTGTGAGGCCCTGAGACGAAAATTTATTGGCGAATATGTTTTGTTTCTTGCTTATGCGGCGGCCCCTAAAAGCACTGGGAATATTGTATGTTTCTTTACCTATTTTTTTAAGTGCTAAGTTAAACCATCAAAGTAAGCTAACTCTGGAAATAGATTTGCATACAGTTTATTAAAGAAGCTGTTTTTAAGTGGAATATGAATGCAGAATCAAACTTAGAAGAGTTAATTCTGCAAATTTAGTGAGTAATCTCAGCTTTTAATTTAACACCGCATTGAAATAGTGCATCTAATGGTTTGGTTAATTTTGTTGCACCTGCATCATTAAATCAAATTCGAGATACCTACAGGTTCCGTTATTACTTTATTACTACTTGTGGAAAAATTGACTTTTACTTTAGTAACGCAGAGCGTTCCACATTCGATGTGTGCGTCAGCGTCACTAAAGAAAGAGTCTCTATCATAGATAAACAATACCTAGATGGGAATCTTTCGTTCGTATCACCCCCCAAAACCCATTTGTTTACATTGTTGTTTTTGTAATTTCATTTCGTGTCGATGAATAGATGTGAATTGCAACAACAATTTAACGCGGTGAGTTTGATTTGTTTGACAGTTCAATTACTATTTGACGGGATGTGTTTGGAAAATTCTTATTCTTAGTGTACAAACACACTTAGTATATGAAATTATTTTAATTTATACCTAAAGCTTGAAATTGCATCATGGTCAAATTCCGACGTAAATTTTTAGAAACTAATTTAAGGTATCCCAAACCAATGCGTTGAAAACATTTTTGTCAGTCATCGGGTTCATATGGAAAATCGCCCCGTTTTCATTGTGGCTACTCTCCATTATTGCCATACAAATAAATTTTAAAAAGTGAATGTTTTGTTGTCGTGAATGTTTCGCTCCGATCCAACGTTGATTTGAAAGATCCTTTATACAATTTAAATTGTGTTGCGACAAAAAAGGGCTCCTAAAGCAATGCGAAAAATTTGGAATACTAACAAAACCTTCATCTGCCAGAATTAATTTGTATGGGGTTAAAAGAAAGCACACACCGTAATGTGAATCTCGTCTGTTCTAAATTGCAAAAACATTTCAATGCAATTCTGATTGAGGACAACTTACAATAGGCGTGTTTTATTGCAAAAGCCATCCATAGTTAAGAACGATTTTACGTGCATGACAAGCACAACATCGCTAGTAGCTCTACGCCAAAAATCAACCCACGGTGGGATTCTAATCACATCGCACATAGTTTGACATAAATGAAACTATCTCATTTCGACTTTTTAATAAAATATGCATCTAGGGAGTTATTTGACAAGTTTATTGATCTTTTTGTATGGTAAAAACATCACATATATTTCATAAAGTTTCTCCCAAACCAACGCGAAAGCGGCGTGGAACATTCGGCGACGGCAGTTTTTGTTGTTATTTAGCATATTGTTTATTTGTCATTTTTGATTTTATTGTGAATGGTTCGCCCTGCATAGCGAATGTTCCGCTTTGGTTTGGGAAAGACTTAAATCTAAACAAAGTATAAATGAAAAGAAAAAATTAAGACAAGACTGCACTTAACTTTCAGCGGAAATATACTTCACGAAGCGACGCGGTAAAACATTTTTTGTATGAAATTGTAAGAGCTATATCGCACTAAGCGGCAACAGAACTTCATAAAATTTCATACAAATTATTGTGAATCACAGTTCCGCTGCAGTTCATTTCCGCGTAGTGCGGTCTAACCGTAAGCGGTAACTGAACTTCATACAATTGGATACGAATTCTTGTGAATTCAGCGCCCAAGCAGTTCCGTCGAGTGTGGTCTAACCTTTAATTTCACATCATATGATTTACTTGTTTTTGCTTCAGTGCACCTCCTATTCATAGTTATGTGTAGGTCAACACTCATTCAAAAATAGAAATCCCTAAAGCAAAACTAAAAGATAAATTGAAACATTTAAAAGCACTACTTCTAAAATAATTTTCCAACTCCTAGATAAATGTATGTTTATCTACTTCTTAATGTGGATTTCCTTTCAACAAAAAAATCAGATCTGTGAAGGAAAAATTTGATTTGTTTAAATAAAAAAAAGATCAAAAATCAAATCTTTACACCGGCTTGCACACATGAATTTTTTTGCGAGTTCCTTACAACGAAAACAAATTTGATCTGCAAACGTTGAAAGGAAATCGACATATAAGAACCTACGAATTTCAGCACTTTTTGAACAAGCCCTTGGATTTTTAAATTACCCGCCATTTTGTTCACGAAACTCGGATTTTGTTCACGTACAATACTGCAAAAATCCGATTTTCACCACGGTCGTCTGCACGTACACTACTGCAAAAATCCGATGTTCACCACGGCCATTTGACGCTTCAACTTGTAGGCAAACCGAATTGATAGCCGTTGTTTCCCATCTAGGTACTGTTTATCTATGGTCTCTATAATTGATAATAAATCCGAACTTACCCTCAAAGGTAAACTAATGAGGAGTCGTAGCTAAAGGGTGGTTGGTGGCCCGCTTCACGGGTTCAAGGATTTTAACTCCCTTTTCGGGTCCTCTGTCCCGCTCACGCAACTCCGTCGCTCCGCTTAGGGTATGCTCAGTCGCCTGGCAGGCGCCTATGTTGTCAGTTGGTCTGCTTTCAATGCTTCCGTTATCACTGAATATTTTCGTAAAAACAAATTTGGTCTTATTTCCAAATGAAATTTGGCCTTATTTCGTTTTGGAAATAGAAATAAAGCCAATTTGGCCTTATTTCCATTTTCAAAGCGAAATTAGGCCAAATTTGAGATTTGGTCTTATTTCGTTGGGCGTTATTTCACGTCACCTTTCAAAACAATCAGATCGAAAATAAATATGCGTGTCCAATTGCAAAACGATTCATCGGCCGTTTAGTTTTCAAAGCAGTTGTTAAATATTGGTGATGGCAAAATGCCCATTGATGATGGATTAATAACATTTTTGTGAGATTACCCAAACTAAAGAAGAATTGATTGAAAAAGTTTTTCCAAATATTGGACAGCGATAGAAAGATCATGCTTGGTTGAGCGAACGAGCAATATTAGCAGGAAAAAATAAAGATGTTAACGATGTTAATTGGAATAATTGGTGAATTAGTGTCATTTGTCAATCGATATAGACGAAGATGACGTATTGGACTATCCAACAGAATTTCTTAACTCATTAGATTTACCAGGAATGCCACCCCATAATTTACGATTAAAAGTTCAGTGCGCCAATCACCATGCTTCGGAATAAAAATCAAAAAAAAATTTGCAACGGAACTAGACTTGCTGTTAAGCGCTAAATGAATAATGTAATCGATATCGAAGCCACAATTTTAAAAGGAAAGTATAAGGTAGAAGACGTTTTTATTCCCCGAATTCCGCTAATTCCATCTGATTTACCAGTCAATTTCAAACGGATTCAATTTCCAGTTCGCCTTGCTTTTACAATGACAGTCTTTAGAAGTGTGTGGCATAGACTTAAAATACCGAGTATTTTCCATGGGCAGTTATATGTTGCATGCTCCAGAGTTGGCAAACCATCAGCGTTATTAATATTCCACAAATAGAAAGACAGAAAATGTTGTATACCAAAGAGCGTTACAATAGATAAACATTTTGAAAAGAACTTTGAGTTTTTATTAACGACCAGCGAAGCGGTCGCGAGCACCCTAGTTATACATAAATAAAATACAATGTTTTCAGAGAATTATTTTAATATTTTTTTTATTATGATAGAAGGATCTATGAGAATTATGTCGTACCTCTATACGATCGTTCATATTTTCAATGATTCTGAGACACAATTGAGGTTCAATGTCGTTAATGTGCCGAATTATCTCATCCTTTAGCTCTTGAATTGTTCTTGGCTTATTGACGTACACTTTTTCTTTTAAATATCCCAAAAGAAAGAAGTCTAACGGGGTCGAATCAAATGATCGTGGCGGCCAATCGCCACGACGCGACGCGACGTGAGATAACATGGCAATTGAATTTCTCGCTTAAAAGAGCCAATGTTTCGTTTGCTGTGTGGCAAGTAGCATCATCCTGTTGGAAGCACATATCGTCCTGGTCCATATCTTTAATTTTTGGCGACAAGATGTCCGTTATCATCTCGCGATAGCGAACACCATTCACGGTAGCTGCTTAGCCGAGCAATTTTCGAAGAAATACGGCCCGATGACACCGCAAGCCCATAAAAGCACCAAACAGTCACTCTTTGTGGATACATCGGCTTTTCTTCTTATTAACGAATCCACTGAGTTGAAAGTGTGTCTCGCCGCTGAAGATAATTTACTTTGTAAAGTGCACGAAATGCATTTTGATTTGAACGCTCATTTTCGTAAAAGGCTTCAACAATCTTAACGCGCAGCTCAGTTGTGCACCTCTCACTGGTTGAATTTGTCACATACTGAAACAAAGAAATCTCAAATTAACTTGACGTTAAGGTGTGACTCACAATTAACATCGCTCATTTCGGTTGGACCACACTTTAGAAGACTAATAAGGGTTTAAGAAAGGGAATAAAACTGGCTATTTCTTCAGAGCTCTGTTGATAGAAAAAGCGATAAAATAGTATACTGCAGGAAATATTACGACGGTGTTTTAAAGAAACAAAAGTTTCCGTAATGCATATGTTTTCTCTAAGCTCTAGTGATCTATTCCATATTCTATTAAAAATAAACTCAGATGTGCAATAGTAGCACCTGCCCCAGGTATGGAAATTCTTGCATCTCATAAGAAAACCTAGACATTTCTCTGCGTTTTTGGTAACATCAAATATGTGATCATTTCATTAAAGATGGTCAGTATAATACATACCGGTAATGAAAGGCTTTTCGATTTCTTCGAATCAAGTGCATGGATATGAATAATGCCATGGGTGGTATATATTTCACTAGGCCGACAGGAGGTAACTTTGTGTTTTTGGAGCATTCAATTTCGCGTGATTGATAACACCCCGTTGCTTAATGCTTTTGAGATCGTCCTTCTCGTCTATAGCCGTTCAGATTCGGCATAAAAATGGAGGTCCCTTCCATTCCTGTCGACACGCGCACACAGGAATGGTTGTGAGTTGTTAGTCACTAGGCCCTGGTTCTTCACGAGCCGTTTCGCCACCCAATTTATTTATTTATCAAATGATTGCGTTTTTAGTTCCAGTTAGCCAAAGAACTGGGTTGTGAATTTGGAAGCTAATATACGAGTATATATGAGAATCTGAGGGTACTGTCGTCAGCGAAACAATGAAGTGCATTAGAAGTTACAGACATGGCATTTGCGAGGATTAGGAAGATAGTTGGAAACAATATAGAGACTTGACGTTCCAACACTATCGCGGAAGAAAGCAGGCGCAAAAACTTCTGGATGAAACAAATGCAAAGACACCTGCATTTAGTTGGCCTCAGACATAGAACAATCCAAAAGCGGGAGGCCTGTCGACGTTTTCTGAGGTCAACCCGGTGAACCCCACAAGTGGAACCTTAGGCGAAGCAGTTGAGTGGGAGAGTTGTGGTCCCCCTCGAGATCATAACAATCGCCGGTAAAATGAAGAAGTAGATGGAGCCTTGCATTTATTTGTAAATATAAGACTTGAAACGGTCAAACACAACTCGAATTAAACGGCCCAAAATATAATTTCTAATCTAACGAAGGAGAGACTCATGGATATTGTTTCGATTAAAACAAACGCTTTTATTAAAATATCATGTGATATTATCTTTTTTTCTCCAAAATAAATGTATGTATTGGTTCCACTTTTTTGTGGGAATTTCCATAAAATCACCAGTGGAACCATTCAATAAGATTGAGCCAGATACTAACATCATATCCGCATACTTCTTTGGTATGGCTTTGAAATAGAATCGTGAGAAGATCTAACTTATATGTAATTTTAAACTTTTCTTTTCGCTGTTAAACATTGTTACTTTTTTATGTTTTTTTTCGGAACTTACCACGTATTTATTAAGAAATGTATTTATTTATTTCTATTTCCCGACACACGTTTCGAAGAAATTGCATTCTTCGTGGTCGTCGGGGAGTATCGGATTTTTCAATAAGAGCGCTACAAAACGGTTTTGGATATCAATGAAATTCCTTATTCCTGTGAAAGTACATTCGATGCCATTATGTATGGAACTCGATTTCTTTTGCATGGCCACCACGGGCCACCCAATTTTCGACGGTTTTCAAACATAAATCGGCCAATACTGCTGCAATTTCACGTTCGATATTCGTACGAAGTTCATCAATCGTCGCTGGCTTGCTGGCATAGAGCATAGACTTGACGTAGTCTCACAGGAAATAGTCTAACGGCGTCAAATCGCACGACCGAGGTGGCCAAGCGACTGGACCATTTCGTGAGATAACACGTTCTCCAAATTTGGTTTCCAATAAATTGATTGTGACATTCGCTATGTGGTTTGTGGCGCCGTCCTGTTAGAACCAAATGTCCTCCAAGTCCATATCATCCAATTGGGGCCAAAAATGTTCGGTTATCATTGAACGGTGGTGATCCCCATGCACAGTAACGTGCCGGTCTTGATCATCACGGAAGAAGTACGGCCCAATGATGCCGCCGCCTGCCCATAAACCACACCAAACCGTAATTTTTTCGGGATGCAATGATAACTCATGGAGTACGTGTGGATTGCTGCCTGACCAATACCGCATATTTTGTTTATTGACGCAGCCATTCAGTCAGAAATGAGGTTCATCGCTGAAGATGATTTTTCTATGAAAATCCGAATCATTTTCAAGTTGTTGCTCAGCCCAATTCACGAACATACGACGCTTCTGGTGGTCAAGCGGCTTCAGTTCTTGCGTCAATTTAATCTTGTTAGTATGTAGGCCAAGATCTTTTTGCAAAATTCGCCACAACGACGTCACAGAGATGCCCAACGCTTGAGAACGACGTGTGAGAGACACATTTGGGCTTTCTGCAACTGAAGCCTCAGCGGCAGCAATATTCTCGACACTACGGGCACTTCCTTGTCTCACTGGCACGGGAACATTTTGTGCTGTGCCTGTGGATTCAAATTTCTACTAGACGCTCAATTGTTGATCTGCTAGGATGATTATGACGACCATAAATTGGAAGTAGCGCTCTTAAAGTTGAGACCATTGACTCCGAATTTCGGTAGTAAATTTTAATAATTTCGACTCGTTGTTGGCTCGTATATCTTTCCATCATGAAATGTCAAACCTTACTAAAGAGAAATGTCAAAAGAGCGGCAAGAAATATGGCGTCGTTTGCTGTCCCTGTTGCTCTACTTTTGTAGCGACCCTGTTGAAAAACCCTTTACATTTAAAGAAAGGATTAGGTATAAAGGAAATATGAGCAATATCTACGAATTAATTTGATTTTCGTAAAACATTTGTTACGAATTTGGAAGGAACACTAAACAGCTATCTGTTTTATGTCTTTACTTACAGAGTTTACAGGGGTATGTCAACAAAAACTTAGTGCCGCGTTAAAAAATCGTATGGCAAATTTTTAATGTTTTTTCTTTGACTTTTTAAATATTTTTTTCAGTTATAAGAACTATAGGAAAAACTTTAAATTTTTGTTTTATATTTTTTGTCCGATTATGCTGGAAAATAAAAAATGAAATGAAATACAAATACAGTCGACGCCACCGCCACCTTTAACGACGTGGCTTATAAAGCCGAGTCGTTTTTAACGACCAATTTTCCTTCATTTTGTTGGTTTTCATACAATTTGTATTAGTTTATCGTCTGTTTAAACGTCTTAAAATCGTCGTCTATCACGACTAGTTGCATATATCGACGAATTCCAGAAGAAAAAATACTTTGGTTTCGCCCCTTACTACGATGGATTGCAGAAAACTGAGAATTCAAACCTGAATAAATATGCACAAATTCCTTTCTTTTCGAATGAATTTAACTAGGTTCTTTATTATTCTGTTCCTAATATTAAAAAGCGCATACCTTTGTAGGCAATTCCCTAACATTGCGATGATAGAGAACGCGAAAAAAGTGGGTCTCGCAATTCTGTCTGTGCGTCTGTCCGTCTGTCCGTCTGTCTGTCTGTACCTCGACCTACAGCCTAAACGTCTTAAGCGATTTTCTTCAAACTTTGGACTTATGGTTCTTATGGGATTCTCTAGAGGAGAAATTGAAATTTTTTTTAGCTCAGAAAATAACGGTACCTGCCATACAACCAATATACAAAAATTGATTTATGTATTTCAAAAACGTGTTTCCAATTCGTCTCACTCGGATCTCAGTAGATCCATTGTGCTCCCTGGGAGATGACTTGGGTAGGATAAGGGATGGGTGAGGAGAATATGGTGGGTATCAGAGAGGGGTTATGGTAGGAGGAGCCTCCCTGACCCATCCTGAAATCTGAATGAATTTCATGATGAAGAGACGCTATCCAATTCGTCGAAAAAGTATTCTCCGAGAGTCGCTCTTCTTATTTTAGCTAGGCTGGGGCATTCGCAAAGGCAGTGGTGTGAGCCCTCGTCTTGACACCCTCTACATAGGTCAGATGAGCTGATGTCCATTCTGCTCAAGTTGTTTCCGCTGGAGTTGTGACCCGTGATTATACCAACTAAAAGGGATAATTGGGACCTGCTTAGCTTGAGTAAATAGTCTGCTTTGTTCCAAGAGAGTAACGGCCACAAAGTCCTTGAAACCCGACAGGTATCAAGTGTTGGCCACCGCTAGTTTGTGGCTTTTAAGAAACTATTTTCAGAGGTACGTTGAGGGAAATATCTCCAAAAGTATACCATTGGTATTTTGGGTCTAGAGTAAGTCGTGTTTGTACTAAAGATACAAAAAAACAACGGCATATTATCAATTATTCAACTGCCACATTACCTCCCAGAACATCATTTTTAATTTAAAGTCAATTTTATATTCAATGTAATCTGTCACAGTGTACCAACATTCCTTTCCACTTGAATATCTAACATTTCATTAAGAAATAATTATCATTGATAAAACATTATCACAACCACAACACTCATTTAGATCTGGTTCTTCAAATTACATATAATTCTCATTTCTTTGTACACACATAACTGAGCGATCCAAATAATTTCTTAAAAATTATTACACAAATAAAAATATTATCAGATAAAAATAAAAAAAAAATATTTATATAATTTTAAGAATTTCCCCCCACAAAAATAAAGCACTTTATGCGGCTCGATAACCGATAACAATATTACAACCAAACTTCCATCTCTCACCACATTCTCATTAATCAACATCCATTTCGAGATTAAGCGCGAATATTCATAAAGTATATGAGATTAATCGCTGTAAAGCAATAAATATAAATATTTTATGACCCAATGAAAAGATTTTTATAAACAAAAAATAAAATAAATTAATTACAATCGTAAAAGATCATGAAAAATCCATCATCATCAACTAATTGCAAATGAGCCCCAAAAGAAGTGTAGTTTGTGGTGTTTATTTTAAGGCTGACGACTCATCGGCATACCAGTCAGTGAACTCAACTCACACTCATATTAATGCAACAGACATACATAAGTAGTAAACTGATGCCTCTGTTATCAAGCGTCCGTGGTTAACTCAAGTTATTTATGATTTATTTGCATCACCGAGATTAATTATAATCAACAAAATATGTAATACAAAATTGAAAAAAATCATCACTTCTTCAATTGATCTCTTTTGTATTTTGATATAAAAACTGCTATATAGGTGGTAGAGGTATCTAAATTAAACTCACACCACATTAAATTGTAGCAAGCTGCCAAATGGCCAAAAGGTAATAAAATTTCAACTTCAAGTGGAATTTTCGTGCTGTCAGACAGACACGTATATAAACTTAAGACTCATATATGCCAGCGCCAGCAACGCGTACCGCGCCATACATACCAACGCCAGGCACAAGGCAGCGCTCCAACAGCCAGTAGGTATATATGGATGACGTTAGAAATGCAGAAAATTGATTTTCATTTTCATGTGGGCATTGAATTCGCGAGAAATTTATACATCAAGTATGACATCCACATAAACACACATTCAAAAAGTGAACTGAACTCAATTCAAATACAGGAACTCCATCATGCAGAAAAATATAATAATTGACAAAGGAGAGTATATTATACCACGGTATACATTTTATTTAGCCTGCACTCGATACACACAGTAGCGGATCTAGGATTTGGCTGTGGGGGGGGCTTGGAGTTTGGAGATTCAGTTTGAGACCTTAAGTAATAAAACTTGCTTGTTCTAAGATCAATTTTATAATTTATAACAAATAATAGAGATCAGTTTAGGTTTAATGCAAGACCGTACTCAACTTCAGACGAACTACACTTCACGACAACGCGGCAAAACATTATTTTTTATGAAATTTTAGGAGCTATATCGCACTAAGCGGCAACTGAACTTCATAAAAATTCATACGAAGTCGTGTAAGTGTAGTTCCGATGCAGTGCAGTTCCGGCGAGTGCGGCCTAACCTTTAAGGATCAAGAATTTTTTTGTGAAAAAGATATATGGAGATTCATGTGTCGTTATATAAAAAACATCGAATTTTGACATTCCCACTTTTCTTTAATGATATCCGTTTTTTGTGTGCCTTTATATCCGCTCCTGTCGCGCTTTAAAATGTTTTCAATACAAAGTACAATAACAATTATTCATAATTGCTGTAGCGGAGACAGAAACAAATTCAAAGGCCACCAAAAGATGATAGTATCTAGTATAACTAGTTATTGTATTAATAAAATTAATAATTTTTAGCCACATATGCTTGAACCACGCGTACAAATTCGTTTATTTATATTATTTAAAAATTGATTAGGTACCTACATAATGTAGTTATATTTTTAAATTAGCTGTGGGTATGTTTTGAACTTCCCATTTTTGATAAGATTTGAAAACTGTTTATAATTGGCTATTTCAGAAAAATTATATTTAAGTGTTCGTACTGGCAAAAGCTCATATACATATGTGCTTTGACATGGTAGCAGTCCTCTCAGATCTCATTTTTCCTGAATTATCCAAATCAAAGAGAAACTATTTTGTTCAAACTGACACATTACGACTTAAGACAAAGCTGCTCTAAGAAATAAGCCGCGGCCCAATTCTGCCAGCGTGAATAAATTTCCGTGTACACGCTGCATACACTTTATATTCATGCTAAAAAAATATGTCGACAAATTTGCACGTCACTCGAGAGCCTAAAGGGATTGCAAATATTCATTTGCTTTTGCATGATTTTCTGAGCGCGCACAGAGAAAACTCACGCTTTTGAAATTTGGCTCCTTGACTAGAGAATTTGTGTACAATTTCCTAGTACAAAAATGTTTTGTATGTACAATTGCCTTCGACCTTTCAAATTTTGAAAACGTAAACCGAAAAATCTCTCAGCTCAGCCAAAGCCGTAAGAAAGAATTCCTGTTGTATTAAACATTTACACTTAACTTGACATTCCGTTGTTCTCCAATTGTTTAAGCCTCAACTGCGTTTCTTTCGGTAAATTAGCTTTGTTTTAAGTGTAAACGGTTGGGGCATTTGACACGTTAATGTTAAGCCCCGACCATTTTTTATCTCTTTTTACTTGTCTCTTCAAGCCTTAGCCCCAACTTCGGACTTTGACAGTCCCTAGAATTGAGCCCCCAAAACTCTCTGGAATTAGGTTAGTTTTTAGGGAGTAAGTTGCTTAACCGTGGCTAGGTTTTTTGTCCAAAATTCTCAGACCTTATTGTTCCAAAGCTGGTTTTTTCGTCCCAATTTTCTAGGTTTTATTTTTAGGGAAAAATTGTCGTGGCATGAAACATGTCCATATTCATATCATAGCCCCCAATTTGGTTTTTGTCCAATTCGCTTCAGGCTCTAGCCCCAATCTTTAGGCTTAGAAAAAAAAATTACATAACACGACGTATGTAAATAGTTCAGCCCCAACCACGTTATTTTTTCTATCAAATTTCATATCTTAACTATATTTTAGACAGAATATAAAATTCTACACGTTGTAATGTATTGCTTTCTTTATTTCAAATTATTTTATGATTCGGATGTGGGGGGGCTTTAGCCCCTATAGCCACCCCCCTGGATCCGCTACTGGATACACATATATGCAATTAATTATTTATTTGTACAATATGTTTGTATATATTAACTACATATAATTTTGTAACAAATAATGAGATCCGCCATATTTGTTGTATGAAATAAATATTTTTTTAACATTTTATTGAAAACATTATTGGCTGTCTGTTTTTGTTTGTGTTGATGACAGTTTCAAATTAATGAATGACACTTTGTTTTGAAATAATTGACATTTCTTTGTGAATTAGATAGAATGTTAAAGAGAGGCAATAAATAATGGGAAGTTATAGTATTGTTTGTTTATTTTTTGTCGAATTGTTGTGGTTGTCCACGTTAATTGATTTATGTTTTTCTTTATATGTATATATACCAAAATATACATGCGATATACGATTTTTTAAGTACTTACTAAAAATATCCGGAAAACAGCAGGTGATAATATCCTGGAGTCAATAAATACACATACTATACTTGGCCCTTAAGGCCTATTTTAACAGTGACAATAAGATAAAAGTTAAACTCGAGTTAACTCGACACATTCAAGGGGTTAACTCGATACTTTATTCTGGAGAAATACCAGAGGATTTTAGGAAATCAATTATTTATCCGATATTTAAGAAGGGAGATAGAATGGATCCAGCAAACTACTGGAATATTGCCTTTCTCAACTCATCTCTAAAAATATTTATGGAGATACTGAGTTGCCGACTGACTAAATGGATTGAAGCAACTCATCTCCTTACCAGTGTTCCCATAACGGCATTATTAATGCTAGATCCAACATTATAGAGAAGAGAAAAGCATTATGAAATTTTAAAATTATGCTAAATGCTTTTCTGGCATTCTTGTTTTTATTTTTTGCATTCTTGAATGCCAAAAATGATTTCGAATCATTGACCCGGGGCTTAGACAAGCGAGTAGAACTAGTCGCGTATATGTGTGTTAGTGTATATGAACACGAGAGAGTCGACTTGCAGGGCAAATAGTATAATATTTTTGCCGGCGAGTAGCCTGCCAGTTATCCTGCTAGTGTAATATATTGTTTTCATTCATTTGTTTTGTTTCCATAGTTTTCATTATTTGTATATTTTTTTTGTATGAAATATTTAAAAAAAAATCATACTAGTTGACAAAACGCGCAGAGAGCTTCTAGTCACACATACATCCATAAAACTAACACTATGACACAAATGCTACTAGTTCTACTCGCTTGTCTAAACCACGGGTGATTTGATGATATCATGTTTGGAAAAAAATATTTAAAAAAAAAAAATAGAAAGCATTCTGATTTAACCTTAATAACGTCAAATCACGAAGATTCACAAAATGCATGACTTTTTCTAATAGAAATAAATTAATTAAAGCATCTGTTGCTGTGCAATCTAGAAAGTCAATTATTTGGGTCTACTCAGCTAGGTTTTTTGTTCTGCTATTCTGCTTTTCTGTTATCAATTTCAATACAAAAGTTTGAGCTGTCAAAAAATCTTTTATGAATTATAATATGGTATTCGCCTGCTTAAATCTGTTAAGAAATCTGCTATGGGATGTCAAAAGTTCGAAATTCACAGAACACAAATGCGTTTTGAATCCAGCTTCTAACTTTTAAAGATGCAGCTGATTCGTAATAAAATTGAAAAAAGAATTATTGAACAGCATTTTCCTAGTCCAAATACGCAAGGGGCTAAAGATAGAAGATAAATGCTTATTTTCTTATAAGGTTTCAAGAAGTGTTATAGAAGAAGTTGGAGCCTCGACGAAGTATGAATAACCTAAGGGTGAAGAAGTTTATTTGTATGAAGAACTTTGGGCTAACTCATTATTTAATTAAAATCATAAAATAGATAAGATATTATAAAAATAAGAATGTGATAAGTCTGACTGATTTAAAATTAAATAATTAACTACTAAAACATGTTCTCACTTAAAAATAGTTTGCTGTAAAAGTTCCTATTACCTTTTTACATATAAAGCTTAAAGTTTTGTTATTTTTGAATTAATTTTGTTTTGTCTTCGTTTTTTGTTATATAAGGAGATATAACCTATGTATGTATTTTAGACCCTGTTTAGATTGGGAAGATTGAGTACGGACTGGTGAGTACCATCGTGTTTACATTACAAACTGTGAGGCGCCTCAAAATACATTGAAACAACAACAACATCAACAACTTCCACATTGAAAGAACAACAAAGCAGACTCATGAGCCCGGTGTTTATATTTTCTACATGCCTCACGAAACCTCTTACCCCGCACTTCTCTTTCCTACAAACTGGCGTGAGTCCGTACACAAACTTCCCAATCTAAACAGGGTCTTAGGTATTTATGAGGAAACAAATATTTATTTTGCATTTTTATAAAATGTCGATATGGACGTTTTTATATGGATTTTGAAATCTAGCATTTTGTTTTGGGAGCTCCCATACGATCTGGCATTATAAAATTTGAAATCTAGCATTATGAAATTTGAGATTTTGGCAACACTGCTCCTTAGTAAATTCCAAATTGGATTCAGAAAAGGCTATTCTACAGTTGATCACATCTTTACCTTAACAAATATTGCAGATGCATATCTACGCAGGCTTCAAAAACTCTATGTATTCTTCGTTGACTTCCGAGCTGCCTTTTGATTCAATTAATAGAAAGTCTCTTATATATAAATTATACAGGGATGGATTGCCACTAAAGTTTGGTAGAGTGATTGAGGTATCTATATGACATGGAACGCAGTTTGGAATGGGAAAAACCTTTCGGATTGGTTTCTTTCGACAGTGGGGCTAAATCAAGGGTGCAATTTAAGCCCACCAGCTTTCGCTTTATATATTGAGGATCTTCTTAAAACCATGTCCTGTGGAATCACACTTGATGGACTCCAGATCAAGATACTGATGTATGCTGACGATCTGGCTCTTCTCGCCGAGTCTCCTGAGTCACTACAGTTGATCATCAACAGATTGCGTTGCTATTGCTCTGAATGGAACCTGACTGTTAACTTAACCAAGTCGAAAACAATGGTCTTCCGAGGAGGGTCAGGACGCTTAGCTTGGAATGAAAGATGGTGGTATGGAGCAGATGAAGTTGCGACGGTAAAAGAATACCAGTGCTTATGATTTACCATAACAAATAACCTCAATCAGGATAAGCACTTAAGCAAAAAACTAACGTCCTCCAAAAATGCGATTGGAACAATTTGGAAAAATATCTATGGGAACAAGGATCTTGCTTTAAGCTCTAAATATTAAGTCTGTGTGGCTACATCTGAAACAATTATGCTTTATGCTGCCCATAATAGTGGGGATGGCGTCACTATGACGCCACCGAAAAGCTATTGCAGTTCTATTTAAAGCGCCAATTCAGACTCCCGGATACAACGCCCAATTACATGCTCCTCATTGAAACAGGTCTGTCACCGCTCTATCTAACAGCCCTGAAACTCCCCTTCAATTACATCACTAAGCTAATGCATAGTCCTCCTGAAAAAATTGCACGAAAGATCGCGGTTGCAGTCATTAACTCTAAACGTTCGTGGTTCGAAGAATGGAAAAAACTTAGCTAAAGAGTGTGAGATAACCTTTGATTTAAATTTGGAAAACCTACCAGCGTGGAAACCATTCCTAGATAATCTTTTACAAAAGCTCGATTCAAAACTAAGAGTCGAAAGTATTGAACAGGCTAAAAGCTCATTATATAGGGAGTCCTATGGTAAGCTCGAAAACAGTCTTGGGCAATCTAATTATTTCAATGACCACTTCAAGGCGGAGAAAATATCAATGATTTTTCGAGCAAGGGGAGAATTGCTACCACTAAACTTCATACCGCACCGAACTGATCTACCCCTCCATTGCTCCATGTGTAACACCCGTGAAAGAGAAAATGTTGTGCACTTCTTAGCAAAATGCCCTATGTTGGTTTAAAAACGGCGACAGATGTGGCAGACAAATTATCTTGGCATAACGGAAGTAACAGCCATATTAAACGGCGAAGACTGGGAAAAATTAGTGAACTTTTTTAAGTATTCTTTAATTTATAGAAACAAAATAATGACTGAAAATTTTTAATTACAAAGTAAAACAAAACAACAAAAAAAAAAAAAACAATTAACTTTAAACTTAGCATTGTAAATTTGTATACAAACTTCAAGCTATCATCTAGCTGACTACCCGTTTGGCCATGTCTTAAATGATTTAAGTATTAAATAAATTTCCTGTAAATGTATACAATTTGAGGAACAATAAATCTAAATCTAAAATCTAATCTAATCTAATCAAGGGGTTAACTCGAGTTTAACTCTGAAACTCGGATGATCTCGCACTGAGAAACTGAACCTAAGGAACCTATAGTAGTGCGACAAAGCGATGCGATGCGAGAAATGTTTCCGTGCGAAAAAATAAATTTAATTTATTCTTATAATCGTGGGCACACTGAAGCGATATTTGCTGCGAGTGTTGCGATTTTATCATATACTTATCGCCAGCATCACGTTCACAAACTATTTTTACCACTTTTGCTCGAATCGCAAATACCTTCTCGCATCGCTTCTCGCATCGCATCGCTTTGTCGCACTACTGTACGCGCAGCCTAAGAGTTCAAGTTTAGTGCTTAGATAAGCAAGAACATGCGACTCCTGCCGCAAATAATTAAGAAAGATTTTCATCAAGTTTTGAGTTTTTAATGCCAATAATCAGATTGACTTTTCACTAAAAAGCCTTTTTACTATGACTTTTTGATTATTCTTCCTAACAAAAGGCGTAATATAGTTTCAAACATTTGTTCTCCATCCGTAAAAGCCGCTAAATGATGGTTGGTGAATGAACTCAAGCAATATCCTATTGAGCGTCTATCGGTACAAAATTCGTTTGATTTTATTGAAAAGATACAATAATTGAAGATAACGAAGTTATGGTCTCATTTAACGTGCGGAAGCTCTGTTCCCTAGTATCTTCATCCTGGATACTATCAATGCTCTACAATCTCGCCATGAAAAACTCGATATATACAGTTGGACAAAATGCAAGTTTTAATACAAACTATAAGGAAAAACGGAAAAGAAAATGTTTTGTTCAATATATCGGAAACCCACAACCACGAAACAATACATAACCAGCGATTCCCACTGCCCGGCCCGATGCCAACATAAGTCAACTGTCTTTCACTTCATTGCATCGAATATGAACACCTTAAAGATTTGGCAAAAATCAATTGCTACAGTGACTCAATAATTGACAAATTAATTAAAAATCATATGAACAAAATAAAAAATCCGAACTATCAACGCTCTTCTCACAACAAAAATATTTAAATAAAAGCAATCCCACTGTATGTACCTCGAAGACATATGCCCCTTTAATCACAATATAAACTTCAGCCAAAATTAAAACATTGTTATAGCGACGTTGTGTTTTTCTATAACACAAAAATCAAAAATCTTTTGGGCTCTTTTAAAGATAAGACGAACTCTATTGACATTTCTGGGATTTACGAATACGAGTGCAGTGAATGTGAATGTGAACGGAAATATATATTACAAACTACTCAGAGTGTAAAAGTAAGGTTTGCCGAACATTTAAGCTAACTATTTAAGGCACAAAAGATCAGAAAAATCGTCTATAGCTGATGCACATGCCATTCAACAAAACCACATAAATAATGTTTCTATTGACCAGGTTAAGGTTGAAAGAAGTGTAAACATTGCTAAGAAACTTGACGCCTACGAAAGTTTGTATATGTATATTAGGGTGGTCCTTATAGAGGTCATTGTCTTATTTTGTATGACGCGCACCCCCCTAATTTGTTCTAAATAATTAAAAAAAATCCTGTAAAATTTAAGCTCATTTTATTAACGTTAACCCGGCCCCCAAGATGTCTGAAGTTTTATATGGGAAATACCATGGGGCGTATTCATAGTCATTTCAGACCTGGGTCTAAGTTAAACATAGCTTTGGTTGAATTTTCGGACGTTGATTCTATTTTTTTAAGTTTATCATTTCAAAATATTTGAAGCTATTTGTGTGGTATAACAAGTTAATTATCTTATAAAAATATAAAACCAACAATTTGTAATTAAAATCAGTCTGTATTCATTGAGCCAAAATTGTCTTAAACTGTAGTTTAGTTAAACCTGGGTCTATCTGCGACTATGAATATGCCCCCATGTATTTTTTTACATCCAAGTTTAAAAATTCATAACTTTAGCAATGATTGATAGAGAAAATGAAATTTTTGCCCAAATGTTTAAAAAAATGTATTAAAAAATGTTTATAACATTTAATAAAATTGAAATTTTTTTTTAATTTATTTAGTACAAATTAGGGGGTGCGTCATTAAAAATAACACAATGACCCTTATAAGGAACACCCTAATATGTATATACAAATAACCTAATGAACAGCGACAATGGAAATATTATTTCAAATATATTAAATGTGCTTTAAATTGCACATGTACAATATTGTACATGCATCATTTTGACTAACTATTTAGTCTCATTCCACAACTTGTCCCTCGTATCATAATGATTTCTTCTTTTTTGTATATTTTGTTTTGCTTTTAATATTCTATATCTATAATGACTTTTTGTAAACTATTTTGTGTATTGCTGATACTGCGAGTCCCCAATATGACTCAAAAGTGAAAATCGACGAGGGCTTTTCAAAAGTGCATGTCCTTCCTCAAGTACAAGACGATTTTAAGTAAGTACTGTGAAACTAGGAGAAATTGGCCTGGCTTCAAAATTGACATTTAAAAAAAAAATATGAAAATGTTTAATTTAATAAATTAAAAAAAACTGAAAAGGTTTCGATATCGTTAGAAATACTAGGTAGGTACCAACTGTGAAATAATTTTTACTCAGTTAAATGCAATATTTTTTTTTTTTTTTTGTTTTGTTGAGCTTCTAATGTGAACATTAAGAAATGTTTCACATTAACAAACAAACAAACAGCACATTGAATCTTCAGTAACTCTAAAAAGCATTTTATTGTGAAAAATCATAAATCTTTACTTTTAAATAATCCTTAGTATGGCGTTAAAAAAAAGAATTTTACTGTATCATCGTTTTTTTTTTTAAATAAAAAACGTCCTTTTGTTTATAGAATGACATTCATTTGACGTAAGATAATTTAAATGTACATCAAAGAATCGGTAATCAATTAAAGATTGTAGTGGTACAAAAAAAATACATGTCATCACTGATTTTTTCAAGATATCAGCCGTAGAAAGCGCCTGCAACGAAATTATTTCAAAAAAAGTCTTAACTGTGTATATCAAAATATGCTGATTGTAGGAAAGAGATATTGGTATCGTTTAAAGGATATTTTTGTGGTCTCTTATTTGGTACTTAAATCATTTTTCTAGCTACTATACTTCAGAAGCTATGAACAATTCTTTCGAAAAAAATGAATTCTATGACTTTTGAATCGCCAACTTCAAGCTCAAATATCTTGAAATCTCCAACACCGATTTTAAAAATATTATGCATTCTTATAGAACTCAATACCAGCTTTCATTTGGTACCCATCTCATCTATGTATGCACGTGGCCCAGGCATCAGAGAAAAATGGGTCATCTCCTTTACTTAAATTGATTGTATTTAATCCCTTTCTGAGATGTCTTCCATTTTGTTTGAGAAAAAAACACGTCTTTATGACATTTTTTGTAAACATAACAGCAAGTTGTGCCAACAAAATCAAAATCAATGAAAAATTCTTAATATGACTAGAAAGTCAGGGCCGTTTTCTTGAACCAGTTCCTAATGTTCACATTAGGGAGCTCAACAAAACACACCTATTATGTAAGTGAAATATTTTATTTTTCAACTTTTTTTCTTAGTTCAACAAAAAAGTGTTCGTTGATTTTTTCAATTTGCTTACCAATTCTTTATTACGTAATAATGTGTAGAATAAAATTTGTTATTTAATAATATTTTACAGATCTTTTTTAAATTGCTTTAATAAAAAAAAAACAGATAATTAAATTTGTTAGAAAACCTTTTCAGCACGTTATTATCTGTAAAATAAAATTCATTCGAAGTCAATATCTGTATTCGCTCTCGAGATATGGTAGACGAAAAAAGTACCCCGAACGTACGCAAGTTCACATATACAGACATCTTTCTAAAAACGACGGATTCTGATTCTAGAGACCTCAAAACGTAAAGATATATCAACATTTTCAAATCGAGAAATCGCACAAGTTACAATAACCTCCATTTCCAGATTTAGTTTCCAATTTGGAAAAATTAAAGAAAGTTAAAAAGAAACGAGACCAACAATCATAAAAGCCGTTATGTCAAAAAGGAAGAGAAACAGAGAAAATTAACTCTTATTATTTCGACTTAAAATGACTTTCCAAACCCTTGGTTTCTAGTTTGCGTCGCGGATTGACTGTGGGATATCCAGTATATTTCTTTTTTCATAATTATGAAATTAGTATTCACGTGAGTATAAAGGTACACTAATTATCTTCAAAAAATTCGAATGTACATATATTTTGTAGTATACCTAAATGCTAATAGTTTACATAATGTTAATTACTGCTATATGGCCTTTATGGTAATAATAATAACTACTGATTGACTAAAGCCCAGTCAAGAGTTATTATTTTTACAATAAATTATTGTTAATATGCATAATATAATAAATACCACAAGAACTCTTATTGTATAGTAATTAAACATATGTTAATATTATTATTTAAGTCAAGTAAAAGAATGTCATTTATTTAAATACCCACTTTTTATGTTGAGACTTGAGAGTAGTTATAAAATTCCAAAAACAATCATGGAATGTTTTGCTCCATACAAATCGAATGCAAAACTGAAAGCTGCGATGAGACACCGTTTAACTTTAATATTAAGAGCTCAAATTTGAACAGACGTCTTTTCTTTAGCAAACTAAAACTTTTGAGCTTAGTTGTGGGAAAATCGTAGACAAAAAATTTTGTTTGAAACATTCTAATATATACAATATTACTAAAATTTCAAATCAGTTTATAGTCGTCTTTTCGAAGAAATAAACTAATAAGGAAACAAATTGATTTTCTTTTAAATATTGGCATTGAAAATTATTCAAACTTTAAAGGATCTTTAAAGGAGCTCTTATATACACATTTTACCAAAATCGATATAGCCAATAGTAAATACCTACATTTAAGGAAAAGTTTTCGAAATTTTGTTCATCAAAATTAATGTGATTTCAAATCTTCACTCTACCTGAAAAATGAGCTTTATTTAGATTGAACGTATAAACTCGATTTTGTTCACTTTTTCACTATCTGGCTATCATTTAAGCCTGTTGTAACCTCACTACTTTTTACAGCAACTTTTTTTATATATTCCTTCAAGTAATTATCTTACTTTAATTATCATCATTGAACAAAAGTCAAACATGCTATTTAATTTAAATACCTACATTTTTTTTATAGAACACTTGCATTGAGCTTAGTTCCGCTATGAGTTTATGCTAATCAGTTTATTTAATTTGATGTTTCTTTAGCAATGCACACTCAATTTTTCAGTCAAAAATGACCTATGCACCACTATAAGAAGTTCAGAATAATTCAAGATATATTAGTTAAGCACTCAGTTAAAAAAAAAACAAATATTTTTTTCGAATGTTCTCTCCCTTCTGTTACCAAGTCTGAAATTATTACTTCACTCAGTCATCGCAGTTCTTTGCATTGTTCTTCTTCACGATTATTCCACATGATCAAAAACTAGTACAAACTCTTCTCATGCGTAACACATACACGCAATGAATATTAAAATTTTAAATAACGCGGCATCCAGCCAGCGCAAAAGGGAATCAAATTCTAAACAAAAGAGCTGAGCAGCGAACTCGATTTTTGATTAAATGCTTTTAACTGCGGTGTTTGTGCGATAATAAATCGCTTAAACAAAATTACGACTGGATATAATGTTTTGTTTATCACATAGACTCTGGTTGCTGTATCTTGTTTTGGCCAGACGTAATTGTCCTAGTTTTATAAATTATGTGCGACAACTTATTTGTGTAGACTTTTTGGTACACACATACGTTAGTTGGATTGGTTTGTGGTTTCTTTATGCTAATCAATACAAATATTGATCTCACTCTCGGGTAAATTGTACTAATAATTAACTTTATAATCAATAAACTTAGTGAGTTTATTTGAATCATTTGTGCAATTGCTGTTTGTCGACAAATGTTTGACTACAAATAGTTGAGAAAGCTAAAATCATAAATATCATATTATAAACTCTGCACATTTGTGAATGTTGTCAATGAATGAAACTTGATTTTCAAAGTTATTTTTATTTTTACATTTATTACGAATTTTTATTTTTTTGTTGCTACTTAGAAAATATGTTAAAGTTTATTATTACAATTTAAAGCAAATTAGGGCTGGCCACGAGACGAGAAAAGCCTCGGTCTCGACGAGACGAGACTGGCTTTTAAGCAACCGAGACGAGACTGTATATTTGGACCGAAATTAACAGAGAGTCTAATAAATTAAAAAAATCAAATTTCAGTTAAATATTTATTTTCTTCTGCACGTATTCAAACTATAATCGAAAATATTGCGTTCCAATAATCAACCGATTGTCCGGAAATCGTATTTTTTGGAGACGAGACCGAGACGAGACTTTATTATACGAGACCGACACGAGACCGAGACGATACTGACAATTTTCGATTTTAACGAGACCGAGACGAGACTTACAAAAGTCTCTCAGAGTCTCGTCTCGTGGCCAGCCCTAAAGCAAATGTTGTTTTAATTGAAAACAAAACTCATTAAGTGGAAAAAGCAAATAAGACTTGTTTCTTAGTAACATAACAACACCTATTTAAACAAATGAATATACATATCTATTTTTGTCTGTGTTTAACAAATTATATAAAAGAATGAAATTATCATTTTTATGAAGCTATGAACTTAACGAAAACCATAAAAAAGTCATCCTACATAACTTTTACACAGAAATAATGAAGACCATAAACGGAAAACCACTTTTGAAATAAAAATTTACAGATTTCACTCATAGAGTAAGAATGGGGGCATTGAAAATGACTTGCATTTGCAAGATAAAACAAAAACTATAATGTTAATTCAATAGAAGAACAACTCCTTATTTTAACATAAATACACAACAAAAGTAAATAATTCCATATCTTTTTGAATTTTGAAATTCTTGTAAGGATGTAATGTTGACAACCTATCATGATGCAATAAGGTACATTATAATTATTTTAATTTGGTATGGTTTTCATTTATGAAAGCTATAAAAATAGTTGTAGGTAACTTATGGCTGAACACAAGACTGTAACTTCAACCAAAAGTGCTCAACTTTGTGTCATACCATACATTTCTTGCAACAACTAAAACGTTATATTGTAGAGCAATTCCCTATTTTAGTATCTCTTTACTTTGACAGTGATGTATAAGATTCATCCACAGCTACCTACACCATTAGGCTCAACCATTTCCCAATGTGATTGGATGGTCAAAGATCCAAGCGAATTAGGTACATCTTCCTATCATTACTAATTTTTTTGCAAATGTCATCTTGCCTGAATCTGTTATTCTACTTTTACTGACTAATGACTTTTTCCGACTTAATTGACTGCCTAACCTACTGCAGCAAAAAGTTGAAGTTTTCTCAATTTTATACTGCACCGAATTTTGTTTGATAATTAACATCTGCAAAGTAACACAAGAACTTTTTTTTTTATTATCGTCGTTTATTCTTTTTTTTTCTGTATGGGATAAAAGCACATTTTTTATTTCATCTACATAAATAGCTACGAACGGGCTCGACTGTATACTATGTTTATCCTTTCGACTTCGTCAATTGAACTAGCTATGTTCAACTACAAGTGAACCTACTTCAGTAAAATATAAACTAAGGAACGATTTTATCTGTCCAATTGAGTGTCACAACAGCTTGTCTTTAATAACCATAATTCAAAAAGCATTTAAATTTCCAACTTTGTAATCTCTTGTTTATGTTAGGAATACACCAACCAACGAACTTAAATTAATAATCTCTAAATAATAAAGAAAATAAGGTAGGTGAAAAAAAAAACATTATCTAACTCAAATTGTTTTTAATTTTTCGAAGTTTTCAACAATTTGTAGATATTTTTATTTTTGTAGATCTCAAGGGAAGTATTTTTAAACCTTAATCTGGAGGATCCGTTTAGAATTTTATAACTCACGAATTTATTTTATATTAATTCGTTTTGCTCTTGTTAAATTAATCAACAATATTTGTTTTAATATTTTCTTATAAAAGGTTTTCCAATAAGAGGTGGTATTTTGATATTCAAAGTAAAAGGAATTTTTTGATATAAATAATCGGATGTTTATTTTAATGTAAAGAGGAAAGTATGCCATTAATAATGGAAAACAATATCAGCCAAATGGCCGCCACGGCTACGCTTACACAACAATATCCTTTTCATGAAATTTTCCATCACCAAATCGCAAAATGGCTGCTGTGTGCCCTCAATAGCTTCACGAATTCCATCTTTGAGGTCTTGAATCGACGCTGGGCTGTTGGCGTAGACCTTATCTTTCACGTGGCCCCAAAGGAAGAAGTCGCAAGCTCGCAAAGTGTTAAATCACAAGATCTCGGTGGCCAATTGTGATCACCTCCGCCGGCCGTACCATAAACCGAACCAAATAGTTACTCGTTGAGGATGAATAGGCTTTTCAACAATAAATCTTGGGTTTTCTGAGTCCCAGATGCGACAATTTTGCTTGTTGATGTAGCCACCGATGTGGAAATGGGCCTCTTCAGTCAAGATGATTTTTTTTTTTAATTTTTTTTCACCATTTTTATAGCGAATTTTAATAATTTTAGTGCGTTGTTGAAGCGTGTATCGTTCCATTTTTATTAATGGCGTAGTTTCTACTTGTAAAATGTCAAAAAAATACCGCTTCAAAAGTGACAACTATCGAAATAGCGGGCTATTTAAAATAACACTTCTTATTGGAAAACCTTTTACCTTATCGGTGGAGGTTTAAGTCAAGAAGTCAATAAGTGCGTGGGTTTTATTTTAAAAATTTGTAAACTTTTGTATCAACTTTATCGACACGACTATTAACTCAATCACATTTTTAGAATGAATTTGTACAACAATTTCCGATTAAGTTTGCATACAAATTTAAGTCAGCCCTGCTTTAATTTTTCACCTCCTTCATCTGATCTGATCTTTTTTGTTTGGGACAAACCATCTTCAGAACTAGGTACAAGCACAGCCACATTTGTTCGCTCTCATCTTCTTGTGACTATAAGCGGCCTCTACTGTATAGTACTTCTATTTTTCCAGTGGTACAAGCTACGAAATAGATTATTTCATTGAAATCCAAGAAAAAATAAAGTAAGGGACGATTGTACCTGTCCGATGCGGTGTCACAAAATGCTCATCCTTTTTAATCATAATTCAAAAAGTACTACATTTAAAATTTTGTATTATATCTACAACTATTTAATCCTCTATTATATGTAGAGAATATGCAACCAAGAATCTTAAATTACAACTTTTGTACCACATCAATTTTCCGTATAAAGTTTTGAATAATTAAGTCAATTAGGGAGTACAAAAACATTTACTCAAATTGATTTTCATTTTTTTTTTCGAAGTTAAAATCTTAATATTGGAGACTAGTTGGTTGCAGGACCACAAATGGCGCCCGTCGAACATATTATGTTAGTCAGGGCTGAGCGCAAATATGTATAAAATTTAGTTGACAAACTAAATAAAGCTTTCGGTTTTCACGGGTTCAATTTCAATCAATTTAAAAAAATAATTACTCTTTTTTTGTAAAAAAAATTATTTTTTTTTTGTAGAAAAGTTACTTTTTTTTGTGAAAAAGCTATTTTTAATTTATTATTATATGTAGGTATACATCATAATAAATAGGTTCAAAACTTTTGTAAATTCTACAGTGGTTTGTGGTATCATCTGTTTCTTTCCTACCCACAACACTCTTTAAACAACTAAACACGCACTGTGACGGTACACAACATACCAACCGAAAATTCGATACTCTACTGTAGTAGTTGTGCTCTGCAGTCTGCATCTGCCAATAAAAGACCTACAAACATATAGCTCATTACACGATAAACAGAAATAAGGTATGCTCATTAGATACACCCGATTCGCCATCTTGCTTGTGCTGGGACGTCATTGTCATCTGCTAGTTAGACAAGCGAGATTGTTTATTGGAAGTTTTCAATGGTTTTTGTTATTTTATTTGTTTTACGGTTTAAAAAGTAAATTTGAAAATTTGAAAATGGTTGTGTGTGCTGTTTTGGGGTGTAATAATACGCCGGACAGAAAAAAACAGTGAATTAAATTAAAATACATATCACTATTTCTTGAAAGATGCTAAAATGTACAAATTGTGGAATAGTGCTTGTGGGAATAAAAACGATTATACTTTAAAACAGTCGTGTTTGCTCAGGACATTTAGTTGAGAGTGACTATACAGTTAAGGATATGCTTTTAGGGTAGAGCTTTAAAGAAAGAATCAGTACCATGACAAAATACTAAAGACCATGACATTTATACATCCTGCAGCTTTAGTTGGTGGATGAAAAGTTGGAAGATGGACTTAGAAACCAAGTGATACATTCTTTGAAAATGTTGGACTTTTATAAGCATATTAATAAAAACAGCGCTTAACTCACCTGTAACTTTCGATCTCTCGTGTGAGCGTGTATTAAGAGACAAATGGTGAATTAAAACGTTTATTTACTTATCTTAGACGGCTTTCACACAAGGAAACTGAGTTGCCAGAAACTGGCTAGTTTGTTGACGAGAAGGGTGTGAGGGGAGATTGTTTGTCTTCCTTTTACGCCCTTCTCGCCCACAAACTCCCAGTTTCCGGCAACTCAGTTTCCTTCGGTGAAAGGGGTCTTATTTAACCCTTCGCTAAACCACCTTCCTTGTTGGTTTCGCTAGCTAATAAAGTGGCGGAAATCTAACTCCTAGCCCATCACCAGTTAATAATTGAAGCGCTTAGAAGATGAAGGACGTAGGCGACATTTTTAAACATTTGAGTTATAAGCATTTAAAGTTTATTGCCTATAACTTTTTTTTATGAAAATAAGAAAATACTGTATGGATAATTTAAAGTCAATAAAACTCAGGTGAATTTAATTTAAGGAATTTTTTTTATTTAACGCAAATAGTTGTTGAAATATTTACACTTTTGTGCATTTAACACCTTTATCGAGGAATTTTTTTGTATTTAATTTAATTTCGTTTTTATAAAGGTGTTAAGTGACTTTTTGATATGTTGTAAGTTACTTATTTTTTATTTGTTTTTTCTGTTTCCCTTCTCCAGGATCTGCTGAAATTGCATTTAAATAAAACCATTGATGTTCTGCACGAACGAAGTTCATCTGTTTTTAAATTTTTAATTTTGTCTGCAGAAAGTTGTTCCAATTTTTTCTCTCTTGGCATACAATCTTGAATATAATCAGGACGTTTGTTACTTTTGGCTATAATAACCTTACTATAAGGAACATATTCATCATAGCATTCTTTGTAAAGATAAGAACCATACTCCCTGCGAATACATTTTATTGAATCCCTAAAATGAACCTTGCAATTAATTTAAAATCAAATTAGTCTGCTGGGGTATTCGTGGGGGAATTTTCGTCTGCGTTTTTGCAGAGTCACTTCCGGCTAGGTTTTGAAGCAATAACGTTACACCAAGACCTAGATTTCATTCAAAAACTTCGAATTGCCCGTTATTATTTTTAGGCTGTTCCTGATGAGATTTATGAAGGCTTTGTAGCGTTCTTGGTTGTAGTTCCCAAGTAGTAGTATGGCCTGCCTCAGTTTTGGGAGTTCATTCCAAATTTTGGATCTTTTTGCCTCCTCTTCTAATTTGATCTTGTTTTTGAAAACATTTTCACCTAATCAGCATGAGGGCTCAGGCCCTGTTAGGGGGGTTGTTGCTCCTATTTTGGCTAGGGAGTCTGCCTCCTCTTGACCATCGATACCCGCGTGACTCGGTTATTTTTGCCCAGTTCATTTAACCTCCGCAAGCATTCGCATACCAGTTTTGAGCCAGTTTAACGCCTAAAGCACGGCTTTGATGGCAATGTTACGATTTCGGCAGTTTCTTCAAGGTTACGTTCTGCACATTTACCTATGGCGTTTACTTCCGCCTGGAAAATGCTTGTGGACTGTCTCATCGGTACAGATAGTTTGGTTCTTGGCCCAAATATACACGCCCCAGTCACACGTTCTCGATCCATCAGTATACCATTTGACTATAAGTTTTCTGCTGGGGTGTTCTTCACGGAATTTCGGTCTGCGTTTTTGAACTTAAGCCTGTGAGTGTCCTGAAGCAAGGCTAGAGCAAATGTTAAGCAAATAACTTGACTTCTGTCATTTTTGTCACACATATAAGGTCAATTTAACACCTATTCGTCAAGGGTATCGGCTATGTTTTGGCATGGCTTACAACATAACGCAAATGACTTGACTTTTAATGTCGTTGGCTTTTAGACTAATAGATGTGTGTGAAAAAAAACGCTTTCAAATTGTGCGTAAGACTATACAAAATTTAGCCAGCCATCATGTTAAGCCACCTGCGTCGGAATATTCAAATTTGAAGTAGTGTGTGTTGGCTGGTGCCTCTTGCCTGCACACGCACTGATTTTTGTGGTGTTCACCTACATATAATGTCTTATCTTAAAGTGCCCAGTTAACACCTTTATGCACGAAATGAAAAGTTCAGATAAAATTATTTTTGTATAAAGGACTTAATATAAAGGACTTTAACACATTCATCCACAAAGTTTATTATTAAAGTAATTGCATATAACACCTTCATCTTTGGCTAAATATGAATCTAGAGGCGATAGAAGAGTACAGACGAGTCAGCAATTTAAGTTTTCATATAACACTTTCATCTGTAGGTAAAAAGCCAAATTTCAAAAAATGTCACTAAACAGCTTCATCTTCTAAGCGCTTCAATTATAACTTGCCGTTAGCTTCCGTTTATTAATATGGGGATTAAAAAACATTTTTATTAAAAACAATAAGGAACATTATACCGAAGGGAAGTTCCTGGAAAACCATTTAAAAAATGCTGAAGGTATGCATCAAGACTAAGTGCAAAAAGACTATATTTCTTAAGTGTAGACTGTTTTTAAGAATTAACCATTTAAACAAATTATTTGAAGGTGAAATTAACTATAAAAATAGAACACAAAATAATAAAAATAATCCAATGAAATGATATTCTTTTCTTCTTATCTGACTTCAACTTTCCCAATCTTCAATGGGTCCTGTCTGATGAAGAATCTTACTACATAGCCCTAAATCTCACATCCGACAAAGAAATTCTATTTACCGATTGCCTCTCAGACTTAGATCTTTACCAATTAAGTGGTGTTAAAAATAATTTAGGTCGCCAACTCGATCTCATATTTTCCTCTGATGCTGACAATTGTGTGGTATCCGCTACTCTCTAAATAAGACTCGTACCATCCTCCTCTTTTCCTTTCTTTTTCTTACGAGTTTTCCCAAAAGCCCAATCTGTCTGAAAATCCACTGACATTCAATTTTCGGAAAGCTAACATCCCTAAACTCAACGGCTTGCTTAGATCTATTGACTTCAATAGCATCACACTCACCGCTGACATCGACATCGCCCTCCGCAATTTCTACTCTATTGTTTTTAACTGCCTTACTTCCTCTGTCCCTGTGGTTCAACAAAAAAGCGCAAATTCATCTCCTCCCTGGTACAATAGTGACTTGCGGTCTTTAAGAAATAAAAGAAATAAACTCTGGCGGATTTACCTAACATCTCACTCCGTCGTCGATCTCTTAAATTATCAGAACGCCAACTCTCTTTTCTCTGAACTTTATGATTCTCTTTACCAGGATTTCCTGAATCGAATGCAATCTTGTATTATAACAGACCCCAAAAGATTCTTTCATTTTATCAATGCTAAAAGAAAATCTGATAGCTACCCGTCTACCTTAACTTATATGAACTCTAGCTCCGATGATCCCAAAATAGTTGCCAATTTATTTGCCCAATTCTTCCGACAATCTTTCTCTGATACCAACCTTCAGCCTGAATTAGAATACTTCTCCTACTTAAAATCTTGCAACCTAACTTCCTTAAACTCCATTACCATTTCGTCAGAAGTTGTTGAAAGCAAGATTAATAATCTAAAAGACGATTATTCTGCTGGTCCTGATGGGGTCCCAGCCATAATCTTGAAAAAGTGCTGCTTACACTTAGTTAAACCCCTGACTGCTCTTTTTCAACTTTCACTCTCGCTTGGAGTTTTTCCTGCTCTTTGGAAAAACTCTTTTATAATCCCTATCCATAAAAAAGGACCCAAGAAAAAAATTTCCAACTACCGCCCTATTGCTAAGTTATCATGCATCCCTAAGCTTTTTGAAAGTATCGTCTATGATACAATGCTGTTCCACTGCAAGCATATAGTCTCCCCAAACCAACACGGTTTCGTCAAGGGCAGGTCTACTACTACTTACTTGTTAGAATTTGTTTCAGGAAACTTATGCTTTCTTCAAAACGGTAATGAGGTCGATGTTATTGTAACCGATCTTAGCAAAGCCTTCGACAAAATTTCCCATTCTTTGATCCTTTTCAAGTTGAATGCCCTAGGATTTCAACCCATTTTCCTTTCATGGGTTCAGTCATAATTGAAAGATCGGCAGTATAAAGTAATCATTAGATCCTCTGAATCTGATCCCATCCTTGCAACTTCTCGCAGAGAAGCGTCCCGCAGGGAAGCCACCTTGGCCCACTGATTTTCATCTTGACTATCAACGACGTGGACTGTATAATAAAAGACTCTTTTATATCAGTTTACGCCGATGATAAGAAAATCTTTAGGTGCATAACATCCCCTGCCGACTCTATTCTACTACAAAATGACCTTAACCGATTTTCAACCTGGTGCCTTAAAAACTTTCTTGAGCTCAATGTTAACAAATGTCAAGCTATCACCTTCTCCCGTAAGCGCTTTCCACTCCCTCCTAGGACGTATTTTATCGACAATGTGCCAGTCCTCTCGGTTGATTCACTGTGCGATGTAGGAATTATCTGCGATAGACAATTGAATTTTCGTTCTCACATTGATAAATCCATCAAGAGAGCTAACTCCGCACTGGGCTTTGTGAAACGATGGTCAAAGGAATTCTCCGACCCTTATGTCACTAAATCTCTCTATACCACATTTGTTAGTCCACTTCTCGAATATGCAAGTCAAGTCTGGTCACCTTATTACCTTAATCACTCTCAGCGAATTGAAGCTGTTCAACGTAGATTCCTTCGTTTTGCCCTCCACGGCCTTCCCTGTTCTGATGCACATAACCTGCCTCTCTACCAACATCGTCTAATGTTAATTAATATGGACTCCCTCGAATTTCGCCGCCGAGTGGCTAATATTGTCTTCACCCATCAGCTCTTAGCTGGCAATATCGATTGTCCAGCTCTTCTTCAAAAAAAATATCCCTGCAAACAAATTCCAATAATCTCCGATCCATACCTCTGTTCCAAATCAAGTTTCACCGAACCAATTACGGTAGCAACGAACCTATAAACCGTATGCTACGTACCTCTAACAGCGTGCACAACCTATTCGACTTCCATCTAACCAAAGACAGCCTCATAACCTCCCTTTACCGTTCCTCGCACCCCTCCTAGCCATAATCTTAAGTAAGTGTAAGTTTTTAATGTTAATCTTTAAGTTAGTATGTAAGTTTTTGCTTGTATTAAGGTAATAAAGTGAAACAATCTCTTGGTGGCGGGAGGGGCCTTTCTCCCATCTCCCTATGGGCGTTTGTTGCTATATAAAAAAAAAATAATGAGTTGACACTTAAGGTTTCTACGCCTGGTTCTGAGCCGAAAATAGTTTTATTTATTTTATTTATTTAAAAATTTACTGTGACTGTGATTAATACATTCTTCTTAGATGTTTTACTATATCTGGTACATATAATTATACATTGCGCATAAATCGTCAGTACACATGAAATATTTTCTATACACTCACTACATAAATATTGATGATGGGTTTTATAGGTATTCTAATTTTAAATGCGAATGTCCTAGTACAAATTAAATTGAAATGCCAACGCATAGTTACAAATATAAATACCGAAATTCGACGTTTTTTTTAAATTTTGGGTTTTTCAAAGTTTTTGTTTGGGTTTATGTTCTTAAAAGGTAGTGAACAATATGTTGATAAATGGTTTATGGGCATGTTCTAAGAAAGAAATTGTTTTGGAGGGGACCCTAACCTCCGATTATTTAAAATAAAAATAAATTAGGTGGCGCAACGGCTCGTGAAGAACCAGCGCCTAGTGACTAACAACTTGCAACCATGTATAAGCGTGTCGACAGGAATGGAAGGGACCTACAATTTTATGCCGAATCCGAACGGCTAGACGAGAAGCACTTGTTCATGACAAGTGATTTTCTTGTAGGATTTGTCAATTCCTCGAGATAGGCAGTACCCCTGAAAAAAACTTTTTTTGTTTGAAGTGTACCCAGACCTCCAGCGTGACAGTCCATCGCACTAACCAAACGCTACGGGCTCCTTCATTATAAGCAACCAGAATTGAAATTACAGAAAGTTGGGGCAGTTTGGCAGAATAGTAAATAATAGTCATGTCTATCTAAAAGAACCTAACAAAAATATTCAACATTTCTTTTTTTATAGCAACTATCAAAAAACAAAAAAAATCGTCCAGCGCCAACAATGAAATATGATGAAAGTAAGGCCAAGACTTGGGTTCGTTTGTACATATATTATTTTTCAATGTCCACACAATTTTTTTTTTATAGCAACTATCAAAACAAAAAAGGGCGTTTAGGACCCAAAAATGAAATTGTAGGAGGGGATGGTGCCAATTGGTTTCCATTCGTTCACCGACTGTATAATGTGTATCCAGCAGATGTACATATATAAAGTCATCTGTTTACCCCCCAGGAAATACAAAATATTAAGTATTTATTTTTTATACCAACTTTCCGAATCAAAAATTTTGTCCAGCCAGCGTCCCAAGTTTTATTTTGGTTTGATTGGGCTAAATGGATTCGTCAATCCGTTAACTAACTGAACCTAGTTAAAGTTATTCTGGTGGAAAAACTGGTTCCAGGCCTTCACGTTTTTGTATAAAATGGAACTTAAACATTAATATATTTGATATTGTAGGCTTTTTAAGCTGTCAACCCACATGCTTTAGTTTAAACTTAGTAAAATTAAATATTCCAGACGTGATCAAAATACCCATAAAATGATTATTTTGATTGAATTTGGAAAATTTTCAGCTAGAATATTTAATAGTGTAAACTGATAAAATAAGTTGTTAGTTGAGGCCGAAGCCCATCCTGGGCTGTGAGCGCCATCTAAAGTAAAGTAAGTAAGTAAGTAACTGATAATAAGTTACCTCAAAAGCTGATTTAATTTCAAAACGAGTAGTTATCTATCGTTTTTCAAAATAATTTTATCAACTTATTTACCTACAGGGCATATTATTATAAGTACAGCCATATCTTAAATGTGTAACTTTTATGTCTTCCACTTTTTGTTTATGTTTATAGTATTTCTGCGTTGATAAAAAGAAACCCTCATTTGAGAACCTTTCACGCATTATCTAAATGTATTTTAAAGTTGTTATACGTATGTAGAGTAGATGTATACTCGTATCAGTAAAAATTACGTTCGGTTCCGCTTAAAAGCTTTGCAAACACAATCCACCTGAGAAACTATGCGATAAACTATAGTCATATATAGAGAACATTTATAAAATAAAGAAGCCTTTAACTTCCGGCAAACCATCATCAGCGCAGACATCAGCCGATAGGCCACAAGAATTAGTGATATGGAACCGAATGCGACAACACTTAACGGTTATGTCAACGCGTTAATGTGGGCTTGAGAATTTTTTTTATAACCCACATTAATATAAGTTTTCCTTACAGAAGATACAAAATATACAAATTATAATAATAACTACGAGTATATATATATATATAGTTTTTGTTTTTTTATTTTAAGTTGGCAGAAGACATTATGCAAATTAGCTGACTTTAATTGCCTCTAAAAGCATATCGCTCTTAATGTGACATATTTCCCCCATCACCACCTGAAAACAAAGGAAAGTAAATTTATTTCCTCTTTGCCAAAAATAAAAAGACGATAAGTGTATATATTCATATAAATCAATTGCAAATTTGTAGCTCTTTTTTTATTGAATTTCTTTTTATTTATTTTCACTTCGCGGGATATATAAATTCACACTTTTTTGTTTAAAAAGGAAGGGGATCGAAATGGAGATGGTATCCAGCATCCACAGGAGCTCAATTAAGAAAGCAAACAACACCTCCGCCCAACTACCTGTTTTACGTTTTTTTTTTTTGTTTTGATTCCATCTTTGGCTCGGGTCAGCTCAGCATCAACATCATGCCCACAGCCAAGGATAAAATCTCTGATTGAAGATCCCCGGAGTGCACCGATAAATCCACATAGAGACTCTCGGTTCGGGTATCGATGTCGATGACCATGCGATGATGATCAGGTCAGCAGGTAGAAGAAATTTATATACAAAAGAATCAGAGTGACCGACGAGCAACGACGACGACGCGACGACAGACCGATTACTCACATTACTAATGGTGATGGTGCGCCTGCGCTCTGAGCATAGAATATTATTGAGTGATGGTGGGTGTGTTTGTTTCGATTATGCGGTGATAGATTCTGTCAACATATCGAATTAATGAATGGAATTAAGGAAGAATATCTTAAAAGTCGACCACAATGAAAAAGAGGAGAATATAATGGGAATTACAAAGTGGCGTTAAAAGGATGGAGGACAATGGAACTCTGAAAACATAATGACATACGAGGCCATCCTCTCGGGACAATGGAAACAATTTGTGTTATTTTTGTATATAGGAAGGATATTTTGTTCTTAAGAAATTTGGACGTGAGTCATATAAGGCGTGTTTTTAGTGCCCTCTATGTAAGTTTAAAAAAAAATTCCATGTAAAATACAACAACAAATATCCTTACTTCGCGGCGATAAACATCTCTGCTTAAGAATTAAGCTAAAATAAAAACAGTGCTTCCATACACTATTTTTTGCGTTTATCCGATGAATTCTCAAAAAATGTCAAAAATTCATCCAAAAAATCATTAATTTGCCAGATGAATCTTGAAGCACGAGTCGAATGATGAAGAAAAGGATGATAGAAAAAAAAACAAAAACCAAACATTTTTTTATTTGTTAAAATATAATTATTAATTTAAAATAAACGTTACGTTAAATAAAAGCAAGACCTGGTCCAGGGAGGAGACGTTTCTTTTAATTTTTCAAAATTTTAACGAAATTTAGTTTAAAGTTTTTTTATTGACAAACATTTGACAGCCAAAATGTCAGAAAATGTCATTTTTATATCAGTGCTGCCAAATTATTTTCTGAAGCAATGATGAGCGTTTTTTTTGTGCCATATTTCTTAAGCTAACATAGAGGCACAAAAAAACACGCCAATAGTTGATTGTTAAGAGTTGAATTTGTATAAGATTATTTTATTAATTAATGGATTCTCAGTTGAAGAATACTTATTTGAAGCATCTAAAATGTACCCAACCTAATTTTGAGAAAATAGTGATTTACGGTCAATTATTTTTATAAATTATGAAATAATAATTGATGATTTTAATTTCCGGGCAAATGATTTCATTCGTCCTGCTACGAAAATAACGCCTTCGTTACGGAAATCATAATGTAGACCTACATAACAGATATTCTTTCTTTTCAACGTATTTCTGCTAACAAGCACCATGCTATTCAAATTGCACTTAAAAGACCTAAGGTCTTACTGAGACATACCCTTAGTTTAGAGTAATAAGTATGTGCGTTATCCTCCAGTCATATTGCTAAAAGTGAATATAACTTTCAGTAAGAAACAATTGAATATATCTATTTATGTATCTGGAAATAACTTTAAACACACAATTCGCTTAAATTCATTCATGCAATTCTATTTTTTTTTAATTTGAATTTCTTGTGTGAAGTTCTGCTGAGATAAGAGTAAACATTTTAGAAATCAATGCCTTCCTTTTTCGATTTTAAGGTCGCCTTTGTTAATTTTCTTGAATAATTTTTTTTTATAAAATGTTTTAAATCATCATCATTTTGATAGAAAATCTAACTTTCTATGAAAAATGTTTTTAAGTTAAATTCTCAGATTTGGCTTGGTTTTCGAACAATCAGTGTGACCATTCCCTCAGAAATAAATGGATGAATTTAATCGAATTTTGTGTTTTTAGCAATCAATAACAGGCAAACATTTTCAATAGATAATAAAAACCCGTGAACGCAATCCGGTACATTCAATAGTTCAACTACGTTTTTAGCAAGTTGAGCAACACTGAATAAAATGAGCCTTATCCACATTGAACTGAAAGTTAAAAAATGCTTTTATTCGCTACTTTATATGAGCTCCAGTGTTGAAATTCAAAATTTGCCCAAACAGCATTTTCTAAAATATCTTTGGGATATTTGTGACAAGTGACACACAAGACGTCATTAGGCGTGTTTTATTGGAAATATATACTTAGTAAAGTAAGTAATTCCCTAAAAACGCAACGACCGTAGCCTAGTTTATTATTTCACATTTGGTATTATTGTACCTACACCTTTAAGCCAAAAAAAAGTCACAAAGAAAAGAAAGGTAGGACACAACGGAGAAGCAAACACTAAGGGGTTCGTTTGTAGACTATAGGCAAAATAAAATTTCGTCGTTTCCAAATTATGTAGATGTCGTCATTGGCATTCATTTTTGCAGGATAGATGAAAGCTTATTTTGTTAACTAATTACTTTTGTAATGGTTATTTTCAATACATTTTGAATAGAATCATCACAGCGTCAATAAATTAAACAAATCAGAAACCACATTTACAAATTGACATCACAAAATTCTATTAGTGCTGGGTTGGTATTGGTACAGGGAGTGTAAATCTGTTAATTTGTAAACTGAGACAAATTTGTGAAATGGGCTTTTTGTAGACCTAAATACAAAAATCATTTATTGCTAAGCCCCGATTATTTTCAGAAATTAATAAAAAATTAATTACAAAGTGAAAATGGGTTTAGTTAGTCAAAAAAGAAAGGAAATTTTTGGCTCAATTGTAAGACGTGAGAGGAACGGAGAAATGCAAAGATGAGATTTAGACGTGTGCCTCAGAAAAAATTCATTCCCACTTTTCAATAGCAAAAGTGAGAAACTTTTGAGATAAACAGCTTTTATATTAAAGATAAAAGGAAGTTCTCTGAGATCTTATAAATATAAACCGATTTGTAAGAAATTTGCAATTATAACTACTCTATGAACACGTCCATCGAGACTCAATTCATCTATCAATTGTACCAACATCAAAAACACAACAAACAATATCCAATTAGAGACTCGAATAGATATCAAAATTCCATCCACAGTAAGCTTCTATTTTAGCTTGTTATCGGTCGTAGAGCTAAATAATATAGTCTAGGAAAATAAGATAATCAATTCGAAAAAATTCTGACAAAGGTGAATTTTGGTGGAGAGCTTTATTTGTTTTTCCTAATTATTTCCTGAAAAGTACACTAAACTTAGGGTGGAAATAAAATTTTAAGGGGGGAGGGAGTTAAGCGGTAAAAGTGCACTTTTTTCTGAATTACTTGAAAACTATAGATTTTTTGAAATAGTTTTAGGTACACATTTTAGCTCATAAAATTCATTAATAAGTCATTTTGTAGGTAATTGTACTGTCCACAGGTTGTTTATAGATCATTTTGTGAGAAAAATAAACTTCTCGGGAGCTATTAAGCAAAATAAAACCAATTACATTTTTCAAGATGGCGGCATTTCCCTTCCGCTACCACTCTCAAAAATTGGTCCTTTAATAGAAAATATGTTTCTAAACATAAACCAAAAAAAAATCCCCATCCAAAAATATAACTAATATATATTTTACCTTTTTGTTTTTCATCATTTCAATTCAATAGAAACGCCTTTTTTATTATTTTATTTTGCTAATCTATATATTTCGAGGACCTATTTGCCTCATCGTCAGGATCTATACAAATAAAATACATGCGTTTTAATACAAAATTAAATAAATATATATAAGAAATTTAAATATATACAAAATTACCAAAATTATTTATAAGAAGTTATTTGATAACAATCTGTTTCCGTTAAAAATTAGCTATAAATTATTTTTTAATGTTAGACATTTGTTTTTAAAATAAAAATTAAAATATTGAACAAATTTTCTTATAGAGTTATTCAAGTATTTGAAGATTACAAATTTGTTTGATTTTGAATTTGGTTATTCTGTAAACTAGCATTAACTATGAGATTGTAGTATGTATTAGTATAGTCCCTTTTATCTGTTTTGTAGTTACACGCAATGCCTTCATTCCTTATAATTTGGTTGACCTCATGAATTTGTAACTTAAATTTGTTTCTTTCTAATTTTAAAATTTTAGCTCCATCAAAATCAAAAGAATGTCCATTTTCCTTTACATGATTAGCTAAAGCAGCTATATTTTTGTTGACCGATCCTTCGTTAACTTTTTGACATTCGTTTTTGTGTTGACCTATTCTTGACCCCAGTTTTTGAATAGTTTCTCCTATGTATGTTTTTTCGCAATCGTTGCATTTTACAGAGTACACTAATCTACTGTTTTCTGTTTTATTAATTCTTTGTTTCGTATTAAGAAAGAATTTTGAATTTTGATTTGTTGGCTTCATTGCTGCTTTAACATCTGGTACAAAATATTGGCACACCTTAGCTAAGGACTCACTTAATTTAGGTACAAAAGTCATTGCTGAATAAATTTTATTATCCGTATCTAATAAATTTCTTGTCCGATCATTATTATTAAATAGAAAGCTGTAGTTACTTTGGTCAAATCTTTGTGGTAAATTAATTTTGGCTTGTAAATTTTCGTTTTTAACTGATGAAATTAGTTTTTCGATTATATTCATTGGATAGTTGTTTTTTCTCAATATATTTTGTATCTTTATTATATTATTGTTAAAATTGGTCTTATGGCTTAATGAAAATACCTTACGAATAAAGTTTTTAACCATATTATATTTCATTCGAGTAGGATGAGCCGAATAAAAATTTAACAAACGATTTGATGCAATTGGCTTATGAAACCCATTTGTTATATTATTACCATCATTGTTTCTTTTGACTGTAACATCTAAATAATTTATTACACGAGTAAGTGTGCCCTCCAATTCATATGTAAAAATAATATTTTTGTCAAGAGATTCCAGAGCTGATTTTACTACATCAATTTTGTTTCCAAATTGTGGTGTAAAATATATTCTATCAAACGCATTCAATATCACTTCATCCAAAACCCATTCGACGAGAATTGGAGCTAAAGATGATCCCATAAAAAGTCCAGTTTTTCATACGTATATATTGATTTTTAAAACAAAAATAATTGCAGTCAGAAAGGCAAAATTTTAACATAATCATAAATGTTTGTTTTGGAATTTTAGTTTTAGGTTTGATACGTAAATCAAAGTGACGTTCAACAGTTTGTAGTGCCAATTCAGTTGAAACATTATTAAAGCAATTTGATACATCGAAAGATACAAGAATATTTCCAGGTAGAATTTTGGTTTTTGTAATTGTTTTAACAAATTATTTTGAATTTTTGATTGTGAATTTTGATTTATAAGATTCTTTAAGAATGTTAGCTAAATATTTTGATAATTTGTAACTAGGAGAATTTATTGTTGAAATAATAGGTCGAACAGGTAAATTTTCTTTATGATATTTGTATTATCCAAATGCACGGGGTGAAATAGCAATATACGTACGAAGCTGTTAAGACTCTTGTTGGCTTATTAATTTTCTACTTTTGTTAAAAATAGTACTTATTAAGCGATTAATTTTAGCTTGTAGCGATGACGTAGGATCTGAAGCCAAAACTTCAAATTTATCGGTATCATTAAATAAGTTTACTAATTTATCATCAAAATCTGTACGCTTAGCAATGATAGTCACATTACCTTTATCACTTGAAGACATAAAAATGTCATCATTATCTTTCAGAAACTTTGTTGTAATTTTGGCCGCTTTAATCAAAAACTTTGTGATTCTGTTTGGCTTTTTATTTGATTTTATATGTCTTGTAATAAGATAAGTCAATTGAGCTCTCATAGCCTTTTTAATTGGTTCTGCAGCGAATCGTGAAATAATATATTCTAAATCAGCAATTAAGTCTAGAGTAGGGCCAAGTCCAAGTAAAATTAGCATTTCACGGGGAATAGTAACATCAAAAAGATTTTTAATAAAATTGTCATCATGTTTTATGTCTTCTAATGTTTCTTGTTCGTCCTCAAGTTTTTGGAATTTTTTACTAAGCCTTTTATTATTTGTCTGAAGAATTCTTTGAAAATGATCATTCTCATAAACGGGAGAGTTAGAATGAACTAATAATAAAGAAGGGACTGCATAATTTACATTTGATAATTGAGAAAGTTCTTTTTTTAACGAATTAATTTTGAAAAAACAATTTCCGCATTCAGAATTTGTTTCTTAAATTCTATAATTGCTTTTTTCAAGATATTTTTTGCTGGATCACTATTTGAATTTATTGTGAAGTATTTCTTTTAATGAAATTTGGTGAAATATTCCAACGTCTGCATTTTAGTAGAAATACTAGCCTTGATTTTTCTTGGGCATATTTAAAATATAACTATAATTAATTCAGCAATACAAAAATCATAATATATATAATTAATATACTCCAAAATTACATTTTGTTGAATGTACTGTATTTTAAAACGTGGAAGCTTTTTAGGAATTTTGCCGCCTTTTAAAGGCTTGTAAAGGATAGATTTTCCTCCTCTGCAAATCACTTCTGAGATAAAAGAACTGGGCATAATCTTTTTCGAGCAGCGAAAATGATGCCCAATTCTTTTCTAGCAGAAGTAATTGCACGAAACGCTTATATTTTTTTTATTTCAAATAAATCTGAGAAACTATATTTACTTATTTATTATTTAATTGAACATTTTGTTTCCTTTCGAAATCGAGAGTGAAAAAACAACACAACTGAATGACATGATTGAATAAACAAAACGAAGAAAAATCCATAGTTTGCTCTCCAAGATCTACTAATTCGGGAGTTGAGAACATCCAAAGTTGACCAACCCTAGACTAGAGTTTGAAAATCAAAAGTTGAACCCGTCAACTTAGAGTAAATAAAAACTATTTCTCAAGTTGACAGTAAAAATCCTAGTTAATTTCAGTTTTGGGTGAGTAAAATGGTCCTGTCCTGAGTTTGACTTAGCTTCTTAATAATTAAGTGCAGTGTTCGAATTTAAAATGATTCTTCTATCACTCCGTTTTTCAGTAGTGAGTTAAACGAGAATAAGAGTTAGCTAAGTCTGGAAACAGATTTGTCTACAGTTATATCAAGAAGCTTTTTTAAAGTGGAGGTTCAATGCAGAAAGACTTAAAAAACAACCGAAAGATAAAATATCAAAAGCATTTATTAAGTTAATCCAGCATTAAATCAACAAATTTGGTGAGTTAACTGCGGGTTTAATTTAAACCCCGAGTTGAAATACTTGCCCTATGGTAGTAAAGTGAATGGTTCAGTTTTTTTTTTTTCAATTCTTAAGTTGTCACTTAAATTACATCTTTAATAAATTTTACACGATGCTTCACAAAAAGTTTGACAAAAAAGGTAAGGCGTGTGGATTGAAACCAGACAAGAAAAGTTACAGTTTTCGTAATTTTCAATTTGCTCACAAACACAATACATGAAATCATTTGTTCGCAAAATCTTTTACGTACATAATTATTTACTGATGAAAATTCCGTGAAGATTTTTTCGGTTCGTTATTATAAATTGGTTCCAAAAATTTTGTGGAGAAAAGATTATTCAAGGTGATTTTTGAAAAAATCGTATCATTTTGAAATTTCAAATCATATGTTAACCCGTCATTTAATTAAAAAGAAAATTATTTACTGATGCGTTTTACTACGTTCGCTATAAACGTACAATTTTGAGAATTAGCCATGATATCACTTTGATTATTGCATTATAAACAATACTTTGTCTTATAAACTGTAAGGCAAGTATTATTTTCAAATAAAAAATCGAGGTTTTTTTAAAACATGCTGATTCCACTATTAAAACTCATTTCTCGATTTGTATGGATTTGAGACTTCCAAGTTCAAACTAAAATTTGGCGTCTTCAGGAAAACGAGATATCGAAGATTTAGCTCCATCTAAAGCTGGGCAAGGAAAACAAAACTTTCTTTTCCTTAGTGACAGCCAAACTGAAATTTTGTTTTCTAAGGAATCCTGTTCAGGCAACTGAGATTGTTGAGGACCTCTGAAACTCCTTTATCTGAACACGCCTATTATGTTTTGATATCCTGATGCTATATTGTTTTTAGTTTTAGCTGTAAAAAAAAAAAAATCACAGGTTGTTGTGACTGTGAAGAAAAATATTCAGGATGGACATGCTTCGAAAATTAATCGATTCAATTAAAACTATAACATTACGATGATTTAAAAGTCCAAATAATGGATTTTCGGAACGAAATTCGTCGTGGCGGTTCGCACGTTCTGTTGTACATCCAACTTGAGCCTAAATAAATGGACGGATTTGGTTCAAATCTAGTTCGAAGCATTTTCATGTGATTCCCGAGAAGGAAAATTCAATTTTTGTTCTAGATCACCTTGAGCGGGAGTTTGATTTAACTTCGAACATGTAGGTAGTCTTTAGAACAGTTTTATTAGTGCTGAATATGTACCAGTTTTGAGATTTGTTTTGATTTTTCTTAGGCGATCTTTTTAGTTAGATTTCGATGTAAAGGGTTTTTCAACAGGGACACTACAAAAGTAGAGCAACAGGAACAGCAAACGACGCCATATTTCTTGCCGTTCTTTTGACATTTCTCTGTAGTAAGGTTTGCCATTTTATGATGGAAAGATATACGAGCCAACAACGAGTCGAAATTATTAAAATTTACTACCGAAATTCGGAGTCAGTGGCCTCAACGTTAAGAGCGCTACGTCCAAATTATGGTCGTCATAATCGTCCTAGCAGATCAACAATTGAGCGTCTAGTGGAAAAATTTGAATCCACAGGCACAGTACAAAATATTCCCGTGCCAGTGAGATAAGGAAGTGCCCGTAGTGTCGAGAATATTGCTGCCGCTGGGGCTTCAGTTGCAGAAAGCCCAAATGTGTCTCTCACACGTCGTTCTCAAGCGTTGGGCATCTCTGTGACGTCGTTGTGGCGAATTTTTCAAAAAGATCTTGGCCTACATACTAACAAGATTAAATTGACGCAAGTACTGAAGCCGCTTGACCACCAGAAGCGTCGTATGTTCGTGAATTGGGCTGAGCAACAACTTGAAAATGATTCGGATTTTCATAGAAAAATCATCTTCAGCCATGAGGCTCATTTCTGGCTGAATGGCTTCGTCCATAAACAAAATTTGCAGTATTGGTCAGGCAGTAATCTACACGTACTCCATGTGTCATCATTGCATCCGAAAAAATTACTGTTTGGTGTGGTTTATTGGCCGGCGGCGTCATTGGGCCCTACTTCTTCCGTGATGATCAAGACCGGCACGTTACTGTGAATAGGGATCGCCACCGTTCAATGATAACCGAATATTTTTGGCTCCAATTGGATGATATGGACTTGGAGGACATGTGGTTCCAACAGGACGGCGCCACAAGCCACACAGCGAATGTCACAATCAATTTATTGGAAACCAAGTTTGGAGAACGTGTTATCTCACGAAATGGTCCAGTCGCTTGGCCGCCTCGGTCGTGCGATTTAACGCCGTTAGACTATTTCCTGTGTTGCTACGTCAAGTCTATGGTCTATGCCAACAAGCCAGCGACGATTGATGAACTTCGTACGAATATCGAATGTGAAATTGCAGCAGTATCGGCCGATTTATGCTTGAAAACCGTCGAAAATTGGGTTCAGCGCCTAGACTTCTGCAAGCGTGCCCGTGGTGGCCATCCAAAAGAAATCGAGTTCTATACATTATGGCATCGAACGTACTTTCACAGGAATAAAGAATTTCATTGATATCCAAACCCGTTTTTGTAGCGCTCTTATTGAAAAACCCGATACCTGTGTCAATATGTATTAAGCATCTTATGCAAAAGATCCAAAAACTTATTCATTTGTATTTAAAATACGTAGGTAACTAACCATAAACACTAACAACGACAGTAGAAAGTGAAAATATGTACAGATCTGAAAAAATGATTAAAGCTAGAATCTAAAAATTGACTTCTGCTTTTTTGTCAGTAAACCAAAGTGGAATGTTATAAATTTCTATACGAATAAAATCCTACATAACTACAACTACTTATACCAAGAAACCACAGTGCTGCCAACAGTACTTCAATAGGTTGATAAATTAGCTTTAAGTCTTAAGAAAGTTAAACTAACAAAATCAAGCAAATTTCAAACTTATACAACGTTGTTCCTATTGACATACTATTTTATATGTGACTAATTTTTTACAGATTATCAGATTACACTGAACTTGTTGATTTTAAATGGATCTTTTTATTCGAAAAAATAAAACCATCTCTAAAATCTATTCTAACTCAGTTCCTTTTTAAAACCTCCTACAATGATTCATGAATCATGATGATCTCGCTCTCTACTTCATCACATTCCATTTCGACACCTTGACTTGACGGTATTTTCAAACAAACAAACAAAAACTCACATCAAAGAACCTTTGCCGCGCGGGTCCTTTGGAGGCTTGGTGCAGGGGTGGGACGAAAGAACAAACATTAGTTCAAAAAGCTTTCAAAACAAACCAACAAATTCTGCTCCAAATCCGATCAGAAAAAAAAGGTATACAGAAACAAAAAATAACTCAAAACTTCTGTCGTCGCATCAGCATCATCATCATCTAAGTATCCCAATACCTGATCTGCTATTGAGACGAGGCCGGCCGGCAAAAGGACAAACGAGAGTGAATAATAATAAAAAGAAAATATAAAAAATTAACTCCAACCAAAAAACCATTTAGCCACACTTCTTTGTGCGTCCAGCGTTCACATCCACATCCATCCATCCGCAACGGCAACGCACACCGTACATTCGATCCTGATTCATACCGAGAGAGACTTCGGTTCGGACTAATTGATTTTTTATTAGCCATTCGACCTTTTTTTAACCTTCGTTTTATGTTTCGAGTTTTTGTTTTTTTTTTTTTGTTAGAGGTATTATAATTTTTATATCGTGTCACTCTCTTTCCACGCACTATATCGATGCCACTGACTGGCTGGCTGCATCGGAATGTGATTTTGAATCTTGCCGCCAAGTCTTGTGGTGACAACTTTGGACGCGGCATTAAGAATGTTCCATTGGAATGTTGGCGCACAAGTCTTTATACCTTACCTACCTTTATGAAAATAAAAAAAGAAACAAAATTATAAATAAAAATATGGCACTCAACTATAGAAGTGACCGGAAACTTGTCGCCAATTGTTCGCCACGGTCCATTGTTCCTAATTGAGTTCTCTATGCCCTAAGGGTTATTTCGAGGCTTGCACAACTTGACACTCCCGAAAACCTTGCAACCGTAGGAAGAAACCATAGAAGAAAAAAAACAAGAAACAAGCATTTAAGTCCCAGCAGGTGACCAACCATCTAGATCTTACCTGGCCTGGCATTATACAGATACCATAATATCGATAACAGGTAGGAAGTAGCACGAGCACATTACCTTTGGGCCTGATGGACTATTAAAGGGCGTTCTTCATTGTTGCCTCAGAGATTTATGACGCAATTGACACCGAATAGATATGAGTGTCATAAATTATCGGCGCTTGAAGATGATTTCAATTGGAACTACTTGTGTGAAGGTTAAAGGATGTTCTAATATGAGTTTATTGCCTTAGCGAAGGCACACCAAGAATTACTTTTTTCTGCAAATACAACAAATAGTTTCAAGAAGAAGGTTAACCTGTCTGGCAGGATGTATTCATTTCATTGTTTATTATTGTTGTGGATAGGCGCCAGGGCTTAGTTGCATTATTTTATTCTTCAATGAGAAATATATAGGAATTTCCGGAAAGGTTGCTATTTTTATGGTTTATGCAATCAGCGTGAATTTGAAATGATAAAACGAGTGAGCTCTTATCAGCCTTCCTTTGGATAAATTCTTTTCTTTTTATCAACATCGTGGTTTGGATGATGATTCACACATTTTTATATGCGATAGCTTCTGTGTATAGGAATAGGTTTTTGTGTTTGTTATCATGAAGACAAAAATTCAGAAATTGAGTTATGAAAAGAAAATTTCCATTGAATGTAAAATCTAATTTTTTTTTTTTAATTTTTCAATGCGGTACAACTCTAAAGCCCTAACAGAATGTCATCGTTCTACGACGAACTACTGTATACCTATAATTAATTAAGAATTTTGAGAAAGTGGGTGGGTGCCACGCGTCCTAAATGGAAAACCATCTATTTTTGATGTTTTTCTTTGTTTACACAACAAGATTTTTTCTGGGGTATAGGGAAGGGCTCTCCTATTTTGATGATTTTTCAGTGAGTCAGTCAGTTAGATGGTGTTCACATTTGCCTCTCTTCACATGACTTATTGGGTACGTTCAGGAGGCATAATGGACTTAATATTTATTCAACTACATCCATTTAACGTAAATTTGCTTAAAAATAACTCACTTTTTGTCGACAAGTCGTATATCAAACTTATAACTTTTCTTCAATACTTGTTTCGTTTAGAAAGAACAGAATCCAAGACATGGGTAACAAATTACGTCGTAATGTACGGAAAATTTCATTTTAAATTAAATTAACGCGACCGCACAAACGATTTATAAAAAGCTAAACTGATTTTTAATTTCACAAATGACAATTTTGACAAGAACATACTTGATTTAAAATTAAGGCAGATATTTCTTGACTAATTTTCCAGTCACTTTCCAATAAAAGTTCTCTTCATTTGAAGTTAATTTTTTGAAAGCTGGCCAATCACAGACTAGAAGCTTGCCTTACTTGCAAGTTCCCTTAGTCATTTGAGCGTACCCATTAGGCATTTGCCGTATTTTTTTTAATTATTTGAAGTTTGTTCCCTTAGTTGGTTATGTCAACCCGGCGAACCCCACAAGTGGAACCTTAGGTGAAGCAGTTGAGTGGGAGAGTTGTGGTCCTCCTCGAGATCATGACAATCGCCGGTAAAATGAAGACGAATAAGAAGTTGGTTATGTCATTCTCACTATGAGCTTGCAGTGAGATAATATGTAGAGCTGTCAAAATGAGTCGTGCGAACTGAAGCTAATGTGACCACCGTTTTATGCTTTGTTTAGACGTCAATGCAAATAAGCCAGGAGTTGACTCAATGCCTCACTATGGACTCAAGGAGTCAACGGGTTGTCCATATACGTTCGACTGTCTAATCGTAGCTTTACGGTGTGAGCAATTTTTGAAGTCCTATGTCTCAGGAAGCACTACAACAGGCATGTTTTATTGGAAATCTATACACAGTTCAGTAGAAATTCCCAAATAATAAAGCATCGACCGTAGCCGGGGGCCTCATCACGTAAAACAAAAACGTTAGAACGATATCGTCTTGGAGATAGCTGTCTTTATTTGTTTCTACAGAAGTGATAGAGATAGCAACATTGAAAACGATATCGTCCTATCGTTTTTGTTTTTTCGTGATGAGGCCCCTGGTTTTTATTTCACGTATGGTAGTATTGAACAAAAAAAAGTCAAACAGAATAAACAGAGTAAACAATAGAGAAGGGGTTTGTTCTCGGTTGAGTGGTTGGTGAACACGTAGTATAAGGCTCTCTCAAATCAACGCGAAACCAGAACGAAACATTCGCAACGATAACAAAAATTGAAGATACATAATAGGCGGTGTTCAGGAAAGGGAGATGAGATTTCGGATGGCCTCAGAAATCTCAGTTGCCTTAACGGGATTCCTCTACAAAAAAATCTAATTTTGGCTGTCAAAATAATGAGAAACAAAATGTTTGGATTGGCTTGACCAAAAACTGATGTTAGCCAATGTTTCGCGTTGGTTTGGGAGAGCCTTAAATCTTCACATTTTTAGATAGAATTTTAAAATGAGAATTTACCAATCTATCAATGAAAAAAGTGACAGTTGTTTTACTGAAAATTATAAGGTAGGTACCGGTACCTAATAGACGCGTTCAGGAAAGAGAGATATTGGAGATTTTGCTCAGTCAAAAGCTGAGCAAGCGAATTGAGAATTTTTTGCTCGGGAATCCTGTTCAGGCAGAGGCAAACTAAAATTATTAAGGCCCTCCGAAATCTCCCTTTCCTGAACTTGCCTGTAAATTTTTTGAAACTGACGGATGCAAATTTGCATGAAAATAAAAAGCATTTTTTTTTATCTTAAAATAAGGTTTTGCTCAGTTTTGATTTCTAGAGTTATCCAATTTAGGATCCTGAAATCGTCGAGATATCCAAGACTTGAAAAATCTGAACATAAGGAAATAAAAATTCTGAGATCTCATTTGCCTCGATTTTCTTTCTTCAATTTTTCTTCTTCAGTATTTTGACAGTAAACTGAGATTTTTTCTGAGGAATCCTGTTCAGGCAACTGAAATTGCTGCGGCCCACTGAAAACTCCTTCTCCTGGACATGCCCTTTTTTCTAAACTAGCCGATTTCTTAAGTAAAACTTTCCAGGTTTAGTGTCAAAATACTAAGACTCTTTTCTTTAGATTTGTTGCCACATTTATTTTTTGTCACTATTCATTTAACGTATAAAAAGAAGATGTATTATAGTTCTTCGCTGCTGACTTCGTGAAAAGAAATTTTGTGCTGTTTTTTCCTCTTGCTTGGTCCGATCGACAGAAAAAAATTTCTGAGATCTAAAGGACGTGAACTGGCTAAAGGCCCAGCTATAATAGGCGAAAGCAAACGGAAGCTACTGTCAAAAATTAACGGTATTGGAAGTGTTATCGGCTTTGATATTAAAGATTCAATGGACAAATGGGAAAAATCGATCCTGTTATGTGCGACGTATAAATCGAGATCGAAACCGCAATGGTTTCTTTAATGTTTCATTCAAAAAAATAAAGGAACTGGATATAGTGAACAGTCTTTCATATACAGGGTGCCCCGTAAAGAATGGATAACCCTGAAATGCCTCATAATAGACTTTATGGCCGTCGTGAAAACTGATAAAAAAAGTCCTATCGCAACCACAAGAAAAGATACATGCATTTTTTTGTTCAGTGCATTATTTTTTGTCTTACTTTACATTTTGGAATACCACGACTAAAAGTGAAAGAAATTCACCGTTTTTTTTTTTTTTTTTTTGTAGCAGTATTTTACATTATTTGTGCCAGAAAATTAGTAGAAAAAAATTATAATAACTGTTGGACTTCTTAGAGAAAAAAGTTATTTAACTTTGATTTTCAATGCAAAACGTGAAAGAAAATAATTTGGTGGACAATTGCAAAATGTATGCGGTGATACAACGAAATTTAGCAATTGCATTGGTGGTTGTGTTTATATGCTAGATCATAAGATCGAGTTGGAAAAGGGTTGGACTTTCAACCTATAGTTGGAATAGAGTTAAAAAGCAGCTATCATTTTTGCATTTTTTACAAATAAACTCAGAGATTAGATTGTTTCCTAGTATTTGAATAAATCTAAAAGTTAAGGAAGTTATTCTTGTTGATTTCGCTTAACTAAATATAAATAATTGAATTGAATAGATTTGATTGTTTTTAGAAATTTGGAAATAGTCTGTAATGGGCAACAAAAAAGATGGACTTCAAGCCGACCGACGATTTGTTTTTCATCACCTCAGTTGAAAGTTTTATTTGCACATGAATCATAATTTAGCTCAAACTTCTTTTAATTGCTTTGCAAATGTTGCATCTGTCAGTTTTATCAATCTATTGGATGTCACTTTGCCGTTGACAGTTTCGCAAAAGTCCGCTCTATCAAACTGCATACTTCTTCAACTTAAAACTATTTTAGAGATAATCTGACCTGAATTATATAAATCAGTTATGTGGATGTACAGTTTCTATGATATATGAATTACAATAACAAGAAAAATATAGAAAATATATTTTCAATTGCATATATTACAATACATATATCTACACTTCTTGTCTGGTTGGATAATTACATACAATGATAATATTTATCATACAAAATAATTCTAAACTGATGTACGAGACTACGTACGCCCCCAAATGATAATAGTCACGCTTTCTCTATCTTATCAAAAATAATTTCGTTTTAAGCTATAGTTCAGGAAAATAACATATCAAAGAGAGTAGTGGTCTAACTGTCAAACTACTGAGGAAACAAAAACATAATAAAACAAAAATTTGGATTCACTCCCTCTAATACTAGATCTAATATTCCTGAATAAGCCAAATACCTAAACTTTTTGTCTGTGTGACGTATGACATTTTACACTTCTAACGCGACATTAGCAGCAATTTTGATAGTTTTTCGTTTTGCATTATTTATTTATTGTGAAAAAAAAAAATGGATTTGCTTGTGGCTGATGTTTTAAAATTTCTGAATAATTATATTTCATTTAATTTGATAAAAAATCACAAAAATAGTATATAAGATATGAGTTTTTTTTTTCCATTTGTATTTTTTTTATCGTAAAAAACACAAATAAAAATAATACAACAGCGATAATAATAATCGAAATATACTTAAGCAACAGGTCCGTATTGACTTTTGGCAGCGCCTATTACATAAAATTGCACGTAATTTTATCACGAGGACTAAAAGACATGATTATTCCTAAGGCCGCTGTCAATGTGACACCAAAATTAAATTTTGAAGTTTTTAAAACTAAATCCATTTCAACGCTTTCATTGAGTTCAAATACTGTTGATATTTACACAAGTAGCACTCGTGTCAAAAAGTAGAAATGGTACGAAATTTAACGCGATATTTTTTCAACTGACGCAGGATCTATCAAAGAATCCTTTTTGTTGTAAAACTCAAAACAATTCTGTTTTTTGACATAAGCCTTGGCGTTTGAGATACTATTTTAGAAATTTATTGTTCTTTTCGTTCTGCAATACGCTGTTCGACCGGCAAAATTGATGATAAAGCCTATAGTATCCTGAATCTTGTCGTGAACCCGTATAAATTTCACTTTTTTGTTCACCCGTGAACGTACTCGTGAAGCCATGTGAAGAACAAAGTGGAGAGTTTTCGATCACGAGCGGTGAACCAATTTCCGAATTAAATGTACGAGAAAGAGTTCGTAAATCTTTGAAAGTTTTGAGCTAGTCATTTAAGGCATTTCAGTTTCAATCATCAAACGCTTACAACCTGGTCACAAGTGTGTAACAGCGAGAAATTTCAAATGTTCTCTCTCTCCACAGACGAGTGTTCACTTCACTATTGGAAGTATGTACTAGGCTTTAGGTATACCAGATTGTTTTGAGTAGTCTCCACACTCTTTTCGCATCGAATTAACTGTCCAGACCATTAATTTGGGGTTTTGGTTTTGTTTGTGTTTTGGTTTTGTTCATGTTTTTAATTTTTTGTTTCTTTCGTTACAGCATGGTTTTCTTATGTTTTTTTCGTTTATTTTTGTTTTATTTATTAACAATTACTGAAACTATCAGCTACTCGTAGTAGGGGAGGCGACTGTAGGTTTATCTATCTCATCGCGGCTTCGGAAAAGAATGATGCCAACTCATAGGTTTAGTCTTATCATTAACAAAACCGCTGGTCGGACAAGGTTTTTCAGGTGGCATTATTGAGTTAAGCCCGAGTTATTTAACTCTGGAAATAGATCTCTCTACAGTTACGTTAGGAAGATGTTTTTTATTTGATGATGAATGCAGAATGCCTTAAAAACACGGAAAATAAAATAGCATAAATATTTTTTGAGTTAAACCAAAGTTAACTCACCAAATTTGGTGAGTTAAATCGGGCTTAACTTTAACCCCGCACAGATAACCCCGCACAGAAAACTCACTCTTAGAGTTATTCCTGTAGCTCCAAAAACACACTAATTTTAAAGAAGGTTCATTTTATTTGATCAACGAATCTAGGTACTGTACAATGTAAATGCATTTACACAGATTCAAATAATATTTTCAGCATAACTGATGGCGCCTATAGCCGCTACACCCTTTGCTCATTGATTTGACGTGGCCCTGCTCATACAACTGGGGAAATCCTTATCGTTAACCTAACTACATACTATAAAATGCACTCTTGGCTCGTGCTATATGAACAAACTCGAATCAGTTAAGATAAGCAATATTCCAAAGCATCAAAACATAACTTCCGTTGAGGATGATAAAAAAAACAAATGAGTCGCAATTAAATGCTCTTGAGTAGGTACCTCTTCTGGCTCTTCGTCTTGGAGAAAAGTTTCTTCTAGGTATTAAAGATTTGGTTCGTCTTGCCATTGGGCTACCCCTATTTATAACCAGAGTTGATTGTATTAAAATCGGCACATTGCAAATGTTGCTTCGCGAAGCCAACATTGAACTGACAAATTCCTTGTTTTTAATCAAGGTATATACCAGCAGTTTCGGATATCAAACATCACAGCGCCAAAACAAGCAGACAATTGGGCTAATCAGCCAGATGCTGCTCTCTTCCCTTCTTAAACGCTTTCAATCGATGTTTATGGAAAAACTGTCTTGTTTTTGTTTTATCATCTCATTCTTAAGCTGAAACTATAATTGTCGGAAGGACACCGAAGTTCTCGGAAGAAAACAAACGAATACGGGGAAACCATATGATGCGTCTATCTCTATATATGATGTGGTTTGTGGCCCTTCGTCTTTTTTGGTTTATTGTCACATTCGGAGGAAGGAGAGCACTCGGGAGTGAAAAACTAACATCTCGCTGAGGGAAGAATGAAAGAACACAGAGAAATATGGTTCATTTCAATTGAATGCAATATGGATGACTTGACAGTTTGGAAAGCTACTTATCGGCAAACGATTATTAATCATTAATTATTAATTATTAATTATTAATTATTAATTATTAATTATTAATTATTAATTATTAATTATTAATTATTAATTATTAATTATTAATTATTAATTATTAATTATTAATTATTAATTATTAATTATTAATTATTAATTATTAATTATTAATTATTAATTATTAATTATTAATTATTAATTATTAATTATTAATTATTAATTATTAATTATTAATTATTAATTATTAATTATTAATTATTAATTATTAATTATTAATTATTAATTATTAATTATTAATTATTAATTATTAATTATTAATTATTAATTATTAATTATTAATTATTAATTATTAATTATTAATTATTAATTATTAATTATTAATTATTAATTATTAATTATTAATTATTAATTATTAATTATTAATTATTAATTATTAATTATTAATTATTAATTATTAATTATTAATTATTAATTATTAATTATTAATTATTAATTATTAATTATTAATTATTAATTATTAATTATTAATTATTAATTATTAATTATTAATTATTAATTATTAATTATTAATTATTAATTATTAATTATTAATTATTAATTATTAATTATTAATTATTAATTATTAATTATTAATTATTAATTATTAATTATTAATTATTAATTATTAATTATTAATTATTAATTATTAATTATTAATTATTAATTATTAATTATTAATTATTAATTATTAATTATTAATTATTAATTATTAATTATTAATTATTAATTATTAATTATTAATTATTAATTATTAATTATTAATTATTAATTATTAATTATTAATTATTAATTATTAATTATTAATTATTAATTATTAATTATTAATTATTAATTATTAATTATTAATTATTAATTATTAATTATTAATTATTAATTATTAATTATTAATTATTAATTATTAATTATTAATTATTAATTATTAATTATTAATTATTAATTATTAATTATTAATTATTAATTATTAATTATTAATTATTAATTATTAATTATTAATTATTAATTATTAATTATTAATTATTAATTATTAATTATTAATTATTAATTATTAATTATTAATTATTAATTATTAATTATTAATTATTAATTATTAATTATTAATTATTAATTATTAATTATTAATTATTAATTATTAATTATTAATTATTAATTATTAATTATTAATTATTAATTATAGTATTAAGGTAGAAATCAAAAAAAGAGAAAGCAATCAAGTGATATGAATCATCATATGGCTGACTTCTATTTTTGACTGTGCTCAAGAAATATCTCGAAAAACGAAAGCTTCTTAATGACCGGCAGTACGGCTTTTCTAGCAATAGGTCCACTGGTGATCTGATGGTATACCTCACCGAACAATGGAACAAACCTTTACATCGTTTTGGAGAAATTAAGAATATTACGCTCGATATTTCAAAAGTGTTTGATAGAATTTGGCATCAAGCTCTTTTATCGAAAATGCCCGCATTTGGTGTCGATGAATCTTTTCTTCGTTGGATTAGAAATTACCTTTTCGACTGCTCAATACAAGTTGTTTTGGACGGTTTTAAGTCTAAAATCCACAAAATAAATGCTGGTGTGCCCCAGGGCTCGGTTTTGTCTCCTATACCCTCTTCCTCATATTCAATAATCATAAATGTTGTCTGAAACTTCTAATCCATTAAACTGTTTTGCTGACGACAGTACCATCAGCTTTTCGTTTTTAGATTCACATCCATGTCGTTCAGATGTGGAACTTCAACGGCAGCGGCGGTGAATGATAAGCTCATTAAATTCTGATCTCGAAAGCATTGTCTAATGGGTAGGTAATCAAAAATCGAGTAGAATTTAATGCTTCAAAAACTCAATACTGTCTACTGTTGTTAAAACGAAACCCACCACATATGCCGCTATCCATGAGTGGAACTTGCATTGAGGAAACTGAAAAGCTCTCAGTCCTCGATATGTGTATCACATACCACCTTCTTTGGAACGATCACACATTTGATGTCGCCAAAAATGCTGCTAAGTGTTCAGGTTTTCTACGGCGATGTAAGACATTTTGCACCCCTTCTGATCTAGCTGTTATCTATAAAGCCTTTATTCGTCCAAAACTCGAGTACAATTCTCATCTTTGGGCAGGTGCTCCAATAACTCACTTGAGTCTTTTGGATAGAATACCAAGAAAAGCTATGAAAATTATAGGTGACAGAAATTTAACGGAAGCATTTGCAACTGTCGAACAACGCCACAATGTTTCATGTCTTTCGTTGTTTACCGTTATTTTTATAAACAGTACTCTACTGAAATAGCCAGTTGCATTCCTCCCCTTAAACAATTCAACCGAAGTACTAGTACTCCTAGGAATGCACATCAGTTTACTCTTGAGCCCAACTTCGGGCGTACTGTTTAGTATAGTGATTCTTTCTTTAGTCGCACTACAAGAATATGGAATTCTTTACCCGGGATTTTTTTCCCTGTCACTTTGATATTCAGAGGTTCAAATCCAATGTAGATCGGCATCTCCTTATAAATCCTTCCTTATTTTCCTAACGGTCGCACTGTGTTTTAACATTTTAAGGGTAGTAAGAACCCCTTGCGCGCTTAATTAAATAAAAAAATTTGTTTGTCTTCAAACGATTTTTTAGTCGCTTTTGCTTCACTTTCAATTTCTTACTTCTTTTGCGTGTGGTTAGAGTCAGTGCTCTGTTTATTTGATCGTGTGAGTAAAGCTTAGTGATGGCAATACAAACAATTTAAGAGAACAACAAAAACCTTATTGTAAAAACCTTTTCGATTTCTGGACAAAAACTTGGTTATAAAATCGGTCAGTGTAAACCCAAATTTTATTCTACACTTGCACTGCTTTAAAACTGACGTTTTTCTGCCATTAAACTGTCAAAAGAATTAATTTGCTCATTTTGTTACCAATATACTGGACAGAAATACTGCCAATCTGTCAGTTGTGCAAATGCACCATAACAGAAATACTAGTAATCTGTCAGTCAGTGAAAAGAAGTTTGACGTTCATAAGGGTTGGTGCCGTCGGGCAACTTTAAGTTTAAGTTTAAATTAAGTATGACCAACTCTAGCCCTCATTTCCGTCTCAATAATCACAAAAGCGCCACGTAAATTACGCTTTGGTTATTCGATTATGTTAATATCGATGACATACGCAAGTGAGTGCACGAATCTTTGACAGATTCTGCATAAGAGTTGACGGTAGATTTTTACTACTTACTCCTTCTAAACGATGACAACAAGATTGCGGACAGGTAACTCTCATAGCCAACTACCGACCACAAATATGGTGCATTAGCGGAGGACCGTATAACTCAGGTGGCATACGCATTTAGAGGGGACCGTAATGGATGAAAACCCTTCGTGTCCATCGAAGATAATTTCAAATTCTTATATATTCTTTATTTTGCAAAGTATTGGAGTAAAGTGATAGTGTAATTTTAGTTTGACTGAGCGTAAGATCTTACCTTGTACATTTTTAAATGCAGTCTTTTAGAGCAAGATAGATGAATCCAGAAACTAATCATCAAGCCTGTTTTAATCTGCTGTAGTTCCTGTTGCAAAAACCTAATCCAGCAACATCTGTTTAATTCACAAGAATCATCTAAAAGGTGTATATTCAAGTATCTTTTAGTAAACCAACCAAAGAGGTGATGTTAGTTGTGCATTTTTAATAATTATTCATATAATCCATCATCATACTATAGGCATTTAGACATTTAATTTGCGATAAACACCTGAACGCATTCGAATAATACAGCTTCTGCGTTCAATGGCATGTGTTTTAATCCTACATGACGTATCACAGAATAAACACTTAACGTTTCAAATAGTTCCCCATAAATCTTATCTATAGATTGACTTGCCAGTATATATAGGTAATGTTGGATTTAAATCTTAAACTAGTTTTAAGATCTGTTATTTTGTTTTATTTTCAAAGCAAAGCCCAGGTGTTGTATGAAACCTTAAAGAAAATTCCATCGAATTAACTTAGAACTTCAACTGACAACAAACAAAAATAAAAAATCTACGATTGTGAATGGAACTTGATAATAAAATGTCATAATTATTTCTATCGGAGTTTTGAATTTGCAAAGTTTCATTTTGGAATTCATTTTGATAAAACAAAAATGCAAACACAGTATAATTTTAATTGTGTTACAGAACACACAACTGACTTTAACAGTTGATAGTCCTTGAACGGAAGTTGAATATCCTGATTCACAATCATGGATAATTTAAATATTTTTAACATTTCTAGAATTGATAATAATATAATTGCTTCAAGAACTAATTGCCTGACGCCTTTGTTTAATTTTTTATTATATATAACAATTAAATATATTACAACCACTTGCAACAATTGCAATCCTGATCGCCATCACAATTTTGCTGCTGTAACAGCCATCATCATCAGCATCACCAGCATCCGATTCGACCAAAAGTAGACAGATCCAATCATAAATCACGGTATATTATTGCACGGCGACAGGTTAACAACTGCTTGCACTTAACCACTCAGCAGGGTGGGGAAGGGGGGCGGAGGAAATATTTTTTATTGGAAATATTATATCCGACTCATAATGTAGATTGCTGACGTTTAGCATGCTGCACGTTACCACCACGATCGTGGAGTATCTAGAATTATTATTATAACTTCAACCTTACTGAATGCAGTTAGCACTTAATGAACGCTATAAAGTTTTAAAATGTTTCTCTTTTTTTCTTCGAATAGGTTGTATGATTTTTTTTCTCTGTTTCCTTCAGTCTCTCTCAAGGGTGGGTTATTCAGTCAGGAATTATGAGAACTTAGCGAATGGAAACTTAAATTCACTGCGGTAGCCATAAAGAAATCATCACCATCAAAGGAGTGCTAAATGCAAGTCCATAATGATAAACACAGTGCAATAAAAAGTTTTTAAATAAAGTAATTTTGATTTAAGTGTGCGGGGAGATATAAAAGGTGGCGTGTGGAAGAGGAAATTTATCTGTGCTGATTGCTGAATTCCTTAGATTCGAATGCGAATTGGTTAGATACATGTTTTTGTTCATATATGTGCACCTATGTATGTATATCAGGTAAATAGTTTACTGTCGAGATTTGATTTATTATTTCAGTAATTGTAATGTGTGGGTAATACTTTGGTAATGCACGACTATGGATCACAAGTATTTACCCTTGTTATTCAACAAACTATGAAATGGATAAGAATTGTAGAGGTTTGAAAAAGATATACCTGGAGGGAAAAATGCATGTACTCAGTGCATAAATATGGTGACTCATTCCATACATTTCATATAATTTTTTTAGGCACTCATAACGGCTCCTAACCTTTAGCACCTCATGTATATGGGATAAGCACACAAAATTATGCCATCTAAAAGGTCAGTAATTGGTCAAAAAAGGTCTTTTTTTTCAAGGTCGTATAAGACTTTTAGCACCTCATTTATGGGATATTCGTAAATAAAGTATACCAATATACTGACCACTGACTCGTGATAAAAGGTCAGCTAGTTTCAGTAATTTGTGGGATATTCGCAAAAGAAGTATACCATTTGAAAGGCCAATTACTCGTGATAAAAAGTCAGCTAGTTTCAGTAATTTGTGGGATATTCGCAAAAGAAGTATACCATTTGAAAGGCCAATGACTGGTGGTAAAAAGTCAGCTAGATTCAGTAATTGGTCAGCCATAGGTTATTTTATATGAATTTTTGAAGTTTTTTGTTTTTCAAGGCCGTATAAGACTTTTAGCACCTCATTTATGGGATATTCGCAAATAAAGTAAACCAATATACTGATTACTGACTCGTGATAAAAGGTCAGCTAGTTTCAGTAATTGGTCAGCCATAGGTTTTTTTTATGAAGACTATTATACTGTAACATTGAAACAATCTTTAAAAAAATATTAAAAAAAAGCTATGGCTGACCAATTTCTGAAACATATTGACCTTTTATGAGGATTTAATAACCTTTCAAATGGTATCTTTCTTTTGGAAATACGGTTAATGAGGTGCTAAAAGTCTTATAAGTCTTTTACGGCCTTTAAAAACAAAAAAAAATCATAAAAAATAACCTATGGCTGACCAATTACTAAAACTAGCACGAGTCGTTGGCCTTTCAAATGGTATACTTCTTTTGCGAATATCCCACAAATGAGGTGCTAAAAGTCTTATAAGACAACATTTTTTTTTAATTATTAAGAACAAATTAGGGGGGTGCGTCATTCAAAGTAAGACAATGACCCATATAAGGACCACCCTAGGGTCCATATTCAAAAATGATGCTCTTGAACTTGTAGTAGTCCGTAGCGTAATGGTTAGTGCGGTTGACTATCACGCTGGAGGTCTGGGTTCGCTTCCAGCCACGTCCACCTAAAAACTAACAAGTTTTTTTTTTTCAGGGCTACTGCCTCTTGCGAGGAACTGACAAATCCTCCAAGAGTATCACTTGTCACGAATAAGTGGTTCTCGTCTAGCCGTTCGGATTCCGCATAAAATTGTAGGTCCCTTCCATTCCTGTCGTCCTGGTCCAAGTTCTTCACGAGCCTTTGTTTCACCCAATTTATTTATTTTATTTTTATGAACTAAGGTTTCCAACGTTGTATATCTCCATTGTGGGCACTAGACGAACAATTATTCCCATCAATTAAATTCGCTAAATCGAATTGTTAAGCGAATTATTCAAAAACCATGATGTTATTCGCTAATATTGGCCATTAGAAGAAAAGTTAATTTATTTAAGGGTATATTCAGTTCATCCAAAGTTATCAATACTGTCATTTCAATGGAACACTGTTGCAATAAATTTTTGCTCTAATTGGAATCTTTGTTGCCATATACTGCCTTAACCCCATGGCTTACAGCTTTGTGTCTATACAAAAAAATCTCATTCGTGGGCAATAGAAAGACCAAAATGCCCACTCTCCTTTGTTATTTTATGATTTCTAGACAGAATTTGGTAGGTTAACTTGGCAAGTTTTTTTTTTCACTACTCAATTCATCAAGATTTGAGTTGAAAAAAACTTGACTATCGAACCTACAAAATTTTAGTCGCATCTTATACGAATCCCTAGCTGGATTTTCAGAATTTCTTATAACTGTGTTGTACTGAATGTACTAAAAAATAGAATGCAATTGATAACAGAAGAAATAAAGGGTTTTTCAACAGGGACGCTACAAAAGTAGAGCAACAGGGACAGCAAACGACGCCATATTTCTTGCCGTTCTTTTGACATTTCTCTTCAGTAAGGTTTGACATTTCATGATGGAAAGATACACGAGCCAACAACGAGTCGAAATTATTAAAACTTACTACCGAAATTCGGAGTCAGTGGCCTCAACGTTAAGAGCGCTACTTCCAATTTATGGTCGTCATAATCGTCCTAGCAGATCAACAATTGAGCGTCTAGTCGAAAAATTTGAATCCACAGGCACAGTACAAAATGTTCCCGTGCCAGTGGGACAAAGAAGTGCCCGTAAGGTCGAGAATATTGCTGCCGCTGAGGCTTCAGTTGCAGAAAGCCCAAATGTGTCTCTCACACGTCGTTCTCAAGCGTTGGGCATCTCTGTGACGTCGATGTGGCGAATTTTGCGAAAAGATCTTGGCCTACATCCTTACAAGATTAAATTGACGCAAGAACTGAAGCCGCTTGACCACCAGAAGCGTCGTATGTTCGTGAATTGGGCTGAGCAACAACTTGAAAATGATTCGGATCTTCATAGAAAAAACATCTTCAGCGATGAGGCTCATTTCTGCCTGAATGGCTTCGTCAATAATCAATATATGCGGAATTGGTCAGGCAGCAATCCACACGTACTCCATGAGTCATCATTGCATCCCGAAAAAATTACGGTTTGGTGTGGTTTATGGGCCGGCGGCGTCATTTGCCCGTACTTCTTCCGTGATGATTAAGACCGGCACGTTACTGTGAATGGGGATCGCTATAGTTCAATGATAACCGAATATTTTTGGCCCCAATTGGATGATATGGACTTGGAGGACATGTGGTTCCAACACGACGGAAACCAAGTTTGGAGAACGTGTTATCTCACGAAATGGTCCAGTCGCTTGGCCGCCTCTGTCGTGCGATTTGACGCCGTTAGACTATTTCCTGTGGGACTACGTCAAGTCTATGGTCTATGCCAGCAAGCCAGCGACGATTGATGAACTTCGTACGAATATCGAACGTGAAATTGCAGCAGTATCGGCCGATTTAGGCTTGAAAACCGTCAAAAATTGGGTTCAGCGTCTGGACTTCTGCAAGCGTGCCCGTGGTGGAATTTCATTGATATCCAAAACCGTTTTTGTTTTATTAAAAAAAACTTTTGTAGCGCTCTTATTGAAAAACCCGACATTTAATTTGGGTCCAGGACAGTCAACTCCAAAATCAGCTTCTATTCACTATGCAATCTATTATATGATTTTTCTGGTTGGCTTAAATTTTAAAAATGAACGGCACGATAAGTTTCCCTAACTGAATCACGCTGTTATTGAAAGCACATGTCTATAAATAATATGATACACATATCAGGATATATTTATTTTTAAAGAAGCAATAACTTGCGGCTATACTATTTGGAAGACCAAGTAAGTAAGTATTATAATAAATTTCAATAATTTACCATCAATTTAGTATTTAACAACCTTTAAATTTGTAATACCATGGATCCGAATAGAAGGTGTATAAAACACCTTCAACAGCATTAAACATCCAGATACAAATAAATCAAAAGCCAACAGATTCCAATTTTAATTTTGCACCCTAATTCATAAAAATAACACACATTTGAACTTAAAATTCATTCGCCGAGAATATAGAAACATAAATTAACTTTGCTTAACCGCATTTGGATCCGTTTATAATAAATCATGACATCACTTGAGTTATAATCGTGTGCACAAACCAGTTTAATGCGGTTTTTTTTTTAATTCACTCTATGCAAGAAAATAAAAATAAAAAAAAATAACACAACAAAGCTTACCTTACACCAAACGGAAACATTATCCCATCAGCCATCTCTAAGTAATAAAAGTAAATCAATCGATCAGTGATTGCCTCAAACATCGATCGATAGAAATGAAAAATGCCCGTCGCGTCAAGTCGGTCGGTCATTCGTAATCGATTCGAAAATAAATGCTTTGCTATCGAAAGTTCGCAGCTACGGAGTCATTAATCTAATGTGAATGCCCATTGAGACAACACAAGAAGAATTAAAACATAAAATATTAATTTCAAATATATTTAGACCGGAAGTTGTATAATATGTATCTATCTAGCAATCAGAGTGAGATCTTTAAATGACTCAATCACATATCTAAATTAATCTAATTAGATGTTAGATATCTTACAAAGCTGCGATACTATAAAGACTAAAAACCCTAAAATAAGGTTCATCAAATTGTATTGGTGACATGTTTGTTTCTTTTTCAATTTCAACTTTATAAGCATTAATTAGTGTAAATTGGTAATTTATTCAAATACAATAATTTTATATAAGAAAGAAAGAAGACTATTTTGGGTTCCGAGCAATTAATTAATTAATTAAACTGCATCCAGTTGAATTTAATTTGGTTTAAATTGTGATGTTGTTTTTTGTTATAATTACTTTTGACACTAATGTGGAATTCATTAACGGGTATGGATTTATTTAAGAACAAATAAATAGGTTCATAAATTGCATGAAAATATTGTTTTTAAAAATAGTGGATGACATTTTCATAAGTCGCTGGTTGTTGTGGTAATTAAAAGGGCATTGCATTTTAATAAGACAAGTGGTTGATTGGCTACTTATGTATGTAAAAATATAAAATGCGGTTGCACATAAGTTTAAAAATAAAGCTTAAATGAGCAAGGAAAAAGACTATTAATAAATTTTTTATGTAGGTGCATACCTAATTGGAAAATTAAGGTTTTTTATTTTGTTCTACGAAAAATCGAAAATTAATTTATTATTTTGTTTAGACCCGGATTACTTTAAAATTTGTTAACACACAAATATTTCTTAGCAGGATAGAAAAGTGCCTCCACCCAAGAGAAACGTAGTACGAAGATTTCCAATCAAAATAAAGTATGTAGTAAAAAATCCTATTGTGATGGCAGAGCGCGAGCGCCACACAGTCATATCTAAAAGGTTATTTTTCTTTAATTGACGCGTACTCAAGTAGTTATGACTACTTTTACTATGAAAAACACAGTGCAAGTATTACGAAAAAAGGATAAATTAGGAGGTACCTACCGGTGCACATACATTGGTTATGAATTTCTGAATAACACAATGGAAGGGAAAAATAGAGTTAGGTAAAGCGCTCCACATTCGAGTAGTGCAACTAAAGAAGGAATCTCTGTACTTGATTGTACATCCGAAATTGAGCTCTAGGGTGAACCGATGGGCATTCCTGGATGCACGAGTATTACGGTTGAATTGTTTTTGGGGAGAAACAAAACTAGCTACTGAGCACTGTTTATAAAATAATCGATACAATACATAAAACGTTACGGCACGATGACGACGCGACGGTGCTCAAAAAATAAAACGTTAAACTTACTGCTTGATCACCTATCATGTTAAAGCTTTTTTCTGAACTCTATATAAAAGATTTAAATTAGTTGAGGGAGCACCTGCCCTGATGAAATAACCCTTATTATACCGTGCTTCCTGACTTTTAGGGAAGAGTATAATCGGGGAGAATTTAGAAAAAATAAAATAAAATAATAAAAGAAAATATGTCGTATTGTATTGGGTTTCTTGTGTGATAACACACCCGCAGTTAGGCTATATAGCTTTCGCTCCGTCATTTATTTTATTTATGAATGATTTGAATGTTCAACAACCACTTGAGTGGGCTACCACCATTGTATCGGGTTTTTCAATAAGAGCGCTACAAAAGTTTTTTTAAATAAAACGGTTTTGGATATCAATGAAATTTTTTATTCCTGTGAAATTACGTTCGATGCCATTATATGTATGGAACTCGATTTCTTTTGCATGGCCACCACGGGCACGCTTGCAGAAGTCCAGATGCTGAACCCAGTTTTCGTACGAAGTTCATCAATCGTCGCTGGCTTGTTGGCATAGTCCATAGACTTGACGTAGCCCCACAGCAAATAGTCTAACGGTGTCAAATTGCACGACCGAGGCGGCCAAGCGACTGGACCATTTCGTGAGATAACACGTTCTCCAAACTGGGTTTCCAATAAATTGATTGTGCCATTCGCTGTGTGGCGTGTGGCGTCGTTCTGTTGGAACCACATGTCCTCCAAGTCCATATCATCCAATTGGGGCCAAAAATATTCGGTTATCATTGAACTTTAGCGATCCCCATTCACAGTAACGTGCCGCTCTTGATCATCACGGAAGAAGTACGGCTGCCGACCATAAACCACACCAAACCGTAATTTTTTCGGGATGCAATGATGACTCTTGGAGTACGTGTGGATTGCTGCCTGACCAATACCGCATATTTTGTTTATTGACGAATCCATTCAGCCAGAAATGAGCCTCATCGCTGAAGATGATTTTTCGATGAAAATCCGAATCATTTTCAAGTTGTTGCTCAGCCCAATTCACGAACATACGACGCTTCTTGTGGTCAAGCGGCTTCAGTTCTTGCGTCAATTTAATCTTGTAAGGATGTAAGCCAAGATCTTTTCGCAAAATTCGCCACAACGACGTCACAGAGATGCCCAACACTTGAGACCGATGTGTGAGAGACACATTTGGGCTTTCTGCAACTGAAGCCTCAGCGGCAGCAATATTCTCGACACTACGGGCACTTCCTTATCTCACTGGCACGGGATTTTGTACTGTGCCTGTGGATTCAAATTTTTCCACTAGACGCTCAATTGTTGATCTGCTAGGACGATTATGACGACCATAAATTGGAAGTAGCGCTCTTAACTTTGAGGCCACTGACTCCGAATTTCGGTAGTAAATTTTAATAATTTCTACTCGTTTTTGGCTCATATATCTTTCCACCATAAAATGGCAAGCCTTACTGAAGAGAAATGTCAAAAGAGCGGCAGGAAATATGGCGTTGTTTGCTGTCCCTGTTGCTCTACTTTTGTAGCGTCCCTGTTGAAAAACCCTTTATTCGGCTGGAATTATTGCAATTTCATGGCTGCCACACCAATCATCAGATTCCTTTCAGTGGTGCTTAGTCTTTATGTTCAATTTTCATTTATAAACTAGTGCCGTCAGGTTCGATTCCAATTGACGGCACAAATTTATAAATTAAAATTGAAAATAAAGACTAAGCACCACTGAAAGGAATCTGATGATTGGTGTGGCAGCCATGAAATTGCAATAATTCCAGCCAAAAACAATGGTGTTAGCCCAAAGTGATTGTTGAACATTCAAAACATTAATTTCGTATTGTATTATTTATTAACTCGAAAGGCCGGCAATCTCAATGCGTGGCTGCGACCTTCGAGTTAAATATTGCGACAAAGAAAAGCCTACACACTTTGCAGCGTTTTTCGGTTCGTCGAATATGTGATCATTTCATAAGACCGGCTGGAGAAATGCCGAATGTTTCTGTCTAGTTTTGGCAAAGTCCTAGTAAGTTTTCAGTAGGGTGAAGAGGAAAACTTGTCAGATACAAGCCCTTGCTGGATTTCTGTAAACAAAATTTGGACGACGGAAACTTTTCCAACACACGTGAGTTCCACCCTACTAAAAACTGGTTGAACATGTTTCGGTACTCCATCATCAGGAATGTCTCCTGTACACCAAAAACAAAAAAAATTATAAGCACCATTCAAATTCAGACAAGACACTTATTTCTCTCTTTTCTTTGTCTTATTTTTCATATAACACTTTTTACTATGGGTGTGAGACAACTGTACTTAAAAAGCAAGCACATAAAATCATATTCTATTCTGTATTACATTAGA